>CM056728.1:71992236-72674345 GCA_029844215.1 Przewalskia tangutica
TCCTTTACTCAAGGCGGCGCTACATCTAAGGTCTCGGCGTAATATTCTAAGGTTCACACATTCCGCCTTTGTACTTATCCTTCCAACTAACCATGTTTTCTAACTCACAAATAACCTACGCTATCCGTTACAGCACCTGATAAGATCATCATATCAAGCATACAAAACTCTAGAGGTTAAGGATATACAGATCTCTAACTTTACTCACAATCACGATCACGCCTGCGAGCGTAGCCGTAGTGAAGGTGATGAACCATCGATCTGAAGGTGAGTCGTAACATCCGTGCTACCCACAGTCGGCGATTCCGCAAAATGGCCTGCGCCGCAAAAATAACAAGCTCCGCACCACGACACTCGAAATGCGGTATACCACATCGACCAGGTAGGTGGTAGTGCATCAGCCAACACCCCTCGCAGAAACTGAACCCGTGGAGCTCTGTTTGCTCACGAATACTCTGGATGCCACGAAGATTGTGGAGGACCGTGCATCTTGGCGAAGGTGCATAACTAGCTCTTCTTTGAGGCGGTCGCCTCGAAAGTCGCCAAAGACCACATTGTTGGGCCTCTTACTGCTGATCTTGGTCATTCAGTCGACCTCTCCTCCTCGCACCAGTCGCATAAGCTGCGTGCGGGCAATGTCATGCGGTGAAGAGCTACACGAACAAGCCTGCGCGGTAGTCGTCTAGCCGGTGGCGTGGCGGTGTACTCGTCCTCCATATCGGCTACTACGAGGGCGTCTGAGAGCGATGAGTCGAACTCCATTGTACTCCCGGTATGCGCGGATTACGCCTCGACATCAAAAATCGCCGGCGAGCCCTCGCCGTCAGTGGAGGCGAAGTGTCAAGAAATGCCACGAGAACTCGTCCCAAGCGGTAGGAAGTGCATACTCTCCCGGGACGGCTCGCGAATCAAACGATCGGCTGCGGTATCACGCGGCCGTCACGAACCTAAGACCAGCGACTCGGTCTCGAAGCCTTGATTACTCATGATCGTATGGCCGTCGGATGAACTCCTGCGGATCATCCTCGGGCCTCGACGTAGAACTCTGGCGGGCTCTGACTCGAAAGTCCGTAGCCTCAAACTATCGATCTCGGGTGAACCATAGGTACTCAGGCTGCTGCGTCGATCTATCGCCGTGTCGGCCGATCACGGCCAATAAGCTGGGCCGTCTCTTTGTACCCCTCCTGCCCGGTGTGGGGTGGAGGTGCAGTGCAGTGGTCTCATCGACTTCTGCGGCTCTAAACTCTGCTGGGGCTGGCGGCGTCGCAAAACTCGTCGTCTGAAGCACTCAGGTACTGACCGGGCCTGCGCCCTCGTACTCCTCTGTCTCCTACTAGCAGCTCCCTCGGCTGCCTTGCCCATCTGGGCGGGTTGCCTTGCGGAGGCATAAGCGGTAAAAAGCGAGATACGTCGGAGGTCGACTTACAACACGGCTCTAAGGCACGATCTCGAATGAGAAGAATGGAAACCAATCCTAAATGTCCTGCGACCTCACGATTATAGATGTAGTGCACAACACGTGATAATCAAGACTACTGAACGCGGTGCAGACACTTTCAGAGATTAATTGCTCTGATACCACTTTTGTCACGACCGATCCGGGCGTGGTAGTGCCTACCGGGCACCTTGGTGATACAACATCGAGAAAATCAGCGGAAATAAAAACTTAAACATGAAACAAGAGATATTATAAATAAAGCGAGGCTAACGACGGTTACATGCGTATTTATAACTAAATTTTTGAGCGATTCATCCTTTTACAACCACACGCCAAGCGATCTTTCGGACCTCTAGATTTATACAACAACTATGGCGGGACGGGGCCGCCATACCAGAATGTACAAGAACCTACAACTCGGGAAAACATACCAAAAGATAAGCCTCGGAGAAGCGGAGCTTCCCAATCTGGTGTGATCCTAAGGCGAGGATCGTGGGTGTACCTCTACTGCGGCATGAGCGGCCCCGAGAGTCGATCTGGCCAATTGCAGTATGTGGCCCGAAAATCGTAGTTAAATCATAACGATCTATATAAAGCGGGAGACATATATGATAACCAAAATACGATTACCTGACATAAGCGATCAAGTCGAGGACTCGCGCCTAAAGTCATCACTCGATTATAACTATGGGTCTCGCCCCGGCATCAATCATGTTCGCATCGGCGCATGCCACGGAATTCTCCATCGGTGCGAACGTGTCGAGGATGCAATAATAACAATATGCGGGTAATCAACCTGCCGCGTGGCGCGTGCCGGAGTGCGCCGGTGCGGCGTATGTCCATGTAACAATGATAACAATATCTGGGTGATCAACCGCGCGCGTAGCCGCATGCCGGAATTCTTCGGTGCGGGCGTATCCATGTAACAATGATAACAATATCTGGGTGATTAATCCGCGTAGCGCGTGCCGGAATTCTTCATCGGTGTAGACATATCCGTGCTAACAACAACATCACACTCACAATGGAAGCATACGTGGGCCATCGTATCGGTATGTCGAAAGGATCGATATAGTGGAAGCATACGTGGGCACCCGTCGTGTCGGTATGTCCGTGTCCGGTCGGATAATGGCCTCCGGCGAGAGGCGGTAGCCGCAAATACAACCACGCGACAACTATTACAAGCATGGCAAGTTCAACATACTTATAGACTCTTATTTTATTACAACAAATCCGGGTTTTAACCCCAAAGTACTACATACATTAATCCTTTCAAAAGACCTCTTTTACGTAAAAACAACTCGATACTATTATCAGTAGTACCAAATCGTTCATGTTTTAAAATCAAGTACTTTACACTATTTTAAACCAGTGGCTTACACTTTTTAGAACAACGTCAAATATGACATTCTTTTCCAAAAGTTCAAGTTTGCCTAACCGGATACTCAGTCTTTTAGGTTTGAAAGATTTCATAGTTTATAGTCTTAATCAAATAACGTACTCTTTTAAAACAATAAGCCTTATGTGTGAGTAGGTTATTCTTGTTTATAACAATCTTATAAGCGACCGTGATCTAGGAAATGTAATATCATTTTGTCTCATCTTAGCTTCTATGCGGATGGAGGTTTCTCTTGGTTTTAATAATACTTAAATATTGATACATTTCCCTTTATTAAGCCTGCGATGGTTTGTTCGATACTTATTACGATTTCAAATCGATAAACATTATTCCTTTTAAAAACCAAGTACTCATTACTCACGAATGAGGTTTCACACTTTTAACAAAATTCATATTAGTTCAAATAAGTCAAGTCTCTTATCTTTTAAGATCAAGTCTCTTAACTTCTAAAATCAATAAACCATTCTTTTATCTCTCTTAAGTCGTTATACCTAACTTCCCATAAAGCTAGTATAACTCTTAAGCTTTAAAACCAAGCATTACTCTTCTTTTAAAAGCGATTCTTAATTCTTTTGAAATCTTCAAGATTCTTATTATTAGGGCTTAAGTCAAAGACATTGGTAAAACTACGTTCGGTTAACACCGTCGTCTAGTACTATATATATATTCCTTTTAAAATATCATGCTCGAGAGGATAGGAAGAATCACATACCTCGCGGCGATTATCATTATTAGCAAATAGCTCCAAATCTTTATGTCAGGCTAGCCTTTTCCACCATTCGAGTAGAATCGCTACTTGCGATTACTTGACTATAGCGGTCGTATAAGTCTATCAAAGTCTAGACTACTCAGTAAAATACTTCTGAATCTGATTCCTTTATTCTAAGGAAAATTGGGCGACCTTCCACTGCCAACTACAAGTCTCTGTAAATACGATCACATGTAAATGCTGATTTAATTCTTCTTCTTTAATATTCTTCTATGAATCTTATATTCATTTCTATACTACTACGGTATGTAATTTCCAATTACAATAGAAGGGCGAGTATTTACCTCTGTAAGCCCAAAATTATCCAAGATTTAATGTCGATCTGAGCAACGTTTAGCTCTACTGCTGGCGCTCCACCGCTCAAACAACCCTTAGAAGTTACACAACTTCTGTAATACTTCAACTCGCTATGAAGATTTCCTTAGGGTTTCGTTTAGTGGCTAAAGGAAGTATAATAGTATTTACGGGCTTTTAGTATAAGGGTAACCTTGGAATACTACAAGGTATTTGGGCCAAGGTATTTTGGAATAACAATACTTGAAGAGTATTTTTCTACCAAGGGGTTGGTTTCGGCCAAGGCTCGCGAAGGGGAGAGTACTCTTGGGCGAGAACTTTGCTAAGAGGGAGGATTTTTGCTTTGAAATTTCACAAGTGTGGATGAAGAAATCCTTGACTTAGGGGTATTTATAGGACTTCCAGGGCTAGGATTTAGACAAGTGGTGGGCAAGTGTAGGGTCAAGATTTGGACAAGTGTTTGTGGGTCCCACTTGCTCATCAACTACACAAAATATCCTACCTACTCTTTGACTACAAAAAACGCCAAGAAGGGCCCTTGAATTCGTCCACTTGAGGGTGACACTTGTCACCCTCTCGTTGGTCCAAAATATTTCGTCTCTCGGAAAAATCCGCAAAAATAATAAATGACATAGTATATTTCCGCCCATGAGAAGTCAGGAAAGCGTTTAGTCGGAAAACAATTCTTTTAAGCTAGTTGTGCACAAATTTTAGCCCCTTAGTCTACTTTATGGCTTAAACTTTTGTCGTCGCCCTCACGTACATACTCGTAAATCACGAGGTATAACATTCTCCTCGTAGAAACATTCGTCCGAATGTTCCTTCATGACGGATAACGATAAAGTTTCTCTTAACAAGTTGCGATGCCACACTTTGGCCCAAAATAACACAGCGCGATTACTTAACCCAAGTCAGCGAGGAATCACCTCTAGCATTACAAAAGCTTCCACCTTGGTCTAAAAGATACCTCTTGCACCTTTCTTCACAACAAAATGATCATTTCTATTTTCTTAGCACGTATTCACTTCGCCTTACTCGTCGTACTCTTCTCGAACAACGAACTCTTTCTAGTATACGGACCATACTTGATCATTACTTGGTTCCCAAAATTTACGGAGCCACTACCTCCGAACTTGGTCATCTTACTAGCCTCGATCTTCTTTAAGGCCATTCCGGCCTTCGCGATCCGATGCTGGTCGAACATATCCACGAACTCATACGATGGTCATCTAAACTTGGGCACGGCACCCTCGTGACCCTACCACTGGCGTGACCACCTCGGCCCGACCCACAATCTGGGCGCGGGTTGACCGCGAATAGTCCATGACCCGACCAGCAATCGCGCGACTCTTGTTCCGTCACGGAACAATCTTACTAATTCACGTCGTGAAAGCTACCACTTCCATCTCGCACTACTCATGGACTTATCTCACTAATACACACCTGGCATATAATGCACTCGGCGGGGATCATTTGCAAAATCCTTTACTCAAGGCGGCGCTACATCTAAGGTCTCGGCGTAATATTCTAAGGTTCACACGTTCCGCCTTGTACTTATCCTTCCAACTAACCATGTTTTCTAACTCACAAATAACACTACGCTATCCGTGCATGCGCACAATAAGATCATCATATCAAGCATACAAAACTCTAGGGTTAAGGATATACAGATCTACCGCTTTACTCTAATCACAATCACGCCTGCGGTGCGTAGCTAGTGAAGGTGATGAACCGACCCGCGATCTGAAGGTGAGTCGTAACATCCGTGCTACCGCAGTCGGCGGTTCCTCGCAAAATGGCCTGCTGTCGCCAAAATAACAAGCTCCTTGGCACCGACACTCCCGAAATCACGGTATACCACATCGACCACAGAGGTAGGGGTGAGTGCATCTGCAGCACCACTACTCGCACACGAACCCATGGAGCTCTGACCTGCTCCAGAATACTCTGGATGCCCTGAAGATTGTGGAGGACCATTCTGTACTGGCGAAGGTGCATAACTTTCTTCTTTGAGGCGATCCGCCTCGAAAGTCGCCAAAGACCACATTGTTGGGCCTGCCTGTGATCTTGGTCATTCAGTCGACCTCTCGCTCCTCACACCAGTGCATAAGCTGCATGCGGGCAATGTCCATGCGGTGAAGAGCTACACCGAACAAGCCTCGCCAAGTAGTCATCTAGCGGTGGCGTGGCGGTGTACTCTGTCCTCATATCGGCTACTACAGTGAGGCGTCTGAGGCGATGAGTCGAACTCCACATTGTACTCCGGCTGTGCGCGGATTACGCCTCGACATCAAAAATGCATCGGCCGAGCCCTCACTCGCCATGGAGGCGAAGTGTGCAGAAATGCCCACGAGAACTTCGTCCCCAAGCGGTAGGAAGTGCATACTCTCCGGGGCGGCTCGCGAATCAAACGATCATTGCGGTATCACGCGGCCGATGCGAACCTAAGACCAGCGACTCGGTCTCGAAGCCTTGATTACTCTCGATCCGGCTATGGCGCCGGATGAACTCCTGCGGATCATCCTCGGGCCTCGACGTAGAACTCTGGCGGGCTCTGACTCGAAAAGTCCGTAGCCTCAAACTATCGATCTCGGGTGAACCATGGGTACTCTGGGCCCAGGCTGCTGCGTCGGTCTATCCTCATGTCGCCACGATCACGGCGATAAGCGGGCCGTCTTTGTACCCAACTCCTGCCCGGTGTGGGGTGGAGAGTGCGGTGCAGTGGTCTCATCGGCCCTTCTGCGACTCTAAGCTTCTGCTTTGGGGATGGCGGCGTCGCAAAACTTCGTCGTCTGAAGCACTATCTCGAGTCTTGGCCAGGGCTGCGCCCTCGTACTCCTCTGTCTCCTACTAGCGGCTCCTCGCTGCCTTGCCCATCTGGGCGGGTTGCCTTGCGGAGGCATAGCGGTAAAGCGAGATACGTCGGAGGGTCGACTTACAACCACGACTCTGGCGCGATCTCGGAATGAGAAGAATGGAAACCAATCCTAAATGTCTGCGACCTCACGATTATAGATGTGGTGCACAACACGCCGATAATCAGACTACTGAACGCGATGCGTAGACACTTTTCAGGATTAAGCGCTCGATACCACTTTTGTCACGACCGATCCGGGCGTGGTAGTGCCTACCGGGCACCTTAGTGATACAACATCGAGAAAATCGGCGGAAATAAAAACTTAAACATGAAACAAGAGATATTATAAATAAAGCAGGCTAACTGACGGTTACCTTGCATATTTATAACTAAATTTTTGAGCGATTACATCCTTTACAACCACACTTGCAGCGATTACTCTGGACCTCTAAGATTTATCTGACAACTATGGCGGAGCGGGGCCGCCATACCCACGAATGTACAAGAACCTACAACTCGGGAAAACATGCAAAGATAAGCCTCGGAGAAGCGGAGCTTCCAATCTGTTGGTTTGTGATCCTAGGCGAGGATCGGCCCGGTGTCTCTCTACTGCGGCATGACGCGGCCCCGGGAGGTCGATCTGACGGTACCAGTATGTGGCCCGAAAATCACGTAGTTAAATCATAACGATCTATATAAAGCGGAGACATATATGATAACCAAAATACGATTACCGACATAAAAGCGATCAAGTCGGGGACTCACGCCTCAAAGTCATCACTCGATTATAACTATGGGTCTCGCCCGGCATCAATCATGTTCGCATCGTGGCCGCGTACGGAATTCTCCATCGGTGCGACGTATCCGGGATGCGACAATAATAACAATGTGCGGGTAATCAACCTGCCGCGTGGCGCGTGCCGGAATTGCGCCGGTGCGGGCATGTCCATGTAACAATGATAACAATATCTGGGTGATCAACGCGCGTGCGCGCCGGAATTCTTCGCCGGTGCGGTATCCATGTAACAATGATAACAATATCTGGGTGATTAATCCGCGCGTGGCGCGTGCCGGAATTCTTCATCGGTGTAGACATATCCATGTATAACAACAACAACATCACACTCACAATGGAAGCATACGTGGGCCACCATCGTGTCGGTATGTCGAAAGGATCGATATAGTGGAAGCATGCAGTGGGCCACCCGTCGTGTCGATATGTCCGTGATCGATCGGATAATGGCCTCCGGCGAGAGGCGCGGTAGCGAAATACAACACTTGCACAACAAAGGCTATTACCACGTAGCATAGGAGTTCAACATACTTATAGACTCTTATTTTATTACAACAAATCGGGTTTTAACCCCAAAGTACTACATACATTAATCCTTTCAAAAGACCTCTTTTTCGTAAAAACAACTCGATACTATTATCCGTAGTACCAAATCGTTCATGTTTTAAAATCAAGTACTTTACACTATTTTAAACCAAGTGGCTTACACTTTTTAGAACAACGTCAAGTAATGACATTCTTTTCCAAAGTTCAAGTTTGCCTAACCTTGAGATACTCGAGTCTTTTAGGTTTGAAAGATTTCATAGTTTATAGTCTTAATCAAATAACGTACTCTCTTTTAAAACAATAAGCCTTATGTGTGAGTAGGTTATTCTTGTTTATAACAATCTTATAAAAGCGACCATGATCTAGGAAATGTAATATCATTTTGTCTCATCTTAGCTTCATGCGGATGGAGGTTTCTCTTGGTTTTAATAATACTTAATTATTCAATACATTTCCCTTTATTAAGTAGCTATGATGGTTTGTTCGATACTTATTACGATTTCAAATCGATAAAACATTATTCCTTTTAAAACCAAGTACTCATTACTCACGAATGAGGTTTCACACTTTTAACAAAATTCATATTAGTTCAAATAAGTCAAGTCTCTTATCTTTTAAGATCAAGTCTCTTAACTTCTAAAATCAATAAACCATTCTTTTATCTCTCTTAAGTCGTTATACCTAACTTCCCATAAAGCTAGTATAACTCTTAGCTTTTAAAACCAAGCATTACTCTTCTTTTAAAAGCGATTCTTAATTAACTTTTGAAATCTTCAAGATTCTTATTCAGGCTTAAGTCAAAAGACATTGCCGTAAAACTACGTTCAGTTAACACACGTACGTCTACCGTACTATATATATATTCCTTTTAAAATATCATGCTCAAGAGGATAGGAAGAATCACATACCTCGCGACGATTATCATTATTAGCAAATAGCTCAAAATCTTATGTCCAGGCTAGCCTTTTCCACCGCCAGTAGAATACGCTACTTGCGATCTTGACCTATACGGTCGTATAAGTCTATCAAAGTCTAGACTACTCAGTAAAATACTTCTAGATCTGATTCCTTTATTCTAAGGAAAATTGGCGTGAGACTTCCACTGCCTAACTACCTGAGTCTCTGTAAATACGATCCATGTAAGTACAGTTTAATTCTTCTTCTTTAATATTCTTCTATGAATCTTATATTCATTTCTATACTACTACAGTATGTAATTTCCAATTACAATAGAAGGACAGGAGTATTTACCTCGGTAAGTCCAAAATTATCCAAGATTTAATGTCGATCTGAGCAACGTTTAGCTCACTACTGCAGGCGCTCGACCGCTCCAAACAACCCTTAGAAGTTCTACACAACTTCTTCTTAATACTTCAACTCGCTATGAAGATTTCCTTAGGGTTTCGTTTAGTGGCTAAAGGAAGTATAATAGTATTTCTGGGCTTTTAGTATAAGGGTAACCTTGGAATACTACAAGGTATTTGGGCAGTATTTTGGAATAGCAACAATACTTGGAGAGTATTTTTCTACCAAGGGGGTGTATTCTGAAAAACAACTCAAGGGGGTTGGTTTGACCAAGGCTCACAAGGGGAGGGTACTCTTGGGCGAGAGCTTTGCTAAGAGGGAGGATTTTTGCTTTGAAATTTCACAAGTGTGGATGAAGAAATCCTTGACTTAGGGGTATTTATAGGACTTTCAAGGGCTAGGATTTAGACAAGTGGTGGGCAAGTGTAGGGTCAAGATTTGGACAAGTGTTTGTGGGTCCCACTTGCTCATCAACTACCAAAATATCCTACCTCTTTGACTACAAAAAGCGCCAAGAAGGGCCCTTGAATTAGTCCAGGGTGACACTTGTCACCTCTCGTTGATCAAAATATTTCGTCTCTCGGAAAAATCCATAAAAATAATAAATGACATAGCCGTATTTTCCCTTATGAAAGTCCGGAAAACGTTTCGTCGGAAAACGATTCTTTTCGCTAGTTGTGCACAAATTTTCGCCCCTTAGTCTACTTTAAGGCTTAAACTTTTGTACGTACGCCCTCACGTACATACTCAGGAAATACGGGGTATAACATTCCTTAACATGACTTCTTAAGGGTTCACTACCCTATCAGACAGCTCATCCTTTCCCAATTATCTCAAAATAAAACATAAGACCTTAGCGAGAATTTATTAACTGTTCCATACCTTCCCGGTATCTAGTTAGTCTTTACCAGCTCTTGGTAACCTAAAATCATTCTAGGCAACACGCGTCTGACCCTCATACATAACTCCGTATAACTGTATGTCACAATACCAACTATACTACAATCATTACCAACCTGGATACGCAATCCACAAAGTCCTACAGGTCACTTGCGCATTTCTCGCCATGCGATCAACATAACTCGTTAGGGAGAGGCGACCTAACAACACATCGTCACGACCGAACCGGGCAGTGGTGGTGCCTTACCGGGCACCTGGTGATACAACATCGAGAGAAAAACCGGGAAATAAAAACTTTAAACATTGAATAGACATGGATCAAGATAAAAGAAAATAGGCCAACCAAAGCGGTTGCCTTTCAACATATATATAAATATAGACATTTGAGCGAGTTCTGATCCTACTGACCACACTTGCAGCGATTGCTCTGGACCTCAGATTTTTACAACAACTATGGCCGGGACGGGGCCCGTATCACAGATGTACAGAACCTACTGACTCGAGGGTAACATACGAGATAAGCCTCAGAAGGAAAGGCTTCAATCTGTTGAAATGTGATCCTAAGCGGGGATCGACAATAGATGTATACACTGCGGCATGAGCGGCCCCGAAGGAGTCGATCTGGCAGTACCAAGTATGTGAAGCGAAAATCGTAAATGAAATCATAATAGTCTATATAAAGCGGGAGACATGTATGATAACCAAACTACGATTACCTGACATAAGCAGTCATATCAAGTCGGGGACTCGCCCTCCAAATCATCACTGCGTGCGTGGAATTCCTTCACCGCTGCCGTGATCATGATATAACAACACGAGTATATATGAACACGAGGTCCACTGTGTCAATAAAACCATGGGCAAGTATAACTACGAGATCCGGCCGTACCAATATCTTTGTACAACTATCATGAAGGCGACCGCGTGGCAAGTGCTCGCCTCGCAGATCCACTGCGTCGCGTGGGCGGCGGGGCGAGTGGTCGGCGGGCACCGATCCTGGCCGTAAGTCACGGCTCCGTCAACAACGACTCGCGAAGGCGACCGTGGCAAGTACAGCCTCGCGGATCCACTGCGTCCGCGTAGGCGGGGGCAAGTGAATCGGCCGGCACCGATCCTGGCCGTAAGTCACGATGCGCCGCGCGAAGGCGACCGTGGCAAGTGCGATAACGCTACGGATCCACGCCGTCACGTGGTGGCGGGGGCAAGTAAGCGAGCTACGCGCGATCCTGGCAGTAAGTCACGATCTTCGCCATAACCAAAATGGTCACGTGTCCAGAATCCATCAACGGTGTAGACATGCCCGTGTAACAATGCTAATGGAAGCGTACGTGGAATCTCCGTCGCTGCCATGCGTCGAGTAAGTTCTCAACAAGTCAGGCCCTCCATCGAGACGCGGTAGAATAGAAACACAATTCTTGCACAACAACGACTATCTCAATAAGCGTAGGCAAGTTACACAACAACAAGCATAGGCGAGTTACACAACAACAAGCATAGGCAAGTTACACAACAAGCATAGGCAAGTTATACAACAACAAGCATAAGCAAGTTATACACAACTCAAAGTACTTTCATTTTATGTCAAAGTCGGGTTTTAACCTAAATTACTACGTGCGTTAAATTCCTTTTAAAGAGATCCATTCCTTTTATAAAAAGTCACCCGATACCGTAGTATAAAATAGTGTGACTCGCGTTTTAGGTAAACCAAAACACTTTCCTTTTCAACCACATTCTTTTCCCTAAGGTTCCAGTTTGCCTAATTTCAATTACTCAAGTCTCTTTATTTTAGAAAAGTTTCATAGTTCAATGTCTTAATCTCTTTTAAAACAATTGAGTAACATATGCCTTATATGAGTGTAGGTTATTCTTATTCATTATCAATCTTATTAAGCAGCCATGATCTAGAAAATGTAATATCATTTTGTCTCATCTTAGCTTCTATGCAGATGGAGGTTTCTACTGGTTTTAATAATACTTCATTATTCAATACATTTTCCTTTATTAGTTGCGATGGTTTGTTCGATACTTATTCTGATTTCCGAAATCAGTAAAACATTATTCCTTTTAAAAACCAAGTACTCATTACTCACGAATGAGGTTTCACACAACCATCCATATTAAGTCAAGTCTCTTATCTTTTAAGATTAAGTCTCTTAACTTCTAAATCAGTAAACCATTCTTTTTATCTCTCTTAAGGCGTTATACCTAACTTCCATAAAGCTAGTATAACTCTTATGTTTTCAAAACCAAGTATTACTCTTTCAAAAAGGTTTATTAATTCTTTTGAAATACTTCAAGATTCTTATTATTCGGCTTAAGTCAAAAGACATTGCGTCTGATACGTTCTGTTAACACATGCGTCTATCGTACTATATATATATTCTTTTAAAATATCATGCTCGAGTATATGAAGAATCACATACCTCGCGACGATTATCGACTATAAGCAAAAGCGCTCACGACTATAACCGGCTAGCCTTGTCCACCTTCTAAGTAGCACATGCTACTTGCGGAACATTCAACCAATAAAGGTTATCGATCTCATAAATACGATCCTAAGTAAATGCAGTTATCTTCTAACTCTAATATTAACCCGATGTGATTTGGTTCAAGTCTATTACGTAATATCCTTCTATTACAGTTCAATTCTCTTCTATGAATCTTATATTCATTTCAATATAACTACAGTATGTAATTCCCAATTACAATAGAAGGACAGTAGTATTTACCTCGATGAGCCCAAAATTATCCAAGTTTAATGTCGCTCCTGAGCAACGTTTAGCTCCTACTCGAGTGCTCGATCCGCTCCGAACAACCCTTAGAAGTTTTACGCAACTTCTACTTAACACTTCAACCGACTATGAAGGTTTTCCTTAGGGTTTCGTTTTTGTGACTGAGGGAAAGTATAATAGTATTTCCGGACTCAACGTATAGAGGTAACTTTGGAAAGTACTACAAGGTATATGGGCTAAAGTATTTGGGCATTATAACAATACTTGGAGAGTATTTCTATACCACAAAAAGGGGGGTATTTATACGAGACAACTAGGCAAGGGGGTACCTCTGCCAAGCCTCACTCAAGGGGAGGCTCTCGGCCAAGGCTTCTCAAGAGGGGGTTTGGGCGAACTCAACTCCAAAAGGGGAGGATTTCAAGACTTGGAAAATGATTTTAGGATGAAGAAGTTCATCAACTTAGAGGTATTTATAGGTCAAGAAATGGCCAACCAATGGCCAAGATCCATCAGTGTTAGGCAAGTGTAAGGCTAAGATTAAGCCATGTGCACTTATCCATCTACCACCAACTTGCAAAATATCCTACCAACTACAAGCCACCTATTTCGTCCATTTTCCCTCTTCCTTCCAATGTGAGGGTGACACATGTCACCCTCCCGTTGGTCCAAAATATTCGTCTCTCGGAAAAATCCGCAAAAAAATTATAAATGACATAGCTAATTTTCCCGCAAGTCTTGTAAAGCGTTTAGTCAACGACTCTTTCCGGACTTGTGTACAATTTTGAAACTTGCCAAATCTTTAAGGCTCAAATTTTCATCGTCGCCTCACGTACATACTGCGGAAATACGGTATAACATTTTCCCCTCGCCAGAAACATTCGTCCGAATGTTCCTTCTAAGACTGACAACGATGAAGTTCTTAACAAGTTGCAATGCCACACGCGCCACAAAATAACACACGTTCTCTTCGCCCTTACGTCGTACCGCTTCTCGAACACTTGAACTCTTTTAGTATCGTACCACACTTTAGTTATCGCTTAGTTTCCAAAACTTTGAGTCACCACCTCGAACTTGGTCATCTTACTAGCCTCGATCTCGTTAAGACCATTCCGGCCTTTACGATCCGCGGTCGAACACGTCCACGAACTCATCGATGGTCATCTAAACTTGGGCCTAGCACCTCGTGACCCTACCACTGGCGGGACCACCAGCTGACCCACGCCGAAGCGGGCGCGGGTTGGCCCGCAACATGGCCCAACCCGACCAGCTTAACGCGTCAAGCTCTTGTTTCCGATCCGAACAATCTCTATCTGGTCGAAAGCTACCACTTCCATTTCACACTACCGGGGACTTATCACACAATACATTCTAGGCATAAAATGCACTCAACAAGGATCACTCAAAATCTTGTACTCGAGCGGCCTTACATCTAAGGTCTCAACTGTAATATTCTAAGGTTCATCATTTTCTCACCCCCAGGCTTACCCTTTTCACTAACCAGGCTTCTAAATCACATTTTAGCACAAAGCTATCCGAACATAACACTAAACACATCATATACACATCAATACATACAAAACTCTAGGGGGTTAAGGATATACCTGAAAATAGGCGGTTCAAAGGACTGCTAAAACTGGGAACTTCCACCGCGACCTCTACCGGGGCCTGCCGGTGTATGAACATCCTGCCTAGCTATGGAAGGTGAAGAACCATGGCTGGTCTAGTAGTCTGTGCTATCCCACGATCTACCCACTGGTGGACGATCTCGTCAAATGGCCTGTCGGCGCAAGTATAGCAATCTCCCAAACGATGCGACATTCCCCTACATGGGCTTTACCACAATGGTCACACTGAGATACGGGTGGCCTCGTCCGGTGACTCCTACTCGAAAATCTGAACCACAGGAGCCACGACACTGCTCCTGAATATTCCAACGTCGACGACGGTGGGGACCACTTGTGCTGGCGGAGCGCATAATCGCTTGCTGGCGGTCCGCCTCGAAAGTCATCAAAGGACCTGCTGTTCGCCCTCTTACTGCGATCTCGGTCGTTCCGTCGATTTCTCGCTCCTCACATCAGTGCATAAGCTGCGTGCGGGCAATGTCGTGCCGGTGAAGAGCTACACGAACAACTCTGCTAGGTAATCATCGAGCCAGTAACATATCGGTGCACTCGATCCTCCATACTAGCTACTAACGCGGGGCGTCTGGGCGATGAGTCGAACTCACATTGTACTCCCGAACCGTGCGCGGTTCGCGCAACACCAAAAATCTGTCGGCGAGCCCTCGCCATCTGTGGAGGCAAGAAATGTGCAAGAAGGCCTCGAGAACTCGTTCCATACACCGGAAGTGCATTCTCTCCCGGGACAGCTCGCGAATCAAACGGTCATTGCGGTATTACGCGGCCGATGCGAACCTAGGACCACCGACTCGGTCTCCGATGCCTTGATCACTCTCATGATCGGCTAGCGTCGGATGAACTCCTGCGGATCATCCTCGTGCCTCGACCCATAAAACTCGCGGCTTACAACTCGGAAAATCCGTAGCCTCGAACTATCCGATCTGGGTGAACCACTGGTGCTCATCAGGCTGCTGCGTCGGCTATCCTCAAGTCGCCTGATCACGGCCGTGGCGGGCCGCTCGCGCCAAACCTCTTACTCCCGGTGTGCCCATGGAGGCTCGGTCTTGTGGTCTCTGTAGAGGCGCCGCTACTCTTGCGGCTCCGCTTTGCCCTTGCCGCCAGGCGGGTTGCCTTGCGCGGAGGCATAAGCGTAAAAAGCGAGATACGTCAGAGGGGTCCAACTTACAACACAGCTCTAAGGCACGATCTCAGAATGAGAAGAAGGGAAACCAATCCTAAATGTCCTGCAGCCTCCTGATTATAGATGTGGTGCACAACACATCTGTCACGACCCGTTCCGGGGCCCGTGACTGGTGCCTTACCCGGGCACCCAAGTAGTCATACATCAGAGAAAATCAGCGGAACATAAAACACAATATGAAATAATGCAAAGGAAACACATATTTATCTGAAGAAAAGTTGCCTTTTGTATATATATATAAAAACTTAGATCCGAACGATTCACCCATTACAACCACGCCACAACGATTACTCTGACCTCTACGAATGATATGACAACAACGACGACGGGGCCCGTCATACTCGAATGTAGCACCTACAACAACAGGACTATACGAAGATAAGCCTCCGAGAAACGGAGCTTTCCCAATATTTGGCTGTGACCCTAGAGCGAGGATCAACGGCGCGTGTACCTTTACGCGGCATGAGCGCGGCCCGGGGAGGTCGATAACAGTACCAAGTATGTGAAAGCGAAATAAATCGTAAATGAAATCATAGTAGTCTATATAAAGCGGGAGGCGTGTATGATAACCGACTACGATTCACAATAAATAGCGATCATGTCAAGTCGGGGACTCACGCCTCAAAGTCATCACAATAAATGCGGTAAATGCGAAGGCATAGCCGACTACTAAGACCAGCGGTCAAAACTGCCATAAACTGTATCACGAGGTCTTTCTAGACCGCACCACATGATCGAAGCTGGCCACTCGCCCGCAGTATCACTGTGCGCGTCTATCCCTGGAACTTACCGCAGCTCCGCATAGGTCACACACAGACCCGCATGAGGTATTTCCTCGAATCATGGTCTGAACGCTGAGGTATACCGCGTCGGAGCGGCTTAACCCCTATCCGCTGGACTCTGCGCAGCATAGTCTCAAAAGACCGCATAGTCCCAACGGACCGCGCATGGCATCCCGCGTCGGGCTAAAACACCGAATGATCAATCCTAGAGCATACCGCGCTCCGCATACAGATGCATAGACGCGTAGAGACCCGCATCAAGGGTGGCAAGCCCTCGGTATACCAAGTCAAGGGGGTATGTGATATAATAACAGTACAACGGGCTTAACGTTTAACAACGTAAGCACAACAAGAATGACCCCTTTACATAACAATCACAAGATACTAACACACGTAGCATCCTAACATGTTTACTTATCAAATCAACAAGAAAGTATTACAAGGTTATCACAAACCAACACAATCAAGTTATTCACACAAGGTACTTTATGCTAACAAGTTCGTATCTATCCCCAAAGTACTTCATACATTAACTCTTTAAAAGATCCGTTTCTTTCACGAAGTCACCTGATACGTAGTATAAAATAGAGTATTTGTCTTTTTAAATAAACCAAAACACTTCCCTTTGTAAAATCAAGTAACAACATTATTTTCCAAGCGTTCAAGTTTACTAATTTCAAATGCTCAAGTTTCTCATTTTAGAAAGGTTTCATAACTCATAGTCTTAATCCCTTTTAAAACAATTGAGTAACATATGTCTTATGTGTGAGTCGTTTATTCTTGTTTCATATCAATCTTATTAATGACCGTGATCTAGGAAATGTAATATCATTTTGTCTCATCTTAGCTTCTATGCAGATGGGGGTTTCTACTGGTTTTAATAATACTTCATTTATTCAAAAACATTTCCCTTTATTAACGCTGCAGTGGTTTGTCGATACTCATTCTGATTTCCGAAATCAGTAAAACATTATTCCTTTTAAAAACCAAGCACTCATTACTCACGAATGAGGTTTCACACAAAATTCATATTAATTCATTTTAAGTCAAGTCTCTTATCTTTTAAGATTAAGTCACTTAACTTCAATAAATCATTCATTTTATCTTTCTTAAGCCGTTATACCTAACTTCCCATAAAGCTAGTATAACTCTTAAGCTTTTAAAACCAAGTATTACTCTTCTTTCAAAAACAGTTCTTAATTCTCTTGAAATACTTCAAGATTCTTATTATTCAGGCTTAAGTCAAAAGACATTGCCGTACAACTACGTTCAATTAGCACGCGTACGTCTACCGTACTATATATATATATTCTTTTAAAATATCATGCTCAAGAGGATAGGAAGAATCACATACCTCGCGACGATTATCGACTATAAGCAAATCGCTCCACGGCTATAACATTGCTTTGGTCCACCTTTCAAGTAGCACATGCTACTCACGTAACATTCAACCTATAAAGGTTATACAAGTCTATCAAAGTCTAGACTACTCGGTAGAATAAATCTAGATACAAGATTCTACGGAAATTTGGGCGACCACTGCAGTCAAACTACACAAGTCTCTTATGTCTGATCACATGTAAATCAGATCAGATTCTCTTCTTTAAATTCGGGCTTAAGTCCAAAGACATTGCCAAAACTAAGTTGATTCTATATATAGTATACTTCAACTACATATTCCTACAACATGTAATTTCCAATTACAATAGGGACAAGATATTTACCTCGATAAGCCCAAAATTATCCAAGTTTAATGTCGCTCACGAGCAGATTTAGCTCCAACTCCGTGCGCTCCAACCCGCTCCAAACCACCCTTAGAAGTTCTAACCAACTCTACGTAATACTCAACCAACTATGGAGATTTTCCTAGGGTTTCGGTTTGAGACAAAAGGGACATCTGGTAGTATTTCCTGACTCTACGTATAGAGTATCTTTGGAATACTACAAGGTATACGGCTAAGGTATTTTGGGTATAATGTAACAATACTATGGAGTATTTCTACCAAGAGGGTATATTTATACGAGACAACACCACAAGGGGGTGTATACCCTCGGCCAACCCCACTAGGAGGGTACTCGGCCAAGGGGAGAGGCTCGGCCAAGGGGCCTCACCAAGGGAGGGGAGGCTAGGGCGAGATACTACAAGAGAGGGGAGAGGATTTTTAGACTTAGCACAATTTTTGGATGAAGAAGTCTTCAAAGGGAGGGGTATTTATAGGTCAAAGGCCAACCAATGGCAAGATCATGCCAAGTGCAAGGCAAGTGTAGGGTCAAGATTCATCCATGTGCACCTTATCCATCTACCACCAAAATATCCTACCAACCCCGGCCAAAACAATGGCCAAATCGTCAAAGGGCGCCCCAATTTCGCCAATGAGAGGGTGCCAAGTGGCGCCTCTCGTTGATCCAACACGTTTCGTCTCTCGGAAAAATCCGCAAAATTAAAAATGACATAGCCGAATTTTCCCCTTCGCAGATTATGTAAAGCGTTTTAAAAACGACTCTAATCGGGTGTTGTGCACAAAAATAATTGCCAAGCCTACTTAAAAGCCCAAACTTTTCTCGTCGTCCTTACGTACATACTGGAAATACGGTATAACATTCTCCTCCTTAGAAACATTCGTCCGAATGTTCCTTCTAAGTCTCAAAACAAGCGTGCGCGAGATAGTCTTCACTACTATACTTACGAGAACAAACCTTCCACACTGTACGAAACACCAGCAAATACTTCCATCCAAGTCCACGAGAAACACCTCTAACATCACCACAAACACCTCTCTCAGGGTCTAAAATATACTTTCTTCACCTTCTCTTTACAAAAGAAATGATCACATCTATGCTCGCCATACATGCTCGCTTCCTTACGTGTCGTGCCATTCTTGTACACTCGAACTCTTACCACATTTTATTCTTCTTGATTTCCAAAACTCGTCACACCCTATCCGGGGTGGTACCTTCAAGAAGACCGACCGTCAACCTGAACTCTAAGCGTTGTCGCCGATTATCCGCATGATTTCTCTGAGCTGCCAATAACCTCTTCTAGACAAGCTTCACCCTAACCGCGATCTGTGAACAATCTGAACCAACTATCGAACCTTGCCAACGTCAGACCAATCGGCCGTGACTTACACTTCGCCCCTACAAGGCTTCATAAGGCAACATCCGAACACTGAAATGGTAGCTTAAACACTTCCCCAACAAGAGACAACAATCCTCACAACTACCCCTGAAATCCAAGCACTGGCCCGAGGGCGAATGCGATTCTGAGACTCGCCTGAGTTCCTAACCCTGCCTGGTAAAACCTTCAGAAAAAGAAACACCCATAACTTGGGCTCCATGCATGCGTAAGGTGAAGGTAGGCACCGTGCAGCCTTACAACCTTTACGATATACCAACACAATGAGTAAATGGTCGGAGAAGAACACGATGGGCTGCCCCCATCGGCCCGACTACTGGTTGAACGCATCCACGAACTCGTACGCTGATTAACTAAACTTGGGCCTAACACCCTTATAACCCTAACACAAAGCGGGACCACCACAAACTGACCCCACCACCAAACAGGCCGCGGGTTGACCCGCAACGTGGCCTCAACCCGACCCGGCAACGCGCAAGACACTAGCTCCCCGGTCCGGAAAACTCTCACTAATCACGTTACGAAAACCTAGCGGTCTTCTTAGCTCAACTACCCTCTTTCATTTCACACTACTTAGGGACCTATCCCAAACATAGCTCACGTGCACTATGCACTCCGATAAGGATCAAACATAACACTACACCTTTACTCGAGATGACCTTACCTATAAGGTCTCTACGTATAAAACTCTAAGGCTCACACCTTCTCTATCCCCCAAATCTTACTTGGTTAACTAACCAAGATTTCTAATCACAATTTACACATACTAATCCCTAGAGGGTTAAGGATATACCTGTATCTACTGCTTCACTCCCCTTAATCGTTCTAATCAAACCTGCCCCGTAGGGCGCATAGCTAAGGAAGGTGACGAACTACCCATCGATCCTGAAGGCTAAGTCCTCTTACTTGCATCCCTCCTACTAGGACACCCTTTCGACATCAGACCCTGACGGTCGCAGGTACAACAAGTACCAACAAAAAGACGACATTCCCCGGGATGACGTCTGCCACACTGTGAACCGGAAGGTCTGGAGCTCTGACCAACTCCTGCATAACCCGAACGTCCTGAACCCCGTGGAGGACCTCTCTGCACTGGTGGATGTGCATAATCAATCTACTGGTGAGGCGATTCGCCTCGAAAGTTACCAAAGGACCTTCTTTGCTCGGCCTCTTCTGTGTCGCCCGTTAACCCGTTGATCTCTACGTTTCTCGGCTTTGCGCGTAAGCCGTACGAGGCCATGCTCAAGCCTAATCGAAGAATTTCTCTTACACCTCTCTTAGATAGTCGTCAAGACTCGCGGTACATCGGTATACTCTGGTAGCCAAATCCATAGCTAATGTAATGGTCGCCTTTGCAATCTATATTCTCTGTTCGATCGTGGAACTAAAGGTTCAAATATCATGACGCGGTAAGGCTGCCCGCCGTCTTGAACTCTGCTGGGGCTAGTGGCGTCGAGAACTCCCCAAATGAAGCACCACCCGGTGATGATTGGGCTGTGCCACGTAACCCTCATGCTGCTCGCGACTCCTCTCGCCTTGCCCTCTGGGCGGGTTTGCCCTACGCGGAGGCATAACGATGAGGGAAAGAAATACGTTAGAGGTCGACTTACAACACACTCTAAGGCACGATCTCGAGTGAGAAGAATGGAAACGATCCTAAATATCCTATAGCCTCTTGATTATTGGTGTGGTGCGCGGCACGATAATCAAGACTCTCTTGAATCGATGCGTAGACACTTTCCAGAGGATTAAGCGCTCGATACCACTTTTGTCACGACCGTTCAGGGCCGTGACTAGTGCCTTACCCGGGAACCCAAGTAGTCATACATCAGAGAAAATCAGCGGAACATAAAACACAATATGAAATAATGCAAAGGAAACACATGTTTATCTGAAGAAAAGTTGCCTTTCGGCGTATATATATAAAAACTTAGATCCGACGATTCATCCCATTACAACCACACTTACAGGTACTTCACCTCTGAATGATATGACAACAGCGACGGGGCGGGGCCGTCATACCCCTAAATGTAGCACACAACAACAGGACTATACCAAGATAAGCCTCCGAGAAAGCGGAACTTTCCCAACGCCGTTGTGACCCTAAGGCGAGGATCAACGGCGGTGTACCTTTACTGCGGCATGACGCAGCCGAAGGAGTCGATCTGCGGTACCAAGTATGTGAATCGAAATAAATCACGTAAATGAAATCATAGTAGTCTATATAAAGCGGAGACATGTATGATAACCAACTACGATTCACAATAAATAGCGATCATGTCAAGTCGGGGACTCACGCCTCAAAGTCATCACAATAGGCAAATGCGGGGTAAATGCGAAGGCATAGCCGACTACTAAGACCAGCGATTACCAAAAATGCCATAAAGCGTATCACGAGGTCTTTCTAGACCGCACTACATGTCGAAGGCGGCCACTCGCCCGCGGTATCAGCGTGCGCGTCTATCCACGGAACTTACGCGACTCGCGTGGGTCACACACGAACCGCGTAGGTATTCCTCGAATCATGGTCCTAGACCGCTGAGGTATACCCGCGTCGGGCGACTTAACCCCGATATCCGCTGGACTACGCGACCGCATAGTCTCAAAAGACCGCATAGTCCCAGCGGACGCGTAGGGCATCCCGCGTCGGGCTAAAACACCGGAATGATCAATCACGGAGCATACCGCGCTCGCATAGTCATCAGACCGCGTAGGCCGTAGAGACCAGCGTCAGGGTGTGCCCTCGGTATACCAAGTCGAGGGTATGTGATATAATAATGATCTGACGGGCTTAACGTTTAACAACGTAAGCACAACAAGAATGACCCCTTTACATAACAATCACAAGATACTAACACACGTAGCATCCTAACATGTTTACTTATCAAATCAACAAGAAAGTATTACAAGGTTATCACAAACCAACACAATCAAGTTATTCACACAAGGTACTTTATGCTAACAAGTTCGGGTATCTATCCCAAAGTACTTCATACATTAACTCTTTAAAAGATCCGTTTCTTTCACAGAAGTCACACAATACCCGTAGTATAAAATAGAGTGACTGTCTTTTTAAGTAAACCAAAACACTTCCCTTTGTAAAATCAAGTAACAACATTATTTTCCAAACGTTCAAGTTTGCCTAATTTCAAATGCTCAAGTTTCTCATTTTAGAAAGGTTTCATAACTCATAGTCTTAATCCATTTTAAAACAATTGAGTAACATATGTCTTATGTGTGAGTCGTTTATTCTTGTTTCATATCAATCTTGTTACAGCAGCCATGATCTAGGAAATGTAATATCATTTTGTCTCATCTTAGCTTCTATGCAGATGGGGGTTTCTACTGGTTTTAATAATACTTCATTTATTCAAAAACATTTCCCTTTATTACTATGATGGTTTGTCGATACTAAATCACGATTTCCGAAATCAGTAAAACATTATTCCTTTTAAAAACCAAGCACTCATTACTCACGAATGAGGTTTCACACAAAATTCATAATAATTCATTTTAAGTCAAGTCTCTTATCTTTTAAGATTAAGTCACTTAACTTCAATAAATCATTCATTTTATCTTTCTTAAGCCGTTATACCTAACTTCCCATAAAGCTAGTATAACTCTTAAGCTTTTAAAACCAAGTATTACTCTTCTTTCAAAAACAGTTCTTAATTCTCTTGAAATACTTCAAGATTCTTATTATTCAGGCTTAAGTCAAAAGACATTGCCGTACAACTACGTTCAATTAGCACGCGTACGTCTACCGCACTATATATATATATTCTTTTAAAATATCATGCTCAAGAGGATAGGAAGAATCACATACCTCGCGACGATTATCGACTATAAGCAAATCGCTCACGGCTATAACCCTAGCTGGTCCTTTCAAGTAGCATATGCTACTCACAGAACATTCAACCTATAAAGGTTATAAAAGTCTATCAAAGTCTAGACTACTCGGTAGAATAAATCTAGATACAAGATTCTACGGAAATTTGGGCAGCCGCTTTGCGTCAAACTACACAAGTCTCATGTCTGATCCTATGTAAATCTGATCCGATTCTCTTCTTTAAATTCGGGCTTAAGTCCAAAGACATTGCCATGAAACTAAGTTCAGTTCTATATATAGTATACTTCAACTACATATTCCTACAACATGTAATTTCCAATTCTGATAGGAACAAGATATTTACCTCGATAAGCCCAAAATTATCCAAGTTTAATGTCGCTCACGAGCAGTTTAGCTCTCGACTCCGTGCGCTCAACCCGCTCCAAACCACCCAGAAGTTCTAACCAACTTCTACGTAATACTCCAACCAACTATGGAGATTTTCCCTAGGGTTTCGGTTTGAGACAAAGGGACATCTGTAGTATTTCAGACTCACGTATAGAGGTATCTTTCGCATACTACAAGGTATACGGCTAAGGTATTTTGGGTATAGTAACAATACTATAGAGAGTATTTCTACCAAGAGGGGGGGTATATACGAGACAACACCACAAGGGGGGGGTGTATACCCCTCGGCCAACCCCACTAGGAGGGGGGGTACTCTCGGCGAGGGAGAGGCTCTCGGAGGGCCTCGCGAGGGGAGGGAGGCTAGGGCGAGATACTACAAGAGAGGGGAAGAGGATTTTTAGACTTAGCACAATTTTTGGATGAAGAAGTCTTCAAAGGGGAGGGTATTTATAGGTCGAGCAAGGCCAACCAATGGCCAAGATCATGCCAAGTGCAAGGCAAGTGTAAGTCAAGATTCATCCATGTGCACCTTATCCATCTACCACCAAAATATCCTACCAACCCGCCGACCAAAACAATGGCCGTCGTCGAAGGGGCGCCCGCAATTTCCGCCCGATGAGAGGGTGCCAAGTGGCGCCCTCGTTGTCCAACACGTTCGTCTCTCGGAAAAATCCGCAAAATTAAAAATGACATAGCGAATTTTCCCTTCGCAAGTTGTGTAAAGCGTTTAGTCGAAAGCGACTCTGTCGGGTGTTGTGCACAAAAAATAATTCGGCCAAGCCTACTTAAAAGCCCAAACTTTTCTACGTACGTCCTTACGTACATACTCTGGAAATACGGGGTATAACAACATCGATAATCAAGACTCTACTAGACACGGTCTGTAGACACTCTCCGAGGACTAACTGCTCTGATACCACTTTTGTCACGACCCGAACCCGGGCCCGTGACTGGTGCCTACCCCGGGCACCCTAGTAATACAATATCAGAGAAAAACCAGCGGAAATAAAAACTTTAAACATTCAAATAGACATAGATCAAGATAAAAGAAAATAGGCCAACAAAAACGGTTGCCTTTCAACATATATATAAATATAGACATTTGAGCGATTCTGATCCCTACAACCACGCGCCACAACTACGGACCTCTAAGATTTTTACAACAACTATGATGGGACGGGCCACCATACCCACAGATGTACAAGAACCTACGGACTCGGGGTAACATACCAAAGATAAGCCTCAGAAGGAGCGGAGCTTCCCAATCTGTTGAAATGTGATCCTAAAGCGGGGATCGACGGTAGATGTACTTACTGCGGCGTGAACGCACCCCGAAGGAGGTCGATCAACAGTACCAAGTATGTGGGAAAATCGTAAATGAAATCATAATAGTCTATATAAAGCGGGAGACATGTATGATAACCAAACTACGATACAACATATAACGATCATATCAAGTCAGGGACTCACGCCCTCCACATCATCACTCGTGCCAGTGGAATTCCTTCCTCACTGTGGCGATCATGATATAACAACACCAGAGTATATATGAACACGGGTCCACTGTGTCAATAAAACCGTGCACGGCAAGTATAACTACCGGATCCGACCGTACGATAATCGTACAACTATATCATGAAGGCGACACGTGGCAAGTGCACTCGCCTCCACGAGATCCACTGCGTCACGTAGCCGCGGCGCAAGTGAATCGGCCGGGCACCCGATCCGCAATCGTAAGTCACGGCTCCGTCCAAACACCGACTCGCGAAGGCGACACGTGGCAAGTACACTAGCCTCGCCAGATCCACTGCGTCACGTGGCGGCGGGGGCAAGTGAATCGGCGGGCACCGATCACAACCGTAAGTCACGATGCCGCGCGAAGGCGACACGTGGCAAGTCGCGATAACGCTACCAGATCCACTGCGTCACGTGGTGGCGGGGCAAGTAAGCGAGCTACGCGCGATCACAACCGTAAGTCACGATCTTCGCCATAACCAAAATGGTCACGTGTCCACGAGAATCCATCAACGGTGTAGACATGCCCGTGTAACAATGCTAATGGAAGCATGCAGTGGAATCTCCGTCGGTGCTTCCAAGTAAGTTCTCAACAAGTCAATACCCTCATCGAGACGCGGTAGAATAGAAACACAATTCTTGCACAACAACGACTACCTCAATAAGCATAGGCAAGTTACACAACAACAAGCATATGCAAGTTACACAACAACAAGCATAGGCAAGTTACACAACAACAAGCATAGGCAAGTTATACAACAACAAGCATAAGCAAGTTATACATTAGGAGTTAGAGAGAAGTTGCTCTAACTAAGAAAACGCTCTCAACGTTTCCGTTAGTTGCTCCTTCGGTTTCTTCCTCTTCTTCCCCCCCTTAGATTTTCGTTTGTTTCATTATGGTTTAATTGTTATTGTCCACAATATGAAAAAGTCTAAACGTTACACGTTCTAGCAATGATTCGGAGGTTCAGCGGTTCGGCTAAAGCTAGAACAAAGAAGAAAAAAAGAATGGCGGTAGTCACAATTGCCGAGGAAAATCTTATTCCGGCAATCTCGGACCCTTCTGTGTTGGTTCATGTTACTCCAGACTCGCGCTTTCCTTTAGAAAATGTAGTAGATGATTCTATGCTACAAAGGATACATGAATGGGGAAAAAATACATAAATTGAAAGCTTGGATATAAGTGAGTTTGAAGGCAGAACTTCCGGCAGGACCATTGACGCCCCTAATGCTACTATGGTGGCTGATCATTCCACGGGCCTATTTGTTGGTAAAGGGATCAATTCGGAAGAACTAGACAGTCACTCCAGCATTAGTACCCTGACACTACCTGGAAATTCTCTCAGGTTAGCCGGAAAAGGGTTAGAATCTAGGCCAGACATTGCAATTGGTGAAGCAAGACACGATGGCATTCTCGGGTCTAAACCGGGTCTGGGCGTGGGTCAGAAAGTCTTGGCGGGTCGTGCAGGTGTTCATGGGTCCAAGAGTAATCATGTCTTGTTTGATTCAAAGTCGGTTAAGCATTGATGGTACTCCTATCCCCCGAAGTTCAACGCGGGTGTCGAGAGCAAACTTGATGCCAGGAAAGCGATGTGACTACTCCTATTGCAATTCGGGTATTGGGTCAGAAGGCTAAGGCGGGTCACGAGGATAACAATGTTACTAGGAATTTGCACTCTATGCAAGGATCAAGATCAGATGTGGAATACGAAGGGGTTTCTAGCCCTAAGGATTCTAACGTCATTATTGAGAAGTCGAGGCGTCAAACCTTAATCCGCGGGTTTCAACTTTACACTCCCAACCACGGGCCTTTATGATGGTCTAATTTCCAAGGCGGGCGGGGATAACCTAGGGACATTAACTACCCCGTTTTACAAGGAGCTAAGTCAATGGTGGGTTCAGCGTCTTGATTGAGGGGTAGGCGTCGCACATTTATGAGGCGGTACGATAACTCTCATAACTCGGTGCTTTATGATGGTCTTAGTTCCAAGGCGGATCGGGGATAATCTAGGGCATTGACTACTCACGTTACGAAGAGCGAGTCAATTGTGAGAAACAAAGCTATTTCTTTGTCCAGAGCCTAGGAACTCCATAACCATCAATAATCACGAGGTAGAAATTCGGCATTGAATGTGGCGGGATTCAAAGTGCCCTCTCGTGATACAAGACAACAACCCAGTTTCTTTAAGTGTCACCAACGAAGCCTTCCCTACTTTAGCTAGTTTGCTAAGTGGAGGCAATCTCAAGAATCACAACACTTTCTTCGTCTTTAACACTTCGCCAGTTCAAGCAAAATCTTAAACATCCCCCCACTCTCATCTAATACCACTTCACTACTTCCTGAATTTCACAACACCTCACCCCTTCTATCTCCTCTTCCTTCTATTCCTTCTGAAAACCAACACAAATTCCCTACCCTCCCAAATGGCACGCAAATCATCTCTTCTATTGCGGGCCCAAGCTCACTCCCTTCTACCCTTCCCCCTCTGCCTATACCTCCAGATATACCTCCCAATGATTTACACACTAATGCATCTTCTAAACCACATCATATCCCTACCAAGGCCACAACTCATAACAATCTTCCCCCAAACCATGGCAAAGGTCCCTTCCCTCCTAAAAAGACTTATGCTGGAGTCTTTGCGGGAACTAGGATTGAGGCAAAAGGTATGAAGTTACAATTTATTGAACAACAAGGGGCGGAAGTAGATATAGAAGCTGAGGATGAAGTTCCTTTCATAGAAACTTGGGGCTATTGCCTAATAGGTTGCTTCACGGGTCCTTTCCCGGGAAGAGAAGCATTGAATACGATTGTGAAAGGATGGGGAGTTAAATGTCGTATTATACCATATGGCAAAGGCTGGACAGTGTTCAAATTCATGACGGAGGAAGAGCGCACTAATGTACTTCACGGAGGCCCTTATATGGTCTACGGGAAAACCATGATGCTCAAGGCTATCAATAAAGGAGTTCTTATAACGGATGATTTGTTTATGGACATTCCTATTTGGGTCACTTTCCCGGACATTCCCCTTTCTATTTGGAGTGCAACGGGCCTTAGTAAGATTGCTTCACGTGTAGGGAAACCTCTTTACACTGACCAATATACTAAGGAAAGGTCTAAAATGAACTATGCAAGAGTTCTAGTGGAAGTGGATGTTAGCAAGGAGCCAATAATGGATTTTGTCGTCAAACTCCCCGATAACAGAAGGTATACTCAAAGGGTAAACTATGAGAATTACCCGGATTTTTGCTATCATTGTGCGGCTTTTGGACACAACCACTTGAAGTGTAGGAAGCTGAGGGATGATGTCAACATTGAAGAAGCTCCAAAAACACGCAATACTGAGGTACCCCTGCAACAAGGATGATTCTACTCGTTTGAAGGACAACAAAGTGCGGGTGGAACCAACCCTCCTCCCTCATCCACCAACTTCTCAACACCCGTAGATCGATAACTTGATGGACATTGAAGAAAGCGCACACAACAACTCCTGATGCGGAAGCTTGGAGAAGTATCACGTACGCGGGTCCTCCGGTTTTGGGTCATTCGGCCCACCATGTTTGCGGGATTCTCTAGCAAAGTCCTCACCGCCTAATTCTCACAATGGCGTTACACAACATGTTAGGATGAGGGTGAGTCAAAACATTCTGATTACGAGATGCCTATGAACCCGCCACCTTCATTGGATGAAGTTACATACACCGGTGCTACGGAAAAGGCTCAGCTTGTGTCAAGTAACGTTAACTTTGAACGCGGGGAACATAGCTTGGCTGGTACACAAGTTATGGCTTCCTGCAACAAAGATGATGGATGGCAAGAGGTTTTGTCAAAAAAGAATGGGCCGAAAAACAGTGGGAAAGCGAAGGTAGCTAAGCGCGGAGGTGCTGATAAAACCTCCTTTGTTTCCTAATGAAAATACTTTGTTGGAATGTTCGTGGTCTTTGCGGACAAAGGGATAGGGCTGCCACGCAAGCTCTAGTGTGTAGTATCACAAAACAACATGATGCGGCTATGATTTGTCTATTGGAAACTAAGCTATCACAGCCAAGGATAGAGTCTTTCTCTACTCAAAGATTCAAAGCGTGGAAGTTTTGCTCAAATTTGGAATTCATTGGAGGCGGTAGAATGCTATTACTTTGGGATCCTTCCAGGGTTTTTTGTGAAGTGCTTGGTATGGACTCTCAGCATATCCATGTCCAGGAAAGTTGCAATATAACACAAGTGTCCTTCCTTGCCACATTTGTGTACCCGGTTTATAGCATCTCGGATAGAAGGATGCTTTGGCATCACCTTTCTCACCTGGGTGTTGGCATCACTAAGCCTTGGATGATTATGGGAGATTTCAACACTTACTGCAACCCTAATGATAAGATGGGGGTCCTCTCTCACGCCTTATGCATAGGGATCTTGGAGATTCGGGAATTCTCATGGACTGAAAGCGCTCGCCTTCATCCGGTTCCTTCTACACTTGGACGAATGGTTCGATTTGGTCTAAGCTTGATAGAGTGTTGATGAATCAAAATTGGAGTGATTTGTCCCTGGAATGCAAGGCCAATTTCATGCCTATGGAGCACATCTCGGACCAGCCCTGTGATAGCCACGATTATTGCATCCTATAATGTTGGGAAAGCCTTTCAAGTTCATGAATATGTGGCTTTCTCACCCGACCTTTGAGAACATTATGACTTCATGTTGGAGACAAGACATATTGGGAACTGCTCAATTCGTCCTTGCCTCCAAATTGAAAGCCTTGAAGCAACCTTTAAGGGCTTTGAACATAAGTGACTTTGGAGGAATCGAACAAAGAGCAAAAGGGGCAAACATAGAGTTCAAGAAGGCTATCAATGCACACATGGAAAATCCCTTTGATGAGGAGCTTAAAGCCAGGGTTAAGTCCTCAAGAGCTAGAGCAAACACCTTACTGGAAGCTGAAAGACACTTCATAAGGCAGAAGTCAAGACAAAAGCACTTGATTGGAAGTGATAGATGTTCCAAATACTTTCATAGTTTGATCAAAAGGAGTAATGTCAGGAACTCCATTAACTTTCTTGTTAAAGCTAATGGTACTATCACTACATCACCAGAAGAAGTTAGGAAGTTGCTTGTTGAATTTTACAAAGATCTATTAGGTACTTCCCGACCCACTACCAACTTTGATCCTGATGTGTTCAACTATGGCCCAAAGCTGAGTGAAGAAGAGAGATTCTGACTTTGCATTTCGTCACTCCAAAGGAGATTTGGGAAGCACTCTCGATATAGGCAATGACAAGGCACTGGACGGATGGTTATACTGGTGCCTTCAAGAATAGATGGAAAGATGTGGGCCATGATGTTGTAAGATGTGTCCAAGAGTTCTTCTCTCGAGTTCTTTTGAAGCGGAGTAAATCATACCATCATTACCTGCTGCAAAACTGATCATGATCCCAAGGTAAATGATTTCAGCCCATCGGATTGACTAATGTGATCTATAAGATCATCACAAAGATTCTAGCTAGCAGAATGGCATTGATCCTTCCTTCTCTCATTGACAAATCCCAGGGCTTTTGTGAAAGGAAGAAACATGATGGACAACGTATATGTGGCACAAGAGCTTGTGAGAGGATTTAATAGAGCAGTCTCACCAAGATGTATGCTTATGGTGGACCTTCGTAAAGCATTCGATCTGATCTCTTGGAGCTTCCTCGATTGGTACTAAGAAGTCTAAAATTTCGCACAGATTTACAAGATGGATCATGGAATGTGTTAGCTCAACCTCCTTCTCCTTTCTATCAATGGTGAGCTACATGGATACTTCAAAGGAAAACGCGGCCTAAGACAAGGTGATCCTATGTCCCTACTCTCTTTATCTTGTGCATGGAATACCTCTCGAGGATGCTTAAAATGAAGGTGAGGCAAGAGCTTTCTCATATTTTCCAAAGTGTAAGAAATTGGGCATTACTCATCCGCATTCGTGGATGACCTCATGCTTTTGCCAAAGGAGATATATCTTGATTGGGATTCTTATGAATTATGCGGAAGAGTTGGAGGCTGCCTCGGGATTAACTCTTAACCCAACTAAATCCTCTGTCTACTTAGCGGGAATGCATTCTGATTCGGGACTGATATTGTCGAGTGGGTTTCGCCATTGGAAGCTTTCGATGCGATACTTGGGGATCCCTTTGTCCCCAATTTCAGTCTCGGTGGATCAATTTGCCCCATTCACTAGTGCTATTTCGAATTACATTCAGAAATGGGGCATCACACCCTTTCTTATCTTTGGTGTGGAACTAATCAGTCGATCGTCCGAGGGTTGAGAGCTTTTGGTTAGGGCACTTCCTATCTCGCCACTATTATCAACAAAGTGCAGTCTGCTTGTATTCGGTTCTTATGGGAGAAACCACCAAGAGTTGCTTGGGATATCATTTGCTTGCCTCAAGCGAAGGTGGCTTGGGTCTAATGAACATCAAGGAATGGAATCATGCCTGTTATCGGGCGATTTGGCAAACTCACACTAAGCTGATTCTCTATGGGTCGATGGATCAATAGCCACTATTTGAGAGATATTACAATTTGGGACTATGAGGTGCGTCTAGGGACTCCCCTTTATTCAAAAAGATTTGTGGGATTCACGACAAATTTGTTACTATCTTTGGTAGCCATGGTGATGCTATTGACGGCTTTACAAAATGTTGTGCCAACGGTATATTTGATTCAAGCCTCGTATATGATATCTTGCGCACTCCGCAAGCTAAAAAACCTTGGATGTCACAAATTTGGAAAGGCTTCATTCCTCCCAAATTCTCTTTTACTATGTGGCTAAATTGCAGAAAGCGGTTAGCTACAAAGGATACTCTATCATTTCTCAACTTGGAGGATAAATCTTGCGGGTTCTGCAAGCAAGCTAACGAAACAAGGGAACACCTCTACTTTGCCTGTCCCTATACACACATGATTTGGAAGAGCATAAAAGATTGGTTGGGTATTAGAAGAGAGATGACAACTGTTGAAAGCTCCCTTAAATGGATTAAGAAAGAACACCGTGGGACAAGCATTCGAGCCAAAGCTATTTTGCTTACTTTTTGCATAATGGTTTATGAGATTTGGAGGACAAGAAACACAATGCTCTTTGAAGGCACAAGCTTTCCGGCAGAAGAGGTCATTGCAAGAATCAAAACAACATCTTATAGAGTTCTCTATGATTTTATCCCCTCTTGTAATGGCACCTTTTGAGTGACCATCCCTCCCCCTATCTCTTCTTGTTTGCATTACGTTGAGGCTTGAGATACCTCAACGACTGATTGTAGCCACTTCCTTTTCGTTTTTAGTAATAATATTTGCATTTACCTAAAAAAAAAAAAAAAAAAAAAAGTACTTTCATTTTATGTCAAAGTCCGGGTTTTAACCCTAAAGTACTACGTACGTTAAATTCCTTTTAAAGAGATCCATTCCTTTTATAAAAAGTCACCCGATACCCGTAGTATAAAATAGTGTGACTCACATTTTTAGGTAAACCAAAACACTTTCCTTTTCAACCACATTCTTTTCCCTAAGGTTCCAGTTTGCCTAATTTCAATTACTCAAGTCTCTTTATTTTAGAAAAGTTTCATAGTTCAATGTCTTAATCTCTTTTAAAACAATTGAGTAACATATGCCTTATATGAGTGTAGGTTATTCTTATTCATTATCAATCTTATTAAGCAACCATGATCTAGAAAATGTAATATCATTTTGTCTCATCTTAGCTTCTATGCAGATGGAGGTTTCTACTGGTTTTAATAATACTTCATTATTCAATACATTTTCCTTTATTAGCGCTGCAGTGGTTTGTTCGATACTTATTCTGATTTCCGAAATCAGTAAAACATTATTCCTTTTAAAAACCAAGTACTCATTACTCACGAATGAGGTTTCACACAACCATCCATATTAAGTCAAGTCTCTTATCTTTTAAGATTAAGTCTCTTAACTTCTAAATCAGTAAACCATTCTTTTTATCTCTCTTAAGACGTTATACCTAACTTCCCATAAAGCTAGTATAACTCTTATGTTTTCAAAACCAAGTATTACTCTTCTTTCAAAAAGGTTTATTAATTCTTTTGAAATACTTCAAGATTCTTATTATTCAGGCTTAAGTCAAAAGACATTGCCGTACAACTACGTTCTGTTAACACACGTACGTCTATCGTACTATATATATATTCTTTTAAAATATCATGCTCAAGAGTATATGAAGAATCACATACCTCGCGACGATTATCGACTATAAGCAAAACGCTCCACGGCTATAACCCGGCTAGCCTTGTCCACCTTCTAAGTAGCACATGCTACTTGCAGAACATTCAACCAATAAAGGTTATCAGTCTACTGTAAATACAGTCCTAAGTAAGTACAATTATCTTCTAACTCTAATATTCTTCTGATGTGATTTCAGTTCAAGTCTATTCTGTAATATCCTTCTATTACAGTTCAATTCTCTTCTATGAATCTTATATTCATTTCAATACAACTACAGTATGTAATTCCCAATTACAATAGAAGGACAGTAGTATTTACCTCGATGAGCCCAAAATTATCCAAGTTTAATGTCGCTCCTGAGCAACGTTTAGCTCCTACTCCGAGTGCTCCAATCCGCTCCGAACAACCCTTAGAAGTTTTACGCAACTTCTACTTAACACTTCAACCGACTATGAAGGTTTTCCTTAGGGTTTCGTTTTGTATTGAGGAAAGTATAATAGTATTTCCGGACTCTACGTATAGAGGTAACTTTGGAAAGTACTACAAGGTATATGGGCTAAAGTATTTGGGCATTATAACAATACTTGGAGAGTATTTCTATACCACAAAAAGGGGGGTATTTATACGAAAACAACTAGGCTAGGGGGTACCTCTGCCAAGCCTCACTCGAGGGGAAGGCTCTCGGCGAGGCTTCTCAAAAGAGGGGGTTTGGGCGAACTCAACTCACAAAGGGAGGGATTTCAAGACTTGGAAAATGATTTTAGGATGAAGAAGTTCATCAACTTAGAGGGGTATTTATAGGTCAAGAAATGGCCAACCAATGGCCAAGATCCATCCAAGTGTTAGGCAAGTGTAAGGCTAAGATTAAGCCATGTGCACCTTATCCATCTACCACACCAACTTGCACAAAAATATCCTACCAACTACAAGCCACCTATTTCGTCCATTTTCCGCCCCTCTTCCTTCCAATGTGAGGGTGACACATGTCACCCTCCCGTTGGTCCAAAATGTTTCGTCTCTCGGAAAAAATCCGCAAAAAAATTATAAATGACATAGCCGGAATTTTCCCTTCGCAAGTCTTGTAAAACGTTTCGTCGAAAAACGACTCTTTTCGGCACTTGTGTACAATTTTCGAAACTTGCCAAATCTTTAAGGCTCAAATTTTCATACGTACGCCCTCACGTACATACTCTGGAAATACGGGGTATAACATTTTCCCCTCCTTAGAAACATTCGTCCCGAATGTTCCTTCTTAAGACGGACAACGATGAAGTTCTTCTTAACAAGTTGCCAATGCCACACCTGGCCACAAAATAACACACGTTCTCTTCCTTCCTTACTCGTCGTACCCTTCTCGAACACTTGAACTCTTTTAGTATACGTACCACACTTTAGTCATCGCTTTAGTTTCCAAAACTTTGGAGTCACCACCTCCAAACTTGGTCATCTTACTAGCCTCAATCTCCCTTAAGACCATTCCCGGCCTTTACGATCCGCTTCTGGTCGAACACATCCACGAACTCATACGATGGTCATCTAAACTTGGGCCTAGCACCCTCGTGACCCTACCACCTGGCGGGACCACCTAGAGCTGACCCCACCTCGAAACAGGCCGCGGGTTGGCCCGCAACATGTCCCCAACCCGACCCACTTAACGCATCAAGATCTTGTTTCCCGATCCGGAACAATCTCCTATACAGGTCATGAAAGCTACAACTTCCATTTCACACTACCCAGGGACTTATCACACAATACATTCTAGGCATAAAATGCACTCCGACAAGGATCACTCGCAAAATCTTGTACTCAAGACGGCCTTACATCTAAGGTCTCAACTGTAATATTCTAAGGTTTATCATTTTCTCACCCCCAGGCTTACCCTTTTCACTAACCAGGCTTCTAAATCACATTTTAGCACAAAGCTATCCGAACATAACACTAAACACATCATATACACATCAATACATACAAAACTCTAAGGGGTTAAGGATATACCTGAAAATAGGCGGTTCAAAGGACCGCTAAAACTGGGAAATTCCACCGCGACCTCTACCGGGGCCTGCCGGTGTATGAACATCCTGCCTAGCTATGGAAGGTGAAGAACCCGCAACTGGTCTAGTAGTCTGTGCTATCCACGATGCTACCCACGGTCGGACAGTCTCCGTCAAATGGCCTCGGCCGCAAGTATAGCAATCTCCCAAACCATCTGACATTCCCTCTATGGGCTTTACCAATAGTCACACTGAGATACGGGTGGCCTCATCCGCGACTCCTACTCCACGAAAATCTGAACCACAGGAGCCACGACTGCTCTGAATATTCCAAACATCCCGCGACGGTGGGGACCACTTGCTTGGCGGAGGCGCATAACTGCTCGCCGAGGCGATCCGCCTCGAAAGTCATCAAAGGACCTGCTGTTTTGGCCTCTTCTCGATCTCGGTCATTCCGTCGATTTCTCCGCTCACATCAGTGCATAAGCTGCATGCGGGCAATGTCCATGCCCGGTGAAGAGCTACACCAACAACTCTGCTAAGTAATCATCGAGCCTGTAACATATCGGTGCACTCGATCCTCCATACTAGCTACTAACGCGAGGACGTCACGGCAATGAGTCGAACTCACATTGTACTCCCGAACGTCGCGGATTACGCAACACCAAAAATCTGTCGGCCGAGCCCTCCTCATCTGTGGAGGCAAGAAATGTGCAAGAAAGGCCTCGAGAACTCGTTCCATACGGTGGAAGTGCATTCTCTCCCGGGGCTCGCGAATCAAACCGATCATGCGGTATTACGCAGCCGATGCGAACCTAGGACCACCGACTCGGTCTCCGATGCCTTGATCACTCTCATGATCCGCTGTAACTGTCGGATGAACTCCTGCGGATCATCCTCAGGCCTCGACCCATAAAACTCTGGCGGCTTACAACTCATAAAATCCCGTAGCCTCGAACTATCTGATCTAGGGTGAACCACTGGTGCTTGGGCTACTGCGTCAACCTATCCTCAGTCCGCCACAATCCACGGCCATTAATCGCCCACTCTCTTCTATGAATCTTATATTCATTTCAATACAACTACAGTATGTAATTCCCAATTACAATAGAAGGGCGATAGTATTTACCTCGATGAGCCCAAAATTATCCAAGTTTAATGTCTCACGAGCAACGTTTAGCTCTACTCCAGTGCTCCAACTCCGCTCCGAACAACCCTTAGAAGTTTTACGCAACCACTTAACACTTCAACCGACTATGAAGGGTTTCCTTAGGGTTTCGTTTTGTAGTGAGGAAAGTATAATAGTATTTCGACTCTACGTATAGAGGTAACTTTGGAAAGTACTACAAGGTATATGGGCTAAAGTACTTGGGCATTATAACAATACTTGGAGAGTATTTCTATACCACAAAGGGGGGTATTTATACGAGACAACTAGGCAAGGGGGGGGTACCTCGGCCAAGCCTCACTCGAGGGAAGGCTCTCGGCGAGGCTTCTCAAAAGAGGGGTTGGGACGAACTCAACTCACAAAAGGGGAGGATTTCAAGACTTGGAAAATGATTTTAGGATGAAGAAGTTCATCAACTTAGAGGTATTTATAGGTCAAGAAATGGCCAACCAATGGCAAGATCCATCCAAGTGTTAGGCAAGTGTAAGGCTAAGATTAAGCCTTGTGCACCTTATCCATCTACCACACCAACTTGCACAAAAATATCCTACCAACTACAAGCCACCTATTTCGTCCATTTGCCGCCCCTCTTCCTTCCAATGTGAGGGTGACACATGTCACCCTCCCGTTGGTCCAAAATGTTTCGTCTCTCGGAAAAAATCCGCAAAAAAATTATAAATGACATAGCCGGAATTTTCCGCCCATGAAGTCTTGTAAAACGTTTCGTCGAAAAACGACTCTTTTCGGCACTTGTGTACAATTTTCAAAACTTGCCAAATCTTTAAGGCTCAAATTTTCATACGTACGCCCTCACGTACATACTCTGGAAATACGGGGTATAACAACATCTCTATCGCATGATCTCAGAGTGAGAAGAATGGAAACCAATCCTAAATGTCCTGCAGCCTCCTGATTATAGATGTGGTGCACCACACACCGATAATCAAGACTCTAGACAGTGCATGACACTTTTCGAGGACTAACTGCTCTGATACCACTTTTGTCACGACCCGACCCCGGGCCGCGACTGGTGCCCTACCTGGGCACCCTCCTATTCATATAACATAATAAACTGCGGAAGATAAATAACACTTTTTTTTTCCATATTTTCAAAACTAAGGCCAAGCCGATAAGGCTGCCATAACATAAAAATTACCCGAAAGGGTCTACACTGTTTAACAATGTAAAAAAAACAACTCTAGCCAGTCCAGCCCACAGATGAATACAGACCTCTAAGATTTGGACAAATACTATGACGGTACAAGGCCCGCCGTACTTGAATATACATAACCATGGCGACAAGCTCCGGAACATTGGAGCCGTCTCAAAATCTTGAACCGGGATCCTAAGCTCGCGGATCCACAATCGGTACCTAAACTGCGGATATGAGCGCACGAAGAAGTCGATAACAGTACCGAATATGGAACGGAAGATAAGGTACAGTAAACAAATCATAACTGTACAAAAGAATGAGGGCAAGTATAAAAGGGTAAATACCGGATCCTACCGTGTCATTACCGCCTCGTGAACTTAATCGTACCTTATTATCTTTTCCCATTTTACATAAAAGTTATAGTCACATTCTTACGTCGTGCTCGGGAAAAACCGTCAAGTTCATTACCATATAACTTACTTACCTTGCATAACATAATCCGCCCTTATGGAGGGGCGCTATACTTCGCCAATCTGGGGCGCGATAAAATCACATAAGTCTGCCCGTAGAGGTATCTTGCCGGCTCATTTGCGGGGGCGATAATGTCATATAGTCTGCCCATAAAGGTATACTACCGGCCCATTTCGGGGCGATAATGTCATATAGTGCGCCCATAAAGGTATCGCCCGGCCCATTTCGACGCGATAATGTCATATAGTCGCCCGTAAAGGTATCTTGCCCGATCCATTTACGGGCGCGATAATGTCATATAGTGCGCCCATAAGGTATCTTGCCGGCCCATTTCGGGGCGATAATGTCATATAGTTCGCCCGTAAAGGTATCTTGCCGGCCCGTTTACGGGGCGATAATGTCATATAGTCTGCCCATAAAGGTATACTGCCCGACCCATTTCTGGGACGCGATAATGTCATATAGTCTGCCCATAAAGGTATACTGCCCGGCCCATTTCTGGGACGCGATAATGTCATATGGTCTGCCCATAAAGGTATACTGCCCGACCCATTTCTGGGACGCGATAATGTCTCTATACATAACATTTTAAATCACCTTTTCACTTCTTCTTTAGTCGTTATAACAACTCCCCATAAAGCTATTATAACAACCTTTCGCTTTAGAGAACTTAATGCACTTTTATTTCTTTTTACATTAGGGAAAGATTAAACCCAAAAGTACTACGTACATACATACTTAAAAAGAATCATAAAGCTCCTTCTCTTTTTAAAATCCATAAACTTCTTCTTTTAAAAACTCAAGTTACATTCTCTTTTGAAATCAAGTCTCTTAACTTTTGAAATAATTCATAGAAACCATACTTCTTAAATCAAGTCATTTCTTCCTTTAAGAATCAAGTCCCATAACTTGAAAAATAAAGTTTCTTAACCTTTTAAGAATTCAAGGTTCATAGTCTTAAAAACTTCATACGTAAACTCTTTTAAAATTAAGTAACATATACATTGGTGTGTTGTGAATAAGTTATACTTATTTATAACGATCTTATTCAAGTAGCCATGATCTAGAAAATGTAATACAATTTTGTCTTATCTTAGCTTCTATGCAGATGGAGGATTCTACTCATTTTAATTTAATTAATTGTCATTACATTTTCCTTTATTAACGCTGCAATGGCTTGTTCGATACTTATTCTCATTCGTGTCGTAAATTAGCCAAGTCAACTTGGCTCCAAATACCTCCTAACGACTCTTACCAACATCCCCCGTAAGACTTGGTAAGAACTTAGGATAACCTAGACATAACCTTTACATAGAGTAAATCAACATACATACCTCTTAACTTCTAAGAGTAGAAGAAATCATGAAATAGTACCACATGTATTTTCATACATAGAATCATGTCAAAAGAAGGAAGAGGTTCACATACCTCGCGACGATTATCGACAAAAAGCAAAATGCTCCAAAGTACTTCAACCTTGATAGCTATTCCATCCTTCAAGTAGAATACGCTATACTTAGTACTTCAACCTAATTGCATTAACCACAATACGTCCATTAACCTTTAGCTTCAAACGTAGAATATTCTAAGTGCAAAGTCACTAAATTCTACGAAAAATCGGACAGCACTTCCTTTGTTTCTACATACTTTGCCACTTTTTTCAAGGCCGAATTCAATAACCAAACACGCCACATTTAAGGCTCAATACAACAACCAATCAAAGGGGATTACACGCCTTACAATACGTGTAAAATTCTGCCCCACAATTAATACCAACTAAGTCCTTAATCAAGGCCATTCTCGGCTAACTTATTCAATAACACAAGGTCCTTTCTAATTCTTTTTCAATCCAACATCTTAGGTCACACATGTTATATAGTCATAAACAACTTAACAATTATAACTCCTTCTTTATATAACATGTGACGACTAAACTAATAATCCAATTGAATTGAAATCTCAAGGGCTAAACATACTAGTTTTCGGATTAGGGTTCCAATAGCCAATACACTTATCAAACTTCATAATATATACTTCATGCTTGCTAATATCCAAAGCTACAACAATAAGAAATCTTAATTACTAAGACGACAAGAATTGTTACCTTTATAAGCCCTTATAATTTCCAAGATTCAAAGTCGCTCCTTAGCAACTCTTAGCTCATTTCCTTATGTTCTAATCCGCTCCAAGCACTCCTTAGAAGCTCATGAAGAACTCCTCTTCAAGTTCCATCTTCAAAGTTGAAGAACACCTTAGGGTTTCGCCTTGCGACTAACGTAAAAAAATCGTTTTTCCGAGATCTTTCTATTGAGATATCCTTACAATACACTTAGGGACCTTGGGTTAAAGTCTTGTGAATAATGGATCAAAACTACAAATTTTTCTAGTGAAAAATGAGACAAAGCCGAGAGCTATCTAGCTAAGCTCAAAGTTCTCTAAAAATTTTCTAAGTGTTGAAGACAAGTCTTGCTACTAGGGTGCTTATATAACACATTGGAGGGTCTAGATTATAACACTTGTTAGGTTTTGATGGAAGGGATCAAGCCAAGTGGCCCTTTGACTAGTCAATTATCTCGAGCTCTTTAATTAACAAGACTTGGTCATCTATACATTGGTCAAATGACCATTTTACCCTTGAATATTTCATCCAAGACCATAGTGGGGGGGGGGGGGGGGGTGCCACAATTCGCCCACCCATTCGTCCATAAAATTCTGTAACCTTCGTGGGTCCCACAAAACGTAAAATTCCTCGGGTGGGCCCCACGTGACCAAAACCGTAAAAAAATAAATAAATAAATTTCCATAATGATAATACATTCCATAATCCTCAATTAATGCATTTTGAGAATCTAATTCTCCCCAACGAACATTTTTCCTTTCCGACGTTCGGAAGATTTTCCGTCGGAAAAACAATTCTTCCTTTCGTACCAATTTCAAGTCTTGAGTTCCTTACGTACATTCTCTTAAACATGTCCTGGACTTACGGGGTGTAACATGTATGATAACCAAAATACAGTACACAAATCCTGGTTAACAACAAGAGTAATGAAAATCAACTTCGTCTTTTAAAAGACCATTTCACAATATATAAACAGTCATGTCAAGTCAGGGACGCATGATAACCACGGGTCTCACGCCCACAATATCAATCATGCCCGTGGAATTCCTTCCTCACTGCCGGCAGTCTATGATATAACAACACCAAGGAGTACACATGAACACCAGGTCACACCTGTGTCATAAGAACCGTACGGGGCAAGTAGGAAGGCCGACTACCAGATACCTCATGCGTCACATCGCTGACCGGGGCAATCTGAAAGCCGACTACGGAACCTCACCGTACCAAAAATCGTAGCGTACCACGAAGGTGACGGGCAAGTCACGAAAGCCACTACCGGATACCACGCATCACGTCGTGGCCAGGCAAGTCTGGCTAACTACGGATCGCTGCGTCACGAGACCGTCGTAAAGCGCTATACCCAACTCACGGTGACCGGGGCAAGTACGAAGGATGACTACTAGATACCTCCTACGTCACATCGCTGACCGGGGCAAGTACGAAAGCCAACTACCAGATACCTCCTGCATCACGAGACTTCGCCATAACACTGACCGGGGCAAGTACGAAAGCCAACTACCGAATCGCCGCCCGTCATTCGATCGGGACACGTACGAGGGCTAACTACCAGATACCTCCTGCATCAGGAAACCTCATGGGGAGCTAGTCCATGGAATAACACTATCAACAGGGAACAAACCCTCATCATGGCCGCATACCCGTGGACCTTCCATCGAGTCAGTATGCCCAAAATGATCGAGAATAACATGACCGACCCTCCATCGAGAGACGCGGTAGCATAAGGATACAATACTTGTACAACAAGGCTATCACAAGCAAACATAGGCAAGTTATTCACTGTCACGACCCGAACCCGGGCCCGTGACTGGTGCCTTACCCGGGCACCCAAGTAGACATACATCAGAGTAACAAGCGGAAAATAAAACAAGACATGAAACAATATGAAGCGAGAAACAGTTTTTCTGAGAAAAGTTGCCTTTCGGCATATATATATATAAAAACTTGAACAGTTACATCCCTTTTACAAACCCTGCCCACAACAGTACTACATACCTCTAAGAATGTTATAACAACAATGGCGGGACAGGGCCCCACCATACCCATGAATGTAAGTACCTACAACTACAGGGTACTATACCAAAGATAAGCCTCCGGGGACACGGAGCTTCCCAAAACGCTTAACTGTGACCCTATGAGCGAGGATCAACAACTGGTGTACCTCTACCTGCGGCATGAACGCGGCCCGAAGAGGTCGATCTGACAGTACCAAGTATGTGGAATCGAAAATCTTCGTAAATGAAATCATAATAGTCTATATAAAACAGAAGACATATATGATAACCAATTTACGATACACAATATGTAAGCAGTCATGTCAAGTCAGGGACTCACGCCCTTAAAGTCATCCTTCAAATATAACCATGGGTCTCATGCCCACAATATCAATCATGCCCGTGGAATTCCTTCCTCACTGCCGGCAGTCCATGATATAAAAGCACCAAGGAATACACATGAACACCAGGTCCCACCTGTGTCATAATAAAACCGTACGGGGTAAGTGCGAAGGCATAGCCGACTACTAAAACCCACAGTACCAACAATGCTATAAAACTGTATCACGAGGTCTTTCTAGACCGCGCCACATGATCGAAGCTGGCCACTCGCCCTCAGTATCAATGTGCGCGTCTAATCCTGGAGCTTACCGCATAGGCCACCTAGGCCCGCATGAGGTATTCCCCGCATCGAGGGTAGCTACTCCTCGGCATCGTCCTGGACTCTCGTAGTCCGCATGACCACATAGACCGCATGAGGTATTCCTCGCACACTAACATGGAACTCTCGTAGCTCCGCATAGGTTCCCTGGACCCGCATGAGGCATCCCTCGCATCGGGGGGCAGCTTAACCCCCGGTATAACATGTCAAGAGGTGAGTGGTACAATACTAACATAACGGCTTATCGTTAAACAACATAAGCACAACAAGGGAAACCCCTTTACACAAACATCACAAGACACTAACACACGTAGCATCATAACATGTTTACTTATCAAACCAACAAGAAAGTATTACAAGACTATCACAAAACAACATAGTCAAGTTATTCACACAAGGTACTTTCTATTTTATGTCAACAAGTTCAGGTTTTTATCCCCAAAGTACTTCATACATTAACTCTTTAAAAAGATCCGTTTCTTTCACAAGAGTCACACGATACCCGTAGTATCAAAATAGAGTGACTATCTTTTTAAGTAAACCAAAACAATTTCCCTACCTTCTTTTTGAACCAACTTAAGACAAAAGCATGCCTTCCTTTTTAAATGAAAACACTTCAATTTTTCAAGTCTTTGTCTTTTATAAATCAAGTTCTTACTTTGAAATTTTTAAGAAAATCAAAACTTGTTTATTAATGATCTTATTAAAGCAGCCATGATCTAGGAAATGTAATACAATTTTGTCTTATCTTAGCTTACATGCGGATGGAGGTTCTACTGGTTTTAATAATACTTAATTAGTCAATACATTTTCCTTTATTAGCGCTGCAGTGGTTTGTTCGATACTTATTTCCCTTTTTCCGAAATCAATACAAGACTTTCATAAACAATTAAGTAAACTGTTCCTTTTATCTTTCTTAAGTCGTTATACCTAACTTCCCATAAAGCTAGCATAACTCTTAAGCTTTTAAAACCAAGTATTACTCTTCTTTCAAAAACGATTCATACTTCTTTTGAAATACTTCAAGATTCTTATTATTTAAAACTCAAGTCAAAAGACATCGAAGTAACCACGTTGGTTAACACACGTCGTCTCTGGTACTATATATATTTTAAAATATCATGCTCAAGAGGATAGGAAGAATCACATACCTCCTCGGCGAAATCCACCTGCCAAGTCGAATATGTCGAGCGTAGAGTATCAACCTATAATAGTCAAATACGTCTATCAACGTCTAGACTACTCTGTAGAATATTCTAAGCAGAAGGTTCTTACTTCTACGGAAAATTGGGCAGCACTTCCCTACCCGTCAAACTACTCAAGTCTACTGTAAATACAGTCCTATGTAATTACAGTTCAATTCTCTTCTTTAATATCCTTCTATATCTTATACTCATTTCTATACTACTACAGTATGTAATCTCGATTTCAATAGAAGGACAGGATTAATTACCTCGATAAGCCCAAAATTATCCAAGATTTAATGTCGATCCTGAGCAACGTTTAGCTCCTACTCCGCGCGCTCCAACCCGCTCCAAGCAACCCTTAAACGCTCCTAACCAACTCTTCTTTAAGAACCAACCTAAACAAGTGAAGAACACTAAGGTTCTTGTCCTCACAACTCTCGGCCAAGGTGAGGCTTTAGGGGCTAGGGTGTGAAATCTTTTCTAACCTTTTGGTTAATAATCTTCCTAATACACTAAGGAAGAACACTTAAGAGTTTAGGAATTTTTGGACAAAGTTTGGTTAAGGGAGAGGGGTGTGGGACGAGAACCATCAAGAGGGGGGGAGTTTCGGCGAGAGCTACTAGGAAGGGGGGGGGGGGGTGTTTGGACGAGAGCTTCTCAAAGGGGGAGAGGGATTTTGAGACTTGGAAATTGTTCAAGTGATGAAGAAGTCTTGCACAAGAGGGGGGTATTTATAGAACCACCAAGGGCCAAGATAAAAACAAATGGAGGGTGAAGATTTGGATCCATGTGAAGAATGAGGTCTTCCAACCAAGTGTCCACCATAACCTTGGGACATATGTCCACCACAACATTGGGACATATGTCCCCTACAACAAAGATCCATGTGGCCTTCCACTAGGCACAAAAAACGTCCAACATACCTACTCCCACTCACCAAAAGAAAATGTCTTCCAAGACTTTAACCACTTGACCTTGTCCACTTGGCCAACATTTTCGTCCAACCCATGCCAACTAAGGGTGACACATGTCACCCTCCTATTGGTCCAAAATATTTCGTCTCTCGGAAAAAATCTGTAATCGGTTAAACTATTAAAAACGTAGAATTTCCTTCACAAGGTTCGGAATCTTTTCCGTTGAAAGTTCACAATTCCATCCTTAACCTAATTAGGGTTTGTACAAATGTACGTACGTCCTCACATACATACTCTGGAAATACGGGGTATAACATTCACACTCAAGGTACTTTCATTTTATACCAAAAATCCGGGTTTTAACCCCAAGGTACTACATACTTTATCTCTTTAAAAAGGTCCATTTATTTCGCAAAAGTCACATGATACTAACACCCGTAGTATCAAAATAGAGTAACTATTATTTTAAGTAAACCAAAACAATTTCCATACTTTCTTTTTAAATAAACCAAGACAATACCATGCCTTCTTTTTAAACCAAGTCAAGACAATACCATGCCTTCTTTTTAAACCAAATCACTTCTCAATTAATATAAGTTTCAAAACCTCAAATTCTCAAGTCTCTTACTTTTAAATCAAGTCCCATAACATGGGAAATCAAGTCTCTTATCTTTTTTAAAACAAATGTCAAGTTACCATTTTAAATCCAATAATAAAACCATTCTTTTGTTTTCATAAAGTCGTTATAACTAACTTCCCATAAAGCTTATTATAACACTTTATGTTTTAAACCAACCAAGGACAACTACTCTCATTTCCGAAATCAAGATAACTTTATTCCTTTTACGACCAAGAGACTTATACTTTCAAACCGAGCTACACAACTTTCAAAATATTTCAAGTTTCTTAGCTTAGAAAACAAGTTTCTTATCTTTAGAATATTTCCAGAATCAATACTTACAAATCAAGTATTCCATACCTTTCCACATCAAGACATCCTTGTCTACCTTATTAGAATAAACCATTCTTATAACCTTTCCTTAGTAACAGGTGAGTTAATTCTCTAAATCAACCAACCTAGACATTCTTATAACCAGTCAATCATATCGAATGAATTTACTTCATTTAAATCACGTACGTCTACCGTATTATACAGTTATAACTACTCATGCTCAAGAGATAAGAAAGTTTCCACATACCTCTCCGGCTTAATCCACTTGCCAAGTCCAATATGTCGTCCGTAGTATGTCAACCTATAACGACCATAATACGTCTATTAGCCTCTAGCTTCAACGTAGAATATTCTAATTGTAAAGTCCCTTATTCTACAGAAATTTGGACAGCACTTCCTTTGTTTCTACGTACTTTTCCACCTTTTTCAAGGCTCGAATTCAATATCCAAACGCCACTTTTAAGGCCCAACAATCCAACAATACAAAGGGGATTACACGCCTAACTCGGACGTGTAAAATTCTGCCCCACAATTCATATTAAAACAATCCAACTAGTTTAAGGCAACTCCTTGGCTATAACATGCTCACATATCAACCTTTTCAAATCCTTTCAATTCAACTCGTTAATTCAACATGCTATATAAGTCTTAACCAATTATAACAACGATATACCCTTCTATATATAACATGTAACGATTTTTGCTAACAACCGAATTGATTACAACATTAGTGACTAACATGCCCATTTTCGGCTTTCAACAAGTCGACATGATGCAAAGTTTTCAAACTTTAATATTTAAACCACATGCTCATTTCTTAACTACTATAACTTGTAATCTTCAATTACATGAGAAAGTGAAGGTTTTACCTCAATAAGCCCTCTTTCCGAAATCTTCTTCACGCTAAAATCACCCACACGAACCCTCTACAAGCTTGCCAACATAATTCCTTCTTGTCGTCTTTCCAATTTTTTTACTAGGCCTTGGTTTTTCCTTGAAATTTTTAGAGAGAAGGGAGAGAAATTTTTAGAGAGAAGGGTTCTTTGAAAAATGACCAAGTCTTCAAGACTTGGTCAACAAATAAGACTTCCTCTTGGTCAAAAAGATGGGAGGGACACTTGTCACCCTCCTACAGGCCTTTAACAAGATATCTTCTGATTTCCCCCTGTTTTTTGCGAAATTTCCCGCCTCAGCGCCGCGGCCCTGCAGACGGCGCCGCGGCGCTGAAACTTCCGAACATCTCAGCACATACGGCGCCGCGACTCTGCAGCCGGCGCCGTGGCGCTGCAACTTCAGAATACACCAGCACATCCGACGCCGCGACCCTGCATCCGGCGCCGCGGCGCTGTGGCACCTGACTGAAAACACTTTCCTATTCGTCTTCCCACTAAACTTGTAACCTCCATAACTTCCTACGCCGATGTCCTATCGACGAGCGGTTTGTTGCGTTGGAAACTAGACTCAACGACCTTCATACTAGGCTATTGAAACACCTAAAAACTCCTAATGAACTAGGAGATATACCGCTCCAAAGTTGACTCAAAAACTGTCCAAAAACATTCTGTCAACTTATCTTTCCAATTTCAATTCTTATTTCCCTTCGTACGTTCCCAATACATGACCTGAAATTTCGGGGTGTAACATTCTTCCCCCCTTAGAAACATTCGTCCCGAATGTTCCTTCTAAGTCTCCAAAACACATGCGCCGATAGTCTTCACTACTACACCTTCAAAATCAATTATGCCACATATGACCATAATAGAATAACCACGCAAAACTTAAATCCCAGCCCACGAGGAATCACCTCTAAAGCGTATAACATCACAATTAGCTCGCACCCATGGTCTAAAGGACTCTTTCTTCGCATTCTTACTTCACAAAGTGATCACTTCCATTATCTTAACGCATGTTCTCTCCTTTTCTTACTCGTCGTACCCTTCTCGTACACCCGAACTCTTTCTAGTATACGTACCACATTTTCGTCATTGCTTCAGTTTTCAAAATCTCGGGGTTACTACCTCCAACTTGGTCATTACAAGCTTCAATTTCTTTTAAGGCCATTCCCGGCCCTCATGATCCGATTCTGGTCGAACGAATCCACGAACTCGTACGATGATTACCTAAACTTGGGCCTAGCACCCTCGTGACCTTATCACCTAGAGGGACCACCTCAAACTTACCTCACTTCATTCCGGGTTGCGGGTTGACCCGCGATTGGTCCTCAACCCGACCCATTACGTACCAAACTCTTGTTCCCGGTCCGGAACAGTCTCACTATTCAAATAACAAAAACCTAGTGGTTTCTTTAACTTAACTACCCACTATCATTTCACACCACTCATGGACTTATCACCCAAATATACCCCACGTATACTATGTTCCTCGACAAAGATCACCCGTAAAATCTTTCACTCAAGATGGCCCGGTATCTAAGGTTCCCTACGGTTATCAAAATTCTAAGGCTCACAATTTCCATGTTCCCAAACTTACCTTTTCTACAAACCAGTCTTTCTAAATCACAATTTACATAAAATTACCCGCACATAACACTTAACATGTAACCATCTTATCACACATACTAATCTTTAGAGGGTTAATGATATACCTGTAACTATTGCTTCACTTTCCCTTTGTCGCTCTAATAATAACCCTGCCCTGCACGTCGCATAGCAAAAGAAGGCGATGAACTAGCCACTGATCCCGAAGGCTGAGTCTCTACATCCGCGCTACCTCTGGTCGGACAATCCTTCGCAAAATGGCCCTGTCGGCCGCAAGTATAACAATCTCCCAAACTAGCACGACACTCCCCCTTATGGATTTTACTACAACCGCCACACCGAGGTAAGGGTGGCCTCATCCGGCTAGGACCCCCACTCCCCCGAAAACCTGAAACCTTGGAGCCCTGACCTGCTCATGAATACCCCAGACGTCACGAAGGCGCGGAGGACCACTACGAGCGGAGGAGGTGCATAACTAACTTTCTTTGGCGGTCGCCTCGAAAGTTACCAAAGGACCCTGCTGTTGTCTTGGCCCTCTTCTGCTGATGTGGGTCATTCCGTCGACCTCTACTGTTATACCCCGTATTTCCAGAGTATGTACGTGAGGGCGTACGTACAAAAGTTTAGCCTTAGTTAGGCACTATGGACGAATTTGGGCACAACTCACTAAAAGAATCGTTTTCCGACGAAACGTTTTACAAAACTTGCGACGGGAAAATTACGGCTATGTCATTTCTAATTTTTGCGGATTTTTCCGAGAGACGAAATATTTTGGACCAACGAGAGGGTGACACTTGTCACCCTCATTGGACGGCAAAAGGAGGGCCACGGTTGGCATGAAATTGGGGCTTAAAACTTGGGTCAATGTTTTGTGAGGGATTTGTGGAGTAGGTTAGGGTGCACTTGTGCAAATCCCCACCATCCACTTGCCCTCCACTTGCCCTCATCCTAGCCCTTAAAAGCCCTATAAATACCCCCCCCCCCCTTGATGAAGAGTTCTTCATCCACAAATCAAACTTTCCAAGTCTAAAATCCCTCCCTCCCTTTGTGTTGTGTTCGTCCAAGCCTCCCCCTTCCCTCTTGAAAAGGCTTTTGCCAAAACCACCCCCCCTCCCCCTTGGTGGTGTTCTAGCCGAGACCTACCCCCCCCCCTTTGTAGAAATACTCTCCAAGTATTGTCACTATCCTCAAATACCCTAGCCGTATATCCTTTAGTATTTCCAAAGTTACCTCTATCGTAGAGTCAGGAAAATACTACAGTATATTCCTATAGTCACTAAACGAAACCCTAAGAGAAACTTCATTGTTGGTTGAAGTAGTTAGTAGAAGTTGTGTAGCAACTTCTAAGGGTTTCTTGGAGCTTTTGGAGCGTTAGGACTAGGAGCTAAACCTCTCGGGATCGACTTATATCTTGGATAATATTGGGCTTATCGAGGTAAATAATCTTATCCTTCTATTGTAATTGGGAATTGCATCTTTGTTGTAGTATAAGAATTAAGTATAAGATACTTAGAAGGAGATCATAGAAGAATTGAACTATAATCACCTCGAACATGTAAAGAAGATTGAACTGTACTTACATGGGATTGTATTTCTGATGAACTTGTATAGCTTAGGGTAGGGTAGTCTGCCCAATTTTCGTAGAATAGAGAACCCTCTGCTTAGATTATCCTACAGAATAGTCTAGACGTTGATAGACGTATTTGACTATTATAGGTTGATACTCTGCGCGCGACATATTCGACTTGGCAGGTGGATTTCGTCGAGAAGGTATGTGATTCTTCCTATACTCTTGAGCATGATATTTTAAAGTATATATATAGTACGGTAGACGTACGTGTGTTAACTGAACGTAGTTGTACGACAATGTCTTTTGACTTAAGCCTGAATAATAAAGATCTTGAAGTCTTTTAAAAGAATTATAACTCAGTTTTGAAAGAAGAAGAATAATTGTTTTTAAAACAAGAAGCTTAAGAGTTATACTAGCTTTATGGGAAGTTAAGTATAACGACTTAAGAATGATAAAAGGAACAGTTTACTTATGTGTTTGGGAAAGACTTGTATTGATTTCTGGAAAGTATAAAAAGATGGTTTGATGAGTAGATATATTGTGATGCTATGTGTGTTAGTATCTTGTAACGTTTGTATAAAGAGGTTATTCTTATCTGTGCTCATGTTGTTTAACGATAAGCTGTTATGCTAGTATTACATCACTCACCTCTTGACATGATCTGGGGTTAAGGCGCCTCCGATGCGGGGTATATCTCGGTGATGCAGGACCATGATTCGAGAATACCTCATGCGGGTCGGGGACCTATGCGAGCTACGAGTTCGAGTTAGTGTGCGGGGTTATACCTCATGCGGTCTATGTGGCCATGCGGACTACGAGTCGGGGCGATGCCGAGGAGTAGCTACCCTCGATGCGGGAATACCTCATGCGGGCCTATGTGGTGGCCTATGCGGACTACTGAGTCTAGGATTAGGCTTGCATAATGATACTATGGGCGATTGGCCTTGCTTCGATCATTCGCGACCTAGAAAAGACATTACGATTTACATTATTACTCTTGTTGGTGATGTGGCACTATGTGCGATTACATTGGTTGTTTTACATATTTGTAAAATTGGTTTTAAAATGATATGATTTCATTTAAGTACTTTCTGATTTCACATACTTGGTACTGTTATCTTGACCTCGTGAAATTTGCGTTCATGCCGCGGTAAGCGGCAGTGCTAGATCCGCATCCTTAGGATCTTTTCGTTGGTGTCGGGAGCTCCATCTTCTCGGGCTCGACTTTTGGGTATGATCTCACTGTTGTAGATAGTTTTATCTGATCGGTATGGCGGGGCCACTGTCCGCCATAGTTGTTTATTTTCTTAGAAGTGCAGTAGTCTATTATGCAGTTGGGATGTAATCGCGATTTTGGTTTATATATATTATGCCGAAAGCGACTTTTCTCATATAAAGCGTGTCTCAATGTACATTGTTTCATGTCTTGTTTTATATTCCGCTGATTTTCTCGATGTATGACTACTTGGGTGCGGGTAAGGCACGATCCACGAACTGGCGAATTCGTGACAAAAGTGGTATCGAGCGATTAATCCTCGGAAAGTGTCTACAGACCGTATCGATGAAGTCTTGATTATCGGTGTGTTGTGCACCACACCAATAATCGAGGAGGCTATAGGATATTTAGGATTGGTTTCCATTCTTCTCACTCTGAGATCGTGCCTTGAAGGTGTTATAAGTTGGACCCCTCTAACGTATTCCTTTTACAGAATGATTATGCCTCACGTAAGGCAACCGGGCCCGAAGAAGGCAAAGCGGCCGAGGCTGCTAGTATGACACCGAGTCACGAGGCTCGAGCCCGATCTATACCGAGGCAGCGAGTTCCACGACACCGCCGGCCAGCGAGTTTAGAGTCGCGGCCGTGGTGATGAGACCACGATACTGCACTTCCGATCCTCGGCTGGAGCGGATGAGATGGGTTACAAGGAGATGGCGATTCTTGGCGGGATCGTGGCGAACATGAGGATAAATTTGAATCGGCGATTCGATTCAGCGGTGCACGTGGTTCACCCGAGATCGAGCGATTTGAGGCTACGGGATTTTCACGAGTTGTAGCCGCCCGAGTTACGGGTCGAGGCACGAGGATGATCGCGAGGAGTTTATCCGTCGATTCTGAAGGATCATGCCGTGTCAAGGCTTGAGACCGAGTCCGTGGTCTTGACTCACATAGGCTGCGTGATACGCGATCGATTGGTTTGGTCGTGGGAGTTATCTCGGGAAGCAAGCGTCCCGGCTACTTGGGGCGAGTTCTCGGAGGCTTTCGCTCACTTCTTGCCTCGCGGATGAGGAGGGCGGTAAACATTTTTGTTCTTTGAGAGCAGAGGCGCCGCGATCGAGTACAACGTTGAGTTCGATTCATTGGCTCGATATGTCCCAGTGTTGGTAGCAGATATGGAGGATAGGGTGCACCGCTACGTCACTGGGCTAGATGATTATATGGCCGAGTCTTGTTCGGGTGTTTCTCTTCAGCCGGGTATGGACATTACCGCGTGCGAGCTCATGCACTTGGATGCGAGGCGTAGAGGCGGCGGGTTGTGACAGCGAGAAGAAGGCGGGGCGGCGGTATTTTGGTAGCTCTCGGGGTGGGCGGCCTCGGCCAGCGATCTGGGTGCACCACCGGCCGGCTCGAGCACTCTGCCGTCTTGAGGGCGGACCGGGGCCAGGACTTGAGCGTCGAGGAGTAGCGAGAGTGCGGACGATCGGGACCACCCCGCCGGTGTGGCGTCGCGGTAGATCCATTACGGGAAGTGTGAGTGCTGCTACGGGAGTTTATTCTGATTGTGGCGGCGAGTCACTGCGGCTGTCAGGCCAAGGCGTATGAGATGGTAAGTCGACTACGAGTTCTTTTCTTGGTCTTCTTCATCTCCTCTGATTTACTCACCCGGGAGCAAGGTACTCATGGGCGGCAGTCGCGGCGGAGGTCGTGGCGCGGTCCCGATTCTAGCGGTCCTCGAGAACGCATTTATGCCTTGTCGGTAGGCGGGATCGGAGGCCTCGCGATGTCGTCACAGGTACCTTATCAGTTTCTGGATTTGATGTGTATGCCTTGATAGATTCGGGTTCTACTCTGTCCTATATATCTCCCCTTATTGCTAGTAGGACAGGGATAGAGCCTGAGTCCATAGACCGCTTTCGAGGTAGCTACGCGATGGGTGACTCGGTGGTAGCTCGGCGGATATATAGGGCTTGTCGGTGACCGTATCTGATCGTCGGACCCTGGCGACTTGATAGAGTTGGATATGACCGATTCGGCGTGATCATGGGTATGGATTGGCTAGCTTCTTGCTACGCCAATGTAGAAGCTGCGAGGAGAAAGTAGTGCGGTTCGGTTTCACGAGGGCCGGTTGTGGAGTGGGAGGGGAACACTGTATCGTCAAGGGGTAGGTTTATTTCCTACCTCAAGGTCAGGAAGATGGTGCAGAAGGGGTATATCTACCATCTCATTCGGGTGTTCGATACTGAGGCTGCGGTACCAGATTTTCAGTCGATTCGATGGTCGAGAGAGTTCCCGGATGTGTTTCGACGACCTCGGGTATCCTCGAGAGGAGATAGAGTTTTGTATCGATGTCTTTGCGGACACTCGGCCTATTTCCATTCGCCATACGAATGGCACTGCCGAGTTGAGAGAGTTGAAGGACCGGTGAGAGATTTCTTTGGAGAAAGGGCTTCATCGGCCTAGTGTTTCTCCGAGGGCGCTGTATTGTTCGTAAGAAGAAGGGCGGGGCCTGCGCATGTGTTGATTCTGACGGTGAACAAGGTGACCATTAAACATATACCCCGCTTCCCGGGATTGATGATTTGTTCGATCGATTGCGGGGCGAGATGTTTCTCAAGATTGATCTGCGATCGGGCTATCATCAGTGCAGTCGAGAGGCGGATGTCCCTAGGTGCATTCGGACGATGCGCACTATGAGTTCGGGGTTATGTCTTTCGGGTTGACCAATGCTCGCGGTATTCATGGATTTGATGAACCGAGTGTTCAAACCATTTTGAACACGTTTGTGATAGTGTTCATTGATGATATCTTGGTTTATTCTCGTTGAGCGAGGCATGCGGAGCATTTGAGGCTATCTTGTGATTCTTGAGACCAGCGATTATACGCCAAGTTTTCCAAATGTGAGTTTTGGTTGGCTTGGTGGCTTTTCTTGGGCATATTGCCGGGGCGATGGTATTCGGTGGATCGGCCAAGATCGAAGCGATCGAGGACTTGGCCTGAACTCTTACTCCGGCAGTGCGCGATTTTACGGGCCTTGCAGTTACTATCGGCGGTTCGTGGAGAAGTTTGCTTCTATCTACGCACCATTGACTAGGGTGACTCGGAAAGCGGCTAAGTTTGATGGACTGATGCGTGTGGCGGGGTTTCGATTCTTGAAGGAGAGGCGGCGGCCGCCCCGTTCTTACTCTTCGGAGGTCGACGGTTATGTTGTGTATTGTGATCGTCGAGCGTTGGGCTCGGATGTGTGTTGATGCGGTGGGTAAGGTTATAGCGTCACGCGTCAGCGGCTTAAGCATGAGAGGAACTACCCACCCATGATTTGGAGTTAGCGGCGGTGATTCACGCCAAGATCTGGAGGCACTATTTGTATGGGGTTTATGTGGATATTTATCTGATCCACAAGTGCCTCGATATATCTTCACCGGAGGAGCCGAACTTACGGCGAGGCGGTGGTTAGAGTTACTCAAGGATTATGATGTTGATATCTGTACCACGGGAAGGCGATGTTGTGGCGAATGCCCTTAGTCGTAGGTCGATGGGTAGCCTATCGGATGTGCGGCCGAGAGGAGGGCATGGTTCGCGATTTGCATCGATTAGCGAGCCTTGGTGTCCGTTTGATTGATTACGATAGCGAGAGGGTTCGAGTTCGAGAGATTGCCAAGTCTTCCATCGTCGAGAGGTGAAGAGAAGCGATTTGAGGATCGGTTTTGATTCGGTATCGTGATACGGCTCTTACGTGAGGAAGGTCCTTGAGTAGCACGATGGGGTGCTAAGGTTTGAGGCGAGTTGTGTGTTCGGATGTTTGAGGACTTGGCGGCGAGTTCTAGGGAAGCACACAGCGCGCGTTACTCTATCCATCGAGTCGACCAAGATGTACCACGACCTCGGATCGTGTATTGGTGGGATGGCTTGAAGAGGGCGTTGCGAGTTTGTAGCTCGGTGCGTGTTGTCGGCGGTGAAGGTAGAGCACGGAGGCACGGTGGTTTGTTGCGACGATAGAGATCCGACACGGAAGTGGGAGGTGATCAACATGGACTTTATCACGGGATTACCTCGCACTCAGGAAGCCGCGATTCTATTTGGGTTATCGTCGGACGGTGGCGAAATCAGCCCACTTTCTTCCGATCGGGGCGACTTTTGGTGAGGATTATGCGGACTTTATATCAGAGATCGTCGGCTGCGTGAGTCCCTATTTCGATCATATCGGCGGAGCCCGGTTCTGGCTAACACGGAGGTCTTTCGAGAAGGGTTTAGGGGCGCGGTGAGCACGAGTCTTGCATTCCATCCGCATGAGCAGACGGATAGGCGGGCGCACTATCGAACCGCGAGGATATCTTTGCGAGCTGTGTTATTGACCGAGGTAGCTGGGAGGATCATTTGCCTCTAGTTGATTTTGCGTATAATAATAGCTACCACTCCAGTATTCAGATGGCGCCTTATGAGGCCTTGTATGGGAGGAAGTGCGGTCGCGATAGGCTGGTTTGATGTAGGCGAGTGCGATTAGTAGGACCCGATTTTGGTGCAGCGGCGATGGATAAGGTGAAGCTTATCCGGGGCGATTCTTGTGCTCGAGTCGGCCAGTCATATCACGGATCATCGTCGTCGGCATCCGGAGTTCAAGGTTGATGATTGGGTTTTCTGAAGGTGTCACCCATGAAGGGTGTGATGAGATTCGGGAAGAAAGGAAACTCGGCCAAGGTACATTGGGCGTATCGGATGTCCGCGAGGTAGGCAAGGTTGCTATGAGTTGGATCTGCCGTTCGATCTGGAAGCGGTGCATCCGTGTTTCATGTTTCTATCTTTGAGAGATGTATCGGGGATCCATCTAGAGTGCATCCGATTGACGATGTCGGTGGCCAGGGTTTATCGTATGAGGAGATTCCCATAGCGATAATCGATCGTCAGGTTAGGCGTCTGCGGACCAAGGACGTGGCTTCCGTCAAAGTCTTGTGGCGGAACGAGCTCAGGGAGGAGATGACGTGGGAAGCTGAGGAGGACATGAGGCAGAAGTATCCTCACCTATTCCCCACACCTCCAGGTAACTCACTTTCCTACTTGTAAATTTCATTGTCATATCTGTTTGAGTGTTGTATTGTGGCCATGTGTGGCATTTGCAAACTGTTTAAGTTATGAAGAACTTTATCGTTATCTGTCTTGGGAAGGAACATTCGGGACGAATGTTTCTAAGGAGGGGAGAATGTTATACCCCGTATTTCCAGAGTATGTACGTGAGGGCGTACGTACAAAAGTTTAGCCTTAGTTAGGCACTATGGACGAATTTGGGCACAACTCACTAAAAGAATCGTTTTCCGACGAAATGTTTTACAAAACTTGCGACGGGAAAATTACGGCCATGTCATTTCTAATTTTTGCGGATTTTTCCGAGAGACGAAATATTTTGGACCAACGAGAGGGTGACACTTGTCACCCTCATTGGACGGCAAAAGGAGGGCCACGGTTGGCATGAAATTGGGGCTTAAAACTTGGGTCAATGTTTTGTGAGGGATTTGTGGAGTAGGTTAGGGTGCACTTGTGCAAATCCCCACCATCCACTTGCCCTCCACTTGCCCTCATCCTAGCCCTTAAAAGCCCTATAAATACCCCCCCCCCCCCTTGATGAAGAGTTCTTCATCCACAAATCAAACTTTCCAAGTCTAAAATCCCTCCCTCCCTTTGTGTTGTGTTCGTCCAAGCCTCCCCCTTCCCTCTTGAAAAGGCTTTTGCCGAAACCACCCCCCTCCCCCTTGGTGGTGTTCTAGCCGAGACCTAGCCCTCCCCTTTGGTAGAAATACTCTCCAAGTGTTGTCACTATCCTCAAATACCCTAGCCGTATATCCTTTAGTATTTCCAAAGTTACCTCTATACGTAGAGTCCGGAAAATACTACCGTATATTCCTATAGTCACTAAACGAAACCCTAAGAGAAACTTCATTGTTGGTTGAAGTAGTTAGTAGAAGTTGTGTAGCAACTTCTAAGGGTTTCTTGGAGCTTTTGGAGCGTTCAGACTAGGAGCTAAACCTCGCTCAGGATCGACTTATATCTTGGATAATATTGGGCTTATCGAGGTAAATAATCTTATCCTTCTATTGTAATTGGGAATTGCATACTGTTGTAGTATAAGAATTAAGTATAAGATACTTAGAAGGAGATCATAGAAGAGAATTGAACTATAATCACCTCAGAACATGTAAAGAAGATTGAACTGTACTTACATAGAATTTGTATTTCTGATGAGACTTGTATAGCTTACCGGGTAGGGTAGTGCTGCCCAATTTTCCGTAGAATAGAGAACCCTCTGCTTAGATTATCCTACAGAATAGTCTAGATGTTGATAGACGTATTTGACTATTATAGGTTGATACTCTGCGCGCGACATATTCGACTTGGCAGGTGGATTTCGTCGAGAAGGTATGTGATTCTTCATATACTCTTGAGCATGATATTTTAAAGTATATATATAGTACGGTAGACGTACGTGTGTTAACTGAACGTAGTTGTACGGCAATGTCTTTTGACTTAAGCCTGAATAATAAAGATCTTGAAGTCTTTTAAAAGAATTATAACTCAGTTTTGAAAGAAGAAGAATAATTGTTTTTAAAACAAGAAGCTTAAGAGTTATACTAGCTTTATGGGAAGTTAAGTATAACGACTTAAGAATGATAAAAGGAACAGTTTACTTATGTGTTTGGGAAAGACTTGTATTGATTTCTGGAAAGTATAAAAAGATGGTTTGATGAGTAGATATATTGTGATGCTATGTGTGTTAGTATCTTGTAACGTTTGTATAAAGAGGTTATTCTTATATGTGCTTATGTTGTTTAACGATAAGCTGTTATGCTAGTATTACATCACTCACCTCTTGACATGATACCGGGGGTTAAGCTGCCCTCCGATGCGGGGTATATCTCAGGCGGTCTGGGACCATGATTCGAGAATACCTCATGCGGGTCGAGGACTATGCGGGCTACGAGAGTTCGAGTTAGTGTGCGGGGTTATACCTCATGCGATCTATGTGGCCATGCGGACTACGAGTCGGGGCGATGCCGAGTAGCTACCCTCGATGCGGGGAATACCTCATGCGGGCCTATGTGAGTGGCCTATGCGGACTACGGGAGTCCAGGATTAGGCTTGCATAATGATACTATGGGCGATTGGCCTTGCTTCGATCATTCGCAGCCTAGAAAAGACCTGTTACAGTTTACCTGTTATTACTCTTGTTGGTGATGTGGCACTATGTGCGATTACATTGGTTGTTTCGTACATATTTGTAAAATTGGTTTTAAAATGATATGATTTCATTTAAGTACTTTACAGTTTCACATACTTGGTACCTGTTGTACTGACCTCCTTGAAGCTGCGTTAAATCTGCGAGTAAGAGGCAAGCAGTGCTAGATCCGCATCCTTAGGATCTTTTGCGTTGGTGTCGGGAGCTCCATCTTCTCGGAGGCTCGACTTTTGGGTATGATCTCCTGTTGTAGATAGTTTTGTCTGATCGAGGTATGGCGGAACTGTCGCCATAGTTGTTTATTTCCTTAAGTGCAGTAGTCTATTATGCGGTTGGGATGTAATCGCGATTTTTGGTTTATATATATTATGCCGAAAGGCGACTTTTCTCATATAAACTGTGTCTCAATGTACATTGTTTCATGTCTTGTTTTTATATTCCGCTGATTTTTCTCTGATGTATGACTACTTGGGTGCCCGGGTAAGGCACCAGTCACGGGCCCCGGAACGGGTCGTGACATCTACGTTCCTCAGTCTGCTGCGCATAAGCCTGCATGCGGGCAATGTCCATGCCCAGCTGAAGAGCTACACCCGTGCAACCCTCTGCTAAATAATCGTCGAGCCCTGTGACATAACGGTGCACTCTATCCTCCATGTCTGCCACTAAAGCGGGGACATACCGAGCCAACGAGTCAAACTCTACATTGTACTCCCGAACCGTCCGTCCGTTCTGCCTCAACATCATAAATCTATCTGCCCGAGCTCTCCTCATCTGCGAAGGCAAGAAGTGTGTAAGAAATGCCTCTGAGAACTCATCCCAACCAGCTGGAAGCGCATGCTCCCTCCGGGACAGTTCCCATGAATCAAACCAGTCGGCTGCAGTATCACGCAGCCGATGTGAACCCAATACCACCGACTCTGTCTCTGAGGCCTTGATCACTTTCATGATCCGCTGCAACTGTCGAATAAACTCCTGAGGATCTTCCTCAGTTCTCGACCCATAGAACTCTGGTGGACTGCAACTCAAGAAGTCCCGAAGTCTCAAACTATCGGATCTATGGTGAACCACTGGTACTACCGGAACCTCCGACTCTCGTCTGTCCTCATGCCTAGCCACGATCCTAGCTAGTAACAGGGTCATCTCTTTGTAATCCATATCCTCGTCTCACAGTCGTGGGCGGAGGCTCGGATATCCTAGCCTCGGTGAAAGCAGTGCCATTGCGCTAAACTCTGCTGGGGCCGGCGGCGTCGCAGAACTCCCCGTATGAAGTACCACCTTAGGTAATGACTGGGCCTGTGCCCTCGCAACCCTCTGTGTTCTGCTCACAGCTCTCTCTGCCGCCTTGCCCTTCTGGGCCCTGGTTGCCTTGCGTCGAGGCATAACTGGTACATAAGAATACGTCAGAGGGAGTCCAACTTATAACACAGCTCTAAGGCACGATCTCAGAGTGAGAAGAATGGAAACCAATCCTAAATATCCTGCAGCCTCCTGATTATAGGTGTGGTGCACAACACGCCGATAATCAAGACTCTACTAGATACGGTCTGTAGACACTTTCCGAGGACTAACTGCTCTGATACCACTTTTGTCATGACCCGACCTCGGGCCCGCGACTGGTGCCTTACCCCGGGCACCCTAGTGATAAAACATCAGAGAAAAATCAGCGGAAAATAAAACTCATGAAAGATAACAGTGATACAAAAACAGGCTGACCAAAAAGTCGCCTTACTGCATATATATATAAATAAAATCTTGAACAGTTATCCTTTACAAACTCTTCCCACAACAGTACTACAGACCTCTAAGAATGTAACAACAACTATGACGGGACAGGGCCCCGCCATACCCCTGAATGTACAAGTACATACAATGACAGAGGACTATACCAAAATGTTATACCCCGTAGTTTCGGAGTATGTATGTGAGGACGTACGTACGAATGTTTAAACCCTAATTAGGGTAAGAATGAAAGAATTGTTTTCCAACGGAAAATATTTCCGAACCTTGTGAAGGAAATTTTACGTTTTCAATATTTTTACGACTATGGAATTTTTCCGAGAGATGAAATATTTTGGACCAATAGGAAGGCGACATGTGTCACCCCAAATTGGACATAAGTGGACGTTTTTTTTTAAGTAGTGGGCTAGTCAAATGGTCAAGTCTTGCATGGCATTTGTGGGACAAGTGGAGAAAGGAACCTACACAAACAATCTAAACCATACACATGTTTCAATCCTAACCCTTTTGTCACGACCCGAACCCGGGCCCGTGACTGGTGCCTTACCCCGGGCACCCTAGTGATACAACATCAGAGAAAACCAGCGGAAATAAAAAACTTTAAACATATAAAAGGATATGGATCAAGATGAAAGAAAACAGGCCAACCAAAACGGTTGCCTTTCAGCATATATATATATAGAGACATTTGAGCGATTCTGATCCTTACTGACCACACTTGTGAGTTACTCTGCACCTCTAAGATTTTTACAACAACTATGACGGGACAGGGCCCCGCCATACCCCTGAATGTACAAGAACCTACAGACTCAGGGTAACATACCAAAAGATAAGCCTCCGAAGGAACGGAGCTTCCCAATACGCTGAAAATGTGATCCTAAACGCGGGGATCGACAGCCGATGTTCCTCTACCTGCGGCATGAACGCAGCCCCCCGAAGGAGGTCAGTACAACAGGTACCAAGTATGTTAAACTGAAAAATACTGTAAATGAAATCATAATAGTCTATATAAAGCAGGAGACATGTATGATAACCAAACTACAGTACACACATATAATTATGGGTCTCACGCCCACAACATCAATCATGCCCGTGGAATACCTTCTTCATCGCGATCTATGATATGATAACACGAAGTACACACGAACACCAAGTCCTACCGATGCAAAGCCGTACTAACAATCCAAAATGGAAGCATACCCGTGCGCTACGCATCGTGTCAGTATGTCCAAAAGGAAACAACAAGACAGCAATCAAAATGGAAGCATACCCGTGCGCTACGCATCGTGTCAGTATGTCCAAAGCGATTAGCAAAATAACACTATCAAGAGGCGTGCGGTGGAATTTCTCCGTCACCGCTGACGTCCCAATAAGTTCTCAACAAGTCAACCGCCTCCATCGAGAGACGCGGTAGTATAGAAACACAATTCTTGCACAACAAAGGCTATCACAACAAGCATAGGCAAGTTTCACAACAACAAGCATAGGCAAGTTATACATAACTCAAGGTACTTTCATTTTATGTTAAAGACAGGGTTTTAACCCTAAAGTACTACGTACGTTAAATTCCTTTTAAAGAGATCCCTTCCTTTTATAAAAATCACCCGGTACCCGTAGTATAAAAATAGAGTGACTTACATCTTTTAAGTAAAGCAAAACAACTTCCATACTTTCCTTTTTAAAACCAAATCAAGGCAATACCATGCCTTCTTTTTAGACCAAAACACTTCTCTTTTTAAAGTCAAGTTACCACATTAAAACCAATGATACAACCCTTTTTCATAAAGTCGTTATAACTCACTTCCCATAAAGTTGTTATAACACTTTATGTTTTAAACCAATTTAAGACAAAACAATGCCTTTCTTTTCCCTAAAGTTCCAGTTTGCCTAATTTCAATTGCTCAAGTCTCTTTTTAGAAAAGTTTCATAGTTCAATGTCTTAATCTCTTTTAAAACAATTGAGTAACATAGGCCATATGTGTGAGCAGTTTATTCTTGTTTATAACCATTTATTAAAGCAGCCATGATCTAGAAAATGTAATATCATTTTGTCTCATCTTAGCTTCTATGCAGATGGAGGTTTCTCTTGGTTTTAATAATACTTCATTATTCATTACATTTTCCTTTATTAATTAACTGCAGTGGTTTGTCGATACTCATTCTGATTTCCGAAATCAGTAAAACGTTATTCCTTTTAAAAACCAAGTACTCATTACTCACGAATGAGGTTTCACACAAAATTCATATTAATTCAATTAAGTTAAGTCTCTTATCTTTTAAGATCAAGTCTCTTAACTTCTAAAATCAGTAAACCATTTTCTTTACCTCTTTTAAGACGTTATACCTAACTCCCCCTAAAGCTAGTATAACTCTTTTTAAAACCAAGTACTCTTCTTTCAAAAAGGTTTATTAATTCTTTTGAAATACTTCAAGATTCTTATTATTCAGGCTTAAGTCAAAAGACATTGCCGTACAACTACGTTCTGTTAACACACGTACGTCTACCGTACTATATATATATTCTTTTAAAATATCATGCTCAAGAGTATATGAAAAATCACATACCTCGCGACGATTATCGACTATAAGCAAAGCGCTCACGGCTATAACCGGCTAGCCTTGTCCACCTTCCAAGTAGTTCATGCTACTCGCGAACATTCAACCAATAAGGTTATCGATCTAGTAAATACGGTCTAAGTAAAGTACGTTTAATCTTCTACTTATATTCTTCGATGTGATTTCATTCAAGTCTTTCTTGTAATATCCTTCTATTACGATTCAATTCTCTTCTATGAATCTTATATTCATTTCAATACTACTACGATGTAATTTCCAATTACACTAGAAGGATAGGATTATTTACCTCGATGAGCCCAAAATTATCCAAGTATAAATGTCGCTCCTGAGCAACGTTTAGCTCCTACTCCGCGCGCTCCAACCCGCTCCAAGCAACCCTTAGAAGTTCTACGCAACTTCTACTTAACACTTCAACCGACTATGAAGGTTTTTCTTAGGGTTTTGTTTTTGTGACTGAGGGAAAGTATAATAGTATTTCCGGGCTCTACGTATAGAGGTAACTTTGAAAAGTACTACAAGATATATGGGCTAAAGTATTTGGGCATTATAACAATACTTGGAGAGTATTTCTATACCACAAAGGGGGGTATTATACGAAAACAACTAGGCTAGGGGGGGGGGGGGTAGGCTCGGCCGAGGGCCTCTGAAGGGGAGGGGTGTGGTGGGCCAAACTCGAGAGGAGGAGTAGTGTGAGACTTAGAGAAATGCTCAAGTTTGGATGAAGAAAGTCTTCAACTTAGAGGGGTATTTATAGGTCAAGCAATGGCCAACCAATGGCCAAGATCAAGCCAAGTGCCATGCAAGTGTAGGGTCAAGATTTGACCATGTGGACCTTATCCATCTACCACACCAACTTGCACAAAATATCCTACCAACTACACCCCACCCTTTAGTCCATTACCGCCCAGGCGTGCTCCAATAAGAGGGTGACAAGTGTCGCCTCTCGTTGTCCAAAATGTTTCATCTCTCGGAAAAATCCGCAAAAATTAGAAATGACATAGCGGAATTTTCCTTCGCCTAAGTCTTGTAAAGCGTTTAGTCGAACGACTCTTTCGGCACTTGTGTACAATTTTGAAACTTGCCAAATCTTTAAGGCTCAAATTTGTATCGTCGCCCTCACGTACATACTCGGAAATCTGGGTATAACATTCTCCTCGCCGAAACATTCGTCCCGAATGTTCCTTCTTAAGACGGATAACGATGAAGTTCTTCTAACAAGTTGCTAACGCCACGCCTGGTCACGAAATAACACACGTTCTCTTCCTTCCTTACTCGTAGTACCCTTCTCGAACACTTGAACTCTTCCAGTATACGTACCGCCGATCATCACCGGTTCCCAAAACTTTGGAGTCACCACCTCCAAACTTGGTCATCTTACTAGCCTCAATCTCCCTTAAGGCCATTCCTCGGCCTTCACGAACCGATTCTGGTCGAACGCATCCACGAACTCATACGATGGTCATCTAAACTTGGGCCTAACACCCTTTGACCCTACCACCTGGCGGGACCACCTAGAGCTGACCCAACCCCAAAACAGGCCGCGGGTTGGCCCGCAACATGGCCCCAACCCGACCCACTTAACGCATCAAGCTCTTGTTTCCCGATCCGGAACAATCTTACCTCTACAGGTCATGAAAGCCACTACTTCCATTTCACACTACCCAGGGACTTATCACACAATACATTCTAGGCATAAAATGCACTCCGACAAGGATCACTTGCAAAAACTTGTACTCAAGACGGCCTTACATCTAAGGTCTCAACTGTAATATTCTAAGGTTCATCATTTTCTCACCCCCAGGCTTACCCTTTTTCACTAACCAGGTTTCTAAATCACATTTTAGCACAAAGCTATCCGAACATAACACTTAACACATTATCATAACATTAATACATACAAGTCTTTAGAGGGGTAAGGATATACCTGTATCTACCGCTTTACTCTAATCACGATCCACGCCTGCGGTGGCATATATGAAGGTGATGAACCGGCCATAGATCCCGTAGTGCGTCTTTGCCGCGATCTTACCTCGGTTGGACAGTTTCTGCAAAATGGCCTGCCGCATGTAAAACAAACTCCCGTACTAGCACGACACTCCCCACTATGGAGTCTACCACAGCGGCCACAACGAGGTAGGGGTGGCTTCAGCTGGCTAACACCCCTGCTCTCCCGAAAATCTGAACCCTTGGAGCCCTGACCTGCTCCTGAATACTCTGGATGCCCTGAAGATTGTGGAGGACCACTCTGTACTGGCGGAGGCGCATAACTAGTCTGCTGAGGCGGTCCGCCTCGACAGTCACCAAAGGACCTGCATTACGGCCTCTTCTCACGACCTTGGTCATTCGTCGATTTCTCCGCTCCTCACATCCAAGTGCATAAGCCTGCATGCGGGCAATGTCCATGCCCGGTTGAAGAGCTACACCCGAACAACTCTCTTCTAGGTAATCATCGAGCCCTGTAACATATCGGTGCACTCGATCCTCCATACTAGCTACTAATGCGGGGACGTACCGGGCCAATGAGTCGAACTCCACATTGTACTCCCGAACCGTCGCGGATTACGCCGCAACACCAAAAATCATCGGCCCGAGCCCTCGCCATCTGTGGAGGCAAGAAATGTGCAAGAAATGCCTTTGAGAACTCGTCCCAAATAGCTGGAAGTGCATTCTCTCCCCGGGACAGCTCCCACGAATCAAACCAGTCGACTGCGGTATCACGCAGCCAATGCGAACCTAGGACCACCGACTCGGTCTCCGATGCCTTGATCACTCTCGCGATCCATCAGCTGCCGGATGAACTCCTGCGGATCATCCTCGAGCCTCGACCATAAAACTCGGCGGGTTACATCTCGGAAAATCCGTAGCCTCAACTATCGATCTAGGGTGAACGGCTGGTGCTCTTTGGGCTGCTGCGTCCAGCCTATCCTCAAGTATGGCCTGACCACGACCATTAAGCGGGCCCGCTCCGTAACCCATTTCTTACGCTCCGGTGCGGGTGGAGGCTCAGTCTTGTGGTCTCTGTAGAGCTGCGCTTGCTCTACTCGCGACTCCCTCTGTTGCCTTGCCGCCAGGCGGGTTGCCTTGCGCGGAGGCATAACTGGTAAAAACGAAGTACGTCAGAGGGGTCCAACTTATAACACAGCTCTAAGGCACGATCTCAGAATGAGAAGAAGGAAAACCAATCCTAAATGTCCTATAGCCTCCTGATTATAGATGTGGTGCACAACACATCGATAATCAAGACTCTACTGAACGCGATGCGTAGACACTTTCAGGACTAAGCGCTCACGATACCACTTTTGTCACGACCGAACCGGGCGTGGTAGTGCCTACCGGGCACCTAGTGATACAACATCGAGAAAACCGGCGGAAATAAAAACTTTAAACATATAAAAGGATATGGATCAAGATGAAAGAAAGCAGGCCAACTAAAGCGGTTGCCTTTGGCATATATATATATAGAGACATTTGAGCGATTTACAATCCTTACCACGCACTTGCGATTACTCACGGACCTCTAAGATTTTTACAACAACTATGACGGGACGGGGCCCGCCATACCACTGAATGTACAAGAACCTCTGCACTCGAGGGTAACATGCAAAGATAAGCCTCAGAAGGAACGGGCTTCCCAATCTGCTGAAAATGTGATCCTAAACGCGGGGATCGACGGTAGATGTACCTCACCTGCGGCATGACGCGGCCCGAAGGAGGTCGATACTGTGGTACCAAGTATGTGGCCGAAAAATGCGTAAATGAAATCATAATAGTCTATATAAAGCGGAGACATGTATGATAACCAAACTACGATTACATATAATTATGGGTCTCACGCCCACAACATCAATCATGCCCGTGGAATACCTTCCTCACTGCCGGCAGTCTATGATATGATAACACCAAGAAGTACACCTGAACACCAAGTCCTACCTGATGCCAAAGCCGTACTAACAATCCAAAATGGAAGCATACCCGTGCGCTACGCATCGTGTCAGTATGTCCAAAAGGAAACAACAAGACAGCAATCAAAATGGAAGCATACCCGTGCGCTACGCATCGTGTCAGTATGTCCAAAAGGAAACAACAAGACAGCAATCAAAATGGAAGCATACCCGTGCGCTACGCATCGTGTCAGTATGTCCAAAGCGATTAGCAAAAATAACACTATCAAGAGGAGCGTACCCGTGGAATTTCTCCGTCACTGCCGGCACGTCCCAATAAGTTCTCAACAAGTCAACCGGCCCTCCATCGAGAGACGCGGTAGTATAGAAACACAATTCTTGCACAACAAAGGCTATCACAACAAGCATAGGCAAGTTTCACAACAACAAGCATAGGCAAGTTATACATAACTCAAGGTACTTTCATTTTATGTTAAAGTCCGGGTTTTAACCCTAAAGTACTACGTACGTTAAATTCCTTTTAAAGAGATCCCTTCCTTTTATAAAAGTCACCCGGTACCCGTAGTATAAAAATAGAGTGACTTACATCTTTTAAGTAAAGCAAAACAACTTCCATACTTTCCTTTTTAAAACCAAATCAAGGCAATACCATGCCTTCTTTTTAGACCAAAACACTTCTCTTTTTAAAGTCAAGTTACCACATTAAAACCAATGATAAAACCCTTTTTCATAAAGTCGTTATAACTCACTTCCCATAAAGTTGTTATAACACTTTATGTTTTAAACCAATTTAAGACAAAACAATGCCTTTCTTTTCCCTAAAGTTCCAGTTTGCCTAATTTCAATTGCTCAAGTCTCTTTTTAGAAAAGTTTCATAGTTCAATGTCTTAATCTCTTTTAAAACAATTGAGTAACATAGGCCATATGTGTGAGCAGTTTATTCTTGTTTATAACCATTTATTAAAGCAGCCATGATCTAGAAAATGTAATATCATTTTGTCTCATCTTAGCTTCTATGCAGATGGAGGTTTCTACTGGTTTTAATAATACTTCATTATTCATTACATTTTCCTTTATTAACGCTGCAGTGGTTTGTCGATACTCATTCTGATTTCCGAAATCAGTAAAACGTTATTCCTTTTAAAAACCAAGTACTCATTACTCACGAATGAGGTTTCACACAAAATTCATATTAATTCAATTAAGTTAAGTCTCTTATCTTTTAAGATCAAGTCTCTTAACTTCTAAAATCAGTAAACCATTTTCTTTACCTCTTTTAAGACGTTATACCTAACTCCCCCTAAAGCTAGTATAACTCTTTTTAAAACCAAGTACTCTTCTTTCAAAAAGGTTTATTAATTCTTTTGAAATACTTCAAGATTCTTATTATTCAGGCTTAAGTCAAAAGACATTGCCGTACAACTACGTTCTGTTAACACACGTACGTCTACCGTACTATATATATATTCTTTTAAAATATCATGCTCAAGAGTATATGAAGAATCACATACCTCGCGACGATTATCGACTATAAGCAAAACGCTCCACGGCTATAACCCGGCTAGCTTTGTCCACCTTCCAAGTAGTTCATGCTACTCGCAGAACATTCAACCAATAAGGTTATCAGTCTACTGTAAATACAGTCCTAAGTAAGTACAGTTTAATCTTCTACTTATATTCTTCTGATGTGATTTCAGTTCAAGTCTTTACTGTAATATCCTTCTATTACAGTTCAATTCTCTTCTATGAATCTTATATTCATTTCAATACTACTACAGTATGTAATTTCCAATTACACTAGAAGGATATGATTATTTACCTCGATGAGCCCAAAATTATCCAAGTATAAATGTCGCTCCTGAGCAACGTTTAGCTCTACTCAGCGCTCCAACCCGCTCCAAGCAACCCTTAGAAGTTCTACGCAACTTCTACTTAACACTTCAACCGACTATGAAGGTTTTTCTTAGGGTTTTGTTTTTTTGACTGAGGGAAAGTATAATAGTATTTCCGGGCTCTACGTATAGAGGTAACTTTTGAAAGTACTACAAGGTATATGGGCTAAAGTATTTGGGCATTATAACAATACTTGGAGAGTATTTCTATACCACAAAGGGGGGTATTATACGAAAACAACTAGGCTAGGGGGGGGGTAGGCTCGGCCGAGGGCCTCTCAAAGGGGGAGGGGGTGTGGCGGACGAAACTCAAGAGGGAGGGAGTAGTGTGAGACTTAGAGAAATGCTCAAGTTTGGATGAAGAAAGTCTTCAACTTAGAGGGGTATTTATAGGTCAAGCAATGGCCAACCAATGGCCAAGATCAAGCCAAGTGCCATGCAAGTGTAGGGTCAAGATTTGACCATGTGGACCTTATCCATCTACCACACCAACTTGCACAAAATATCCTACCAACTACACCCCACCCTTTCGTCCATTACCGCCCAAGACGTGCTCCAATTAGAGGGTGACAAGTGTCGCCCTCTCGTTGGTCCAAAATGTTTCGTCTCTCGGAAAAATCCGCAAAAATTAGAAATGACATAGCCGGAATTTTCCCTTCGCAAGTCTTGTAAAACGTTTCGTCGAAAAGCGACTCTTTTCGGCACTTGTGTACAATTTTCGAAACTTGCCAAATCTTTAAGGCTCAAATTTGTATACGTACGCCCTCACGTACATGCTCTGGAAATACGGGGTATAACACCTTGGTTGTCCTATATAAACCCCTCTAGTTGATGAAAATCTTCCACACTTAGAACATTTCAAGACTTAAAAATATTTTCTCTCCCTCCCTTCTTGTTCTCGTCCAAACCCCCCTCCCCTTAACCAAATGTTGTCCAAAAATTCTTAAACTTATAAGTGTTCTTCCTTAATGTATTAGGAAGATTATTAACCAAGAGTTAGACAAGATTTCACACCCCTAGCCTCAAAAAAACCCCCCTTGGCCGAGAGTGGGCAGATTTTCGGGACTGTTTTGGACAGATTTTTAGTAAAATTTGGAAGGGAATATCTCCTAGCATATTAGGAGTTTTTGGGTGTTTCAAAATCCTAAAATGAAATTCGTCGAGTCTAGTTTCCAACGCAACAAACCGCTTGTCTATAGGACACTGGAGTAGAGAGTTATCGACGTTACAAGTTCAGCTGACGAAGCAGTGGCTAAAAATCTGGACAGTCACGTTTTTTGGGCTATTTTGAGGTAATGAACCTTAACCTCTTTGTGAAGTTGATTATTATGTATATATGGATATTATACATATACTGGAAGTACATTATGAAGTATGAGACATAAGGAAAGATTTGGATCTTGTTAAGATGTTAAAAGGAGAATTGGCATATTAGCCATTAAAATGGTAAAAATGTATCCATTACTTACTAAGAAGTTAACAACAAAGGAACTATAACTTATATTAAGATTGGAATATAAGTTGGAAGACTAATGAAGTAATTGGATAAGTAAAATTGTAAAAGTTGGCCAAGGACCCCAACTTAAGGACCGTATTTACTTTGGACTGTATTTACATTGTTGTTAAGGGGAAGATTGTTAAATCGCGTTCCGTTTGGGCGTGTGATCCCCTTCTTTAATTATTGTTGTTATGAAGGAGAGATTGTTAATCGCGTTCCGTTTGGGCGTGTTATCCCCTTCTTTAATTATTGTTGTTATGAAGGAGAGATTGTTAATCGCGTTCCGTTTGGGCGTGTTATCCCCTTCTTTAATTATTGTTGTTATGAAGGAGAGATTGTTAATCGCGTTCCGTTTGGGCGTGTGATCCCCTTCTTTAAATTTCGGAATTATTGCGCCTTATTTATGGCATGTTGGTTACTATTATCGGGCCTTGAAAAAGGTGGAGAATTGAGTAGAAACGGGGGAGGTGCTGCCGAATTTTCCGTAGAATAGGGAACCTTGTACTTAGAAATATTCTACGAAGGGATCTAGAAGTTAATAGACGTTTCATGGCCATTATAGGTTGAAGTGCTACGAGTAGCGTATTCTACTTGAAGGGTGGAAAAGGCTAGCAAGGTTATAGCACTTTGGAGCGTTTTGCTAATTGTCGATAATCGTCGCGAGGTATGTGAACCTCTTCCTATCCTTTCTAGCATGATTTTTGTAAACTATGTAGTACGGTAGACGTACGTGTGCTAAACAAATTTGGTTGGTTTAAAACATAAATTGTTATAATGGTTTAATGGGAAGTTAACTATAACGACTTTATGTAGGTAAAATAGTGGTTTATTGGTTTTTAAAAAAATAAGAGACTTGACTTAAATTGACTTGATATGAAATGTGAAGAACTTTAATTGTGTTAAAAAAAATGGTGAAACCTCATTCGTGAGAAATGAGTACTTTGTCTAAAGAAAAGGAAAATGAATAAGTTATATAGATGGTGAATCTATTTACATGTTAATGAAAGTATAAGAATATGTTAAATTTGCCTATGCTAGTTGTGATAGCCTTTGGTGGTATTACTATGTTACCGCGTCTCTCGGTTGAGGGGTCGGCTGACTTGTTGTGAATTGGTTGGACGTACCGGCAGTGACGGAGGATTCCACGGGTATGCTTCCATTGTTATTATCACACGAACATGTCTACACCGATGAGGGATTCCGGGGGCATGCGGCCATGCAGCGGGTTAAACTCCAGGTATATTATTATTATCACATGGACATGTCTACACCGATGAGGGATTTCGGGGGCATGCGGCCATGCAGCGGGTTAAACTCCCGATATATTATTATTATCACATGGACATGTCTACACCGATGATGGATTCCGAGGGCATGCTGCCATGCAGCGGGTTAAACTCCCGGTATATTATCATTGTCACATGGGCATGTCTACACCGATGAGGGATTACGGGGGCATGTGACCATTACTATTATTCCATGGGCTAGATCCCCATGAAAACCTGTCTACACCGATGAGGGATTCCGGGGGCATAGTATATACGATTATTATGGCCATGCTACACCGATGAGGGATTCCGGGGCATGCGGCCGCATATTATATATATATATATATTGTATATGTGTACGCCGACAGTGAGGTAGGATGCCACTGGCGGGTCACATGGTTATATGTTACACCTACGGTACGCGATGATGGAGGATTCCACGGGCATGAGTGATGACTTTGAGGGCGTGAGTCCCTGACTTGACATGACCGCTTATATGTTGTGTACTGTAGTTTGGTTATCATACATGTCTCCTGCTTTATATAGACTATTATGATTTCATTTACAGTATTTTCAGTTTCACATACTTGGTACCTGTTATCGACCTCCGGGGGCTGCGTTCATGCCGCGAGTTGAGGTGCGTAACTTGCGATCCGCGCTCTTAGGATCACTGTTCAGTTCTGGGAAAGCTCCATTTCTCCGGAGGTTTTGTCCTTTGGTACGGTTCCCCGAGTTCATATACTTTTGTACATTCAGGGTGTATGGCGGGGTCCTGTCCCGTCATAGTTGATTTCATTCTTAGAGGTCTGTAGTCCTGTTGTAAATTTGGGATGTAACTGTTCACTTTTGGTATTTATATACATGCCGAAAGGCAACCTTTTCTTAGGTAGATTGTTCTTATTCTACCTTTGTTTCATGTTTGCAAGTTTATATTCATTTGGTTACTTTGATGTATGTCTACTTGGGTGCGGGTAAGGCACGATCACGGGCGAGGCAGTCGTGACAAAAGTGGTATCGAGCGATTAGTCCTCGGAAAGTGTCTGAGCGGTCTAGTAGAGTCTTGATTATCGGTGTGTTGTGCACCACATCTATGATCAGGAGGCTGCAGGACATTTAGGATTGGTTCCATTCTTCTCACTCTGAGATCGTGCCTTAGAGCTGTGTTATAAATTGGACCCCTCTGACGTACTTTTTTTTACCAGTTATGCCTCTGCGAAAGGTAACCAGGGCCCAGAAGGGCAAGACAACAGGATGAGCTGCGCGTAGAACACAGAGGAGTACGATAGCGCAGGCCCGGTCATTACCCGAGGTAATACCTCAGACGACGAGTTTTGCGACGCCGCCAGCCCCAGCAGAGTTTAGAGGCGACAACGGTAGCTCACGAGGCCCCGATGCACGAGACTTGATCCGGCGAGAACAGATGATATGGGTTATAAGGAGATGGCCCAGTTACTAGCTAGGCTTGTGGCGAGGGATGAGGACAGACGTGAGGCAGCGGTTCCGGTAATACCAGTGGTTCACCCTAGATCCGATAGTTGGAGACTTCGGGACTTCTTGAGTTCGATCCACCGAGTTATATGGATCGAGAACCGGAGAAGATCCTCGAGTTTATTCGACGATTGCGTGGATCATGAAAGTGATCAAGGCCTCGAGAGCAGTCGGTGGTACTAGGTTCACATCGGCCGCGTGATCTTTGCGATCGGTTTGATTCGTGGGGCTGTCGGGAGAGCATGCACTTCCACCGTATGAGACGAGTTCTCGGAGGCATTTCTTACACACTTCTTGCCCTCGCAGATTAGGAGAGCTCGGGCAGATAGATTTATGATGTTGAGACAGAACGGGCGTACGGTTCGGGAGTACAGCATAGAGTTTAACTCGTTGGCTCGGTATGTCCCCGCTTTAGTGGCAGATATGGAGGATAGAGTGCACCGCTATGTCATAGGACTTGACGATTACTTAGCGAGAGGTTGCAGGTGTAGCTCTTCACCGGGCATGGACATTGCCCGTATCTGAGCTTATGCACGGGGATGGAGGAACGTAGACCGGCGTAGGGACCGAGATCAGCATAAGAGGCGGAGATAGCGAGTCCTTGAGAACTTCGGGATACAGCCGCCTCAGCGAGCTAGTTATACACCTCCGCCAGTACATAGTGGTCCTCCACGCCTTGGGGCGTTCGAGATTCGGGAGGCGGTCGGGGCTCGAGGTTGAGTTTTCGGGAAAGTAGGGGTGTTAGTCTGAGGAAGCCACCTCTACCTCGGTGTGGTCGATGTGGTAGACCCATCTTGGGAGTGTCGTACTATTTCGACGACTTGTTATGCTTGGCCAGCGAGGGCCATTTGGCGAGAAGGCGTCCGAGAGGTGGCACTGGTGGGATAGCACAGACTACGGGATCAGTTGCGGGTTCTTCACCTCCCATAGCTAGGAAGGATGTTCATACACCAGCAGGCCACGACAGAGGTCGCGGTGGAAGTTCCCAGTTTTAGCGGTCCTTTGAACCGCCTATTTGATTTTCAGGTATATCCTTAACCCTCTAGAGACTAGTTTGTATTGATGATATGATGATGTGTTAAGTGTTATGTTCGGATAGCTTGTGTTAAAATGTGATTTAGAAGCCTGGTTTGTGAAAAGGGTAAGTATGGGGATGAGACAATTGTGAACCTTAGAATTTATAACAGTTGAGACCGAGACCTTAGATGTAATGCCGTCTTGAGTAAAAGATTTTACGGTTAGTCTTTGTCGGTGTGCATAGTATACGTGGAGTATTTGTGTGATAATTCCATGGGTAGTTTGAGATATAAGTGGTAGCTTTCATGACGTGAATTAGTAAGATTGTTCCGGATCGGGGAACGAGAGAGTTTGGCGCGATAATGGGTCGGGTTGAGGCCAGATTGCGGGTCAACCCGCAGCCCGAAATGAAGTGAGGTAAATTTGAGGTGGTCCCGCTAGGTGATGGGGTCACGAGGGTGTAAGGCCCAAGTTTAGATAATCATTGTACGAGTTCGTAGACGCGTTCGACCATAATCGGATCATGAAGGCCGGGATTGGCCTTAAAGGAATGTGAGGCTGGTAAGATGACCAAGGTTGGAGGTAGTAACTCCAAGATTTTGGAAACTGAAGCAATGACGGAAGTATGGTACGTGTACTAGAAAGAGTTCGGGTGTTCGAGGAGGGTACGACGAGTAAGAAAAGAGGCGAAGATGTGTTAAGAAGATGGAAGTGTCCTTTTTTATAAGTAAAGATGTGAAGAAAGTATCCTTTGGACCATAGGTGGAGCTAATGGTATTGATATACGCTTTAGAGATGATTCTTCGTTGGCTCGGATGTGAGTTTTCGCGCGTATGTTGTATTATGGCCATGTGTGGCATAATTGGTTTCGTAAGTATAAGAGGGAAGACTATCTGCAAGCACGGTATGTTTTGAGACTTAGAAGGAACATTCGGGACGAATGTTTCTAAGGGGGAAGAATGTTATACCCCGTAGTTCCGGAGTATGTATGTGAGGACGTACGTACGAATGTTTAAACCCTAATTAGGGTAAGAATGAAAGAATTGTTTTCCGACGGAAAATATTTCCGAACCTTGTGAAGGAAATTTTACATTTTCAATATTTTTACGACTATGGAATTTTTCCAAGAGATGAAATATTTTGGACCAATAGGAAGGCGACATGTGTCACCCCAAATTGGACATAAGTGGACGTTTTTTTTAAGTAGTGGGCTAGTCAAATGGTCAAGTCTTGCATGGCATTTGTGGGACAAGTGGAGAAAGGAACCTACACAAACAATATAAACCATACACATGTTTCAATCCTAACCCTTGGTTGTCCTATATAAACCCCTCTAGTTTGATGAAAATCTTCCACACTTGGAACATTTCAAGACTTGAAAATATTTTCTCTCCTCCCTTCTTGTTCTCGTCCAAACCCCCCTCCCCTTAACCAAATGTTGTCCAAAAATTCTTAAACTTATAAGTGTTCTTACTTAATGTATTAGGAAGATTATTAACCAAGAGTTAGACAAGATTTCACACCCCTAGCCTCAAAAAAACCCCCCTTGGCCGAGAGTGGGCAGATTTTCGGGACTGTTTTGGACAGATTTTTAGTCAAATTTGGAAGGGAATATCTCCCAGCATATTAGGAGTTTTTGGGTGTTTCAAAAGCCTAAAATGAATTTCGTCGAGTCTAGTTTCCAACTCAAGAAACCGCTCGTCGATAGGACACTGGAGTAGAGAGTTATCGACGTTACAAGTTCAGCTGACGAAGCAGTGGCTAAAAATCTGGACAGTCACGTTTTTTGGGCTATTTTGAGGTAATGAACCTTAACCTTTTTGTGAAGTTGATTATTATGTATATATGGATATTATACATATACTGGAAGTACATTATGAAGTATGAGACATAAGGAAAGATTTGGATCTTGTTAAGATGTTAAAAGGAGAATTGGCATATTAGCCATTAAAATGGTAAAAATGTATCCATTACTTACTAAGAAGTTAACAACAAAGGAACTATAACTTATATTAAGATTGGAATATAAGTTGGAAGACTAATGAAGTAATTGGATAAGTAAAATTGTAAAAGTTGGCCAAGGACCCCAACTTAAGGACCGTATTTACTTTGGACCGTATTTACTTTGGACTGTATTTACATTGTTGTTAAGGGGAAGATTGTTAAATCGCGTTCCGTTTGGGCGTGTGATCCCCTTCTTTAATTATTGTTGTTATGAAGGAGAGATTGTTAATCGCGTTCCGTTTGGGCGTGTTATCCCCTTCTTTAATTATTGTTGTTATGAAGGAGAGATTGTTAATCGCGTTCCGTTTGGGCGTGTTATCCCCTTCTTTAATTATTGTTGTTATGAAGGAGAGATTGTTAATCGCGTTCCGTTTGGGCGTGTGATCCCCTTCTTTAAATTTCGGAATTATTGCGCCTTATTTATGGCATGTTGGTTACTATTATCGGGCCTTGAAAAAGGTGGAGAATTGAGTAGAAACGGGGGAGGTGCTGCCGAATTTTCCGTAGAATAGGGAACCTTGTACTTAGAAATATTCTACGAAGGGATCTAGAAGTTAATAGACGTTTCATGGCCATTATAGGTTGAAGTGCTACGAGTAGCGTATTCTACTTGAAGGGTGAAAAAGGCTAGCAAGGTTATAGTACTTTGGAGCGTTTTGCTAATTGTCGATAATCGTCGCGAGGTATGTGAACCTCTTCCTATCCTTTCTAGCATGATTTTTGTAAACTATGTAGTACGGTAGACGTACGTGTGCTAAACGAATTTGGTTGGTTTAAAACATAAAGTGTTATAATGGTTTAATGAGAAGTTAACTATAACGACTTTATGTAGGTAAAAGAGTGGTTTATTTGTCACGACCCGATCCGGGCAGTGGTAGTGCCTACGAGCACCCTAGTGATACAACATCAGAGAAAATCAGCGGAAATAAAAACTTTAAACATGAAACAAGAGATATGAATATAAAACAGGCCAACCAACCGGTTACCTTTTGTATATATAACTAAAACTTGAATCCGAACAGTTACATCCCATTTACAACTCTGCCCACAACAGTACTACAGACCTCTAAGAATAATATAACAACAATGGCGGGACAGGGCCCCGCCATACCCCTGAATGTAAGTACCTACAACGACAGGGGACTATACCAAGATAAGCCTCCGGAGAAACGGAGCTTCCCAAACGCTGAACTGTGACCCTATGAGCGAGGATCAACACTGGTGTACCTCTACCTGCGGCATGAACGCAGCCCCCCGAAGGAGGTCAGTACAACAGGTACCAAGTATGTGAAATTGAAAATATTGTAAATGAAATCATAGTAGTCTATATAAAGCAGGAGACATGTATGATAACCAAACTACAGTTCACAATAAATAAGCAGTCATGTCAAGTCAGGGACTCACGCCCTCAAAGTCACCACTCAAATATAACTATGGGTCTCACGCCCACAACATCAATCATGCCCGTGGAATACCTTCCTCACGCTGGCGATCTATGATATAAAAGCACCAAGGAATACACATGAACACGTGTCCCACTGTGTCATAATAAAACCGTCTGGGGAGTAAATGCGAAGGCATAGCCGACTACTAAAACCACGCATACCAGTGGTCATAAATCGTATCACGAGATCTGTCTGACCGCCACATGATCGAAGGCCGCCACTCGCCCGCAGATATCAAATGTGCGCGTCTAGTCCTGGAACTTCCGCGACTCGCGTAGGCCACTCACGTAGGCCCGCGTGAGGTATTCCGCGTCGAGGGTAGCTACTCCCGGCATCGCCCCGACTCGCGATCCGCGTAGCCCACATAGACCGCATGACCATATAGGCCGCACACTAACCTGGAACTCTCGTAGCTCCGTATAGGCCACCTGGACCCGCATGAGTTATTCTCGAATCATGGTCCCAGACCGCCTGAGTATACCCCGCATCGGAGGGCAGCTTAACCCCCGGTATCATGTCAAGAGGTGAGTGATATAATACTAACATAACAGCTTATCGTTAAACAACATAAGCACAACAAGGGAAACCCCTTTACACAAACATCACAAGATACTAACACACGTAGCATCCTAACATGTTTACTTATCAAATCAACAAGAAAGTATTACAAGGCTATCACAAACCAACACCATCAAGTTATTCACACAAGGTACTTTCTACTTTATGTTAACAAGTTCGGGTTTTTATCCCCAAAGTACTTCATACATTAACTCTTTAAAAGATCCGTTTCTTTTACAACAGTCACACAATACCCGTAGTATAAAAATAGAGTGACTATCTTTTTAAGTAAACCAAAACACTTCCCTTTGTAAAATCAAGTAACGACATTATTTTCCAAACGTTCAAGTTTGCCTAATTTCAAATGCTCAAGTTTCTCATTTTCGAAAGGTTTCGTAGTTCATAGTTTTAATCACTCAATGATATAATTCTCTTCTAAAACAATTTGAGAAACATATGCCTTATGTGTGAGTAGGTTATTCTTGTTCATAACAATCTTATTAAAGCAGCCATGATCTAGGAAATGTAATATCATTTTGTCTCATCTTAGCTTCTATGCAGATGGAGGTTTCTACTGGTTTTAATAATACTTTATTAGTCAAAACATTTCCCTTTATTAACGCTGCAGTGGTTCGTTCGATACTTATTCTGATTTCCGAAATCAGTAAAACATTATTCCTTTTAAAAACCAAGTACTCATTACTCACGAATGAGGTTTCACACTTTAACAAAATTCATATTAATATAAATTAAGTCAAGTCTCTTATCTTTTAAGATCAAGTCTCTTAACTTCTAAAATCAATAAACCATTCTTTTTATCGCTCTTAAGTCGTTATACCTAACTTCCCATAAAGCTAGTATAACTCTTAAGCTTTTAAAACCAAGTATTACTCTTCTTTCAAAAAGGTTTCTTAATTCTTTTGAAATACATCAAGATTCTTATTATTAGACTCAAGTCAAAAGACATCGCAGTAAAAACCACGTTCAGTTAACACACGTACGTCTACCGTACTATATATATTCTTTTAAAATATCATGCTCAAGAGGATAGGAAGAATCACATACCTCGCGACGATTATCGACTATTAGCAAAAGCGCTCCGCTTATAACCCGGCTAGCCTTGTCCACCATTCAAGTAGAACATGCTACTCGCAGAACTTTCAACCTATAACGGTTATACAAGTCTATCAATGTCTAGACTACTCTGTAGAATAAATCTAGATACAAGATTCTACGGAAAATTGGGCAAGACTTCCTACTGCAGTCAAACTTCACAAGTCTCATCAGAATACAATCCTATGTAAGTGCAGTTCAATTCCCTTCTTATATACCTTCCTTGTATATAACTTATACTTAATTCTTATACTTGACAGATGTAAACTCTAATTACAATAGAAGGTCAAGAGTATTTACCTCGATAAGCCCAAAATTATCCAAGTTTAAATGTCGATCTGAGCAACGTTTAGCTCACCTCTGGCGCTCCAACCCGCTCCAAACAACCCTTAAGTTCCCAAAAACTTACTTAGCACTTCAACCAACTATGAAGATTTTCCTTAGGGTTTCGTTTTGAGACTAAAAGGACATAAGGTAGTATTTCCGGTCTCTACGTATAGAGGTAACTTTTGGAATACTACAAGGTATAAGGTTAAGGTATTTTGGAATAGTAACAATACTTGGAGAATACTTTTCTACCAAGGGGGGGGGGGGTATTTTTACGAGAACAACTCTCAAGAGGGGGGAGGGGGTACTCTCGGCCAAGGGCCTCTCAAAGGGGGAGGGGGAGGCTTGGACGAAAACTTATCAAAGAGGGAGAGGGATTTCAAGACTTGGAAAGTGTTTGAGGGATGAAGAAATTCTTCAACTAAGGGGGGTATTTATAGGGAAACCAATGGACAAGATCAAGACAAGTGGGGGGCAAGTGGAGGGTGAGGATTTGCCCAAGTGCCCCCTAGCCCTCTACTCCACAAATCACTCCAAACATTGACCCATGTTTTAGGCCCCAAAAAATGCCAAGAAAATGCCCCACTTTCGGCCACCACAACCGTCCACTTGAGGGTGACAAGTGTCGCCCTCTCGTTGGTCCAAAATTGTCACGACCCGAACCCGGGCCCGTGACTGGTGCCTTACCCGGGCACCCAAGTAGTCATACATCAGAGAAAATCAGCGGAACATAAAAACAAGACATGAAGCAAGAGATATTATATATAAACAGGCCAACTAAAAGCGGTTGCCTTACGTATATAAATACATAAAAACCCGACAGTTTAATCCTTTTACAACCACCGCCAGCGATTACTACAGACCTCTAAGATTTACAACAACCATGACGGGACAGGGCCCCGCCATACCCCTGAATGTACAAGAACCTACAACTCAGGGAACACATACCGAAGAATAAGCCTCCGGAGAAACGGAGCTTCCCAATACGCTGAACTGTGATCCTATGAGCGAGGATCAACTACCGGTGTACTCCTACCTGCGGCATGAACGCAGCCCCCCGAAGGAGGTCAGTACAACAGGTACCAAGTATGTGGCCCAAAATATCAGAGTTAAATCATAACAGTCTATATAAAGCAGGAGACATGTATGATAACCAAAATACAGTACGCAACATAAAAGCAGTCAAGTCAGGGACTCACGCCCTCAAAGTCATCACTCAATATATAACTATGGGTCTCACGCCCACAACATCAATCATGTTCGCATCATGGCCGCATGCCCCCGGAATTCTGCATCGGTGCAGACATGTCCATGATGCAACAATAATAACAATGCCGCATGGCCACATGCCCCGGAGTCTGCGCCGGTGCGGACGTCCATGTAACATCAACAACAATATCTGGGTGGTCAACCGCCGCACGCCACATGCCGGAGTCGCATCGGTGCACGCGTCCATGTAACAATAATAACCATATATCGGGTAATCAACCTGCCGCGTACGCCACATGCCCCGAATTCTGCGTCGGTGTAGACATGCCCATGTAACAATAATAATGGAAGCATACCGTGGAATCTTCCACACGCCAGACGTCCAAGTAAGCTCTCAATAAGTCAACCGCCCTCCGTGAGATGCGGTAGTATAGAAACACAATTCTTGCACAACAAAGGCTATCACAACAAGCATAGGCGAGTTACACAACAACAAGCATAGGCAAGTTATACAACAACAAGCATAGGCAAGTTATACACAACTCAAGGTACTTCCATTTTATATCAAAGTCCAGGTTTTAACCTAAAGTACTACGTCGTTAAATTCCTTTTAAAGAGATCCATTCCTTTTATAAAGGTCACCCGATACTGTAGTATAAAAATAGAGTGACTCACATTTTTAGGTAAACCAAAACACTTTCCTTTTCAACAACATTCTTTCCCCTAAAGTTCCAGTTTGCCTAATTTCAATTACTCAGGTCTCTTTATTTTAGAAAAGTTTCATAGTTCATAGTCTTAATCATTTAAGAATATAATTCTCTTTTAAACAATATGAGAAACATATGTCTTATATGAGTGTAGGTTATTCTTGTTCATAATCAATCTTATTAAGCAGCCATGATCTAGGAAATGTAATATCATTTTGTCTCATCTTAGCTTCTATGCAGATGGAGGTTTCTCGGTTTTAATAATACTTTATTATTCAATACATTTTCCTTTATTAACGCTGTAGTGGTTTGTCGATACTCATTCTGATTTCCGAAATCAGTAAAACGTTATTCCCTTTTAAAAACCAAGTACTCATTACTCACGAATGAGGTTTCACACAAACATCCATATTAAGTCAAGTCTCTTATCTTTTAAGATTAAGTCTCTTAACTTCTAAAAATCAGTAAACCATTCTCTTTATCTCTCTTAAGACGTTATACCTAACTTCCCATAAAGCTAGTATAACTCTTATGTTTTCAAAACCAAGTATTACTCTTCTTTCCAAAAAAGGTTTCTTAATTCTTTTAAAATACATTCAAGGTTCTTATTATTCAGGCTTAAGTCAAAAGACATTGTCGTACAACTACGTTCTGTTAACACACGTACGTCTACCGTACTATATATATATTCCTTTAAAATATCATGCTCAAGAGTATAGGAAAAATCACATACCTCGCGACGATTATCGACTATAAGCAAAACGCTCCACAGCTATAACCCGGCTAGCCTTGTCCACCTTCCAAGTAGCACATGCTACTCGCAGAACATTCAACCAATAAAGGTTATCGATCTCATCAGAATACATCTATGTAAGTACAGTTTAATCTTCTACTTAATTCTTCTGATGTGATTTCAGTTCAAGTCTATTCTGTAATATCCTTCTATTACAGTTCAAATCTCTTCTATGAATCTTATATTCGCTTCTATACTACTACAGTATGTAATTTCCAATTACAATAGAAGGACAGTAGTATTTACCTCGATGAGCCCAAAATTATCCAAGTTTAATGTCGCTCCTGAGCAACGTTAAGCTCCTACTCCGTGCGCTCCAACCCGCTCCAAACAACCCTTAGAAGTTCTACGCAACTTCTACTTAACACTTCAAACGACTATGAAGGTTTTCCTTAGGGTTTCGTTTTTGTGGCTAAAGGAAGTATAATAGTATTTCCGGGCTCTACGTATAGAGGTAACTTTGGAAAGTACTACAAGGTATATGGGCTAAGGTATTTGGGCATTATAACAATACTTGGAGAGTATTTCTATACCACAAAGGGGGGGTTTTATACGAAACAACTAGGCTAGGGGGGGTGTATTCTCGGCCGACCACTAGGGGGGGGGGCACCCTCTCGGCCAAGGCTTCTCAAGGGGGGGAGGGGGAAGTGTTGGACGAAAGCTCACACTAAGAGGGGGGAAGGATTTTAACACTTAGAACAATTTTGGATGAAGAAGTTCATCAACCAAGGGGGTATTTATAGGTCAAGCAATGGCCAACCAATGGCCAAGATCCATCCAAGTGTAAGGCAAGTGTAGGGCTAGATTTTAACCATGTGTACCTTATCCATCTACCACAACAACTTGCACAAAATATCCTACCAACTACAAGCCCACCCTTTCGTCCACCTTGCCGCCCCAAGTCCTTCCAATGTGAGGGTGACACATGTCACCCTCCCGTTGGTCCAAAATATTTCGTCTCTCGGAAAAATCCGCAAAAATTATAAATGACATAGCCGAAATTTTCCCTTCGCAAGTTTAGTAAAACGTTTCGTCGAAAAACGATTCTTTTTGGCACTTGTGCCCAAATTTTCAAACCTTGCCAAACCTTAAGGCTTAAATTTTCTACGTACGTCCTCACGTACATACTCTGGAAATACGGAGTATAACATTCTCCCCTCCTTAGAAACATTCGTCCCGAATGTTCCTTCTCAAGACGGATAACGATAAAGTTCCTCTAACAAGTTGTCAACGCCACACCTGGCCACGTAATAACACACGTCCTCTTCCTTACTCGTCGTGCCGCTTCTCGAACACTTGAACTCTTCTAGTATACGTACCACACTTGATCATCGCCAGTTCCCAAAACTTTGGAGTCACCACCTCGAACTTGGTCATCTTACAAGCCTCAATCTTCCTTAAGGCCATTCCCGGCCTTCACGATCTGCTTCTGGTCGAACATATCCACGAACTCATCCGATGGTCAACTAAACTTGGGCCTAGCACCCTTGTGACCCTACCACCTGGCGGGACCACCCAGAGCTGACCCAACCCCAAAACAGGCCGCGGGTTGGCCCGCAACATGGCCCCAACCCGACCCACTTAACGCGTCAAGCTCTTGTTCCCCGATCCGGAACAATCTTACCTATGCAGGTCATGAAAGCTACCACTTCCATTTTACACCACCCAAGGAATTTTCCCACAATTTCTCCACGTATACTTATACATTCTGACAAAGATCACCATGAAATCTTGTATTCAAGACGGCGCTTACATCTAAGGTCTCAATTGTAATATTCTAAGGTTCATCATTTTCTACCCTGAGCTTACCCTTTTACACTAACGGGTTTCTAAATCACATTTTAGCACAAAGCTATCCGAACATAACACTAAACACATCATCATAACATAAATACATACAAGACTCTAGAGGGTTAAGGATATACCTGAAAATAGTCGGTTCAAAGGACCGCTAAAACTGGTAAATTCCACCGCGACCTCTGCCGTGGCTGTAGGTGTATGAACATCTGCCTAGCTATGGAAGGTGAAGAACCATAATCGATCCCATAGTGCATGCTATCCTACCAGCGCTACCTGGTCGGACAGTCTCTCGCCATGGCCCTGTTGGCGCAAAATAACAAGCTCCCTTCGTACCACGACACTCCCGAAATGCGGTCTACCACATCGACAACAGAGGTAGGGGTGATCGATCCGCCCACACCCTACTCCCGGAAAAGCCGAACCCCGAGCTCGACTGCTCTCGATCCCCCCCCACGAAGGTTGTGGAGGACCACTCTGCAAGCGGAGGTACAAAACTAGTATCTTCTTGAGCGGTCCGCCTCGAAAGTCACCAAAGGACCACGTTGTTCGCCCCTCTTACTGATCTTGGTCATTCCGTCGACCTCTCCGCTCCTCACCCTGTGCATAAGCTGCGTGCGGGCAATGTCCATGCCGGCGGAAGAGCTACACCGAACAAGCCTCGCCAAGTAGTCATCTAACGTAACGTGGCGGTGTACTCGTCCTCCATATCGCTACTACTGGGGCATACCGAGCCAATGGTCGAACTCCACATTGTACTCCCGGTATGCGCGTTACGCCTCAACATCAAAAATCATGCCCGAGCCCTCCTCATCTGTGGAGGCAAGAAATGTGCAAGAAATGCCCCCAAAAACTCGTCCCAAACGGCTGGAAGTGCATTCTCTCCTCGGGACAGCTCCCACGAATCAAACCAGTCGACTGCGGTATCACCCAGCCGATGCAAACCTAGGACCACTGACTCGGTCTCCGAAGCCTTGATCACTCTCATAATCGGCAGAATCGCCGGATGAACTCCTGCGGATCATCCTCGGGCCTCGACCGTAGAACTCGCGGGCTACGTCTCGTAAAGTCAGTAGCCTCAGCGTCCGATCTTGGGTGAACCGTGGGTGCTCTGGATCTGCTGCGTCCGGCTATCCTCGTATGCAGCCACGATCACGGCGATGGCGGGCCATCTCTTTGTACCCCAACTCCTGTCCGGTGTGGGGTGAAGGTGCAGTCTTGTGGTCTCATCGGCCATCGCTGCGACTCTAAACTCTGCTTTGGGTGGCGGCGTCGCAAAACTCGCCGTCACGGCAACTGTCTCGGTAATGGCCAGGGCTGCGCCTCGTACTCCTCAGATCTCACTAGCGACTCCTCGGTGCCTTGCCCACTGGGCGGGTTGCACTGCGCGAGGCATAATCGGTGAAAACGAAATACGTCGGAGGGTCCAACTTACAACACGGCTCTAAGGCACGATCTCGGAATGAGAAGAATGGAAACCAATCCTAAATGTCCTGCGCCTCACGATTATAGATGTGGTGCGCGCACCGATAATCAAGACTCTACTGAACACGGTGCGTAGACACTTTCCGAGATTAATCGCTCACGATACCACTTTTGTCACGACCGAACCCGGCGTGGCGGTGCCTTACCGGGCACCCAGTAGTCATACATCGAGAAAATCAGCGAACATAAAAACAAGACATGAAGCAAGAGATATTATATATAAAAGCAACCAAAGCATTTGCCTTACGTATATAAATACATAAAAACCGAGCAGTTTAATCCTTTTTACAACCACGCCACAATACTACAGACCTCTAAGATTTACAACAACCGTGATGGGACGGGGCCCCGCCATACCCACAGAATGTACAAGAACCTACAACTCGGGGAACACATACAGAAGAATAAGCCTCGGAGCGGAGCTTCCCTGTTACGAACTGTGATCCTATGAGCGAGGATCAACTAGGTGTACTCTACTGCGGCATGAGCGCGACCCACGAAGGAGTCGATCTGACAAGTACCAAGTATGTGGCCCGAAAATCGTAGTTAAATCATAACGATCTATATAAAGCGAGAGACATGTATGATAACCAAAATACGATGCAAACATAAAAGCATTCAAGTCGAGGACTCACGTCCTCAAAGTCATCACTCGATATATAACTATGGGTCTCACGCCCACAACATCAATCATGTTCGCATCATGGCGCATGCCCGGAGTGCATCGGTGCGAGCATGTCCATGATGCAACCATAATAACAATGCCGCGTGGCCACGTACCGAGTCTGCGCCGGTGCGGATATGTCCATGTAACATCAACAACAATATCTTGGGTGGTCAACCTGCGCGTAACCACATGCCCCGGAGTGCGTCGGTGCGGAACCGTCCATGTAACAATAATAACCATATATCGGGTAATCAACCTGCCGCGTAGCCACATGCCCCGAATCTGCGTCGGTGTAGACATGCCCATGTAACAATAATAATGGAAGCATACGTGGAATCTTCCGTCACTTGCGATGCGTCAGTAAGCTCTCAACAAGTCAACCGACCTCCATCGAGAGCGGTAGTAGAAACACAATTCTTGCACAACAAAGACTATCACAACAAGCATAGGCGAGTTACACAACAACAAGCATAGGCAAGTTATACAACAACAAGTATAGGCAAGTTATACACAACTCAAGGTACTTCCATTTTATATCAAAGTCCGGGTTTTAACCCTAAAGTACTACGTACGTTAAATTCCTTTTAAAGAGATCCATTCCTTTTATAAAGGTCACCCGATACCTGTAGTATAAAAATAGAGTGACTCACATTTTTAGGTAAACCAAAACACTTTCCTTTTCAACAACATTCTTTCCCCTAAAGTTCGGTTTGCCTAATTTCAATTACTCGAGTCTCTTTATTTTAGAAAAGTTTCATAGTTCATAGTCTTAATCATTTAAGAATATAATTCTCTTTTAAACAATCGAAACATATGCCTTATATGAGTGTAGGTTATTCTTGTTCATAATCAATCTTATTAAGCAACCATGATCTAGGAAATGTAATATCATTTTGTCTCATCTTAGCTTCTATGCGGATGGAGGTTTCTCTTGGTTTTAATAATACTTTATTATTCAATACATTTTCCTTTATTAACCGCAGGTGGTTTGTCGATACTCATTCGATTTCAAATCAAGAAAGCGTTATTCCGTTTAAAAACCAAGTACTCATTACTCACGAATGAGGTTTCACACAAACATCCATATTAAGTCAAGTCTCTTATCTTTTAAGATTAAGTCTCTTAACTTCTAAAAATCGATAAACCATTCTCTTTATCTCTCTTAAGACGTTATACCTAACTTCCCATAAAGCTAGTATAACTCTTATGTTTTCAAAACCAAGTATTACTCTTCTTTCCAAAAAGGTTTCTTAATTCTTTTAAAATACATTCAAGGTTCTTATTATTCAGGCTTAAGTCAAAAGACATTGCCGTACAGCTACGTTCTGTTAACACACGTACGTCTACCATACTACATATATATTCCTTTAAAATATCATGCTCAAGAGTATAGGAAGAATCACATACCTCGCGACGATTATCGACTATAAGCAAAACGCTCACGGCTATAACGGCTAGCCTTGTCCGCTTCCAAGTAGCACATGCTACTCGCAGAACATTCAACCAATAAAGGTTATCGATCAGAATACGATCCTATGTAAGTCTGATTTAATCTTCTACTTAATTCTTCTGATGTGATTTCAGTTCAAGTCTATTCTGTAATATCCTTATATTACAGTTCAAATCTCTTCTATGAATCTTATATTCGCTTCTATACTACTACAGTATGTAATTTCCAATTACAATAGAAGGACAGTAGTATTTACCTCGATGAGCCCAAAATTATCCAAGTTTAATGTCGCTCCTGAGCAAGGTTTAGCTCCACTCCGTCTTGCTCAACCCGCTCCAAACAACCGCCAGAAGTACTACGCAACTTCTACTTAACACTTCAAACGACTATGAAGGTTTTCCTTAGGGTTTCGTTTTTGTGGCTAAAGGAAGTATAATAGTATTTCCGGGCTCTACGTATAGAGGTAACTTTGGAAAGTACTACAAGGTATATGGGCTAAGGTATTTGGGCATTATAACAATACTGAGAGTATTTCTATACCACAAAGGGGTTTTATACGAAACAACTAGGCTGGGGGTGTATTCTCACGACCACTGGGGAGCACCTCTCGGCCAAGGCTTCTCAAGGGAGGGGAAGTGTTGGACCAGCTCACTAAGAGGGGAAGGATTTTAACACTTAGAACAATTTTGGATGAAGAAGTTCATCAACCAGGGTATTTATAGGTCAAGCAATGGCCAACCAATGGCCAAGATCCATCCAGTGTAAGGCAAGTGTAGGGCTAGATTTTAACCATGTGTACCTTATCCATCTACCACAACAACTTGCACAAAATATCCTACCAACTACAAGCCCACCTTTCGTCGCTTGCGCCCAAGTCCTTCCAATGTGAGGTGACACATGTCACCCTCCCGTTGGTCCAAAATGTTTCGTCTCTCGGAAAAATCCAAAAATTATAAATGACATAGCCTAATTTTCCTTCGCAAGTTTAGTAAAGCGTTTAGTCGACGATTCTTTTTGGCACTTGTGCCCAAATTTTCGAACCTTGCCAAACCTTAAGGCTTAAATTTTCTACGTACGTCCTCACGTACATACTCTGGAAATACGGGGTATAACAAAAATATTTCATCTCTCGGAAAAATCCGCAAAAATTATAAATGACATAGCCGTAATTTTCCCTACGCAAGTTTTGGAAAACGTTTCGTCGGAAAACAATTCGTTTTGATAGTTGTGCACAAATATTTTCGTCCCTTGCCTAATCTTAAGGCTTAAACTTTCGTGCGTCGCCCTCACGCATACTCGAAATACGGTATAACATTCTCCCCTCCTTAGAAACATTCGTCCCGAATGTTCCTTCTCGATACAGATAATGATAAGTTCCTCTTAACATAACAAGTTGCCAATGCCACACCTGGCCACAAAATAACACACGCGCAATTACTTACATCCAAGTCCACGAGGAATCACCTCTAACATCACAAAAGTTCCCACCCAAGGTCTAAAAGATACTCCCTTCGCACCTTTTCTTTACAAACGAAATGATCACTCCTATGTTCTTAACACATGCTCGCTTCTTCCCTTACTCGTCGTACCCTTCTCGTACACTCGAACTCTTTCTCATAACTTACCACATTTCTGTTACTGCTTCAGTTTCCAAATCTCGGGGTTACTATCTCCAACTTGGTCATCATTAACTGGGAACACTCTGGATGGATCTCCGATACTTTTCCGAACCTAGCAATACGAAAGACCGGACGTACTGCCTCCTACGTCGGACGGCAAAGCTAACTTATAGGCAACCTGGCCTATCCTCCAAAGGATCTGAAAACGCTCCAAGTACCTCAGGCTAAGTTTACTCTGTTTTCCAAAACTCGTCACGCTTTCCGGTGGTACCTTCGAAGACCACCGTCAACCTGAACTCCAAGCGTCGTCGCCGATTATCCGCACGACTTCTGTTGACTCTGAGCTGCCAATAACCTCTTCTGGATAAGCTTCACCCTACCCACATCCTGCTGAAACAAGTATGAACCAACTATCTGAACCTTGCCAACATCGAACCAATCGACCGACAACTTACACTTCCGCCCCTACAAGGCGTCATAAGGCGATATCCGAATACTGAAATGGTAGCTATAAAACACTCCCCCAACAGGAGGCAACAATCCTCACAGATACCCCTGAAATCCAAACACTGGCCCGAGGGCGAATGCGATACTGAGACTCACCTGAGTTCCTAACCCTGCCTGGTAAAACTTCCAGAATAAAGAAACAACCGTAACCTGGGCTCCACAGCCTGTCATAAGGTGAAAGTAGGCACCTCGTGCAGCCTTACAACCTTCCTGATATAACATCTCGCATAACCCTCTGCCGAGTAAACGGTTCTGACTGTAAGACAAGATGGGCTGACCCCATCGGCCCGACTACTGGTCGAACGCATCCACGAACTCGTACGATGGTTAACTAAACTTGGGCCTAACACCCTCGTGACCCCACCACCTGGCGGGACCACCTCAAACTGACCCCACCACATTACAGGTCGCGGGTTGACCCGCAATCGGTCCATGACCGACCGCTATCACATGAAACTCTTGTTCCCCGATCCGGAACAATCTCACAATCAAGTCACGAAAACCTAGTGGTCTTCTTAGCTCAACTACCCTCTTTTATTTCATACCACTCCGGGACTTATCACACAGACATATCTCACGTGTACTATGCACTATGATAAGGGTAAAACATAAAATAAATCTTTTACTCGAGATGGCCTTGCCCCTAAGGTTTCCACGTACAACATTCTAAGGCTCACACCTCCCTAACACCAATCTTACCCTTTTAACTAACCATGATTTCTAATCACAATTAACACCATGCTGCCTGAACACAACACTTATGATATACTCGTCTTACCATACATACAAATCTCTAGAGGGTTAAGGATGTACCTGTATCTACTGCTTCACTACCCTCTGCCGTCCCAATCAATCCTGCCCTGCTGGGCGCATAGCTAGGAAAGGTGATGAACTAGCCGCTGATCCTGAAGGCTGAGTCTCTACATTTGCGCCACCTCTGGTCGGACAATTTCTTGCAAATGGCCTGGTCATAAGCAAAACAAGTGTCGAAGAAATCGACACTCCACAATGATACTTACCACAGCCACAGGGTGTGGTGGCCTCTATGGCTAACACCCTTTCCTCTCGAACTCTGAATCTGCATCGATGCGGTAGGTGAGTCCTCTACTTGCATCCCTCCTACTAGGACACCGCTTTCGACACGTAGCCTGCCGTGCGAGTAAAACAAGCACCAACAACAAGACGACATTCCCGGGATGACGCCGCCTGTCGTGAATAATGAGGGAAATCGAATCGGTGGCCGGAACTACGTGTATCTGCGAATCGAAGCCACGAGCTCGACCAACTCTGCATACCCCGAACGTCCCGAACCACGTGGAGGACCACTCTGCGGGCGGAGTGCGTATCGATCTGGCTGGCGAGGCGATTTGCCTCGAAAGTTACCAAAGGATCTGCTGTTCGGCCTCTTCGCGATCTTGGTTAACCGTCGATCCTACGTTTCTCGCTGCGTGCATAAGCTGTCTGTGAGCCATGCTCATGCCGATCAAGAGCTACACTTGCACAACCCTTTCTTAGATACTCATCAAGACCGTGATAAATCGGTACATAATATACTCTGCGGTTGCTAAATCCATAGCTAATGTAACGGTCGTCTCTTTGCAATCCATACTTCCTGCTCGCATCGGGCGAAGGTTCAAATATCATGGCGCGATGAGCTATGCCGCTGGGCTAAACTCTGTGGTGGTGACATAGCGAGAACTCCCGAATGAAGCACCACTCGGGTGATGGTTGGGCACTGTGCCTCGTAACCCTCGTGCTCTACTCGCGGCTCCTCGCGCTTTGCCATTCGGGCGGGTTGCCTTACGGAGGCATAGCGGTAGGAAAGAAATACGTTAGAGGTCCAACTTATAACACGACTCTAAGCACGATCTCAGTGTGAAGAATGGAAACCAATCCTAAATATCCTATAGCCTCACGATTATTGGTGTGGTGCACAACACCGATAATCAAGACTTACTAGATCTGATGCGTAGACACTTTCCGAGGATTAACTACTCGATACCACTTTTGTCACGACCGATCCGGGCGTGGTCGATTCCTACCGGGCACCCTAGTGATACAACATCAGAGAAAATCAGCGGAAATAAAAACTTTAAACATGAAACAAGAGATATGAATATAAAACAGGCCAACCAACCGGTTACCTTTTGTATATATAACTAAAACTTGAATCCGACGATTCATCCCATTTACAACTCGCCTTGCGGTACTACGGACCTCTAAGAATAATATAACAACAATGGCGGGACGGGGCCGCCATACCTGAATGTAAGTACCTACAACGACAGGATTATACCCAGATAAGCCTCCGAGAAGCGGAGCTTCCCAAACGCCATCGTGACCTATGGCGAGGATCAACATCGGTGTACCTACACTGCGGCATGAGCGGCCCGGAGGTCGATTACAACAGTACCAAGTATGTGAAATGAAAATCATAAATGAAATCATAGTAGTCTATATAAAGCGGGAGACATGTATGATAACCAAACTACGATTCCTGATAAATAGCGATCATGTCAAGTCGTGACTCGCGCCTCAAAGTCACCACTCAAATATAAATATGGGTCTCACGCCCACAACATCAATCATGCGTGGAATACCTTCCATCACCGCGATCTATGATATAAAAGCACCAGGAATACACATGAACACGAGTCCCACTGTGTCATAATAAAACCGTCACGGAGTAAGAATGCGAAGGCATAGCCACTACTAAAACCACGGTACCAGCGGGAGTCATAAATCGTATCACGAGATATGTCTAGACCGCCACATGATCGGCGGCCACTCGCGCGATATCAAATGTGCGCGTCTAGTCTGGAACTTCCGCACTCGCGTAGGCCACTCACGTAGGCGCGTGAGGTATTCCCGCGTCGAGGGTAGCTACTTATCACGACCCGAACTGGACACGTGGTGGTGCCTTACCGGGCACCTGGTGATACAACATCAGTAATCGTGAAACATAAAACACATACAAGAAGTCAATGAAGTATGAAACGATGTCTGAGAAAACTTGTCTTCGGCATATATAAATAACAACTTTTTCAACATGAGCAGTTTAATCCTTTTACAAACCACACTTGCGATTACTCTGGACCTCTAAGAAATGATATGACAACAATGGCGGGACGGGGCCCGCCATACCACGAATGTAAATACCTACAACGGCGGTGTGCGAGATAAGCCTCGGAGAAACGGAGCTTTCCCAAACGACTGTGACCCTAGGCGAGGATCAACGGCGGCGTGCCTTTACTGCGGCGTGACGCGGCCCGAAGGAGTCGATCTGGCCAGTACCAGTATGTGAAGCGAAAATAAATCGTACGTGAAATCATAGTAGTCTATATAAAGCGAGGAGACATGTATGATAACCAAACTACGATTACAATAAATAGCGATCGTATGTCAAGTCGGGGACTCACGCCTCAAAGTTATCACAATAAAACCGTGCGGGGCAAGTGCGAAGGCATAGCCGACTACTAAGACCAGCGATGCCAAAAATACCACAACGGTATCCGAGGTCTTTCTGCATCGCACCACGTAATCGGCGGCCACTCGCCGCAATATCAATGTCGCGTCTATCCTCGAACTCGCGACTCGCATAGGTCACACACGGACCCGCGTGAGGTATTCCTCGAATCATGGTCCCTGCATCGCTGAGGTATACCCCGCGTCGGCGGCTAACCCTCGGTATCCGCTGAGCTCCGCGACCCGCATAGTCTCAAAGACCGCATAGTCTCAGCGGACCGCATAGAATCCCGCGTCGGGCTAAACACCGGAATGATCAATCCTCGAGCTACCGCGCTCGCATAGTCACAAGGACCGCATAGGCCGTATAGACCCGCATCAAGGGTGGCAAGCCCTCGGTATAATAAGTCAAAGGGGTATGTGATACAATAATAGTACAACGGGCTTAACGTTTAACAACGTAAGCACAACAAGAATGACCCCCTTACATCACGATCACACAAGATACTAACACACGTAGCATCCTAACATGTTTACTTATCACATCAACAAGAAAGTACTTACAAGGCTATCTCAAACCAACACAATCAAGTTATTCACACAAGGTACTTTATGCTAACAAGTTCGGGTATCTATCCCTAAAGTACTTCATACTTAAATCTTTAAAAGATACGTTACTTCACAAAAACCACACAATACCCGTAGTATATGAAAATAGAGTGATCATCTTTTTAAAGTAAATCAATTACTTTTCTTGTAAAATCAAGTAGCAACATTCTTTTCCAATGTTCAAGTTTGCCTAATTTCCAATGTTCAAGTTTCTCATTTTAGAAAGGTTTCGTAGTTCATAGTCTTATTCATTTAAGAATATAATTCTCCTTTAAACTATCTGAGAAACATAAGCCTTATATGTGAGTAGGATATTCTTGTTTATAACAATCTTATTACAATGACCATGATCTAGGAAATATCATTTTGTCTCATCTTAGCTTCTATGCGGATGGAAGTTTCTCTTGGTTTTATTAATACTTAATTAGTCAAAACATTTCCTTTTATTAACGCTGCGATGGTTTGTCGATACATTACGATTTCAAATCGATAAAACATTCTTAAGCGTTATACCTAACTTCCCAAAAAGCTAGTATAACTCTTAAGTTTTCAAAACCATGTATTACTTCTTCTTTCAAAATGATTCAAAACTCTTTTGAAATACTTCAAGTTCTTTATTAACACATAACAAGCGGTTATAGTTCAAATCGATTACCTTTTAAAAACCACGTGTATTTTCTTACCAACATAAAGCCGTTATAACCAACTTCCCATAAAGCCGTTATAACACTTTATGTTTTACACCAATCAAATACATTTAGTACGTATGCGTCACTGGTACTACATAGTTCACACATATCATGCTAGAAGAGATAGGAAGAGGTTCACATACCTCGCGGCGAGTATCGACTAATAGCAAAAGCGCTCAAGTACTTCCAGTCGGCTACTCTTAAGCCAAGTAGAGCGCGCCACACGTAGTACTTGACCTATAAGGCCACAAGGCTTATTAACATCAAGATCTTATCGTAGAACATTCTCTGAGAAAATTCGGCACCTCCCCGCATGGCGTAAATCTCCCTCTAACGGTAGGCTACTAAGCCAACCGGGGGTTATACATCTAACGACGGGTGCAATTCTACTCCACGATCTTACTACACAAGTCTCCATGTCTGATTCGATTCGATTCTTGAGGCTTAAGTCAAAAGACATTGCCAACTAACCACGTTGATTCTATATAGTATACTTCAACTATATATTCTAACAACATGTAATTTCCAATTACAATAGAGGACAAGATATTTACCTCGATAAGCCCATAATTATCCGAGTTTAATGTCGATCCTTAGCAAAGTTTCGCTCTACTCAGGCGCTCGACCGCTCTAAACCACCCAGAAGTTCTAACCAACTTCTACACAATACTCCAACGGACTATGGAGATTTTCCTTAGGGTTTAGGTTTTTGTGGCTAAAGGAAGTATAATCGTATTTTCTGGGCTTTTGTATAAGTGTAACCTTGGGAATACTACAAGGTATTTGGGCAGGTATTTGGACATTATAACAATACTAGGAGAGTATTTCTATACCACAACAAGGGTATTATCACGAAAACAACTAGGCAGGGGGTACCCGCCAAGGCACCACAAAGGGAGGGGAGGCTCTCGGCCACAAGGCCACTCAAAGGGGAGGGGTGTTGGGCGAACAACACAAGAGGAGGGGAGGATTTTAGGCTTGGAAGGTTTCATTTGTGGATGAAGAGTTCATCAACATAAGGGGTATTTATAGCAAAACCAAAGGCCAACCAATGGCCAAGATCTAGCCAAGTGCAAGGCAAGTGTAAGGCCAAGATCAAGCCAAGTGCACCTAACCCTACTCGCAAAACATGGCACAAAACAAGCCACAAACAAGGCCAAAACAAGGCACAAAACCATGAACCAATCGGCCAAGGCCAAGCCTCCTCTTTACAGTCAATGAGGGTGACAAGTGTCACCCTCCCGTTGGTCCAAAAATGTTTCGTCGCTCGGAAAAATCCATAAAATTAAAAATGACATAGCGGAAATTCCCTACGAAAGTGTGAAAACGTTTAGCGGCGACTCTGTCGGGTGTTGTGTACAAAAATAATTCGGCCAAGCCTATTCTCGAGTTGAAATTTCCTACGTCGTCCTGCGTACATACTGGAAATACGGTATAACATTCTCCCTCCTAGAAACATTCGTCCGAATATTCATTCTAAGTCTCAAAACGAACGCGCGCCAGTAGTCTTCACTACTACACTTACGAAACAATCCTGCCACAGCTGGCCACAGAAGCACCTGCGAAAAAAATACTTTCATCAAAGTCCACGAGGAAACACCTCTAATCATCACCACAAACACCTCTCTCGGGGTCTAAAATATACTTCCTTCGCGCTTCTCTTTTCAAAGAAATGATACCACTTTTGTCACTTTGCGCGAGGTTCACTCCGGCGACCCGACAAATGGTGCCGGTGCGTCACGATCCACGAGGTATCGTACCCTCGAACTCTTACCACGTTCACGATCATACATTTCCAAAACTGGGTTACTATCTCTGCGTGGTCATCGTTAGCGGGAACACTCTGGATGGATCTCGATACTTTCCCGAACATAACAATACGAAAGACCGGACGTACTGCCTCCTAAGTCGGACGGCAAATGCTAACATATAGGCAACCTGGCCTATCCTTCACATGAACTCAAAAAAAGCCCAAAGTAACTCGGGCTAAGTTTCCTCTGTTTTCCAAAACTCGTCACACCCTAACCGGGGTGGTACTTTCAAGAAGACCGACCGTCGGCTGAACTCTGGCGTCGTTGCCGATTATCATACGATTCCTCGAGTGCGAACTTCTTCTAGACAAGCCACCTATCCATAGTCTGTGGAACAAGCTGAACCAACCTGCGAACCTTGCCAACATCGAACCAATCGGCCGTGACTTTACACTTCCGCCTCTACAAGGCTTCAAAGGTGACATCAGGACGAAATGGTAGCTTAAACACTACCTCCACGAGAGACAACAATCCACAACTATCCTCGAAATCGAACAGCGGCGGCGAATGCGGTCTGAGACTGCGAGTTCTTAACACATGCTTGGTAAAACTTCGGGAACAAAAACAGTAGTAACACGGGCTCCATGCGTCTTAAGGTGAAGGTAGGAACCGTGCAGCCTTATAACCTTTCGATATCTCAACACGGCCGGTAAGCGGTCGACCAAGCGAACACGATGGGCTGCCCCATCGGCCCGACCATGGTCGACGCAACCACGAACTTCGTCTGTTGGTTAACTAAACTTGGGCCTAACACCCTCGTGACCCCACCTACGGGTTCCACGCCCGACCCACCAACAAGCGGTCGCGGGTTGACCAGCGTGCCTCAACCCGACCAGCTCTCGCGTAAAACACTTGCTCGATCGGAACAACTTTTCTAATCACGCTAAGAAAACCTAGCGGTCTTCTTAGCTCAACTACCCCCTTTCATTCCACACTACTCAGGGACTTATCCCACAAAATATCTCACATGCACTAAGCACTCCGATAAGGATCAAACATAACACTACACCTTTACTCGAGGCGGCGCACCTCTAAGGTCTCCACGTATAAAACTCTAAGGCTCACGCTTCTCTATCCCCAAATCTTACTTGGTTAACCCACCGTGATTTCTAAACACAACTAACACATTGCTATCGTAACATAGCACTTAAGGTATACTCACCTTATCGCATACTGGTCTCAGAGGTTAAAGATATATCTATATCTCTGCTTCCTCCACTAGTCGTTCTAATCAAACCTGCCCGTGAGTAGCGCATAAGGAAGATGACAAACTACCCACCGATCACGAAGGCTAAGTCCTCGCAGGACACTCTTTCGACAACGGACCACGGCGGTCATGGGTGCAACGCGTACCAACTAAAAAGCGACATTCACGGGATGGCGCGCCGCGTTGTGAACAGAAAAAGCGAATCGGATATTTGGACCTGCGTGTAGCCGTGAGCGGAAGCTCGAGCTCGACCAACTCCGCGTACCGAGCGTCACGAAATTCGTGGAGGACCTCGCTGGACTGGTGGATGTGCATATTCTAATCAGATGGTGAGGCGACTCGCCTAAATAGTTACTAAAGGACCTTCTTTGCTCGGCCTCTTATGTGACCTTCGTTAACGCGTCGATCTCTGCGTTTTCTCGGCTGCTGCGCATAAGCCCGTACGAGCCATGCTCAAGCCCGACTTGAAGAATTACTTCGCACAACCTTCCGTTGATATTCATCAAGGCTCGCGATATCGGTATACTCTCTGGTAGCCAAATCCATAGCTAGTAATGGGTTGTCTTTTCGCATCTATATTCTGTTCTGATCGTAGGCGAAGGTTCAAATATCATGGCGCGGTAGGAGCGCCGCCGTGCTAAACTTTCGGGCTAGTGATGTCGCGAAATCCCGAATGAAGCACCTAACTCGGTGATGATTGGTCTGTGCCTCGTAACCCTCTCGAACTCTACTCGCGACTCGCCTGTGCCTTGCCTCTGGGCGGGTTTGCCCTACGGAGGCATAACGATAAGGAAATAATTTCGTCGGAGGTCCGACTTACAACACGGCTCTAAGGCGCGATCTCGAGTGAGAAGAATGAAACCAATCCTAAATACCCTATAGCCTCACGATTATTGATGTGGTGCACACCGATAATCGAAGACTCTCTTGGATCTGGCTGTAGACACTTTCCAGGATTAAGCGCTCACGATACCACTTTTATCACGACCGAACTGGACCGTGGTGGTGCCTTACCGGGCACCTGGTGATACAACATCGAGTGTCACGAACATAAAACACATACTGAAGTCGATGAAATATGAAGCGATGTCGAGGAAAACTTGCCTTTCGCATATATAAATAACAACTTTTCAACATGAGCAGTTTAATCCTTTTACAAACCACACTTGATTACTACGGACCTCTAAGAAATGATATGACAACAATGGCGGGATAGGGCCCCGCCATACCACGAATGTAAATACCTACAACGAGGATCTGTACGAGATAAGCCTCGGAGGAACGGAGCTTTCCCAGCTGGCTGTGACCCTAGGCGAGGATCAACGGTAGCGTGCCTTTACTGCGGCATGAGCGGCCCCGAAGGAGAGTCGATGCAACAGTACCAAGTATGTGGCGAAAATAAATCACGTACGTGAAATCATAGTAGTACATATAAAGCGGGAGACATGTATGATAACGAACTACGATTCTGATAAATAAGCACTCATGTCAAGTCGGGGACTCGCGCCTCAAAGTTATCACAATAAAACCGTGCGGGGCAAATGCGAAGGCATAGCCGACTACTAAGACCCACGGTACCAAAAATACCAGCGGTATCCGAGGTCTTTCTAGGCCGCACCGCATGATCGAAGGCGGCCACTTTCGCGCAATATCAATGTCTTGCGTCTATCCACTGGAACTCTCGCGACTCGCATAGGTCACACACGGACGCGTGAGGTATTCCTCAAATCATGGTCCCAGACGCTGAGGTATACCCGCGTCGGCGGCTAACCCTCGGTATCCGCCTAGGCTCCGCGACCGCGTAGTCTCAAAAGACCGCGTAGTCTCAACGGACGCATAGGAATCCCCGCGTCGGGCTAAACACCGGAATGATCAATCACGGAGCTCTGCGCTCCGCGTAGTCACGAGGACCGCATAGGCCGTATAGACCGCGTCAAGGGTGGCAAGCCCTCGGTATAATAAGTCGAAGGGTATGTGATACAATAATAGTACAGCGGGCTTAACGTTTAACAAGCGTAAGCCTGACAAGAATGAACCCTTACATCACGATCACACAAGATACTAACACGTAGCATCCTAACATGTTTACTTATCACATCAACAAGAAAGTACTTACAAGGCTATCTCGAACCAACACAATCAAGTTATTCACACAGGTACTTTATGCTAACAAGTTGGGTATCTATCCTAAAGTACTTCATACTTAAATCTTTAAAAGATCGTTACTTCACAAAACCACACAATACGTAGTATATGAAAATAGAGTGATCATCTTTTTAAAGTAAATCAATTACTTTTCTTGTAAAATCAAGTAGCGTTCTTTTCCGATGTTCAAGTTTGCCTAATTTCCAATGTTCAAGTTTCTCATTTTAGAAAGGTTTCGTAGTTCATAGTCTTATTCATTTAAGAATATAATTCTCCTTTAAACTATCTGAGAAATATAAGCCTTATATGTGAGTAGGATATTCTTGTTTATAACAATCTTATTACTGACCATGATCTAGGAAATATCATTTTGTCTCATCTTAGCTATGCGGATGGAAGTTTCTCTTTGGTTTTATTAATACTTAATTAGTCAAAACATTTCCTTTTAATAGCTGCGATGGTTTGTCGATACATTACGATTTCGAAATCAGTAAAACATTCTTAAGCCGTTATACCTAACTTCCCATAAAGCTAGTATAACTCTTAAGTTTTCAAAAACCATGTATTACTTCTTCTTTCAAAATGATTCAAAACTCTTTTGAAATACTTCAAGTTCTTTATTAACACATAACAAGCTTGATTATAGTTCAAATCGATTTACCTTTTAAAAACCACATGTATTTTCTTACCAACATAAAGCCGTTATAACCAACTTCCCATAAAGCGTTATAACACTTTATGTTTACACCAATCAAATACATTTTAGTACATATCGTCTCCGTACTACATAGTTCACACATATCATGCTAGAAGAGATAGGAAGAGGTTCGCGTACCTCGCGACAGTATCGACTAATAGCAAAGCGCTCAGTACTTCCAGCCGGCTACTCCTTAAGCCAAGTAGAGGCAGCCACGCGTAGTACTTGACCTATAAGGCCACAGGCGCTTATTAACATCAAGATCTTATCGTAGAACATTCTCTGAGAAAATTCGGCACCTCCCACATGCCAGCGTAAATCTCCTCTCTCTAGCGGCTACTAAGCCAACGAGGGGTTATACATCTAACGACGGGTACAATTCTACTCACGGTACTACACAAGTCTCATGTCTGATTCGATTCGATTCTTGGGCTTAAGTCAAAAGACATTGCCAACTAACCACGTTGATTCTATATATAGTATACTTCAACTATATATTCTAACAACATGTAATTTCCAATTACAATAGAGGACAAGATATTTACCTCGATAAGCCCATAATTATCCGAGTTTAATGTCGATCCTTAGCAAAGTTTCGCTCTACTCCGGCGCTCAACAGCTCTAAACCACCCTTAAGTTCTAACCAACTTCTACACAATACTCCAACGGACTATGGAGATTTTCCTTGGGTTTCGGTTTTGTGGCTAAAGGAAGTATAATCGTATTTTACGGGCTTTTGTATAAGTGTAACCTTGGGAATACTACAAGGTATTTGGGCCAAGGTATTTGGACATTATAACAATACTAGGAGAGTATTTATATACCACAACAAGGGTATTATCTGAAAACAACTAGGCTAGGGGTACCCACGGCGAGAGCATGAGGAGGGAGGCTCTCGGCAAGGCCACTCAAAGGGGAGGGGGTGTTGGGCGAACACAACACAAGAGGAGGGAGGATTTTAGGCTTGGAAGGTTTCATTTGTGGATGAAGAGTTCATCAACATAAGGGGGTATTTATAGCAAAACCAAAGGCCAACCAATGGCCAAGATCTGCCAAGTGCAAGGCAAGTGTAAGGCCAAGATCAAGCCAAGTGCACCTAACCCCTACTCCACAAAACATGGCACAAAACAAGCCACAAAACAAGGCCAAAACAAGGCACAAAACCATGAACCAATCGGCGAGGCCAAGCCTCCTCTTACCGTCGATGAGGGTGACAAGTGTCACCCTCCCGTTGATCCAAAAATGTTTAGTCTCTCGGAAAAATCCATAAAAATTAAAAATGACATAGCGGAAATTCCCTACGAAGTCAGTGAAAGCGTTTACCAAAACGACTCTGTCGGGTGTTGTGTACAAAAATAATTCGGCCAAGCCTATTCTCAAGTTCGAAATTTCCTACGTACGTCCCTGCGTACATACTCTGGAAATACGGGGTATAACACTACTCCCCGACATCGTCCTGGACTCGCAGTCCGCATGGCCACATAGACCGCATGACCATATAGGCCGCACACTAACCTGGAACTCTCGTAGCTCCGCATAGGCCACCTGGACCCGCATGAGGTATTCTCGAATCATGGTCCCGGACACCGAGTCTACCCCGCGTCGGAGGCGCTTAACCCCGGTATCATGTCAAGAGGTGAGTGATATAATACTAACATAACAGCTTATCGTTAAACAACATAAGCACAACAAGGGAAACCCCTTTACACAAACATCAGAAGATACTAACACACGTAGCATCCTAACATGTTTACTTATCAAATCAACAAGAAAGTATTACAAGGCTATCACAAACCAACACCATCAAGTTATTCACACAAGGTACTTTCTACTTTATGTTAACAAGTTCGGGTTTTTATCCCCAAAATACTTCATACATTAACTCTTTAAAAGATCTGTTTCTTTCACAACAGTCACACAATACCCGTAGTATAAAAATAGAGTGACTATCTTTTTAAGTAAACCAAAACACTTCCCTTTGTAAAATCAAGTAACGACATTATTTTCCAAACGTTCAAGTTTGCCTAATTTCAAATGCTCAAGTTTCTCATTTTCGAAAGGTTTCGTAGTTCATAGTTTTAATCACTCAATGATATAATTCTCTTTTAAAGCAATTTGAGAAACATATGCCTTATGTGTGAGTATGTTATTCTTGTTCATAACAATCTTATTAAAGCAGCCATGATCTAGGAAATGTAATATTATTTTGTCTCATCTTAGCTTCTATGCAGATGGAGGTTTCTACTGGTTTTAATAATACTTTATTAGTCAAAACATTTCCCTTTATTAACGCTGCAGTGGTTCGTTCGATACTTATTACGATTTCAAATCAAGAAACATTATTCCTTTTAAAAACCAAGTACTCATTACTCACGAATGAGGTTTCACACTTTAACAAAATTCATATTAATATAAATTAAGTCAAGTCTCTTATCTTTTAAGATCAAGTCTCTTAACTTCTAAAATCAATAAACCATTCTTTTTATCGCTCTTAAGTCGTTATACCTAACTTCCCATAAAGCTAGTATAACTCTTAAGCTTTTAAAACCAAGTATTACTCTTCTTTCAAAAAGGTTTCTTAATTCTTTTGAAATACATCATGATTCTTATTATTAGACTCAAGTCAAAAGACATCGCAGTAAAAACCACGTTCAGTTAACACACGTACGTCTACCGTACTATATATATTCTTTTAAAATATCATGCTCAAGAGGATAGGAAGAATCACATACCTCGCGACGATTATCGACTATTAGCAAAACGCTCCACCGCTATAACCCGGCTAGCCTTGTCCACCATTCAAGTAGAACATGCTACTCGCAGAACTTTCAACCTATAACGGTTATACAAGTCTATCAATGTCTAGACTACTCTGTAGAATAAATCTAGATACAAGATTCTACGTAAAATGAAAGACTTCCTACCAGTCAAACTTCACAAGTCTATCTGTAAATACCCTATGTAAATCTGTTCAATTCCCTTCTTATATACCTTCCTTGTATATAACTTTTACTTAATTCTTATACTTCAACAGTATGTAAACTCTAATTACAATAGAAGGTCAAGAGTATTTACCTCGATAAGCCCAAAATTATCCAAGTTTAAATGTCGATCCTGAGCAACGTTTAGCTCCTACTCTGGGCGCTCCAACCCGCTCCAAACAACCCTTAGAAGTTCCCAAACAACTTCTACTTAGCACTTCAACCAACTATGAAGATTTTCCTTTGGGTTTCGTTTTGAGACTAAAAAGACATAAGGTAGTATTTCCTGCTCTATTATAGAGGTAACTTTGGAATACTACAAGGTATAAGGTTAAGGTATTTTGGAATAGTAACAATACTTGGAGAATACTTTTCTACCAAGTGGGGGTATTTTACGAGAACAACTCAAGAGGGGGTACTCTCGGCCAAGGGCCTCTCAAAGGGGGAGGGGGAGGCTTGGACGAAAACTTATCAAAGGGGGAGAGGGATTTAAAGACTTGGAAAGTGTTTGAGGGATGAAGAAAGTCTTCAACTAAGGAGGGGTATTTATAGGGAAACCAATGGACAAGATCAAGACAAGTGGGGGGCAAGTGGAGGGTGAGGATTTGCCCAAGTGCCCCCTAGCCCTCTACTCCACCGTCACCAAACATTGACCCGTGTTTTAGGCCCCAAAAATGCCAAGCGCCCCACTTTCGGCCACCTGGCGTCCACTTGAGGGTGACAAGTGTCGCCCTCTCGTTGGTCCAAAATATTTCATCTCTCGGAAAAATCCATAAAATTATAAATGACATAGCCGTAATTTTCCCTACGCAAGTTTTGGAAAACGTTTCGTCGGAAAACAATTCGTTTTGGTAGTTGTGCACAAATATTTTCGTCCCTTGCCTAATCTTAAGGCTTAAACTTTCGTACGTACGTCCTCACGTACATACTCTGGAAATACGGGGTATAACATTATTGGTTTTTAAAAAAATAAGAGACTTGACTTAAATTGACTTGATATGAAATGTGAAGAACTTTAATTGTGTTAAAAAAAATGGTGAAACCTCATTCGTGAGAAATGAGTACTTTGTCTAAAGAAAAGGAAAAGGAATAAGTTATATAGATGGTGAATCTATTTACATGTTAATGAAAGTCTAAGAATATGTTAAATTTGCCTATGCTAGTTGTGATAGCCTTTGGTGGTATTACTATGTTACCGCGTCTCGGTTGAGTAGCGGTGACTTGTTGTGAATTGGTTGGGCGTCTGGCGTGTGAGAGGATTCCACGGGTATGCTTCCATTGTTATTATCACATGGACATGTCTACCAGATGAGGATTAAGGCGTGCGGCCGTGCAATGAGTTAAACTCACTGGTATATTATTATTATCACATGGACATGTCTACAGATGAGGATTAGGGGCATGCGGCCATGCAATGAGTTAAACTCGATATATTATTATTATCACATGGACATGTCTACAGATGAGGATTAAGGCGTGCGACGCGTATTATATATATATATATTGTATATGTGTACGCCAAGCGGTGAGGTAGGATGCCACGGCCAGTCACGTGGTTATATGTTACACCTACAGTGGCGGTGATGGAGAGATTCCACGGGCATGAGTGATGACTTTGAGGCGTGAGTCACGACTTGACATGACCGCTTATATGTTGTATCTTGTAGTTTGGTTATCATCATGTCTCTGCTTTATATAGACTATTATGATTTCATTTACGATATTTTCGATTTCACATACTTGGTACTGTTGTCTTGACCTCGCCCGAAGTGCGTTCATCTGCGCGAGTTGAGGTACATAACTGGCGATCCGCTCTTAGGATCACTGTTCAGTTCTGGGAAAGCTCCATTTCTCCGGAGGTTTTGTCCTTTGGTACGGTTCCCTGAGGTCATATACTTTTGTACATTCAGGGGGTATGGCGGGGCCCTGTTGTCACGACCCGATCCGGGGCCCGTGACTGGTGCCTTACTGTTATACCCCGTATTTCCAGAGTATGTATGTGAGGATGTACGTACAATTGTTCAAACCCTAATTAGTTTAAGGATGAAATTGTAAACTTCCAACGGAAAAGATTCCGAACCTTGTGAAGGAAATTTTACGTTTTTAATATTTTAACCGATTACGGATTTTTCCGAGAGATGAAATATTTTGGACCAATAGGAGGGCGACATGTGTCACCCTTAGGTGGCTTTGGTTGGACGAAATTGTGGGCTAGTGGACAAGTCAAATAGTCAAGTCTTGCAAGATATTTTCTTTGGGTTAGTGGGAGTAGGTGGTGGACGGTTTTTGTGAGCCATGTGGATGGCCACATGGCTCATTGTTGTGGTGGACAAATGTTCCAATGTTGTGGTGGACATATGTCCCAATATTGTGGTGGACACTTGGTGGAAGACTCCACTCACACAAGCTATCTAATCTACACCCTCCACTTGCTTTAATCTTGGCCATTGAAGGTTCTATAAATACCCCCCTCTTGTGCAGACTTAACCCGTTCACTTAACACTTCCAAGTCACAAAATCCTTCCCCTTTGTAGTAGAGCTTTCGTCGAGGTCCCACTTTGGAGGCCTTGTCCAAGCACCCTCTCCCCTTCCTAGTTGTCTCGTCGAAATACCCCACTTGGTAGAAAAATATTCTCCAAGTATTGTTACTATTCAAAATACCTTAGCCAAATACCTTGTAGTATTCCAAAGTTACCTCTATACTAAAAGCCCAAATACTACTTTATATCCATTAGTCACAAAAGCGAAACCACAGGGAAATCTTCATGGTTGGTTGAGGTATTAAGTAGAAGTTGTTTAGAAACTTCTAAGGGTTTCTTGGAGCTATCGGAGCGTGCAAATTAGGAGCTAAACGTTGCTCAGGATCGACTTTAATCTTGGATAATTTTGGGCTTATCGAGGTAAATATCTTTGTCCTTCTATTGTAATTGGAGATTACATATCGTAGTAGTTTAGAATTAAGTATATGTTATATGGAAGGATGGTATAAAGAAGAGAATTTAGCTGTACTTACATAGATTTGTATTCTGATGAACTTGTGTAGTTTGGCGGGTAGGAAATGCTGCCCAATTTTAGTAGAATAGAGAACCTCTGCTTAGAATATTCTCTGAGTAGTCTAGGCGTTGATAGGCGTATTTGACTATTATAGGTTGATACTGCGCGACATATTCGACTTGGCGGTGGATTTCGCCGAGGAGGTATGTGATTCTTCCTATCCTCTTGAGCATGATATTTTTAAAATATATAAATAGTACGGTGAGCGTCGTGTGTTAAGCGAACTTGGTTTTACTTGATGTCTTTTGACTTGAGTTTTAAATAATAAGAATCTTGAAGTATTTCAAGCGTTATGAATCATTTTGAAAGAAAAGTAATATTTGGTTTTAAAAGCTTAAAGTGTTATACTAGCTTTATGGGACGTTAGGTATAACGACTTAAGAAAGATAAAAGGCAGTTTACTTATTTGTTTATGAAAGTCTTGTATTGATTTAAAAAGTGTAGTAAGATGGTTTGATAAGTAAACATGTTATGATGCTACGTGTGTTAGTGTCTTGTGATGTTGTGTAAGGGGTTATTCTTGTTGTGCTTACGTTGTTTAACGATAAGCGTTATCTTATTATTATATCACATACCCCCCTGACTTGTTATGATGCCGAGGACTTGCCACCCTCGATGCGGGTCTATACGGCCTATGCGGTCCACAGGACTATGCGGAGCTGCGAGAGTTCCAGGATTGATCACTCCGGGTGTATTCTGGCCGTCTTGGTCTATCGGCTTTATCACGGTCCACGGACTATGCGGACTCTGAGTCCGGAGGATGCGCGGGTTAGCTACCCCGTCGAGGAATACCTCATGCGGGTCGATGTGTGACCTATGCGGATGCGGAGTTCGAGTTAGGCTCACATAATGATACTATGGGCGATTGGCCTTGCCCGATCATTAGCGGCCTAGAAAAGACGGTTATGTTATATCTATTTTGCTTTTGGTTATCTTTGTGGTACTATGTGCGGTTACATTGGTTGTTTCGTACATATTTGTAAAATTAGTTTTAAAATGATATGATTTCATTTAAAGTACTTTCTGATTTCACATACTTGGTACTGTTATGCTTGACCTCCTTGGGGCTGCGTTAAATGCGCGAGTAAGGAAGCGGTGGTAGATCCTCGTTCTTAGGATCCTTACTGCAGTGTCGAGCCCGTTTCTCGGAGGCTCAACTTTTAGTGCGGCTCTCACTTGTGTTGTAGATATTTTGTACATTCGGGTATGGCGGGACCCCGCCATAGTTGTTTACATTCCTAGAAGTGCATAGTCTGTTGTAAAGTTGGGATGTAATGTTAGCTCTTTATGTATATATATATCTTAGAAAGACAACTTTTTCTCGGATAAAGCTGTTTCTCATTTCATATTGTTTCATGTCTTGTTTTATATTCCTGGTTACTACGATGTATGCTCTTTGGGGTGCCGGGTAAGGCACGATCACGGGCCGGATCGGTCGTGATAAAAGTGAGTATCGAGCGATTAATCCTCGGAAAGTGTCTGAGCCGTATCTAGTAAGTCTTGATTATCGGTGTGTTGTGCACCACACCAATAATCAGGAGGCTATAGGATATTTAGGATTGGTTTCCACTCTTCTCACTCTGAGATCGTGCCTTAGAGCTGTGTTATAAGTTGGACCCGAGGCGATACCTCAGACGGCGAGTTCCACGACGCCGCCAGCCGATTTAGAGCGCAACGATGGGCATGAGACCACGATACTGCGCCTCGGTCCCGGCTGGAAGCGAGAGAGATGGAATTCTGAAGATGGCGATTACTAGCGAGTTGTGGCGAACATGAGATAAATTTGGATCTGGCGATTCGATTCAGCATGCAGTGGTTCACGAGTCGAATAGTTTGAGGCTACGGATTTCACGAGTTGCAGCCGCGAGTTCTGGTGAGGCACGAGGATGATCGCGAGGAGTTCATCAAGCGATTCTGACGGATCGTAAGTGATCGAGCTTGGAGGCCGAGTCCGTGATCTTGGTTCGCGTCGGCTGCGTGATCTGCGATCGGCCGGTTTGATTCGTGGGAGCTATCCCGGGGAGAGCATGCGCCTCCAGCAGTATGGGACGAGTTCTCGGAGGCATTTCTCACTCATTTCCTTCCGCCACAGATGAGGAAACGCGGGCAGATTTTTGATCTTTGAGGTAGAGAGGCGCGCGATTCGGGAGTCTGGCGTGGAGTTCGACTCGTTGGCTCGATATGCCCCTGCGTTGGTAGCAGATATGGAGGACCGAGTGCACCGCTACGTTACGGGACTAGATGATTATTTGGCAGAGTCTTGCTCGGGTGTAGATCTTCAGCCGGGCATGGAAATTGCCGCGTCGCGAGCTCATGCGCTTAGATGCGAGGCGTAAGGCGGCGGGTCGACGGATATCAGCGGCGAGAAGAAGGCGGGGCAGCGGGATCTTTTGGTAGCTCGGGGTGGGCGGCCTCGGCGGATCTAGATTTGCACCACGGCCGGCTCGAGCACTCCTACCGTCTTCCGGGGCGGCGAGTATTCGAGGCGGTCGGGCACGAGGACTTGGACTTCGAGTAGCGAGGTGCTAGCGATCGAGTCCTCTCGGTGTGTCCGATGTGGTAGATTCCATTACGGAGTTGTGATACTACCTCGAGTGTTATACCCGTATTTCAGTATGTGCGTGAGGCGTGCGTCTGGTTTAAGAATTAAAGAAGACTAAGTGGCGAAATTTTGTGCACAAATGCAGAAAGAATCGTTTTTCGGAAGCGTTTTGCAAGACTTGCGAAGGGAAAAATCGACTCGTCATTTATAATTTTGCGGATTTTAGAGAGGCGAAACATTTTGGACCAACGGGAGGGTGACATGTGTCACCCTCCTATTGGCCGTGAGGTTGGGCGGCAAGTGGACGAAAGGGTGGGTCAAAGTTGGTAGGATATTTTGTGTAGTTGGTGTGGTAGATGGATAAGGTGCACTTGGATGAATCCTAGCCCTACACTTGCATAGCACTTGGCTTGATCTTGGCCATTGGTTGGCCTATAAATACTCCCCTAACTTGAAGACTTTCTTCATCAAAATCATATTCCAAGTCTAAAACCTCTCCCTTAAGTGTTGTGTTCGTCGAGTCCCCCACTTTTGTAGTGTTCTGGCAGAGGTACCCCTAGCCTAGTTGTTTTAGAAATACCTCCCTTTGTGGTATAGAAATACTTCTCCAAGTATTGTTGTTATGCCCAAATACCTTGGCCCATATACCTTGTAGTATTCGAGTTACCACTATCTGAAAGCCAATACTATTATACTTCCTCGGTCACAAAAAGCGAAACCTAAGGAAAACCTTCATAGTCGGTTGAAGTGTTAAGTAGAAGTTGCGTAGAACTTCTAAGGGTTGTTTGGGCGGGTTGGAGCACCGGAGCGAGAGCTTAACGTTGGTCGGGAGCGACTTATAAACTTGGATAATTTTGGGCTTTAGGGTAAATAATCCTATCCTTCTAGTGTAATTGGAAATTACATACGTAGTAGTATAGAAATAATTATAAGATTCATAGAAGAGAATTGAGCGTAATAGAAGGATATTACTGAAAAGACTTGAATCAAATCACGTCTGAAGAATTTTAAAGAAGAAGATTAAGCGTACTTACATGGGACCGTATTTCTGATGAACTTATAACCTTTCTTGGTTGAATGTTACTGCGAGTAGCATGTACTACTTGGAAGGTGGACAAGGCTAGTCGGGTTATAAGCCGTGGAGCGTTTTGCTTATAGTCGATAATCGTCGCGGTATGTGATTCTTCTATCCTCTTGGCATGATGTTTTAAAAGTATACATATATATAGTGCGGTGAGGCGTCGTGTGTTAGCGAGCGTAGTTATTGGCAATGTCTTTCGACTTAAGCCTGAATAATAAAGAATCTTGAAGTATTTCAAAAGAGATAAGAAACCTTTTTGAAGAGAAGAGTAATGCTTGGTTTTAAAAGTTATACTGACTTTATGGGAAGTTAGGTATAACGACGTAAGAGAGATAAAAAGAATGGTTATTGATTTTAGAAGTTAAGAGACTTGATCTTATAAGATAAAAGACTTGACTTAATTGAATTAACATGAAGTTTGTTAAAAAAAATGTGTGAAACCTCATTCATGAGTAATGAGTACTTGGTTTTTAAAGAATAAATGTTTTACTGATGTCGGAAATGAGAAGGAGTATCGACGAACCACTGCAGCGTTAATAAAGGAAAATGTATTGAATAAAGAAGTATTATTAAAACCAGTAGAAACCTCCATCTGCATAGAAGCTAAGATGAGACAAAATGATATTACATTTCCTAGATCATGGTTTTAAAAGATTGATTATGAACAAGAATAACCTACACTCATATAAGGCATATGTTTAAAAGAGAATTATATTCTTAAAGTGATTAAGACTATGAACTACGAAACCTTTCTAAACTAAAAGACTTGAGTATCTGAAATTAGGCAAACTTGGAACTTTTGGAAAAGAACGCTGTTACTTGACGTTGTTCTAAAAGTATAAAATACTTGATTTTAAAACATGAGCGTGGCGATGACGGATAATAGTATCGAGTTATTTTTACGTAAAAAGAGGCCTTTTTAAAAGGATAACTGTATGTAGTACTTGGGGTTAAAACCCGGATTTGTTGTAATAAAATAGGAGTCTATAAGTATGTTGAACTTGCCTATGCTTGTGGTGATAGCCTTTATTGTGCAAGTGTTGATATCAGGTGACTTGAGAAAGAATGGATCTTTTTATGAGAGTCAGAAGTATGGTAATTTGCTTGTGCTTGCTTGTGATAGCTTTGGTTGTGCGATATATTGTTATTGTTATTACATGGACATGTCTGCACCGATGAAGAATTCCGGGGGCATGTGGCCATGCGGCGGGCTAATCACCCGAAATATTGTTATTGTTGTTACATAGACATGTCTGTGCGTCTGCATTAGGGGCGTGTGGCGTGCGGCGAGTTGATTACCGATATATTGTTATTGTTATTCGTGGACGTATGCGCGCGATGAAGAATTTCGGGGGCATGTGGCCATGCGGCAGGGTTGATTACCCGATATATGGTTACTATTGTTACAACGACATACGCTGCACCGTCTGAGTCGGGGCATGTGGCCGTGCGACATTGTCGATATTGTTGCATCATGGACGTATGCGCACCGTCTGAATTCGGGCCATGCGGACATGATGCGAACATGATTGATGTTGTGGGCGTGAGACCCATAGTTATATTTGGGTGATGATTTTGAGGGCGTGAGTCCCTGACTTGACTGCTTTTATGTTGCGTACTGTATTTTGGTTATCATATATGTCTCACTTTATCTGACGGTTATGATTTAACTCTGATATTTTCATTTCACATACTTGGTACTGTTATCGACCTCCTTGAGCTGCGTTAAATCGCGGTAGAGTACATCGGTTGTCGATCCTCTCTTAGGATCATAGTTCGTATTAGGAAGCTCGTTTCTCGGAGGCTTATCTTTTGGTATGTTTTCCCGAGTGTAGGTTGTTGTACATTCGAGGTATGGCGGGCACTGTCCGCCATAGTTATCATTTTATTCTTAGAAGTGCAGAATCTTGTTGTGGGCGGGGTTGTAAAAGGATTAAAGCTGGGTTTTATGTATATATCTGAGAGAACTATTTTGGTTGCTTTGTTTATTTATCTTATCTCTTACGTGTCTTGTTTTTATTTCCTGATTTTCTCGATGTATGACTACTTGGGTGCGGGTAAGGCACGATCCACGAGCCCGGGCAGGTGACAAAAGTGGTATCGAGCGATTAATCCTCGGAAAGTGTCTGAGGCGTGTCTAGTAGAGTCTTGATTATCGGTGTGTTGTGCTGCACATATGTCGAGAGGCTATAGGACATTTAGGATTGGTTTCCATTCTTCTCACTCGAGATCGTGCCTTAGAGTTGTGTTGTAAGTTGGACCCTCTCGGCGTATTTCGTTTTCACGATTATGCCTCCGCGAGTAGCGGCGGGCAGTGGGCAAGCGGCCGAGGCGCTAGTGAGATCTGAGAGTCTGCGCGAGCGGTCATTACGAGATAGTGCTTGACCAGCGAGTTTTGCAGCGCCCGGCCCATGATTTAGAGCGCGGCGATGGGATGAGACCACAATACCTGCACCTCCGGTCCAGCGGCTGAGAGAAGGTTGGGGTACAAAGAGATGGCGATTCGGCGGGATCGTGGCGGAACATGAGGATAAGTGGGCCGGCGATTCCGTAGCACCATGGTTCGCCCAGATCGGATAGTTTGAGGCTACGGGACTTTACGAGTTGTAGCCCGCGAGTTCTGGTGAGGCACGAGGATGATCGCGAGTTAATCAAGCGATTCTGACGGATCGTAAGTGATCGAGGCTTGAGAGCAGTCGGTGGTCTTAAGTTCGCATCATTGCGTGATCTGCGATCGTGGTTTGATTCGTGGGAGTCGGGAGAGTATGCACTTCCGGCCGTTTGGGGAGTTTTGAGAATTTCTTGCACATTTCTTGCCTCGCGGATGAGGAGGGCTCGGCCAGATTTTTGATGTTGAGGCGAGCAGGCGTCTGATTCGGGAGTACAATGTGAGCTCGACTCATTGGCTCGGTATGCCCCATTGTAATGCGATATGGAAGGCGAGTACACGCTACGTTACGGATTAGATGACTACTTGGCGCGGCTTGTTGGGTGTAGCTCTTGGTAGGGCATGGACATTGCCGTGCGAGCTTATGCACTTAGGTGTGAGGCGGAGGTCGGCGGAATGACGAATCAGCGAGAAGAGGCGACAACGGGGTCTTTTGGCGACTTTCGGGAGGACCGCCTCGGCGGCGAGCTAGTTATGCACCTTCGCCCGATCTGAGTGGTCTCCACTGCGTAAGCGTTCGGGGTATTGAGGCGGTCGAGCTCCGTAGGTTCGAGTTTCGGGAGTAAGGTGTTGGCGGATCTGATCACCCTACGCCGGTGTGGTCGATGTAGTAGACCGCATTTGAAGTGTCGTGGTGCCAAGGAGCTTGTTATTTTGTAGCGGCGGGGCCATTTGCGAAGAACTTGTCCGACGAGGTATACGGATGTTGCGACTCGACCGGGATCGATGGTGGTTCATCACGCCGCTAGCTATCGCCTGCGGTGAGGTGTGATTAGAAAAGCGGTAGAGACAGGTATATCCTTAACCCTCTAGAGTTTTTGTATGCTTGTTATGATGATCTTATTGTATGCTATGTACGGATAGCGTTGTGTTGTTTGTGAGTTATGAAACATGGGTAGTTGGAAGGATAAGTATGGGGGCAGGGAAAGTGTGAACCTTAGAATATTTCCACGATTGAGACCTTAGATGTAAAGTAGTCTTGAGTAAAGGATTTTGCAAATGATCCTTGTCGAAGTGCATTATATGCCTAGAATGTATTAGTGTGATAAGTCCATGGGTAGTGTGAGATGGAAGTGGTAGCTTTCAGGATGTGAATTAGTAAGATTGTTCCGGATCGAGAAGCAAGAGAGTTCGCACGATGGAGGTCGGGTTGAGGCGTGTGCGGGTCAACCGTGGCCGGTGTAGGTGGGGTCAGTTTTGGGTGGTCCAGCGGTGGTAGAATCACGAGGTGCTAGGCCCAAGTTTAGATGACCATCGTATGAGTTCGTGGATATGTTAGACCAGAATCGAATCGTAAAAGCCGGGGAATGGCCTTAAAGGAATTTGAGGCTTGTAAGATGACCAAGTTGGAGGTAGTGACTCCAGAAGTTTTAGAAACCGGAAGTATGAGTGCGTATACTAGAAGAGTTCAAGTGTTCGAGAAGGAGCAGCGAGTATGGAAGGAAGAAGAACGTGTGTTATTTTGTGGCCAAGTGTGGCATTGGCAACTTGTTTAAGTTAAGAGAAGAACTTCATCGTTATCCGTCTTGAGAAGGAACATTCGGGACGAATGTTTCTAAGGAGGAGAATGTTATACCGTATTTCCGAGTATGCGTGAGGCGTGCGTCTGAAGTTTAAATTAAAGAAGACTAAGTGGCGAAATTTTGTGCACAAGTACCGAAAAGAATCGTTTTTATGAAACGTTTTGCAAGACTTGCGAAGGAAAAATACGGCTATGTCATTTATAATTTTTGCGGATTTTTCGAGGCGAAACATTTTGGACCAGCGGGAGGGTGGCATGTCACCTCATATTGGACGAGGTTAGGCGGCAAGTGGGCGAAAGGGTGGGTCAAAGTTGGTAGGATATTTTGTGTAGTTGGTGTGGTAGATGGATAAGGTGCACTTGGATGAATCCTAGCCCTACACTTGCATAGCTTGGCTTGATCTTGGCCATTGGTTGGCCATTGGTTTGCCTATAAATACTCCCAACTTGAAGACTTTCTTCATCCAAAAATCATATTCCAAGTCTAAAACCCTCTCCCTTAAGTGTTGTGTTCGTCGAAGGTCCCCCCTTTTGTAGTGTTCTAGCCAGGGTACCACTGCCTAGTTGTTTTAGAAATACCCCTTTGTGGTATAGAAATACTTCTCCAAGTATTGTTGTTATGCCCAAATACCTTGCCCATATACCTTGTAGTATCCAAGTTACCTATCTGAAAAGCCAAATACTATTATACTTCCTCACTCCAAAAACAGAAACCTAAGGAAAACCTTCATAGTCGGTTGGAGTGTTAAGTAGAAGTTGTAGAACTTCTAAGGGTTGTTTGGGCGGGTTGGAGCACCGGAGCGAGGAGCTTAACGTTGCTCGGGGCGACTTATAAACTTGGATAATTTTGGGCTTACAGAGGTAAATAATCCTATCCTTCTAGTGTAATTGGAAATTACATCGTAGTAGTATAGAAATAATTATAAGATTCATAGAAGAGAATTGAGCGTAATAGAAGGATATTCTGAAAAGACTTGAATGAAATCACATCGAAGAATTTTAAAGAAGAAGATTAAATCGTACTTACATGGGACCAGTATTCTGATGAACTTATAACCTTTCTTGGTTGAATGTTAGCGAGTAGCATGTACTACTTGGAAGGTGGACAAGGCTAGCCGGGTTATAGCGTGGGCGTTTTGCTTATAGTCGATAATCGTCGCGGTATGTGATTCTTCCTATCCTCTTGGCATGATGTTTTAAAAAGTATACATATATAGTACGGTAGACGTACGTGTGTTAACTGAACGTAGTTATTGGCAATGTCTTTCGACTTAAGCCTGAATAATAAAGAATCTTGAAGTATTTCAAAAGAGATAAGAAACCTTTTTGAAGAGAAGAGTAATGCTTGGTTTTAAAAGTTATACTGACTTTATGGGAAGTTAGGTATAACGACGTAAGAGAGATAAAAAGAATGGTTATTGATTTTAGAAGTTAAGAGACTTGATCTTATAAGATAAAAGACTTGACTTAATTGAATTAACATGAAGTTTGTTAAAAAAAATGTGTGAAACCTCATTCATGAGTAATGAGTACTTGGTTTTTAAAGAATAAATGTTTCTTGATGTCGAAATGAGAAGGAGTATCGACGAACCACTGCAGCGTTAATAAAGGAAAATGTATTGAATAAAGAAGTATTATTAAAACCAGTAGAAACCTCCATCTGCATAGAAGCTAAGATGAGACAAAATGATATTACATTTCCTAGATCATGGCTGCTTAAAAAGATTGATTATGAACAAGAATAACCTACACTCATATAAGGCATATGTTTAAAAGAGAATTATATTCTTAAAGTGATTAAGACTATGAACTACGAAACCTTTCTAAACTAAAAGACTTGAGTATCTGAAATTAGGCAAACTTGGAACTTTTGGAAAAGAACGCTGTTACTTGACGTTGTTCTAAAAGTATAAAATACTTGATTTTAAAACATGAACGTAACTGGTACGACGGATAATAGTATCGAGTTATTTTTACGTAAAAAAAGGCCTTTTTAAAAGGATAAATGTATGTAGTACTTGGGGTTAAAATCCGGATTTGTTGTAATAAAATAGGAGTCTATAAGTATGTTGAACTTGCCTATGCTTGTGGTGATAGCCTTTATTGTGCAAGTGTTGATATCAGGTGACTTCTTGAAAGAATGGATCTTTTATGAGTCTAGAAGTATGGTAATTTGCTTGTGCTTGCTTGTGATAGCTTTGGTTGTGCGATATATTGTTATTGTTGTTACATGGACATGTCTGCACCGATGAAGAATTAGGGGCATGCGGCCCGTGCGGCGGCTAATCACGATATATTGTTATTGTTGTTACATGGACATGTCTGCCGTCTGCAGACTCAGGGCATGTGGCGTGCGGCGGGTTGATTACCGATATATTATTATTGTTATTCGTGGACATATGCACCGATGAAGAATTAGGGGCATGTGGCCGTCTGGCGTTGATTACGATATATGGTTACTATTGTTACATGGACATATACTGCCGGCGCATTCCGGCATGTGGCCGTGCGACATTGTCATTATTGTTGCATCATGGACATGCCGTCCGATCGCGAATTCCGGGGCATGCGGCCATGATGCGAACATGATTGATGTTGTGGGCGTGAGACCCATAGTTATATTTGGGTGATGATTTTGGCGTGAGTCACGACTTGGCACTTTTATGTTGCGTACTGTATTTTGGTTATCATATATGTCTCCTGCTTTATATAGACGGTTATGATTTAACTCTGATATTTTGATTTCACATACTTGGTACTGTTATCGACCTCCTTGAAGTGCGTTCATGCCGCAGGTAGAGGTACATCGGTTGTCGATCCTCGCTATTAGGATCACAGTTCAGCGTATTGGGAAGCTCCGTTTCTCCGGAGGCTTATCTTTTGGTATGTTTTCCCTGAGTTGTAGGTTGTTGTACATTCAGGGGTATGGCGAGCCACTGTCGCCATAGTTGTCATTTTATTCTTAAGTGCATGTAATCTTGTTGTGGCGGGGTTGTAAAAAGGATTAAAGCGTTGGGTTTTATGTATATATCTGAAGGCAATGTTTTGGTTGCTGTTTATTTATCTTATCTCTTGCTTCATGTCTTGTTTTATTTCATGATTTTCTCGATGTATGACTACTTGGGTGCCGGGTAAGGCACGATCCACGAGCCAGGCAGGTCATGTGAGGAGTTTGCTACACTGCGGCCAGCGGGGTTACTATCACGAGAGCTGTCAGAGCAGGAAGCGCGGATGGTAGTGGTCGGCCTGAGGGTCTTTCGGTGTCTTCACCTCTGATTTACTCGCCCGAGGCGAGGTGCTCGAGGACCAGCGGCGCAGTGGCGGAGGTGGCGAGTCCTAGTTCTAGCGGTCCTCGAGCGCATTTATGCCTTGTCTGCCGGAAGGACCGGGGCGTCACGATGTAAATCCAAGTACTTTATCGGTTTCATGTTGTGGCGTGTATGCCTTGATAGATCGGGTTCTACTGCATCTATATCTCCCTTATTGCTAGTAGGATAGGGATAGAGCACGAGTCCATGGACCGCTTTCGAGGTAGCTACGCCCGATGGGTGATTCGGTGGTAGCTCGGCGGGTATATAGGGCTTGCCCGGTGACTTTATCGATCGTCGGACCAGCCGACTTGATAGAGTTGGATATGACCGATTTCGATGTGATTATGGGTATGGATTGGCTAGCTTCTTTACGCCAATGTGGATGCAGGCGAGGTTAGTGCAGTTCAGTTTCTGAGCCGGTTATTGAGTGGGAGGGGAACACTGTGTCTCCGAGGGGTAGGTTTATTTCTTACCTCAAAGCTAGGAAGATGGTGCAGAAGGGATACATCTACCATCTCATTTGGGTGTTTGATACTGAGGCTGCGGTACCAGATTTTCAGTCAGTTCTAGTAGTCAGAGAGTTCCCAGATGTGTTTCCAGATGACCTCCCGGGTATCCCTCCTGAGAGGGAGATAGAGTTTTGTATCGATGTCTTTGCGGACACTCGTCTATTTCCATTCGCATACGTGAGAATGGCACTGCCGAGTTGAGAGAGTTGAAGGACCATGAGAGATTTCTTTGGAGAAGGGCTTCATCGTGCCTAGTGTTTCTCCAGGCGCGGTATTCGTGAAGAAGAAGGGCGGGGCCTGCGCATGTGTTGATCTGACGGTTGAACAAAGTGACCATTAAGAACGAATACCCCTTCCCGAGATTGATGATTTGTTCGACGATTGCGAGTGCGAGATGTTTCTCAAGATTGATCTGCGATCGGGCTATCATCAGTGCGAGTTAGAGAGCGGATGTCCCTAGAATTTGCGATACGGACCGTGACGCACTATGAGTTCGAGTTATGTCTTTCGGTTTGACCAATGCTCGTGGTATTTATGGATTTGATGAACCGAGTGTTCAAGCCATTTTTGAATCGTTTGTGATAGTATTCATTGATGACATCTTGGTTTATTCCTTCGAGCGAGGCGTCAGAGCATTTGAGGTATCTTTGAGAGTTCTCCAGACCAGCGGTTATGCGCCAAGTTTTCCAAATGTGAGTTTTGGTTGGCTTGGTGGCTTTTCTTGGGCACGTTGTGAGGCGATGGTATTCGGGTGAATCGGCAAGATCGAAGCGATCGAGTTGGCCTGACTCTTACTCCGGCAGTGCGCGATTTTACGGGCCTTGCGAGTTACTATCGGAGGTTCGTGGAAGTTTGCTTCTATTTGGCACCTTGACTAAGTGACTCGAAGGAGCTAAGTTTGATGGACTAATGCTTGTGGCGGGGTTTCCGATTCTTGAAGAAGAGTGGCGACGCCCGATTCTTACTCTTCGGAGTGCAAGCGGCTATGTGGTGTATTGTGATGCGTCGAGCATCGGGCTTGGATGTGTGTTGATGCAGCGAGGCAAGGTTATAGCGTCACGCGTCGGCGGCTTAAGAAGCATGGGAAGAACTACCCACCCATGATTTGGAGTTCGCGGCGGTGATTCACGCCAAGATCTGGAGGCACTATTTGTATGGATTCGTGGATATTTACACGGACCACAAGAGCCTCGGTATATCTTCGGCCAGAGGAGTGAACTTACGGCGAGAGACGGTGGTTAGAGTTACTCAAGGATTATGATGTCGATATCCTGTACCACCCAGGGAAGGACAATGTTGTGGCAGATGCCCTTACTCGTAGGTCGATGGGGAGTCTATCAGTTGTACAGCCAGAGAGGAGGGGCATGGTCCGCAAGTTACATCAGTTAGCGAGCCTTGGAGTCCGATTGATTGGTTCTGATAGCAGTGGGGTTCGAGTTCGAGAGGTTTCCGAGTCTTCCATCGTCGAGGAGGTGAAGAGGCAACAGTTTGAGGATCCGGTTTTGGCACGGTATCGTGATACGACTCTTCGTGAGGGGAAGGGTCCTTTTGAGTAGCACGATGGGGTGCTAAGGTTTGAGGCGAGTTGTGTGTTCGGATATTTGAGACTTGGCGGCGAGTTCTAGGGAAGCACACAACGCGCGTTACTATCCATCCGGGGTCGACAAAGATGTACCACGACCTCAGATCTGTGTAGTGGTGGGATGGCTTGAAGAGGGACGTTGCAGAGTTTGTGGCTCAGTGCCCGTGTTGTCAGCAGGTGAAGGTAGAGCACCAGAGGCACAGTGGATTATTGCGAGCGATAGAGATCACGACACGGAAGTGGGAGGTGATCAACATGGACTTTATCACGGGGTTACCTCGCACTCAGGAAACATGATTCTATCCGGTTATCGTCGACGGTGACAAAATCAGCCCACTTTCTTCGATCGGGGCGACTTTTGGTGAGGATTATGCTAGACTTTACATCCGAGAGATCGTGAGGCGCATGGAGTCCTATTTCTATCATATCGCAGAGGAGCCCGGTTACGGCTAACCAGAGGTCTTTCCGAAGGATTAGGGACGTAGTGAGCTTTACAGTCGCATTCCATCCTCGCAGCAGACGGACAGCGAGCGTCTTATCCGCACTCTTGAGGATATGCTGCGAGCCTGTGTTATTGATTTCAGGGGTAGCTGGGAGGATCATTTGCCTCTAGTAGAGTTTGCGTATAATAATAGCTATCACTCCAGTATTCAGATTGTTATACCCCGTAGTTCCAGGGTATGTATGTGAGGACGTACGTACGAGAATACGACAGAAATTTTGGAAAGAAAGAAAGATGTGATTTTTCGACGGAAAAGTTTCCGGGTTTTGTGAAGGAAAAAGGTTCGTTGATGGGAATTGGATTCCCAGATTTGGTATTTGGGCTTATCGAGGTAATGATCTGTGTCCCCCTATTGTAATTGGATATTACATGTTGTAGTAGTTTAGAATTGAGTATAAGTTATATTGGGAGGATGATTATAAAGGATTGAACTGTATTTACATTGGACTGTATTTCTGATGAGACTTGTGTAGTATTATTGTGAGACAGAGTTGAACACGTCAGGTTAGGCGTGTAATCCCTTGGAGTTGTTGGATTGGTAGCGAGGCCTTGTTAGGGGAGGTTATTTATGTGTTTGCGGGGAGGTCTTCGAATTTTCCGTAGAATAGGGAACTGTTTACTTAGAATATGCTACGAAGAGAGCTAGAGATTGATAGATATATTGTGGTTGTTATAGGTGGATCTTCTACGTGCGGCATACTTGACTTGGCTTGTGGTTTAAGCTAAAAAGGTATGTGATTCTTCCTATACTCTTGAGCATGATTGTTGTGAACTATATAGTACGGTAGACGTACGTGTGTGAAATGAATTTTGTTGTTTAAAACATAAAGTGTTATAATGGCTTTATGGGAAGTTAGTTATAACGACTTTATGAAGACAAAAGAAAGATTTGATTTTGAAAGATAAACGACTGATTTTAAAGGATAAGAGACTTGACTTATAAACAACTTGATTTCAGAAAAAAGAGAAGTAACTTGATTTAAGTATAGGTTACTTGTTTTGAAAAGAGTAAGTATTTGAGTTTTAAAGAGTATACTTGATGTTGTTTTAAAAGAAAGGCACTTGGTTTAAAAAGTATCTGATTTGATTTTAAAAGTCTTGTAAAGGTTTTTACGAAAGTAAAGTAATTTGGTTTGAAAAGGAAATGTGTTTTTTTTGATACTACGAGTATTAGTATCTTTTACGAAAAAAGAGGTCTTTTTGAAAGAATGAAAGTAGGTATTATTTTGGGGTTTGAAACCCGTATTGTTGACATAAAATGAAAGTACGTTGAACTTGCCTATGCTTGTTGTGATAGCCTTTGTTGTGCAAGTGTTTGATTGTGTGCTACCGTGTCTCGGGAGGGCGGCTATCGATTGATTGCTTGGACATACCGACACGTTGGATGGTCGCAGTATCGTCCACTATTGAGTATTATCTGGTTATTTCTTTTGGACATACTGACACGTTGGATGGTCCACGAGTATGCGTCCACTTTGGGTATTATCTTGTTATTTCCTTTGGACATGCTGACACGATGGATGGTCCACGGGCGTCGTCGATAGGATGGTTTCATGGCCGTGCTTTCGAGGTAAGATCTTGGGGCATGCGATCATTGTGAGGGTTTTGTTATTAGTCCATGGACCGCTAATCCATGAAGCTTGCGCGGTGACGAGCGATCACGGGCTTGATTTGTACACGTGGTTCGAGCACACTTTAGATACTTGTCTGGTCATTTCGTGTATCGCGGGCTCGGTAGATAGCTTGAGATACTTGCCTCGGTCATATCTCGTGAGACGGTAGGCTATGGTACGTTAGCTTATGGTACTTGCCTCGGCGATTCGTGGCTAGCTTTTGGATCGTAGTTGGCTTACTTTGCCCGTGAAGTTTTATGACTAGCTTTTGGAACTGGTATGGGCTATTCTACTTGGCCCGATCGGTTTGATGACGCAGGTAGGATCTAGTGTTCAGGTTCACATATGGGTGTTGTTTTACATCATGTACTGCCGGCAGTGAGGAATGAGTTCCACGGGCATGAGTGATATTATGGGCGTGAGACCCATAGTTATGTGTGAGTGATTATTCAGGGATATCGTCCCTTACTTGACCTAACTGTTTACTTATTACGAAATGGTTTTATAAAATGATGAAATGTGATTTCATTACAGTATTTTCAGTTTCACATACTTGGTACCTGTTGTACTGACCTCCTTTGGGGGGCTGCGTTCATGCCGCAGGTAGAGGTACACCAGTTGTTGATCCTCGCTCATAGGATCACAGTTCAGCGTTGGGAAGCTCCGTTTCTTCGGAGGCTTATCTTTTGGTATAGTCCCCTGTCATTGTAGTTATTGTACATTCAGGGGTATGGCGAAAACCCTGTCCGTCATAGTTGTTATTACATTCTTAGAGGTTTGTAGTCTTGTTGTGGCAGGGTTTGTAAAGGATTGTAACTGTTCGGTTTTATGTATATACATGAAGGTAACCGTTTTGGTTAGCCTGTTTTCTTATGTTGTCTCTTGTTTCCTGATTAAATTTTATTTCCGCTAATTTTCTCTGATGTTGTTATCACTAGGGTGCCCGGGGTAAGGCACCAGTCGCGGGCCCGAGATCGGGTCGTGACAAAAGTGGTATCAGAGCAGTTAATCCTCGGAAAGTGTCTACAGACCGTATCTAGTAGAGTCTTGATTATCGGCGTGTTGTGCACCACACCTATAATCAGGAGGCTATGGGATATTTAGGATTGATTTCTATTCTTCTCACTCTGAGATCGTGTCTTAGAGTTGTGTTATAAATTGGACTCCCTCTGACGTATTCGTATGTACGCTTATGCCTCGCGCAGTGCAACCATGGCCCTGGATGGGCAAGGCGAGAGGAGCTACGAGTTGAACACAGAGGGTTACGAGGGCACATGCCTGGTCATTACCTGAGATAGTACTTGAGGCACGAGTTTTATGGCGCTAGCCCAGTGAGTTAGAGCGGCAGCAGTTTCTACGGAGGCCACAATACCCGAGCCTCCAGTTCCACGACTAGGAGACGAGGATATGAGTTCAAGAGATGGCCCAGTTACTAGCTAGGATCGTGGCAAGATATGAGGACGGATGGGAGCCGGTGGTTCCGGCAATACTAGTGATTCACCCTAGATCCGATAATCTGAGACTTCGGGATTTCTTGAGTTGCAGTTCGCCAGAGTTCTATGGATAGAGAGCTGAGGATGATCCTCAGGGTGTCGTGCTAGTTTGGGAGATTGTTATGCTTGCGGCCAGCAGGGCCATTTGGTGAGAGTTGTCCGACCAGAGGTAGCACGGATGTAGAGACTCGACGCCGATATCGGTGGTGGTTCATCACCTTTTATAGCTAGGCGCCTGCGGTAGGTTATGGTTAGAAGCGACAAAGAGGAAGTAAGGCGATGAATTCTGTGATACCTTTAGCCATAGAGACTTGGTTATGTTGTTATGGTGGATCGTGTGGAGGGCTATACGGATAGCATTGTGTTAAGTGTGGTTTAGAAAACATGGGTAGTTGAAAGGGGTAAGATTGGGGACAGGGAAATTGTGAGCCTTAGAATATTATATGTGGAGATCTTAGATGCGAGGTCGTCTTGAGTAAAAGATTTTGTTTACGATTGACCTTTGTCGGAGTGCATAGTATACGTGGGGTATATTTGTGTGATAAGTCCCTAAGTGGTGTGAAATGAAAGAGGGTAGTTGAGCTAAGAAGACCACTAGGTTTTCGTGACTTGATTAGTGAGATTGTTCCGGATTGGGGAACGAGAGAGTTTGGCACGATAAATGGGTCGGGTTGAGGCAAGGTTGCGGGTCAACCCGCAACCCGGAATGAGGAGGGGTCAGTTCGAGGTGGTCCCGCCAGGTGGTAGGGTCACGAGGATGCTAGGCCCAAGTTTAGGTAACCATCGTATGAGTTCGTGGATGTGTTCGACTAGAATCGGATCGAGAAGGCCGGGAATGACCTTAGAGGAAATTAGCGATGGCGAAGTGTGAAACGTGTACTATAGAGAGTTTGGGTGTCCAAGAAGGGTACGACGAGTAAGAAAAAAAGCGAACATGTGTTATGAGAACGGAAATGATCATTTCTTTTGTGAAGTAAAGATGCGAAGAGAGTATCCTTTAGACCATGGGTGGGAGCTTTTTGTGATGTTAGAGGTGATTCCTCGTTGGCTTGGATTTGAGTTTTGCGAACATGTTATATTCTGGCCAGTGGTGGCATGATCGGTTTTGTAAGTATAGTAGTGGAGACTATACCGGCGCAAGTACGTTTGGAGACTTAGAAGGAACATTCGGGACGAATGTTTCTAAGGGGGGAAGAATGTTATACCCCGTAGTTCGTGGTATGTATGTGAGGGCGTGCGTGCGAGAATCTGACATAAATTTTGGAAAGAAAGAAAGATGTGATTTTTCGACGGAAAAGTTTCCGGGTTTTGTGAAGGAAAAAGGTTCGTTGATGGGAATTGGATTCCCAGATTTGGTATTTGGGCTTATCGAGGTAATGATCTGTGTCCCCCTATTGTAATTGGATATTACATGTTGTAGTAGTTTAGAATTGAGTATAAGTTATATTGGGAGGATGATTATAAAGGATTGAACTGTATTTACATCGAATTTGTATTCTGATGAACTTGTGTAGTATTATTGTGAGATAGAGTTGAACACGTCCGGTTAGACGTGTAATCCCCTTGGAGTTGTTGGCTTGGTAGCAGGCCTTGTTAGGGGGAGGTTATTTATGTGTTTGCGGGGGGGGGAGGTGCTGCCGAATTTTCCGTAGAATAGGGAACTGTTTACTTAGAATATGCTACGAAGAGAGCTAGAGATTGATAGATATATTGTGGTTGTTATAGGTGGATCTTCTACGTGCGGCATACTTGACTTGGCTTGTGGTTTAAGCTAAAAAGGTATGTGATTCTTCCTATACTCTTGAGCATGATTGTTGTGAACTATATAGTACGGTAGACGTACGTGTGTGAAATGAATTTTGTTGTTTAAAACATAAAGTGTTATAATGGCTTTATGGGAAGTTAGTTATAACGACTTTATGAAGACAAAAGAAAGATTTGATTTTGAAAGATAAGCAGTGATTTTAAAGGATAAGAGACTTGACTTATAAACAACTTGATTTAAAAAAAGAAGTAACTTGATTTAAGTATAGGTTACTTGTTTTGAAAAGAGTAAGTATTTGAGTTTTAAAAGTATACTTGATGTTGTTTTAAAAGAAAGGCACTTGGTTTAAAAAGTATACTGATTTGATTTTAAAAGTCTTGTAAAGGTTTTTACGAAAGTAAAGTAATTTGGTTTGAAAAGGAAATGTGTTTTTGATACTACGAGTATTAGTATCTTTTACGAAAAAAGAGGTCTTTTTGAAAGACTGAAAGTAGGTATTATTTTGGGGTTTGAAACCGTATTGTTGACATAAAATGAAAGTCGTTGAACTTGCCTATGCTTGTTGTGATAGCCTTTGTTGTGCAAGTGTTTGATTGTGTGCTCTACCGTGTCTCTCGGGGAGTAGGCTTATCGATTGATTGCTTGGACATCGACACGTTGGATGGTCCACGAGTATCGTCACTATCGAGTATTATCCGTTATTTCTTTTGGACATACCGACACGTTGGATGGTCCACGGTATCGTCGGCCCACTTTGGGTATTATCTTGTTATTTCCTTTGGACATGCGACACGATGGATGGTCCACGGGCGTCGTCGATGGGATGGTTTCATGGCCATGCTTTCCGGAGTAAGAATCAGGGCATGCGGTCGTTGTGAGGTTTTGTTATTAGTCCATGGACCGCTAATCCATGAAGCTTGCGCGGTGACGGCGATCACGGGCTTGATTTGTACATGTGGTTCGTGCACACTTTAGATACTTGTCTGGTCATTTCTCGATATCTGCGGGCTCGTAGATAGCTTGAGATACTTGCCTCGGTCATATCTCGTGAGACGGTAGGCTATGGTACTTGCCTCGGCCAGTTGCGTGGCTAGCTTTTGGATCTGGTAGTTGGCTTCCGTACTTTGCCCGTGAAGTTTTATGACTAGCTTTTGGAACTGGTATGGGCTATTCTACTTGCCCGTCGGTTTGATAGCGACGCAGGATCTAGTGTTCGAGTTCACATAGGTGTTGTTTTACATCATGCTGGCGATGAGAATGAGTTCCACGTGAGTGATATTATGGGCGTGAGACCCATAGTTATGTGTAGTGATTATTCGGGATACGTCCCGCTTGACCTAACTGTTTACTTATTACGAAATGGTTTTATAAAATGATGAAATGTGATTTCATTACTGATATTTTGATTTCACATACTTGGTACTGTTATCGACCTCCTTTTGAAATTGCGTTCATCTGCGCAGTAGAGTACACCAGTTGTTGATCCTCGCTCATAGGATCGCAGTTCAGCGTTGGGAAGCTCCGTTTCTTCGGAGGCTTATCTTTTGGTATAGTCCCCTGTCATTGTAGTTACTTGTACATTCAGGGGTATGGCGGGGCCCTGTCCCGTTATAGTTGTTGTTACATTCTTAAGTGCAGTAATCTGTTGTGGGCAGGGTTTTTAAAGGATTGTAACTGTTCGGTTTTATGTATATACATGAAGGTAACCGTTTTGGTTAGCCTGTTTTCTTATGTTGTCTCTTGTTTCCTCATTAAATTTTATTTCCGCTGATTTTCTATGATGATGTTATCACTAGGGTGCCCGGGGTAAGGCAGCAGTCGCGGGCCCGAGATCGGGTCGTGACACAGATGGCGCCTTATGAGGCCTTGTATGGGAGGAAGTGCAGATCGCTGATAGGCTGGTTTGATGTGGGCGAGGTGCAGTTAGTGGGACCGGACTTGATACAGCAGGCAGTGGATAAGGTGAAGCTTATCCAGGTGCGGTTATTGACAGCTCAGAGTCGACATAAGTCGTATGCAGATCATCGTCGTCGGCATCTGGAGTTTGAGGTTGATGATTGGGTTTTCCTGAAGGTGTCACCCATGAAGGGTGTGATGAGATTTGGGAGGAAAGGGAAGCTCAGCCCAAGGTACATTGGGCCTTATCAGATTGTCCGCAGGGTAGGCAAGGTTGCCTATGAGTTGGATCTGCCGTCCGATCTGGAGGCAGTGCATCCGGTTTTTCATGTTTCTATGCTGAGGAGATGTATCGGGGATCCATCTAGAGTGCACCCGATTGACGATGTCCAGGTGACCGAGGGGTTATCGTATGAGGAGAGTCCCATAGCGATACTCGATCGTCAGGTTAGGCGGTTGCGGACGAAGGATGTGGCTTCCGTCAAAGTCTTATGGCGAAACGAGAACAGGGAGGAGATGACGTGGGAAGCAGAGGAGGACATGAGGCAGAGGTATCCTCACTTATTCCCCACACCTCCAGGTAACTCACTTTCCTACTTGCTGGTTTTAATTTTCATATGTGCTTAAGTGTTGTATGTGGCATTTACAAATTGTTTAAATTGTAAGGAGATATGTCGTTTCTGATTTGACTGAATCTAGAAGGAACATTCGGGACGAATGTTTCTAAGGAGGGGAGAATGTTATACCCCGTATTTCCAGAGTATGTATGTGAGGACGTACGTACAATTGTTCAAACCCTAATTAGGTTAAGGATGAAATTGTAAACTTCCAATGGAAAAGATTCCGAACCTTGTGAAGGAAATTTTACGTTTTTAATATTTTAACCGATTACGGATTTTTCCGAGAGATGAAATATTTTGGACCAATAGGAGGGCGACATGTGTCACCCTTAGGTGGCTTTGGTTGGACGAAATTGTGGGCTAGTGGACAAGTCAAATAGTCAAGTCTTGCAAGATATTTTCTTTGGGTTAGTGGGAGTAGGTGGTGGACGGTTTTTGTGAGCCATGTGGATGGCCACGTGGCTCGTGTTGTGGTGGACAAATGTTCCAATGTTGTGGTGGACATATGTCCCAATATTGTGGTGGACACTTGGTGGAAGACTCACTCACAAGCTATCTAATCTACACCCTCCACTTGCTTTAATCTTGGCCATTGAAGGTTCTATAAATACCCCCCTCTTGTGCAAGACTTCTTCATTCACTTAACACTTCCAAGTCACAAAATCCTTCCCCCTTTGTAGTAGAGCTTTCGTCCAAGCTCCCCCCTCCCCTTTGGAAGCTTTCGTCCGAAGCACCCTCTCCCCCCCCTTCCTAGTTGTCTCGAAATACCCCTTGGTAGAAAAATATTCTCCAAGTATTGTTACTATTCCAAAATACCTTAGCCAAATACCTTGTAGTATTCCAAAGTTACCTCTATACTAAAAGCCCAGAAATACTACTTTATATCCATTAGTCACAAAACGAAACCCTGGGGAAATCTTCATGGTTGGTTGAGGTATTAAGTAGAAGTTGTTTAGAAACTTCTAAGGGTTTCTTGGAGCTATCGGAGCGTGCAAATTAGGAGCTAAACGTTGCTCAGGATCGACTTTAATCTTGGATAATTTTGGGCTTATCGAGGTAAATATCTTTGTCCTTCTATTGTAATTGGAGATTACATATCGTAGTAGTTTAGAATTAAGTATATGTTATATGGAAGGATGGTATAAAAGAAGAGAATTGAACTGTACTTACATAGGACTGTATTTACAGTAGACTTGTGTAGTTTGGCGGGTAGGGAAATGCTGCCCAATTTTCCGTAGAATAGAGAACCCGCTGCTTAGAATATTCTACAGAGTAGTCTAGACGTTGATAGACGTATTTGACTATTATAGGTTGATACTCTGCGCGCGACATATTCGACTTGGCAGATGGATTTCGCCGAGGAGGTATGTGATTCTTCCTATCCTTTTGAGCATGATATTTTTAAAATATATAAATAGTACGGTAGACGTACGTGTGTTAACTGAACTTGGTTTTACTCCGATGTCTTTTGACTTGAGTTTTAAATAATAAGAATCTTGAAGTATTTCAAAAGCGTTATGAATCATTTTTGAAAGAAAAGTAATACTTGGTTTTAAAAGCTTAAAGAGTTATACTAGCTTTATGGGAAGTTAGGTATAACGACTTAAGAAAGATAAAAGGAACGGTTTACTTATTTGTTTATGAAAGTCTTGTATTGATTTCTGAAAAGTGTAGTAAGATGGTTTGATAAGTAAACATGTTATGATGCTACGTGTGTTAGTGTCTTGTGATGTTGTTTAAGGGGGTTATTCTTGTTGTGCTTACGTTGTTTAACGATAAGCCCATTGTACTGTTATTATATCACGTACCCCCCTGACTTGTTATGATGCCGAGTACTTGTGTTACACCCCGTATTTACAGGACATGTGTTAAGAACGTACGTGAGAACTCCTAATGTTAAGATTTGAGACTTGTAAAAAAAAGATTTATCGGAATTATGGAATTGTCGGAATACGTACTATTGTGACGAATGGGAGGGAGACACGTGTCACCCCCCTTATAGTTGCCTTGGACGATTTATGTCATGGCCAAAATGGTCATTGACCATAGTCTTGGATGACTAAGTCTTGCAAGTAGTAGCTTGATATTCTTGACTAAGTCAAAGGACCCACAAGGCTTGATATTTGATAAGAGCTCATCCAAACCACCCATTTGGTTGCATCTTGACCCTCCATGTTTCTATATAATACTAGTAGTAGTATGACAAGCTTAACACTTAGTAAAATTTTCAAGAAAATGAAGAACAAAAGCTACTAGCTCTCGGGTTCACTAAGGGAAAGAAAGAAAAAATTTCGTTTCTTGTTCTTTAAGCTCCACACTTTAAACCAAGGTTCATGAGTGTATTGTAAGTGTATCTCAATAGAAACATCTCGGAAAAAGATAGTTTTCGTATTAGTCGCAAAGTGAAAACCTAGTTGCCTTCTAGGTTTTGGATTGGATGTTTGAAGGAAAGTTGTTGGTATGGTTCTAAGGGTCTCAAGTAGCGGATTGAAGTGTCTTAAAGAGTCTCTAAGTTGCTAAGGAGCGACTTCGGATTTGGATTTGGATTAAGATTCGTTGAGGTATAATCTTGTCTCTTAAAAAGTATTACAAGATTATATATATTGTTGTTAGCTTTATATGTTGCTAGCATGAAGTATATGTGTTGAAGTTTATAAGTATTATGGATTGCTTGTAGCCTTAAAATCCGAAATGTCATTTAAGCCTTGTGAAGTTTGATTACAAATTGGTCGTTTATTAGAATCGTCGCATGATTACTTACTTGAAGATTATAGTAGTTATAATCAATTGCGACTTGATATCATGTTATACTAACAACTTGGATTGAAATGGAAATTGGATAAGAATTGGTGTTATGGTACTCAATGTGGCCGAATTGGACATATAGTTTGTATTAGTTTGATATCTATTGTGGGGCGGAATTTTACACGTCTAGTAGGCGTGTAATCCCCTATTGTTGATTGCATTAATTAGGCCTTAAATGTGGCGTGTTTGGTTATTGTATTCGGCCTTGAAAAAGGTGACAAAGTAAGTAGAAACAAAGGAGGTCTTTGTCGATTTTAGTAGAATTTAGTGACTTAGCACTTGGAATATTCTACGTTTGAAGTAAGAGGTTAATGGACGTATTGTGACCATTATAGGTTGAAGTACTAAGTATAGCGTATCCTACTTGAAGGATGGAATATCTATCAAGGTTGAAGTACTTTGGAGCATTTTGCTACTTGTCGACAATCTTCGCGAGGTATGTGAACCTCTTCCTTCCTTTGGCATGATTCTATGTATGGAATATACCTGTGGTATCATTTCATGTTTCCTTCTACTCTTAGAAGTTAAGAGGTAGTTGTGTGATTTACTCTATGTAAAGTTAATGTCAAAGTTATCCTAAGTCCTTACCGAGTCTTATGGGGGATGTTGGTAAGAGTCGTTAGGAGGTACTTTGGAGCCAAGTTGACTTGGCTAATTTATGGCACGAATGAGAATAAGTATCGAGCAAGCCATTGCAGCGTTAATAAAGGAAAATATAATGACAATCAATTATGTTAAAATGAGTAGAATTCTCCATCTGCATAGAAGCTAAGATAAGACAAAATTGTATTACATTTTCTAGATCATGGCTACTTGAATAAGATCGTTATAAATAAGTATAACTTATTCACAATGCACCAAGTATATGTTACTTAACTTATAAGAATTTACGTATGAAGTTTTAAGGCTATGGATCTCAAATTCTTAAGGTTAAGAGACTTTATTTTTCAAGTTAGGAGACTTAATTCTTAAAGGAAGAAATGAATTGATTTACAAGTATAGAATACTCGATTTGGAAAGACTTGATTTCTAAAGTTAAGAAACTTGTTTTCTTAAAAGTTAAGGGACTTGAAGTATTTTGAAAGTGTAAGTCTCTTGGTAATTAAAGGAATGAATTTGTCCAGAACATAAAGAATTATAACGGCTTTATGGGAAGTTGGTTATAACAACTTTATGGAAGATTAAAAGAATGGTTTTCTTCAGTAATGTAAGCAAAGAAATGATTTGAAATAAAGAAGGGCAAACTGTTTTTAAGGTACCAATTGCTTAATGTTTTTAAGAAAGAAGTCACTTGATTTAGAAGCCGGTAAATGTATTTCTAAAAAGGTATTGTGACTTGTCTTGAAGGTAGATATGACTTGATACTACGGTTGTTATTATCTTGGAAGTTGTATTTGAAAAAGAGTCTTTCTAAAGGAGTAGAGGTGCGTAGTACTTGGGGTTAAATTCCCGGATTTTTATGTGAGAAACGGAAGTGCCATGAGTTTATAAAAATGGAAGTCTAAAGGTTTAATGAACTTGCCTGTGTTTGCTTGTGATAGCGTTAAGTGCAAGTATTATATGTTACGTTGTCGTGACTCTCAGTTGGAGGGCATTGTCTTGTTATAAGTTTACTTGGAGCGTGCAAGCGGTGATGTGATTCCACCGTATGCTTCCATTATGATTGATCCTTGGACATGCTTATACGATGTGGGATTAGGGCATGTGACCGATGCGGGTTAGATGCCCGACATTTTATCGACGTCTGCGGCGGTGACGGATTCCACGGTATGCTTCCATTGTGATTGATCTTGACCATGCTTATACGATGAGGATGCGGGCATGCGGCGAGATGCGGGTTAGATGCCCGCGCATTTTATTACTCCATGGCCATGTTTATACGATGTGGGATTCCGGGGCATGCGACCATGTTATATTTTACTCCATGGGCTAGCTCCCCATGAAGACCTGCACCTACGATGTGGGATGCCGAGGGCACGTTATGGCCATGCTTATACGATGAGGATTCCGGCACGCGTCGCGTTATATATATATATATATATATATGTTGTATATGTGTCTGTGCGGTGAGGTGGGATGCCACGGCGCGACACGTGGTTATATGTTACACCTACTATCGGCGATGATGTAGGATTCCACGCGGGAGAGATATATATGTGTTGTGTATGTGTACGCCGACAGTGAGGTGGGATGCCACGGGCGCATCACATGGTTATATTTTACATTTATAGCTGGCGGCAGTGATGGGGGATTCCACGGGCACGCTTTGATATTTGTGTGACTTGATCGCGTCCCAGTTGGTCGGGTAGTATATGCGTCCCTCCTTAAAGGGCCGGATTATGTTATGAAAGATAAGTAAGTTATATGGTAATGGACTTAATGATTTTTCCTAATCATGTACGTAATAATGTGGCTATAACTTTTATTGAAAATGGGAAAAGATAATAAGGTACGATTAAGTTCATAAGTGGTAATGACACGCGTGATCCGTATGTACTTTTATACTTGTCCCTGTCATTCTTTTGTACTGATTATGATCATTTCAGTATGTTATTTCTGTTCCATATTCGCACTGTTTTGTTGTCTGACCCGCCTGGGGCTACGTTCATGCCCGCAGGTATTAGGTACGCAGGTTGGTGATCCTTGCTCTTAGGATCTCGGTTCAGTTTTTGGGAAAAAGCTCCATTTGCTCCGGAGGCTTATCTCTTGGTACGGTTTTCCCTGAGGTTGTAGATTCATGTATATTCAGGGGTATGGCGGAGCCCTGTCCCGCCACAGTTGTTATGTTAAAACTCTTAGAGGTCTGTAGTCACATATTGTGGGTCAGTTTGTAAAGGAAAGGAGGCAACTGCTTCGGTTATATATATATATATATGTCCAGGAAGGTAGCCCTATCGGCTAACCTGTTGTTTTACTTCTGTTGTTTTATTTTTTTTTAGTTTCATGTATGTTCATTGATTATCTCGATGTATACTGCAAGGGTGCCCGTGTTGGGCACCGATGTGAGCCCGGTTCGGTCGTGACAAAAGTGGTATCAGAGCAGTTAGTCCTCGGAAAGTGTCTACAGACCGTGTCTAGTAGAGTCTTGATTATCGGTGTGTTGTGCACCACATCTATAATCAGGAGGCTGCAGGACATTTAGGATTGGTTTCCATTATTCTCACTCTGAGATCGTGCGATAGAGCTGTGTTGTTAGGGTCGTCTCTCCCTAACGAGTTATGTTGATTGCAGCTATGAGAAAGCGTGATGACCCAGGAAGGACTATGTGGATTGCGTATCCAGGTTGGTAATGATTATAGTATAGTTGGTATTATGACATACAACTATACGGAGTTATGTATGAGGGTCAGACGCGTGTTGCCTAGAGTGGTTTTAGATTACCAAGAGTTGGTAAAGACTAACTAGATACCGGGAAGGTATGGAACAATTAATGAATTATCGCCAAGGTCTTATGTTTTATTTTGAGATAATTGGGAAAGGATGAGCTGTCTGATAGGGTAGTGAACCCTTAAGAAGCCATGTTAAGAAACCTAATGGAATACCATGTTAATAGATTAAGCTACGTGGTAGGCTTAAGAGAATTGTACGTGTCACGACCCGACCTCGGGCCCGCGACTGGTGCCTTACCCCGGGAACCCTAGTGATACAACATCAGAGAAAATCAGCGGAAATAAAAACTAAAACATGAGACAAGACATAAAGTATGAAACAGGCTAACTAAAACGATCACCTTCCTGAATATATACATATATATATCAAACTGAACAGTTAAATCCTTTTACAAACCACACTTGCAAGATTACAGACCTAAGAATGTAACCATAACTATGACGGACGGGGCCCGCCATACCAGAATGTACAAGTATCTACACCGGCGGACTATACAAAGATAAGCCTCGGAGAAACGGAGCTTCCCAAACGCAACGTGATCTATGAGCGAGGATCCACAACCGATGTGCCTCTACTGCGGCATGAACGCGGCCCAAGGAGGTCGATCTGGCCAGTACCAGTATGTGGCCCGAAAATCAGAAATGAAATCATAGTAGTCTATATAAAGCAGGAGACATATATGATAACCAAACTATAGTACATAATATGTAAGCAGTCACGTCAAGTCAGGGACTCACGCCCTCAAGGTCATCACTCAAATATAACTATGGGTCTCACGCCCACAACATCAATCATGCCCGTGGAATACCTTCCTCATGGCGATCATGATATAATAACACCAAGAAGTACACATGAACACGAGTCCCACCCGTGTCATAAAAACCGTCTGAGGCAAGTACAAAGGCTAACTACTGGATACCAAAGCCGCGTCATCAATCGGCCAAGGCAAGTCGAAGCCAACTACCGGATACCAAAGCCGTGCAACAAATCTACATAACCATACCACGGGCGACCCGTGGCAAAGTCACGAAGCCAACTACCGATACCACTGCGCCGCGTAGTTGGCGGGCAATCTGAACTAACTACCGATTCTGGCCGGAATCACGAGACCGTCCACAAAACCGAACGGGCAAGTACGAAGGCTAACTACCGGATACTGCCGAATCAGCCACGACCTGGGCAAGTGCGAGCCAACTACGGATACCAAGCCGAATCAAGAAACCTCGCGGAAGCTAGTCCATGGAATAATAATCACGTGCGTGGAATGCTCGTCCGCCGACGCGTCAGTAAGATCATAACAAATCAGCCGGTCCTCCATCGAGAGACGCGGTGGTATAGAAATACAATACTAGCATGACAAGGCTATCACACGCAAACATAGGCAAGTTACACACAACTCAAGGTACTTTCATTTTATGCCAAAGTCCAGGTTTTAACCCCAAAGTACTACGTACGTTAAATTCTTTTTTTAAAAGATCCATTTCTTTTACAAAGGTCACCCGATGCCCGTATTATCAAAATAGAGTGACTAACATTTTAAGTAAACCAAAACAACTTCCATACATTCCTTTTTAAACCAAATTAAGACAATACCATGCCTTCTTTTTAGACCAAAAACACTTCTCCTTTTAAAGTCAAGTTACCATTTTAAAACCCATGATAAAACCATTCTTTTGTTTTCATAAAGTCGTTATAACTAACTTCCCATAAAGCTGTTATAACACTTTATGTTTTAAACCAATTTAAGACAAAACCATGTCTTTCTTTTTAAGCGAAAAACTCTTCAATTCCTCTAGTCTCTTTTCTTTTAGAAATCAAGTTCCTTACTTTGGGAATTTAAGAAAATTAATGCTTGTTTAATATGATTCTTATTAAAGCAGCCATGATCTAGGAAATGCAATACAATTTTGTCTTATCTTAGCTTCTATGCAGATGGAGGTTTCTACTAGTTTTAATAATAATTAATTATTTGTCAATACATTTTCCTTTATTAACGCTGCAGTGGTTTGTTCGATACTTATTCTCATTTCCGAAATCAATAAATCATTATCCTTTTAAAGACCAAGTACTCATTACTCGCGAATGAGGTTTCACAACTTTCTACACAATTCGAGTTCTTCACATATCATATTAAGTCAAATATAAGTCAAGTCCTTTATCTTTTAAAATCAATAAACCAACCAAATTCACTTAGCACATGTACGTCTACCGTACTACATAGTTCACAACAATCATGCTAGAAAAGATAGGAAGAGGTTCACATACCTCGCGAAGATTATCGACAATTAGCAAAATGCTCCAAGTACTACAACCTTGCTAGCCTTTTCCACCCTTCAAGTAGAATACGCTACTCGTAGTACTTCAACCTATAATGGCCATAAAACGTCTATCAACTTCTAGATCTCTTCGTAGAATATTCTAAATACAAGATTCCTTATTCTACGTAAAATTCAAAGACCTCCCCACGTAACCACATAAAATCTCCTCCTCTACACAGGCCCGCTACCAGGCCAACAACTCCCAGGGGATTACACGTCTAACCGGACGTGTTCAATTCTACTTCACAGATATACTACACAAGTCTACTGTAAATACAGTCCATTATAAATACAGTTCAATCCTTCTCAATATTCATTCTACATATAGTATACTCAACTATACATTACTACAATATGTAATATCCAATTACAATAGGGGGATAAAGATCATTACCTCGATAAGCCCAAAATTATCCAAGATTATAAGTCGATCCTGAGCACGTTTAGCTCCAAATACTTACGCTCCAACCCGCTCCAAGCGACCCTTAGAAGTTTCTAAACAACTTCTCTTAACACTTCAACCAAGCTTATGAATATTTTCTAGGGTTTCATTTGCGACTATTGTAATAAAATAGTATTTCCGGGTTCCTAGTATTGATATAACTTTGGAATATAACTAGAGATACAAGGCTAAGGTATTTGGGATTATACAATACTACTTGAAGTATTTGCTACACAAGTGGGGGAGGGGGGGACGAAACAACTACAAAGGGGAGGGGAGTATTTTGCCTTGGAAGCTTAAGTGTGGGATGAAAATAAGTCTTCAACTTAAGGGGGTATTTATAGAGAATTCAAGGGTCAAGATTAATGCAAGTGGGTGGTCAAGATTGGGCCATGTGTGTGTGGGTCCCACCACACCACATGGCCAACGAAATGGTGCTCCAAGTGTCATGGCCATTTCGGCCAAGGGGACAAGTGGCTAGCCACTGTCCTCTCCACCCACATGGCCACTCAAGGGGGGTGACACGTGTCGCCCCCTTACTCGTCCAAAATATTTCGTCTTCCGAAAATATCCAAAATACCGAAAATCTCAAAAACAAAGCGGGCCCCACAAAACCGTAAATTTCTCCCGTGGGCCCCACGTGACCATTTCCGAAAATAAAATCTCATAATTCTAATATAATCCAAGAAGCCCAAATAACAAATCTGGGAATCCAATTCCCATTATCGAACCTTTTTCCCTTCACAAAACCCGAAAACTTTTCCGTCGAAAAAAATCACATCTTTCTTTCTTTCCAAAATTTTTGTCGTATTCTCGTACGTACGTCCTCACATACATACCCTAGAACTACGGGGTATAACATTCTTCCCCCCTTAGAAACATTCGTCCCGAATGTTCCTTCTAAGTCTCAAAACATACATGCGCCGGTGTAGCCTCCACTACTACACTTACAAAAACCGATCATGCCACCAATGGCCAGAATATAACATGTGCGCAAAACTCAAATCCAAGCCAACGAGGAATCACCTCTAATCTCACAAAAAAACTCCCACCCATAGTCTAAAGGGTACTCCCTTCGCATCTTACTTTTCAAAAGAAATGATCACTTCCGTTTTCATAACACATGTTCGCTTCTTCTCTTACTCGTCGTACCCTTCTCGTGCACCTGAACTCTTTCTACTACACATACCACACTTCAGTCATCGCTTCAGTTTCCAAAACTTTGGAGTCACTACCTCCAAAAAAACTACCTTCATGACCCTAAAGTCTTCCCCTAACTGAGAAACTGGAGGCTCTGGTGCTGGGGCCTCAAAACCTGGCGCAGAAGATCTCGCCGACTGCGGCACAACATCCGGTATACCCTGGGCACGAGCCCTATCAACTCTCTGAGTCTGACTAGTAGCTCCTGCTACTTCTTTGCCCTTCTGGGCGGCTGTTGCCCTCCTTGGAGGCATAACTGTAACACAAAATCATGTCAGAGAGGAATTATCTTACTAACACAGCTCTATGGCACGATCTTAGAGTGAGAAGAATAGAAACCAACTCCTAAATGTCCTGTAGCCTCCTGTTTATGGGTGTGGCGCGCAACACACCGATAATCAAGACTCTACTAGACACGGTCTGTAGACATTCCGAGGACTGACGGCTTTGATACCACTCTGTCACGCCCCGAACCCCGGGCCCGTGACTGGTGCCCTACCTGGGCACACTTCTACCTTAACAACACAAGTAAACTGCGGAAATTAAATAACACCTCATTTTTTTTAAAACCAACGTACGTGCAAGGGCAAAGCCGACAAGGCTGCCATATATACATAAACAAAAGATACTACACCGTACATGAGTCCAATCCCACATATGAATACAGACCTCTAAGAGTTATACTGAACTATGACGGGACAAGGCCCCGCCGTACCCATAGTCAGACAAAAGCACATCTTGAAAGAACTCATACCAAAAGATAAACTCGAGCGAAGGAGATATCCAATAACTCGAAAGGCGGTCCTACACTGCCGATCACCAAATCACGTGCCTAAACTCGCGGCATGACGCAGCCCCAAGGAGGTCGATCTGAAGAATGTACCAAGTATGTGAAAGCGATGAAATCAGTAATGAAATCATAACAGTCTAAACAAAAGCAGAGACATGTATGATAGCCAACCTACAAGATACAACACATAAGCGATCATAACAAGTCGTGACGCGTGCCTCAAGTCATTTCTAAATCTAACCATGGGTCTGTCACGACCCGCTCAGGGCGTGGTCGTGCCTTACCGGGCACCCTAGTGATACAACATCGAGTAATCAGTGAACATAAAACACATACATGAAACAAATGAAGTACAAAACGATGTCGAGGAAAAACTTGCCGCCCGGCGTATGTATATATAACAACTCTTACAAATGAACAGTTTAATCCTTTTTACAAACCACGCCCATAACAAGTACTACTGCACTTAAGAAAGCGATACGACAATGGCGGGGCGGGGCCGCCATACCACGAATGTAAATACCTACAACGACGGTGACTATACCAATAAGCCTCCGAGAAAGCGGAGCTTTCCCAAGCAATGACGTGACCCTAAGAGCGAGGATCAACGATCGTGTACCTTTACTGCGGCATGACGCGGCCCCGGAGAGGTCGATCTGGCAAGTACCAAGTATGTGAATCGAAAATCACGTAAATGAAATCATAGTAGTCTATATAAAGCGGGAGACATGTATGATAACCAAACTACGATTCACAATAAATAAGCGGTCATGTCAAGTCGGGGACTCGCCTCAAAGTCATCACAATAGAACCGTGCGGGGTAAATGCGAAGGCATAGCCGACTACTAAGACCAGCGGTACCAAAAATGTCATAAAGCGTATCACGAGGTCTTTCTAGGCCGCACGTAATCGAAGGCGGCCACTCGCGCGTATCAATGTGCGTGTCTATCCACTCGAACTACCGCACTCCGCATAGGTCACCCATGAACCGCGTGAGGTATTCCTCGAATCATGGTCCCGCATCGCCGAGGTATACCCGCATCGAGGCGGCTTAACCGGTATCCGCTAGGCTCCCGCAACCCGCATAGTCTCAAAAGACCGCATAGTCTCAACAGACCGCATAGGGAATCCCCCGCATCAGGCTAAACACCCGGAATGATCAATCCTGGAGCTACCGCACTCCGCATAGTCACAAGGACTGCATAGGCCGTAAAGACCCGCATCAAGGGTGGCAAGCCCTCGGTATAATAAGTCAAAGGGGTATGTGATACAATAATAGTACAACGGGCTTAACGTTTAACAACGTAAGCACAACAAGAATGACCCCCTTACATCACGATCACACAAGATACTAACACACGTAGCATCCTAACATGTTTACTTATCACATCAACAAGAAAGTATTTACAAGGCTATCTCAAACCAACACAATCAAGTTATTCACCCAAGGTACTTTATGCTAACAAGTTCGGGTATCTATCCCTAAAGTACTTCATATATTAAACCTTTTAAAAGATCTGTTGCTTTCACATAAGTCACACAATACCCGTAGTATAAAATAGAGTGGTATCTTTTTAAGTAAACCAAAACACTTACCTTTGTAAAATCGAGTAACAACATTATTTTCCAAACGTCCAAGTTTGCCTAATTTCAAATGTTCACGTTTCTTATTTTAGAAAGGTTTCGTAGTTCATAGCCTTATTCTTTTAAGAATATAATTCTCTTTTAAACAGTCTGAGAAACATAAGTAGGACATTCTTGTTTATAACAATCTTATTACAGCAGCCGTGATCTAGGAAATATCATTTTGTCTCATCTTAGCTTATGCGGATGGGAGTTTCTCTTGGTTTTAATAATACTTAATTATTCAAAACATTTCCTTTTATTAACTGCGATGGTTTGTCGATACACATTTACGATTTAGGAATCGATGAAACATTATCCCTTTAAAAAAAAACCAAGTACTCATTTCTCACGAATGAGGTTTCACACAGAATTCATTGATTAAGTTAAGTCTCTTATCTTACAAGATCAAGTCTCTTAACTTCTAAAATAAATAAATCATTCGTTTTATCTTTCTTAAGCCGTTATACCTAACTTCCCATAAAGCTAGTATAACTCTTAAGTTTTTAAAACCAAGTATTACTCTTCTTTTAAAAACAGTTCTTAATTCTCTTGAACTACTTCAAGATTATTATTATTCGGGCTTAAGTCAAAAGACATTGCCGTACAACTACGTTCAATTAACATACGTACGTCTACCGTACTACATAGTTATACACATATCATGCTAGAAGAGATAGGAAGAGGTTCACATACCTCGCGACGATTATCGACTATTAGCAAATCGCTCCACGGCTATAACCCGGCTAGCCTGGTCCACCTTCTCAAGTAGCACATGCTACTCACAGAACATTCAACCTAAACAGGTTACACAAGTCTATCAAAGTCTAGACTACTCGGTAGAATAAATCTAGATGCAAGATCCTACGGGAATTTGGGCAGCCCTTCCCTACCCGTCAAACTACACAAGTCTACTGTAATACAGTCCTACGTAATTACAGTTCAGTTCTTAACTTTAAATTCAGGCTTAAGTCCAAGGACATTGCCACAACACTAAGTTCAGTACTATATATAGTATACTTCAACTATATATTCTAACAACATGTAATCTCCAATTACAATAGGGGGACAAGATAATTACCTCGATAAGCCCATAATTATCCAAGTAGAGATGTCGATCCTGGGCAACGTTTAGCTCGACTCGGCGCTCAACCGCTCTAAACCACCCTTAGAAGTTCTAACCAACTTCTACACAATACTCCAATGGACTATGGAGATTTTTCCTAGGGTTTCGGTTTGTGGTGACGGGAAGTATAATAGTATTTACGGGCTTTTCGTATAGGTATAACCTTAGAATACAACAAGGTATCTGGCTAAGGTAATTTGGGCATTATAAAAATACTTTGCAGAGTAATTCTACACCACAAAGGGGGGTATTATACGAAAACAACTAGGCTAGGGGGGGTACCCCACGGCTAGCACCCCTAGAGGGGGGGTGCTCTCGGCCACAAGGGGGGGGGGCCCTCGGCCGAACTCAACACTAGGGGAGGGAGAAGGAGAGCTTTCAAGACTTAGGCAAATATTTGGATGAAGAAGTCTTCACTAAGGGGGGGTATTTATAGGTCAAGTGAAGGCGACCAATGGCGAGATCTTGCCAAGTGCTATGCAAGTGTAGGGCCAAGATCTTGCCAAGTGCACACTAGCCAACTAACACAAAAATATCCTACCAACCCTTGACCACAATGGCCAACTTTCGGCCACTACATTTACCGCCCAAGGTGTTCCAATGAGAGGGTGACAAGTGTCGCCCTCTTGTTGGTCCAAAATGTTTCGTCTCTCGGAAAAATCCGCAAAAATAAAAAATGGCATAGCCGGAAATTCCCTACGAAAGGCGTGAAAAGCGTTTAGAAAACGACTCTAATCGGGTGTTGTGCACAAAATTAAATCGGCCAAGCCTACTTGAAGTTCGAAATTTCCTACGTACGTCCCTGCGTACATACACTGGAAATACGGGGTATAACAGTCTCACGCCCATAATATCAATCATGCCCGTGGAATCCTTACTCACTGCCGGCAGTCCATGATATAATATAACACCAATAAGCACAATGTCATATAGTCTGCCCATAAAGGTATCTTTGCGGCCCGTTTACGGGGCGATAATGTCATATAGTCGCCCGTAAGGTATCTTGCCCGACCCGTTTCGGGACGATAATGTCATATAGTTCGCGTAGTGGTATCTTGCCCGGCCCATTACGGGGCGATAATGTCATATAGTGCGCGTAATGGTATCTTGCCCGACCCGTTTGCGGGGCGATAATGTCATATAGTGCGCGTAATGGTATCTTTGCCGGCCCGTTTCGGGGCGATAATGTCATATAGGCCGCTTAATGGTATCTTGCGGCCCATTGCGGGGCGATAATGTCATATAGTCGCCCATAAGGTATCTTGCGGCCCGTTACGGGGCGATAATGTCATATAGTGCGCCCATAAGGTATATTTGCCGGCCCATTTCTGGGACGATAATGTCATATAGTCTGCCCGTAAAGGTATCTTGCGGCCCATTTTGGGGCGATAATGTCATATAGTGCGCGTGGTGGTATCTTTGCGCCCGTTTCGGGATGATAATGTCATATAGTGCGCCCGTAAAGGTATATTGCGGCCCATTTCGGGGCGATAATGTCATATAGTCTAATTCTCAATTAAACAAGCCAAAGTACTACGTCGCACATTCTTTTCAAAAGACTCCTTTCTATGTAAAAACCCCAAGATACTAACACCGTAGTATCGAGGTGTGTCTATTTTTCAAAGTAAGTTACTACACTTTTAGAAACTCATTTCAAAGCTTGAAACCAAGTAACTTCAAATTTTCACAATCTAGGCAACTTATGCCCAAAATCAAAATAGACAACTTTCTAAACCTTCCATAAAGCCGTTATAACCAACTTCCCATAAAGTCGTTATAACCCTTTTAGTTTTTAGACAATTTCATACTTTTATAACCAAGAGGCTTATACTTAAAACCAAGTATCACAAACTTTCAAATCAAGTTTCTTAACTTTCAAAATACTTCAAGTCTCTTAATATTTAGAAAACAAGTTTCTCCTACTTTTAAACCTCAAGTAACTCACACCTTTTAAAACAATTTACTTCTCTTTAAATCATGTCATTTCTCCTCATTTAAAACAATTAAGTAAATCACTCCTTTGACTTCCTAAAGTCATTATAATGACCTTTAGGTTTTGGAACTAAGGCACTAGCCAAAGATTTGGAAATCACTTCCTTTTCAAGACTCTATGTACTTTAAGTAAAATACTTCCACTCTTTAAGAATCCAAACTTCACTAAGGCAATGGATTATACAACTTACAATTTAAACATCAAAGTACAATCAAGGAAGTACATAGAACAAATTCTACTTTAGGCAATCCAAATACAACCAAGGAATGGATCATTTAAGGAGTAGGAAATACTTTCTTTATCTTAAGGAATCATGCTAGAAGAGGAGATAGTTCACATACCTTTTCGGCTAAATCCACAAGCTAAGCCGAATACGCCGTACGTAGAAGTGTCAACCTATAATGGTCACAACAAGACTATCAACTTCTAGTCTCAACGTAGAATAATACTAAGTATACGGTCTCTAATTCTCTACGGAAAATCGCAAAGACTTCCTTTGTTTCTACTCACTTTGCCACCTTTTTCAAGGCCGAATACAATAACCAACACGCCACATTTAAGGCTCCAAACAACAACCAAACAAAGGGGATTACACGCCTTACAATACGTGTAAAATTCCGCCCCACAATTCATACGAAGTAGTATAAAAATCCAAGCCCTTCTCGGCCAACAACAACCAACAATTCAAAGTCTTTTCCAATCCTTTCCAATTCCAAGTTCTAAGGTATAACATGTTATATAGTCATAAACAACTTCAACAACTACAATTTCCTTCTTTATACAACATGCGACGACTTAAACTAATAATCGACTTGAATTGTAATCTTAAAGCTAAACATGCTAGTTTTCGGATTAGGGTTCCAATAGAAAATATACTTATCAAACTTCATACAATATAACTCATGCTTGCTAATATCCATAGCTACAACAACAAGTAATCTTAATTACTAAAACGACAAGATTATACCTTTACAAGCCCTTAAAATTTCCAAGATTCAAAGTCGCGCCTTAGCAAATTCTTAGCTCCTTTCCTTAAGTTCCAATCCGCTCCGAGCACTCCTAAGAAGCCTATGAAGAACCCATCTTCAAGTTCCAACTTCAAAGTTGAAGAACTCCTTAAGTTTCCGCCTTGCGACTAATACGAAAACGTCGTTTTTCCGCAATCTTTCTATTGAGATATCCTTACAATACCCTTAGGGACCTTGGGTTTAAGTCTTGTGGCTAATGGATCAAAACTACAAATTTTTCTTGTTGGCAAGGCCTTGAACCCGAGAGCATGTAGTGAAGAACAACAATGTTTCTAATTTTTCTAAGTGTAGAAATGCCAAGTCTTGCTACTAGTGTAGTATTTAAAACACATTGGAGGGCTTAGATTACAACAAATGTGAGGCTTGGATGAGTTTCACTAGGATCAAGCCCATGTGGACAAGTTGACAATGTCATGCTAGCAAGACTAATCTTCCAAGGTGGTCAATGACCATTATACCCTCACTAAATTTCGACCAAGGCCATGTGGGGGTGCCACGTGTCACCCTCTCATTCGTTCATAAAATTCCGTAACCCTCGTGGGCCCCACAAAAAAGTAAAATTCCTCGGGTGGGCCCCACGTGACCAAATCCGTAAAAAAATAAATTTCCATAAGGTTAAGAGTTCCATACTCTTCAAATAATGCCTTTTGAGAATCCAATTCTCAACAACGAACATTTTTCCTTACCGATGTTCGGAAGATTTTCCGTCGGAAAAACAATTCTTCCTTTCGTACCAATTTCCAAGTCTTGTTTCCTTTCGTACATTCTCTTTTACATGACCTGGACTTACGGGGTGTAACATTCTTCCCCCCTTAGAAACATTCGTCCCCGAATGTTCTTAGTCGGTTTTCAATCTATACAAACTCCGGCATAAACTCTATACTATGCCTATCAATCAAAACTGCACCAGACCAACGATGCCACACATGGCCACTACAAAACATACGTAAACATAATAATGGACCTTCCGTCCGTGGTCCCTTCTCACAAAACTCGAAGGTTACAGTCTTCCCAAACACGGGATCCTTAGAGGTTCCTTTCTTTCCTTACTTGTCATACTTTCTCGTACTTTCAAACTCATCTAGTATACGTACAAAATCTCAAATTTTGTTTCTCTTCTCCAATCCTTGGAGTTACTAACCAAACTTGGCCATATGCTACTAGAATTTCCGCTAAGGCTCTTCTCGGTCCTTACGACATAGTTCCGGTGGAACGCATCCACGAACTCGTACAACGATCAACTAGACTTGGGCCTAGCACCCTCGTGGCCCTAACACATAGCGGGACCACTACCAACTGACATCACCCCATTCCATACTATCGGCTGACCCGAAATGAGTCCATAACCCGACTCATCGTCACCCTTAACTTCTCATCCTTAGTTTGAAATAAAACTCTCTCTTAGCTCAAGGTACTTCTCACCCTATCCTCCCATTCACTAGAGGTTCGTCACATAAGCCAAAGTATTTCTATCAGACATCCTTCCTATCGGTCTCACACTGTTACGGGGTAATTACTACTTGTGAACTCTACACAACTATAGTCTCGGTTCACTTATCGTTCTTGTCAATATTCTTAACTTCTCACTTTACTAATCAAGGTATCCCTACCTCTGGGGTACTATCACTTTACAACTCTAGCAATAAAGGGAAAACATATACGCTAGGGCAAAATCTGAATCTAACAATGCACGTATGATTCAAAAGAATCGAGATATACCTGTAACCCTATGCGATGTTGCTTCCTGATCCTGTCCAGTAGTCGCGTCATCCATGCGGTTCGAAGGACCGCCAGAACTATAAACTCCACCCTGACCTCTACCACGGCTGGCTAACATCCAACACCGCCTTGCAGGAACGCGATTGTGGAGGAAAGGGAATCAACCATCGGCCTCATAGGCTGAGCCACCTCACCGGTGCTCTTTCTAAAAGGACATACCCTCCGAATATGGCCCGGACGACCACAATAATAACAACCATCTGTGTCATAACGGCATTTCCCCGAATGACGCTTACCACATCTGATACACTGAGGAATAGGTGGCCTCGACCGAGAAAGTCCTCTGCTCCTCTGAGAACCTCGACCCCTGGAGCTTGGACCGGCTCCTAAATACCTTGTGGGATCAAATCTCCCACCTGTGAGCTGCGGGGTATGTCTTTGGGTAGGTGGGGACGAATATCTCACTTCTTCTTGAAGGTTGCTCGTCCAAAACTCACGGAATAACCAACCGGTCTAGCCTGCTTACGCAGATCTCATGGCCCTGCCCTACACTGTACTCGTATGCATACTAGCCGAGTAACCTCCTGCTGCTGAAACTGTAGCACTGCTATCTTGGTCAATAACATAATGGCTTCCTTCATGACCCTAAAGTCTTCCCCTAACTGAGAAACTGGAGGCTCGTGCAGTCGGCCTCAAAACTGGCGCAAGATCTCGCCGCTGGCACAACATCCAGTATACCACAGGCACGAGCCCTATCAACTCTCTGAGTCTGACTAGTAGCTCCTGCTACTTCTTTTCCCTTCTGGGCGGCTGTTGCCCTCCTTGGAGGCATAACTGTAATACAAAATCACGTCAGAGAGGAATTATCTTACTAACACAGCTCTATGACACGATCTTAGAGTGAGAAGAATAGAAACCAACTCCTAAATGTCCTGTAGCCTACTGTTTATGGGTGTGGCGCAACACACCGATAATCAAGACTCTACTAGACACGGTGCGTAGACATTCCGAGGGGCGGCTTTGATACCACTCTGTCACGCCCCGAACCGGGCGTGGCGGTGCCTACACGGGCACACTTCTACCTTAACAACACAAGTAAACTGCGGAAATTAAATAGCACCTCATTTTTTTTAAAACCAACGTACGTGCAAGGGCAAAGCCAAGGCGCCATATATACATAAACAAAAGATACTACACCGCATACGAGTCCAATCCACATATGAATACGGACCTAAGAGTTATCTTTGAACTATGACGGGACAAGGCCCCGCCGTACCCATAGCTATACAAAAGCCTGTACTGAAAGAACTCATACCAAAAAGATAAATTCCCGAACAGAAGGAGCTATCCAATAACTCTGAGCAGGGTCCTACACCTGCCGATCACCAAACTGCGTACCTAAACCTGCGGCATGAACGCAGCCCCGAGGAGGTCGATGCGAAGAATGTACCAAGTATGTGAAACAATAAATCGTAATGAAATCATAACATCTAAACAAAGCAGAGACATGTATGATAGCCAACCTACGATACAACACATAGCGGTCATAACAAGTCGTGGGCGCGTGCCTCAAGTCATTTCTAAAATCTAACCATGGGTCTCACGCCCATAATATCAATCATGCCCGTGGAATCCTTACTCACTGCCGGAAGTCCATGATATAATATAACACCAATAAGCACAATGTCATATAGTCTGCCCATAAAGGTATCGCGGCCCATTTACGGGACGATAATGTCATATAGTGCGCCCGTAAAGGTATCTTGCCGGCCCATTTACGGGGCGATAATGTCATATAGTGCGCGTGGTGGTATCTTGCCCGACCCGTTACGGGGCGATAATGTCATATAGTGCGCGTAATGGTATCTTTGCGACCCATTTCGAGGCGATAATGTCATATAGTGCGCGTAATGGTATCTTGCGCCCATTTCGGGACGATAATGTCATATAGTCGCGTAATGGTATCTTGCCGGCCCATTTGCGGGACGATAATGTCATATAGTGCGCCCGTAAGGTATCTTGCGGCCCATTTACGGGACGATAATGTCATATAGTGCGCCCGTAAAGGTATCTTGCCGGCCCATTTCGGGACGATAATGTCATATAGTCGCCCGTAAAGGTATCTTTGCGGCCCATTTACGGGGCGATAATGTCATATAATATGCGTAGTGGTATCTTGCGACCCGTTACGGGGCGATAATGTCATATAGCGCCCGTAAGGTATCTTGCGGCCCATTTCTGGGACGATAATGTCATATAGTCTAATTCTCAATTAAACAAGCCAAAGTACTACGTACGTACATTCTTTTCAAAAGACTCCTTTCTATGTAAAAACCCCAAGATACTAACACCCGTAGTATCAAGGTGTGTCTATTTTTCAAAGTAAGTTACTACACTTTTAGAAACTCATTTCAAAGCTTGAAACCAAGTAACTTCAAATTTTCACAATCTAGGCAACTTATGCCCAAAATCAAAATAGACAACTTTCTAAACCTTCCATAAAGCCGTTATAACCAACTTCCCATAAAGCCGTTATAACCCTTTATGGTTTTTAGACAATTTCATACTTTTTATAACCAAGAGACTTATACTTAAAACCAAGTATCACAAACTTTCAAATCAAGTTTCTTAACTTTCAAAATACTTCAAGTCTCTTAATATTTAGAAAACAAGTTTCTCCTACTTTTAAACCTCAAGTAACTCACACCTTTTAAAACAAGTTACTTCTCTTTAAATCATGTCATTTCTCCTCTTTTTAAAACAATTAAGTAAATCACTCCTTTGACTTCCCTAAAGTCATTATAATGACCTTTAGGTTTTGGAACTAAGGCACTAGCCAAAAGATTTGGAAATCACTTCCTTTTCAAGACTCTATGTACTTTAAGTAAAATACTTCCACTCTTTAAGAATCCAAACTTCACTAAGGCAATGGATTATACAACTTACAATTTAAACATCAAAGTACAATCAAGGAAGTACATAGAACAAATTCTACTTTAGGCAATCCAAATACAACCAAGGAATGGATCATTTAAGGAGTAGGAAATACTTTCTTTATCTTAAGGAATCATGCTAGAAGAGGAGATAGTTCACATACCTTTTCGGCTAAATCCACAAGCTAAGCCGAATACGCGTGCGTGAAGTGTCAACCTATAATGGTCACAACAAGACTATCAACTTCTAGTCTCAACGTAGAATAATACTAAGTATACGGTCTCTAATTCTACGGAAAATCGGGCAGCACTTCCTTTGTTTCTACTCACTTTGCCACCTTTTTCAAGGCCGAATACAATAACCAACACGCCACATTTAAGGCTCCAAACAACAACCAAACAAAGGGGATTACACGCCTTACAATACGTGTAAAATTCCGCCCCACAATTCATACGAAGTAGTATAAAAATCCAAGCCCTTCTCGGCCAACAACAACCAACAATTCAAAGTCTTTTCCAATCCTTTTCCAATTCCAAGTTCTAAGGTCTAACATGTTATATAGTCATAAACAACTTCAACAACTACAATTTCCTTCTTTATACAACATGCGACGACTTAAACTAATAATCGACTTGAATTGTAATCTTAAAGCTAAACATGCTAGTTTTCGGATTAGGGTTCCAATAGAAAATATACTTATCAAACTTCATACAATATAACTCATGCTTGCTAATATCCATAGCTACAACAACAAGTAATCTTAATTACTAAAACGACAAGATTATACCTTTACAAGCCCTTAAAATTTCCAAGATTCAAAGTCGCGCCTTAGCAAATTCTTAGCTCCTTTCCTTAAGTTCCAATCCGCTCCGAGCACTCCTAAGAAGCCTATGAAGAACCCATCTTCAAGTTCCAACTTCAAAGTTGAAGAACTCCTTAAGTTTCCGCCTTGCGACTAATACGAAAACGTCGTTTTTCCGCAATCTTTCTATTGAGATATCCTTACAATACCCTTAGGGACCTTGGGTTTAAGTCTTGTGGATAATGGATCAAAACTACAAATTTTTCTTGTTGGCAAGGCCTTGAACCCGAGAGCATGTAGTGAAGAACAACAATGTTTCTAATTTTTCTAAGTGTAGAAATGCCAAGTCTTGCTACTAGTGTAGTATTTAAAACACATTGGAGGGCTTAGATTACAACAAATGTGAGGCTTGGATGAGTTTCACTAGGATCAAGCCCATGTGGACAAGTTGACAAGTCAACAATGTCATGCTAGCAAGACTAATCTTCCAAGGTGGTCAATGACCATTATACCCTCACTAAATTTCGACCAAGGTCATGTGGGGGTGCCACGTGTTGCCCTCTCATTCGTCCATAAAATTCCGTAACCCTCGCGGGCCCCACAAAAAAGTAAAATTCCTCGGGTGGGCCCCACGTGACCAAATCCGTAAAAAAATAAATTTCCATAAGGTTAAGAGTTCCATACTCTTCAAATAATGCCTTTTGAGAATCCAATTCTCAACAACGAACATTTTTCCTTACCGATGTTCGGAAGATTTTCCGTCGGAAAAACAATTCTTCCTTTCGTACCAATTTCCAAGTCTTGTTTCCTTTCGTACATTCTCTTTTACATGACCTGGACTTACGGGATGTAACAGCGCATAGCTGTAGAAGGTGATGAACCAGCCATAGATCCTGAAGGCCGAGTCTCTACATCCGCGCTACCTCTGGTCGGACAATTTCTCGCAAAATGGCCCTGCTGGCCGCATGTAAAACAACCTCCCGAACCAGCATGACACTCCAACTTATGGATTCGACCGCTACGGCACCAATGAGGTAAGGGTGGCCTAAGCTGGTCAAAACCACTACTCCGAAAACTCAACCCTTGGAGCCACGACTGCTCACGAATACTCTGGATGCCACGAAGGCGGAGGACCGCTCAGATCGGGCGGAGGCGCATAACTAGTCTCTTCTTGAGGCGGTCCTCCTCGAAAGTCGCCAAAAGACCACGTTGTTCGCCTCTTCGCTGATCCGGTCATTCCGTCGACCTCTCCGCTCCTCACACCCAGTCATAAGCTGCGTGCGGGCAATGTCCATGCGGTGAAAGAGCTACCCGAGCAAGCCTCGCCAAGTAGTCATCGAGCCGTGGCGTGGCGGTGCACTCGTCCTCCATATTTGCCACTAACGCCGGGACATATCGGGCAACGAGTCGAACTCCACGTTGTACTCCGACCGTCGCGCGTCCCCGCCTCAACATCAAAAATCTGTCGGCGAGCCCTCTCGCCATACGTAGGGCAAGAAATGTGCAAGAAATGCCACGACAACTCGTCCCATACTGGTGAGCGCATGCTCCCGGGGCGGTTCCATGAATCAAACGATCATTGCAGTATCACGCGGCCGATGCGAACAATACCACCGACTGCGCCTCGAGGCCTTGATCACTCGCTGATCCTATGGCTGTCGGATAAACTCACGAGGGTCATCCTCGACTCTCGATCCATAGAACAACGGTGGTGCAACTTAAGAAGTCCGAAGTCTCCAACTATCGGCCACAGGGTGCCTTCATCGTACCACGGCTCCGTTTGTCCTCAAGTCTCGCCATAAACCTAACTAGTAACTGGGCCATCTCCTTGCAACCCATATCCTCCGTTCCTGGCCGTGGGACTGGAGGCTCAGATATCGTGGCCTCAGTAGCTACTGCTGCTGCTCTAAACTCTGATGGGGCTGGCGGCATCGTAGAATCCGCCGTCTGTAGCACCACCTCGGGTAAAGACCGAGCCTGTCACAGTAACCTCCGTGCTCTACTCGCGGCTCCTCTGTTTGCCTTGCCACGGGCTCTGGTTGCCTTGCGTGGAGGCATAACTGATATAAAAGAATACGTCAGAGGGAGTCCAACTTACAACACAGCTCTAAGGCACAATCTCAGAGTGAGAAGAATGGAAACCAATCCTAAATATCCTGCAGCCTCCTGATTATAGGTGTGGTGCACAACACGCCGATAATCAAGACTCTACTAGATACGGTCTGTAGACACTTTCCGAGGACTAATCGCTCGATACCACTTTTGTCACGACCGACCTCGGGCATGGTAGTGCCTTACCGGGCACCCTAGTGATACAACATCGAGAGAAAATCAGCGGAAATAAAAACTAAAACATGAGACAAGACATAAAGTATGAAAGCAGGCTAACCAGCGGTCACCTTCTGAATATATACATATATATATCAAAGTGAGCTTAAATCCTTTTACAAACCACACTTGTGATACTACAGGACCTCTAAGAATGTAACCATAACTATGACGGGACGGGGCCGCCATACCACAGATGTACAAGTATCTACCTTGACGAGGACTATACCAAAGATAAGCCTCGGAGAAACGAAGCTTCCCAAGCGCTGAAATGTGATCCCATGGCGAGGATCCACGGTAGATGTGCCTCTACTGCGGCATGAGCAGCCAGAAGGAGTCGATAACAGTACCAAGTATGTGGCGAAAATCAAAAATGAAATGAAATCATAGTAGTCTATATAAAATAGAGACATATATGATAACCAAACTATAGTACATAATATGTAGCGATCCGCGTCAAGTCGAGGACTCGCCTCAAAGTCATCACTCAAATATAACTATGGGTCTCACGCCCACAACATCAATCATGCGGTGGAATACCTTCCTCACTGCAGCGATCTATGATATAATAACACGAAGTACACATGAACACGAGTCCCACGTGTCATAAAAACCATCTGAGGCAATCACGAAGGCTAACTACGGATACCAAAGCGCGTCATCAATCGCCAAGGTCAATCGAAAGCCAACTACGGATACCAAAGCCGTGCAACAAATCTACATAACCATACCACGAAGGCGACCCGGGCAATGCGAAAGCCAACTACGGATACCACTGCGCCACGTAGTGGCGGGGCAAATCTGAACTAACTACCGGATACGGCCGGAATCACGAGACCGTCCACAAACCGGGCGGGGCAATCGAAGGCTAACTACGGATACCAAGCGAATCACCACGACCTCGGGGCAAATGCGAGCCAACTACGGATACCAAGCGAATCGGTAAAACCTCGTGGAGAGCTAGTCCATGGAATAATAATCACGGCGTGCACTGGAATGCTCTGTCGCTGCGTGCGTCCAAGTAAGATCATAACAAATCAGCCTACCCTCGTGAGACGCGGTGGTATAGAAATACAATACTAGCACGACAAGGCTATCACACGCAAACATAGGCAAGTTACACACAACTCAAGGTACTTTCATTTTATGCCAAAGTCGGTTTTAACCCAGTACTACGTCGTTAAATTCTTTTTAAAAGATCCATTTCTTTTACAAATGTCACCGATGCGTATTATCAAAATAGAGTGACTAACATTTTAAGTAAACCAAAACAACTTCCATACATTCCTTTTTAAACCAAATTAAGACAATATCATGCCTTCTTTTTAGACCAAAACACTTCTCCTTTTAAAGTCAAGTTACCATTTTAAAACCCATGATAAAACCATTCTTTTGTTTTCATAAAGTCGTTATAACTAACTTCCCATAAAGCTGTTATAACACTTTATGTTTTAAACCAATTTAAGACAAAACCATGTCTTTCTTTTTAAGCGAAAAACTCTTCAATTCCTCTAGTCTCTTTTCTTTTAGAAATCAAGTTCCTTACTTTGGGAATTTAAGAAAATTAATGCTTGTTTAATATGATTCTTATTAAAGAAGCCATGATCTAGGAAATGCAATACAATTTTGTCTTATCTTAGCTTCTATGCAGATGGAGGTTTCTACTAGTTTTAATAATAATTAATTATTTGTCAATACATTTTCCTTTATTAATGCTGCAGTGGTTTGTTCGATACTTATTCTCATTTCCGAAATCAATAAATCATTATCCTTTTAAAGACCAAGTACTCATTACTCGCGAATGAGGTTTCACAACTTTCTACACAATTCGAGTTCTTCACATATCATATTAAGTCAAATATAAGTCAAGTCCTTTATCTTTTAAAATCAATAAACCAACCAAATTCACTTAGCACATGTACGTCTACCGTACTACATAGTTCACAACAATCATGCTAGAAAAGATAGGAAGAGGTTCACATACCTCGCGAAGATTATCGACAATTAGCAAAATGCTCCAAGTACTACAACGCACTAGCCTTTTCACCGCCAAGTAGAATACGCTACTCGTAGTACTTCAACCTATAATGGCCATAAAACGTCTATCAACTTCTAGATCTCTTCGTAGAATATTCTAAATACAAGATTCCTTATTCTACAGAAAATTCGGCAGCACCTCCCCCCCGTAACCACATAAAATCTCCTCCTCTACACAGGCCCGCTACCAGGCCAACAACTCCCAGGGGATTACACGTCTAACCGGACGTGTTCAATTCTACTTCACAGATATACTACACAAGTCTTCATCAGAATACCATTATAAATCTGATTCAATCCTTCTCAATATTCATTCTACATATAGTATACTCAACTATACATTACTACAATATGTAATATCCAATTACAATAGGGGGATAAAGATCATTACCTCGATAAACCCAAAATTATCCAAGATTATAAGTCGATCCTGAGCACGTTTAGCTCCAAATCCTTACGCTCCAACCCGCTCCAAGCGACCCTTAGAAGTTTCTAAACAACTTCTCTTAACACTTCAACCAAGCTTATGAAGATTTTCTAGGGTTTCATTTGCGACTATTGTAATAAAATAGTATTTCGGTTCTAGTATTGATCTATCTTTGGTATATAACTAGAGATACTAGGCTAAGGTATTTGGGATTATACAATACTACTTGAAGTATTTGCTACACAAGTGGGGGAGGGGGGGACGAAACAACTACAAAGGGGAGGGGAGTATTTTGCCTTGGAAGCTTAAGTGTGGGATGAAAATAAGTCTTCAACTTAAGGGGGTATTTATAGAGAATTCAAGGGTCAAGATTAATGCAAGTGGGTGGTCAATATTGGGCCATGTGTGTGTGGGTCCCACCACACCACATGACCAACAAAATGGTGCTCCAAGTGTCATGGCCATTTCGGCGAGGGATGATGGCTAGCCACTTGTCCTCCACCCGCCCACGTGGCCACTCGAGGGTGACACGTGTCGCCCCCTTATTCGTCCAAAATATTTCGTCTTCCGAAAATATCCAAAATACCGAAAATCTCAAAAACAAAGCGGGCCCCACAAAACCGTAAATTTCTCCCGTGGGCCCCACGTGACCATTTCCGAAAATAAAATCTCATAATTCTAATATAATCCAAGAAGCCCAAATACCAAATCTGGGAATCCAATTCCCATTATCGAACCTTTTTCCCTTCACAAAACCCGGAAACTTTTCCGTCGAAAAAAATCACATCTTTCTTTCTTTCCAAAATTTCTGTCGTATTCTCGTACGTACGTACTCACATACATACCCTGGAACTACGGGGTATAACAGTACGGATGAGGTCCGCATAGAGTAAGTAATGGTTGTTGTGATCAAGACGACACGATCATGGTATTATGAGAAGTTTTGTACCGTTCTTGGGGATCGTAAGGTAGGCTTGGAGCATGGATATTGCGAGCCTAAGAATATTGATGACCGCTGAGACCTTAGATGTACAAGGCCTTCTCGGGTAGAAAGATTTATTATAGACAAAAAATAAGAGTTACGTGCGACGGTGGGACGGGGTGAGGACCTATTGCGGGTCGCCCCATAGCCTGAAATGGAGTGGGATCGGTTGGTAGTAGTTCGCCACGTGGCGAGTCACGGGTGCAAGGCCCAAGTCTAGTTTATTGTTTCTGGGTTCGTGGACGCATTCCACGGAACAGTCGTGAAGCTGGAAATGGCCTTATATTGTTTTAGAGAGTGACTCTAAAGGATTGGGGGCCAGAATTGGTATGGAAGTTATGTATGCATGCTAGTATGAGTTGGAAGTACGGAAAGCGTACAACCAGTAAGAAAGATAACAACCAAGTGTAAAGGAATAGATCCCGAATCTGTAAGGACCTTTCGAGGTAACTACCCCCGTGAGTGTTTGGGGTGGTAGCTGAGCGGGTAAATGAGATTTTCGGTGGCGATCTGATCGTCGGACCACAAGTAAACCTAGTAGAGATGATTATGACAGACTTTGAGGTCATTATGAGTATGGGCTAGTTGGCTTCGTGAGTGCCAAGGTTGACATTTTAGTATAAGTATTGTTATGTGGCCATGGGTGTCATATGTTGTAAGAAGGGTGTAGTAAAAGGAGACTATGTCGCTATCTAATTAGATTGGACTCCGAAAGAACATTCGGGGATGAATGTTTTAAGGGGGGAAGAATGTTACACCCCGTATTTACAGGACATGTGTTAAGAACGTACGTGAGAACTCCTATTGTTAAGATTTGAGACTTGTAAAAAAAAAGATTTATCGGAATTATGGAATTGTCGGAAAACGTACTATTGTGACGAATGGGAGGGCGACAAGTGTCACCCCCCCTTATAGTTGCCTTGGACGATTTATGTCATGGCCAAAATGGTCATTGACCATAGTCTTGGATGACTAAGTCTTGCAAGTAGTAGCTTGATATTCTTGACTAAGTCAAAGGACCCACAAGGCTTGATATTTGATAAGAGCTCATCCAAACCACCCATTTGGTTGCATCTTGACCCTCCATGTTGCTATATAATACTAGTAGTAGTATGACAAGCTTAACACTTAGTAAAATTTTCAAGAAAATGAAGAACAAGAGCTACTAGCTCTCGGGTTCACTAAGGGAAAGAAAGAAAAAAATTCGTTTCTTGTTCTTTAAGCTCCACACTTTAAACCAAGGTTCATGAGTGTATTGTAAGTGTATCTCAATAGAAAAATCTCGGAAAAAGATAGTTTTCGTATTAGTCGCAAAGTGAAAACCTAGTTGCCTTCTAGGTTTTGGATTGGATGTTTGAAGGAAAGTTGTTGGTATGGTTCTAAGGGTCTCAAGTAGTGGATTGAAGTGTCTTAAAGAGTCTCTAAGTTGCTAAGGAGCGACTTCGGATTTGGAGTTGGATTAAGATTCGTTGAGGTATAATCTTGTCTCTTAAAAAGTATTACAAGATTATATATATTGTTGTTAGATTTACATGTTGCTAGCATGAAGTATATGTGTTGAAGTTTATAAGTATTATGGATTGCTTGTAGCCTTAAAATCCGAAATGTCATTTAAGCCTTGTGAAGTTTGATTACAAATTGGTCGTTTATTAGAATCGTCGCATGATTACTTACTTGAAGATTATAGTAGTTATAATCAATTGCGACTTGATATCATGTTATACTAACAACTTGGATTGAAATGGAAATTGGATAAGAATTGGTGTTATGGTACTCAATGTGGCCGAATTGGACATATAGTTTGTATTAGTTTGATATCTATTGTGGGGCGGAATTTTACACGTCTAGTAGGCGTGTAATCCCCTATTGTTGATTGCATTAATTGGGCCTTAAATGTGGCGTGTTTGGTTATTGTATTCGGCCTTGAAAAAGGTGACAAAGTAAGTAGAAACAAAGGAGGTGCTGTCCGATTTTCCGTAGAATTTAGTGACTTAGCACTTGGAATATTCTACGTTTGAAGTAAGAGGTTAATGGACGTATTGTGACCATTATAGGTTGAAGTACTAAGTATAGCGTATCCTACTTGAAGGATGGAATAGCTATCAAGGTTGAAGTACTTTGGAGCATTTTGCTACTTGTCGACAATCTTCGCGAGGTATGTGAACCTCTTCCTTCCTTTGGCATGATTCTATGTATGGAATATACCTGTGGTATCATTTCATGTTTCCTTCTACTCTTAGAAGTTAAGAGGTAGTTGTGTGATTTACTCTATGTAAAGTTAATGTCAAAGTTATCCTAAGTCCTTACCGAGTCTTATGGGGGATGTTGGTAAGAGTCATTAGGAGGTACTTTGGAGCCAAGTGGACTTGGCTAATTTATGGCACGAATGAGAATAAGTATCGAGCAAGCCATTGCAGCGTTAATAAAGGAAAATATAATGACAATCAATTATGTTAAAATGAGTAGAATTCTCCATCTGCATAGAAGCTAAGATAAGACAAAATTGTATTACATTTTCTAGATCATGGCTACTTGAATAAGATCGTTATAAATAAGTATAACTTATTCACAACGCACCAAGTATATGTTACTTAACTTATAAGAATTTACGTATGAAGTTTTAAGGCTATGGATCTCAAATTCTTAAGGTTAAGAGACTTTATTTTTCAAGTTAGGAGACTTGATTCTTAAAGGAAGAAATGAATTGATTTACAAGTATAGAATACTCGATTTGGAAAGACTTGATTTCTAAAGTTAAGAAACTTGTTTTCTTAAAAGTTAAGGGACTTGAAGTATTTTGAAAGTGTAAGTCTCTTGGTAATTAAAGGAATGAATTTGTCAAGAACATAAAGAATTATAACGGCTTTATGGGAAGTTGGTTATAACAACTTTATGGAAGATTAAAAGAATGGTTTTCTTCAGTAATGTAAGCAAAGAAATGATTTGAAATAAAGAAGGGCAAACTGTTTTTAAGGTACCAATTGCTTAATGTTTTTAAGAAAGAAGTCACTTGATTTAGAAGCCGGTAAATGTATTTCTAAAAAGGTATTGTGACTTGTCTTGAAGGTAGATATGACTTGATACTACGGTTGTTAGTATCTTGGAAGTTGTATTTGAAAAAGAGTCTTTCTAAAGGAGTAGAGGTGCGTAGTACTTGGGGTTAAATTCCCGGATTTTTATGTGAGAAACGGAAGTGCCATGTGTTTATAAAAATGGAAGTCTAAAGGTTTAATGAAATTGCCTGTGTTTGCTTGTGATAGCGTTAAGTGCAAGTATTATATGTTACGTTGTCGTGACTCTCAGTTGGAGGCATTTGTCTTGTTATAAGTTTACTTGGGCGTCGCAAGCGGTGATGTGGATTCCACGGGTATGCTTCCATTATGATTGATCCTTGGACATTCTTATACGATGTGGGATTCCGGGGCATGATACCAGGATGCGTGTTAGATGCCCGCTCATTTTATTGGACGTCTGGCGGTGACGGGATTCCACGGGTATGCTTCCATTGTGATTGATCTTGGCCATGCTTATACGATGAGGGATGCCGGGGCATGCAGCCAGGATGCGGGTTAGATGCCCGCGCGTTTTATTACTCCATGGCCATGCTTATACGATGTGGGATTCCGAGGCATGCGACCATGTTATATTTTACTCCATGGGCTAGCTCCCCATGAAGACCTGCACCTACGATGAGGGATGCCGAGGGAACGTTATGGCCATGCTTATACGATGAGGGATTCCGGGGCATGCGGCCGCGCTATATATATATATATATGTGTACGCCGACAGTGAGGTGGGATGCCACGGGCGCGACACATGGTTATATGTTACACCTACGGCTGTCGGCAGTGATGTGGGATTCCACGGGCATGAGAGATATATATGTGTTGTGTATGTGTACGCCGACAGTGAGGTGGGATGCCACGGGCGCGTCATATGGTTATATTTTACACTTATAGCTGGCGGCAGTGATGGGTGATTCCACGGGCACGCTTTGATATTTGTGTGACTTGATCGCATTCCAGATTGGGCCGGGTAGTATATGCGTCCCTCCTTAAAGGGCCGGATTATGTTATGAAAGATAAGTAAGTTATATGGTAATGGACTTAATGATTTTTCCTAATCATGTACGTAAGAATGTGGCTATAACTTTTATTGAAAATGGGAAAAGATAATAAGGTACGATTAAGTTCATAAGTGGTAATGACACGGCAGGATCTGGTATGTACTTTTTATACTTGTCCCTGTCATTCTTTTGTCTGATTATGATCATTTCTTGTCACGTTATTTCGTTCCATATTAAATTTTTGTTATCGGCCCCGCCGGGCTGCGTTCATGCCCGCATGTATTAGGTACGCAGGTTGGTGATCCTTGCTCTTAGGATCTCGGTTCAGTTTTTGGGAAAAAGCTCCATTTGCTCCGGAGGCTTATCTCTTGGTACGGTTTTCCCTGAGGTTGTAGATTCAGGGGTATGGCGGAGCCCTGTCCCGCCACAGTTGTTATGTTAAAACTCTTAGAGGTCTGTAGTCACATATTGTGGGTCAGTTTGTAAAGGAAAGGAGGCAACTGCTTCGGTTATATATATATATATATATGTCCAGGAAGGTAGCCCTATCGGCTAACCTGTTGTTTTACTTCTGTTGTTTTATTTTTTTTTAGTTTCATGTATGTTCCGCTGATTATCTCTGATGTATACCTGTAAGGGTGCCCAGGTAGGGCACCAGTCGCGGGCCCGGGGTTCGGGTCGTGACAACTTGCCACTCTCGATGCGGGTCTATACGGCCTATGCGGTCCACAGGACTATGCGGAGCTGCGGGAGTTCCAGGATTGATCACTCCGGGTGTATTCTGGCCGTCTTGGTCTATCGGCTATCACGGTCCACGGGACTATGCGGACTCTGAGGAGTTCGGAGGATGGCGGGTTAGCTACCCCGTCTGAGAATACCTCATGCGGGTCAGTGTGTGACCTATGCGGACTACGGGAGTTCCAGGATTAGGCTCTCATAATGATACTATGGGCGATTGGCCTTGCTTCGATCATTAGCGGCCTAGAAAAGACCAGTTATGTTATATCTATTTTGCTTTTGGTTATGATGTGGTACTATGTGCGGTTACATTGGTTGTTTCGTACATATTTGTAAAATTGGTTTTAAAATGATATGATTTCATTTAAAGTACTTTCTGATTTCACATACTTGGTACTGTTATCTTGACCTCCTTGGGCTGCGTTCATCCGCAGTAAGGGAAGCGGTGGTAGATCCTCGTTCTTAGGATCCTTACTGCAGTGTGAGCCCATTTCTCCGAGGCTCGACTTTTGATGCGGCTCTCCTGTGTTGTAGATATTTTGTACATTCGGTATGGCGGGAACTGTCCGCCATAGTTGTTTACATTCTAAGTGCAGAGTCTGTTGTAAAGTTGGGATGTAACTGTTCGCTCTTTATGTATATATATATATGCGAAAAACTTTTCTCAGATAAACTGTTTCTCATTTCATATTGTTTCATGTCTTGTTTTTATATTCCGCTGGTTACTCTGATGTATGCCTAATGGGGTGCCCGGGTAAGGCACCAGTCACGGGCCCGGGATCGGGTCGTGACACTTACCCGGGCACCCAAGTAGTCATACATCAGAGTAATCAGCGGAATATAAAAACAAGACATGAAACCAATGTAAAAGAGACACAGTTTATCCAAGAAAAGATTGCCTTTCGGCATGTATATAAAGAGTGAGCGATTACATCCCAACTTTATAACAGACTACGCACTCTAGAATGTAAACAACTATGGCGAGGGCCCCACCATACCGAATGTACATAAATCTACAATGGCGAGAGATCATACCCAAAAGATAAGCCTCGGAGAAAACTGGCATTCCCAGCGGCGGTGATCCTAGGAGCGGGGATCAACAACAGGAGTACCTCTACCTGCGGCATGAACGCAGCCCCCCGAAAGAGGTCAGTACAACAGGTACCAAGTATGTGAAACTGTAAAGTATTGAAATGAACTCAAAGCATTTTTAAAACCACTTACAAATACAACCAATTCAATCGCATATAATGCCACGGATAGACAAGAGCAAAAATAGATATAATGTAACGGTCTTTTCTAGGCTAATGATCAAGCAAGGCCAATCACCCATATCATTATGCGTGCCTAATCACGAACTCCGCATCCGCATAGGTCCCAAAGACCGCATGAGGTATTCTCGCATCGGCGGCAATAACGCGACATCCTCCTCGACCCGTCGCGTAGTCTGTGGACCGTAGGCCATATAGACCGTCGCGTAATACACCCGGTGATCAATCTCGAACTCCGCACTCGCATAGGTCACTGCACCGCATGAGGTATTCCTCGCATCGAGGTGGCAAGTCTCGGCATAATAACAAGTCGGTATGTGATATAATAGCGATAACGGGCTTATCGTTTAACAACGTAAGCACAACAAGAATAACCCCCTTACACAAACATTACACGACACTAACACACGTAGCATCATAATATGTCTACTTATCAAACCATCTTACTACACTTTCCAGAAATCAATACAAGGCGTTCATAAACAAATAAGTAAACTGTTCCTTTTATCTTTCTTAAGTCGTTATACCTAAATTCCCATAAAGCTAGTATAACTCTTAAGCTTTTTGTTTAAAAACCAAGTATTACTCTTCTTTCAAAAATGATTCATAATTCTTTTGAAATACTTCAAGATTCTTATTATTTAAAACTCAAGTCAAAAGACATCAAAGTAAAACCAAGTTTAGTTAACACATGTACGTCTACCGTACTATATATATTTCAACCTCCTCGGCTAAATCCACCTGCCAAGTCGAATATGTCGCGCGCAGAGTATCAACCTATAATAGCCAAATACGTCTATCAACGTCTAGACTACTCTGTAGAATATTCTAAGCGTATGTTCTAATTCTATGGAAAATTGGCGCATTCCCTTACACAAACTACAAAGTCATCAGAATACAATTCCTATGTAAGTACAGTTCAATTCTCTTCTTTTATACCCTTCTTCAATATATCTTATACTTAATTCTGAACTACTACAACATGTACTCTCCAATTTCAATAGAAGGATAAAGATATTTACCTCGATAAGCCCAAAATTATCCAAGATTAAGTGTCGATCCTGAACAACGTTTAGCTCCTAATTTGCATGCTCCGATAGCTCCAAGAAACCCTTAGAAGTTTCTAAACAACTTCTACTTAATACTTCAACCAAATATGAAGATTTCCCCAGGGTTTCGTTTTGTGACTAAAGGGAATATAGTAGTATTTCCGGGCTCTTAGTATAGAGGTAACTTTGGGAATACTTCAAGGGGTTTGGGCTAAGGTATTTTGGAATAGAAACAATACTAGAAGACAACTTTTCTACAAAGGGGGGGGGGGGTATTTCGACGAGAGCTTCTAAGAGGGGGGAGGGAGTGTTTCAGACGAGCCAACTAGGAAGGGGGGGGAAGACTTTGGACGAGAACTCTACAAAGGGGGGGAGGGATTTTGAGACTTGGAAATTGTTTTTGTGGATGAAGAAGTCTTGCACTTGAGGGGGGTATTTATAGAACAACCAAGGGCCAAGATTCAAGCAAGTGGAGGGTGTAGATTAAGTAGCTTGTGTGAGTGGAGTCTTCCACCAAGTGTCCACCACAATATTGGGACATATGTCCACCACAACATTGGAACATATGTCCACCACAACAAAGAGCCATGTGGCCATCCACTTGCCCCTCCAAAACCGTCCACACCTACTCCCACTCACCCAAAGAATTATCTTGCAAGACTTGACTATTTGACTTGTCCACTAGGCCACCATTTTCGTCCAACCATGCCACCTAAGGGTGACACATGTCGCCCTCCTATAGGTCCAAAATATTTCATCTCTCGGAAAAACCCGTAATTGGTTAAAATATTAAAAACGTAAAATTTCCTTCACAAGGTTCGGAATCTTTTCCGTTGAAAGTTCACAATTTCATTCTTAACCTAATTAGGGCTTACACAATTGTACGTACGTTCTCACATACATACTCTGGAAATACGGGGTATAACATTCTCCCCTCCTTAGAAACATTCGTCCCGAATGTTCCTTCTAGATTCAGTCAAAACAGAAACGACATAGCTCCTCACAACTTAAACAATTTGCAAATGCCACACATGGCCACAACACAACACTTAAGCACATATGAAAGTTAAAACCAGCAAGTAGGAAAGTGAGTTACCTGGAGGTGTGGGGAATAAGTGAGGATACTTCTGCCTCATGTCCTCCTCTGCTTCCCACGTCATCTCCACTCTGTTCTCGTTCCGCCATAAGACCTTGATGGAAGCCACATCCTTCGTCCGCAACCGCCTAACCTGACGATCGAGTATCGCTATGAGACTCTCCTCATACGATAACCCCTCGGTCACCTGTACATCGTCAATCGGGTGCACTCTAGATGGATCCCCGATACATCTCCTCAGCATAGAAACATGAAAAACCGGATGCACTGCCTCCAGATCGGACGGCAGATCCAACTCATAAGCAACCTTGCCTACCTGCGGACAACTGATAAGGCCCAATGTACCTTGGTGAGCTTCCTTTCTTCCCAAACCTCATCACACCCTTCATGGGTGACACCTTCAGAAAACCCAATCATCAACCTCAAACTCCGGATCCGACGACGATGATCTGCATACGATTGGCCGACTCGAAGTCGATAACCGCTCTGGATAAGCTTCACCTTATCCATCGCCAGATCAAGTCCGGTCCCACTAATCGCACTCGCCACATCAAACCAGCCTATCGGCGATCTCGCACTTCCTCCCATACAAGGCCTCATAAGGCGCCATCCGAATCGAGTGGTAGCTATTATTATACGCAAACTCTACTGAGGCAAATGATCCTCCCAATACCCTCGGTCAATAACACGTACTCGCAGATATCCTCGAGTCGGATAGTACGCTCTGCTGTCCGTCTGCGAGGATGGAATGCATTACTGAGGCTCACTTGCGTCCCTAGTCCCTTCTGGAAAGACCTCCAGAAGTTAGCCGTAAACTGGGCTCCTCTGTCTGATATGATAGAAATAGGGACCCCATGCAGTCTCACGATCTCTCGGATGTAAAGTCTGGCATAATCTTCGGCCGAAAAAGTCGTCTTGACTGGAAGAAAGTGGGTTGATTTCGTCAGCCTGTCGACGATAACCCAGATAGAATCATGCTTCCTCTGAGTGCGAGGTAATCTTGTGATAAAGTCCATGTTGATCACCTCCCACTTCCAGTTCGGAATCTCTATCGCCTGCAACAACCCACCAGGCCTCTGGTGCTCTACCTTTACCTGCTGACAACACGGGCACTGAGAAACGAACTCTGCAACGTCCCTCTTCAGGCCATCCCATCAATACATAGATCTAAGGTCGTGGTACATCTTTGTCGACCCCGGATGGATAGAGTAATGCGCGCTGTGTGCTTCCCCTAGAACCTGCTGCCGAAGTCCTGAAATATCTGGAACACATAACCTGCCCTCAAACCTTAGCACCCCATCAGGTGCTACCTCAAAAGGACCCTTCCCCTCACGAAGAGCCGTATCACGATACCGTGTCAAAATCGGATCCTCAAACTGTTGCCTCTTCACCTCCTCGATGATGGAAGACTCGGCAACCTCTCGAACTCGAACCCTACTGCTATCAGAACCAATCAACCAGACTCCAAGGCTCGCTAGCTGATGTATCTCGCGGACCATGCCCCTCCTCTCTAGTTGTACATCTGATAGACTCCCCATCGACCTACGACTAAGGGCATCTGCCACAACATTGGCCTTCCCCGGGTGGTACAGGATATCGACATCATAATCCTTGAGTAACTCTAACCACCGTCTCTGTTGTAAGTTCCTCCCTCGGTGAAGATATACCGAGGCTCTTGTGGTCCGTAAATATCCACATGAACTCCATACAAATAGTGCCTCGCATCTTCAAGGCGTGAATCACCGCCGACTCCAAATCATGGGTGGGTAGTTCTTCTCATGCTTCTTGTCGAGATCGTGACGCTATAACCTTGCCTGCTGCATCAACACACACCCAAGCCCGATGCCCGACGATCACAATACACCACATAGCCGTCTAGACCTCCGGAAGTAAGAATCAAGCGTCGTCAATCTCTCCTTCGATGGCCGGAAACCCCGCCACAAGCATCACCATTGAAACTTAGCCGCCACGAGTCGGCTAGTCAATGGTGCGAAATAAAGCAAACTTCTCCACAAACCGCCGATAATAACTCGCAAGGCCCGTAAAATGCGCCGCATGCCGGAGTAGTAGGTCTAGGCCAACTCGATCGCTTCGATCTTGGCGTATCCACCCGAATACCATCGGCCCCGATAATATGCCCAAGAAATGCCACGAAGTCAACGTAACTCACACTTCAAAACTTGGCGTATAACCGTGGTCTCGAGAACTCTCAAAGACCGTCGCCAAATGCTCCGCATGCTCCGCTCTGGCGAGAATAAACCAAGATGTCATCAATGAATACTATCACAAACGTATCCAAAAATGGCTTGAACACTGGTTCATCAAATCCATAAATACCACCGAGCATTGGTCAAACCGAAAGACATAACCACTCGAACTCATAGTGCCGTCACGGGTCCGAATGCGATCCTAGGGACATCCGCCTCTAACTCGTACCTGATGATAGCCCGATCGCAGATCAATCTTGGAGAAACATCTCGCACCCTGCAACTGGTCGAACAAATCATCAATCTTGGGAAGGGGGTATCTGTTCTTAATAGTCACCTTGTTCCGCTGCCTGTAATCAACACACATGCGCGCCCCGCCCTTCTTCTTCACGAACAATACGGCGCTCCCGGGAGAAACACTAGGCTCGATGAAGCCGCTTCTCCAAAGAAATCTCTCACTGGTCCTTCAACTCTCAACTCGGCGGGTGCCATTCGTATGGCGGAATAGAAATAGCCGAGTGTCCGTAGCACATCGATACAAAACTCTATCTCCTCTCGTGAGGATACCCGGAGGTCGTCCGAAACACATCCGGGAACTCTCGACTCTGAATCGATCAAAATCTGTACCGCAGCCTCGTGATCAAACACCGAATGAGATGGTAGATATACCCCTTTTGCACCATCTTCCTAGCCTTGAGGTAGGAAATAAACCTACCCCTCGGCGACACAGTGTTCCCCTCCCACTCAATAACCGGCTCCCCAGGAAACTGGAACCGTACCACTCTCTCCCTGCAGTCTACATTGGCGTAGCAAGAAGCTAACCAATCCATACCCATGATCACATCGAAATCGGTCATATCCAACTCTATCAAGTCGGCTAGGGTCTGACGACTGCATAAAGACACCGGGCAAGCCATATATACCCGCCGAGCTACCACCGAATCACCCACTAGCGTAGCTACCTCGAAAGGGTCTATGGACTCAGGCTCTATCCCTATCCTACTAGCAATAAGGGGAGATATATAGGGGACAGTAGAACCGGATCTATCAAGGCATACACGCCACAACATGAAATCGATAAAGTACCGTGACGACATCAGTGACGCCCCGTCCCGCTTACCGGACAAGACATAAATGCGGTTCTGAGGACCGCTAGAACTAGACCCCTGCCACGACCTCTGCCGCGACCTGCTGGTCCCTGAGCACCCTGACCTCCGGGGCGAGTAACCGTAGGTGAAGAAGACCCGGCGAAAGACCACTGAGGTGACCCACCACCGTCTGCGCCTCGTTGGGACAGCTCGCATAGTGACCTGGCCGCAAGTGTAGCAAACTCCGAGGTAGTATCACAACTCCCGAATGGAATCTACCACATCGGACACCGAGAGGACCACGACCGTTAGCACCCTGCTACCTCGAAGTCCAAGTCCTGGGCCCGACCGCCTCAATACCCCGCCTGTAAGACGGTGTTGGAGTGCTCAGGTGCCGTGGTGCAAATCTAGGCTGGCCGAGATCGCCCACCACGAGCTACCAAAAGATCCGCCGTCTTGGCCTTCGCTGCTGATATCTGTCGATCCGTCGGCCTCTACGCTCTTCGCATCCAAGTGCATGGGCCTGCATGCGGGCAATGTCCATGCCCGGCTGAAGAGCTACACCCGAGCAAGACTCTGCCAAATAATCATCTATCCCGGTGACGTAGCGGTGCACCCTGTCCTCCATATCTGCTACCAACGCAGGGACATATCGAGCCATCGAGTCGAACTCCACGTTGTACTCCCAATGCGCGCCTCTGCGCCTCGGATCAAAAATCGTCGGCCCGTGCTCTCTCATCTCGGCGGCAAGAAATGAGTGAGAAATGCCTCAGAACTCGTCCCATATCTGGAGGCGCGTGCTCTCCCGGATAGCTCGCGAATCAAACGATCATCGCGGTATCACGCAGCCGATGTGAACCTAAGACCACTGACTCGGTCTCCGAAGCCCTGATCACTCTCATGATGTCACGACCCGAACCCGGGCCCGTGACTGGTGCCTTACCCCGGGCACCCTAGTGATACAACATCAGAGAAAACCAGCGGAAATAAAACTTAAACATGTAAATAGACATGGATTAAGATGAAAGAAAATAGGCCAACCAAAACGGTTGCCTTTCAACATATGTATATATAAACATTAGAACAGTTACAATCCTTACAACCCTGCCCACAAAGGCTACGCACTCTAAGATTTATACCACAACTATGACGGGACAGGGCCCCGCCATACCCCTGAATGTACAAGTACCTACAGACTCAGGGTAACATACCAAAGATAAGCCTCCGACGGAACGGAGCTTCCCAAAATGCTGAAATGAGATCCTAAACGCGGGGATCGACAGCCGATGTACTTCTACCTGCGGCATGAACGCAGCCCCGAAGGTCAAGATAACAGTACCATGTGAAATCAGAAATATCAGAATGAAATCATAATAGTCTATAAAAAGCAGGAGACATGTATGATAACCAACTACAGTTCATAACATAAAAGTAGTCATGTCAAGTCAGGGACTCACGCCCTCAAGTCATCCCTCATGCCCGTGGAACTCCTTCCTCACTGCCGGCAGTCTAGGTACAAATCAGGTGATACGCACAACATGTCTCGGCCCATCTCATGGACCAAGTATAGAACCGTGTGGAATACATTCCTGATGAACCTGTAGTCGAGTGAAATACATTCCCTGATGAACCGTAGTCGAGTGAAATACATTCCGGATGAACCGTGGTCGAGTGAAATATATTCCGGATGACTGTAGTTGAGTGAAATACATTCCCGGATGAACCGGTAGTCGAGTGAAATACATTCCTTGCACAACAAAGGCTATCACAATAAGCATAGGCAAGTTTCACAACAACATGCATAGGCAAGTTACACAACAACAAACATAGGCAAGTTATACACAACTCAAGGTACTTTCATTTTATGCCAAAGTCCGGATTTTAACCCTAAAGTACTACGTACGTTAAATTCCTTTTAAGAGATTCATTCCTTTTATAAAAGTCACCCGATACCCGTGGTATATAAAAATGTGTGACTTATATCTTTTAAGTAAACCAAAACAACTTTCATACTTTCCTTTTTAAGACCAAATTTAAGGCAATACCATGCCTTCTTTTTGGACCAAAATACTTCTCTTTTAAAAGTCAAGTTACCACATTAAAACAAATGATAAAACCCTTCTTTTGTTTTCATAAAGTCGTTATAACCAACTTTCCATAAATCTATTATAACACTTTATGTTTTAAACCATTTTAAGACAACACAATGCCTTTCTTTTCCCTAAAAGTTCCAGTTTGCCTAATTTCAATTACGCAAGTCTCTTTTTAGAAAAGTTTCATAGTTCAATGTCTTAAGCTCTTTTTTAAAACAATAGAGTAACATATGCCATAGGTGAGTAGGTTAATCTTGTTCATAATCAATCTTATTAAGCAGCCATGATCTAGAAAATGTAATATCATTTTGTCTCATCTTAGCTTATGCAGATGGAGGTTTCTATGGTTTTAATAATACTTTATTATTCAATACATTTTCCTTTATTAACGCGCAGTTGGTTTATCGATACACATTCGATTTCCAAATCAAGAAACATTACTTCTTTTAAAAACCAAGTACTCATTACTCACGAATGAGGTTTCACACAAAATCCATATTAAATCATTTAAGTTAAGTCTCTTATCTTATAAGATCAAGTCTCTTAACTTCTAAAATCAAGAAACCATTTTCTTTACCTCTCTTAAGACGCTTATACCTAACTCCCATAAAGCTAGTATAACTCTTTTTAAAACCTTTAAAACCAAGTGTTACTCTTCTTTCAAAATGGTTTCTTAACAATTTTGAAATACTTCAAAATTCTTATTATTCGTGCTTAAGTCAAAAGACATTGCCGCATAACCACGCTCAATTAGCACACGTCGTCACCGTACTATATATTATTCAAAGCTTAAGTCAAAAGACATTGCCGTACTATATATATCTTCCTTTAAAATATCATGCTCAAGAGTATAGGAAGAATCACATACCTCGCGACGATTATCGACTATAAGCAAACGCTCGCCTGTTATAACCCTACTAGCCTTGTCCACCTTCTAAGTAGCCCATGCTACTTGCGAACATCAACCAATATAGGTTATCGACCATCAGAATACGGTTCTATGTAAGTGCGGTTTAATCTTCTACTTATAAATTCGTGCTTAAGTCCAAAGACATTGCCACAAGACTATGTTCGATTCTATATATAGTATACTTTAACTATATATTCCAACAACATGTAATTTCCAATTACCATAGAAGGACGAGAGTATTTACCTCGGTAAGCCCAAAATTATCCAAGTTTAATGTCGCTCCCGAGCAACGTTTAGCTCCTACTCCGAGTGCTCAATCCGCTCCAAACAACCCCAGAAGTTCTACGCAACTTCTACTTAACACTTCAACCGACTATGAAGGTTTTCCTTAGGGTTTCATTTAGTGGCTAAAGGAAGTATAATAGTATTTTTCGGGGCTTTTGTACAAATGTAACTTTGGAAAGTACTACAAGGTATTTGGCTAAAGTATTTGGGCATTATAACAATACTAGGAGAGTATTTCTATACCACAACAAGGGGGTATTTATACGAGACAACAAGGCTAGGGGGGGTACCCCTCTCGGCCAAGCTTCTCACAAGGGGGACTTTTTGGGACGAGATACCACACTCACGGGGGGCGGAAGAGAGCTTTCAAGACTTAGAAAGATTTTTGGATGAAGAAGTCTTCCAAAGTGGGTATTTATAGGTCAAGAAATGGCCAAGATTCACCCAAGTGTTAGGCAAGTGTAGGGCTAGGATTCCACCATGTGTACCTTATCCATCTACCACACAACTTGCACAAAATATCCTACCTACTACACAAGACCCAATCGGCCAAGCATTACCGCCCACCCCTTCCAATGTGAGGGTGACACTTGTCACCCTCCCGTTGGTCCAAAATGTTTCGTCTCTCGGAAAAATCCGCAAAAATTAGAAATGACATAGCCGGAATTTTCCCTACGAAAGCTGTGGAAACGTTTCGTCGAAAAACGACTCCAATCGGGTGTTGTGTACAAATTTCGAAACTAGCCAACCTTTAGGCTTAAATTATTATACGTACGCCCTCACGTACATACTCTGGAAATACGGGGTATAACATTCTCCCCTCCTTAGAAACATTCGTCCCGAATGTTCCTTCTCAAGGCGGATAAAGATGAAGTTCTTCTAACAAGTTTCCACTGCCACACATGGCCACAAACATAACACACGTTCTCTCCATTCCTTACTCGTCGTGCCCTCCTCGAACACTTGAACTCTTCTAGTATACGCACCATACTTCAGTCATCGCTTCAGTTTCCAAAACTTTGGAGTCACCACCTCCAAACTTGGTCATCTACTAGCCTCAATCTTCCTTAAGGCCATTCCCGGCCTTCACGATCCGCTCAGTCGAACATATCCACTAACTCATACGATGGTCATCTAAACTTGGGCCTAGCACCCTCGTGACCCTACCACCTGGCGGGACCACCCAGAGCTGACCCCACCTCGAAACAGGCCGCGGGTTGGCCCTCAACATGGCCCCAACCCGACCAACTTAACGCATCACGCTCTTGTTCCCCGATCCGGAACAATCTTACCTATACAGGTCATAAAGCTACCACTTCCATTTCACACTACCTGCGGCTTACCCTTTTCACTAACTGTGTTTCTAAATCACATTTTAGCACAAAGCTATCCGATCATAACACTAAACACATCAACAACATCAATACATACAAAACTCTAGAGGTTAGGGATATACAGATCTACCGCTCCACTCTAATCATAGGCCTGCACTGCGTATACCCAAGCGATGAACACCGCCATCGATCCTGCATCGCGCTAAACCGCCGGTACCTCTCCTATAAGCACGATCTCGTCACATGGCCACGACGGCGCGCAGTGAAACAAGCACCCGATAAAAGACGACATTCCCGGGATGATGTTTGCCACATCGTGCACACCGAGGGGACATGAATCCTGGCTAGCACTCACGTATACGCGGAACTGAAGCCCCGAGCTCGACCAGCTCGAATACCGAACGTCCCCGGCGCGGAGGACCACTGCATCTTGGCGGAGGTACATAACTAACTCGCTGAGGCGGTCCGCCTCGAAAGTTACCAAAGGACCTGCTGTCACGCCCTCTTCTGCCGATCTCGGCCATTTCGCCGACCTCTCCGTGCCTCACATCCTAGTGCATGAGCTTGCATGCGGCAATGTCCATGCCAGGTGAAGAGCTACACCGTCAAGCCTCGCTAGTAATCATCTAGCCCGCGACGTAGCGGTGTACTCGCCCTCCATATCGCCTACTACTGGGGACATACCGAGCTAACGAGTCGAACTCACATTGTACTCTCTAACCGTCCGCCCGCCCCGCCTTAACGTCAAAAATCTGTTACCGAGCCCTCCTCATCTGTGGAGGCAAGAAGTGTGCAAGAAATGCCTTTGAGAACTCGTCCCATATACCGGAAGTGCATTCTCTCCCGACAGCTCCCACGAATCAAACGATCAGCGGTATCACGCGGCCGATGCGAACCTAGGACCACCGACTCGGTATCCGATGCCTTGATCACTCTCGCGACCAGAATCGCCGGATGAACTCCTGCGGATCATCCTCGTGCCTCGACCCATAAAACTCGCGGGTTACATCTCGTAAAATCCCGTAGTCTCAAATGCGCTCGGGGTGAACTACGGGTGCTACTGGGCTGGAATCGCAAAGATTCACCGATCCTCATATCTGCCACGACCACGGCGATCGGGCCATCTCCTTGTACTTATCTCATCTCGCTCCAGCCGGGATGGAGGCTCAGTATCAGAGTCTCAGCAGCATCGCCGCGGCTCTAAACTCGCTGGTCTTTGGCGGCCGCGAAACCCGCCGTCGGAAGCTTGCTCGGTCTTGGCCGGGCTGCGCTCGTGCACTCTGTATCTCTCACTAACACTCCTCGATCGCCTTGCCCACGGGCTCAGGTTGCCTTACGCGAGGCATAATCGTAAAGGAAAGGAATACGTCAGAGGGGTCCAACTTATCACACAGCTCTAAGGCACGATCTCAGAATGAGAAGAATGGAAACCAATCCTAAATGTCCTATAGCCTCTTGATTATAGATGTGGTGCACAGCACACCGATAATCAAGACTACCTAGACACGGTGCTGTAGACACTTCCGAGGACTAATCGCTCGATACCACTTTTGTCACGACCGAACCGGGCGTTCTGGTGCCTTACCGGGCACCCTAGTGATACAACATCAGAGAAAACCAGCGGAAATAAAACTTAAACATGTAAATAGACATGGATTTAGATGAAAGAAAATAGGCCAACCAAAATGGTTGCCTTTCAACATATGTATATATAAACATTAGAACAGTTACAATCCTTACAACCCTGCCCACAACAGTGCTACAGATCTCTAAGATTTATACCACAACTATGACGGGACAGGGCCCCGCCATACCCCTGAATGTACAAGGACCTACAGACTCAGGGTAACATACCAAAGATAAGCCTCCGACGGAACGGAGCTTCCAAAAATGCTGAAATGAGATCCTAAACGCGGATCGGCGGTAGATGTACTTCTACTGCGGCATGAACGCAAGCCCCGAAGGAGGTCGATAACAGTACCAAGTATGTGAATCGAAAAATCAGAATGAAATCATAATAGTCTATAAAAAGCAGAGACATGTATGATAACCAACTACGCTCATAACATAAAAGTAGTCATGTCAAGTCGTGGACTCACGCCTCAAGTCATCCTCACGCGTGGAACTCCTTCCTCACTGTCGGCAGTCTAGGTACAAATCAGGTGATACGTACAACATGTCTCGGCCCATCTCATGGACCAAGTATAGAAACGTGTGGAATACATTCCCGGATGAACCGGTAGTCGAGTGAAATACATTCCCGGATGAACCGGTAGTCGAGTGAAATACATTCCTGATGAACCGGTAGTTGAGTGAAATACATTCCGGATGAACCTGAGTCGAGTGAAATACATTCCGGATGAACCTGTAGTTGAGTGAAATACATTCTGATGAACCTGAGTCGAGTGAAATACATTCCTTGCACAACAAAGGCTATCACAATAAGCATAGGCAAGTTTCACAACAACATGCATAGGCAAGTTACACAACAACAAACATAGGCAAGTTATACACAACTCAAGGTAATTTCATTTTATGCCAAAGTCCGATTTTAACCTAAAGTACTACGTCGTTAAATTCCTTTTAAGAGATTCATTCCTTTTATAAAAGTCACCCGATACCCGTGGTATATAAAAATGTGTGACTTATATCTTTTAAGTAAACCAAAACAACTTTCATACTTTCCTTTTTAATACCAAATTTAAGGCAATACCATGCCTTCTTTTTGGACCAAAATACTTCTCTTTTAAAAGTCAAGTTACCACATTAAAACAAATGATAAAACCCTTCTTTTGTTTTCATAAAGTCGTTATAACCAACTTCCCATAAAGCTGTCATAACACTTTATGTTTTAAACCATTTTAAGACAACACAATGCCTTTCTTTTCCCTAAAAGTTCCAGTTTGCCTAATTTCAATTACGCAAGTATCTTTTTAGAAAAGTTTCATAGTTCAATGTCTTAAGCTCTTTTTTAAAACAATAGAGTAACATATGCCATAGGTGAGTAGGTTAATCTTGTTCATAATCAATCTTATTAAGCAGCCATGATCTAGAAAATGTAATATCATTTTGTCTCATCTTAGCTTCTATGCAGATGGAGGTTTCTACTGGTTTTAATAATACTTTATTATTCAATACATTTTCCTTTATTAACGCTGCAGTGGTTTATCGATACACATTCTGATTTCAAATCAAGAAACATTACTTCTTTTAAAAACCAAGTACTCATTACTCACGAATGAGGTTTCACACAAAATCCATATTAAATCATTTAAGTTAAGTCTCTTATCTTATAAGATCAAGTCTCTTAACTTCTAAAATCAGTAAACCATTTTCTTTACCTCTCTTAAGACGTTTATACCTAACTCCCCATAAAGCTAGTATAACTCTTTTTAAAACCTTTAAAACCAAGTGTTACTCTTCTTTCAAAAATGGTTTCTTAACAATTTTGAAATACTTCAAAATTCTTATTATTCAGGCTTAAGTCAAAAGACATTGCGTATAACTACGCTCAATTAGCACGTCGTCTCAGTACTATATATTATTCAGGCTTAAGTCAAAAGACATTGCCGTACTATATATATCTTCCTTTTAAAATATCATGCTCAAGAGTATAGGAAGAATCACATACCTCGCGACGATTATCGACTATAAGCAAAACGCTCCTCGGTTATAACCCGGCTAGCCTTGTCCACCTTCTAAGTAGCCCATGCTACTTGCAGAACATTAACCAATATAGGTTATCAGTCTACTGTAAATACGGTCCTATGTAAGTGCAGTTTAATCTTCTACTTATAAATTCAGGCTTAAGTCCAAAGACATTGCCACAAGACTATGTTCAGTTCTATATATAGTATACTTTAACTATATATTCCAACAACATGTAATTTCCAATTACCATAGAAGAATGATAGTATTTACCTCGGTAAGCCCAAAAATTATCCAAGTTTAATGTCGCTCCTGAGCAACGTTTAGCTCCTACTCCGAGTGCTCCAATCCGCTCCAAACAACCCTTAGAAGTTCTACGCAACTTCTACTTAACACTTCAACCGACTATGAAGGTTTTCCTTAGGGTTTCATTTAGTGGCTAAAGGAAGTATAATAGTATTTTTCGGGGCTTTTGTACAAATGTAACTTTGGAAAGTACTACAAGGTATTTGGCTAAAGTATTTGGGCATTATAACAAAACTAGGAGAGTATTTCTATACCACAACAAGAGGGTATTTATACGAGACAACAAGGCTAGGGGGTACCTCTCGCCAAGCTTCTCACAGGGTGGGGACTTTTTTGGACGAGATACTACACTCGAGGGGAGGAAGAGAGCTTTCAAGACTTAGAAAGATTTTGGATGAAGAAGTCTTCCAAAGGGGTATTTATAGGTCAAGAAATGGCCAACCAATGGCCAAGATTCACCCAAGTGTTAGGCAAGTGTAGGGCTAGGATTCCACCATGTGTACCTTATCCATCTACCACACAACTTGCACAAAATATCCTACCTACTACACAAGACCCAATCGGCCAAGCATTACCGCCCACCCCTTCCAATGTGAGGTTGACACTTGTCACCCTCCTGTTGGTCCAAAATGTTTCGTCTCTCATAAAAATCCGCAAAAAATTAGAAATGACATAGCGGAATTTTCATACGAAAGCTGTGGAAACGTTTCGTCTAAAAACGACTCCAATCGGGTGTTGTGTACAAATTTCGAAACTAGCCAACCTTTAGGCTTAAATTATTATACGTACGCCCTCACGTACATACTCTGGAAATACGGTATAACACATGATCCATTGAAGTCGGATGAACTCCTGCGATCATCCTCGTGCCTCGACCGTAGAACTCGCGGGCTACAACTCGTAAAATCCCGTAGTCTCGTTATCCGATCTAGGATGAACCACGGGTGCTCACTGGGCTGCTGCGTCGGCCTATCCTCATGTCGGCCACAATCACGGCTAGTGGCGGGCCATCTCTCAGAAACCCATCTTCTGCTTCCAGTGTGGGATCGAGGCGCAGTCTTGTGGTCTCGCTGGGGCGGCGGCGTCGTGGAACTCGCCGTCGAGGTATCGCCTGTATAGATGGGCACAGGCCTCGTGACCCTCTGTGTCCTACTAGCGCCTCCTCGGTGCCTTGCCGCCTCGGGCGGGTTGCCTTGCGTGGAGGCATAACTGGTACAGGAAAGAAATACGTTAGAGGGGTCCAACTTATAACACAACTCTAAAGCACGATCTCAGAGTGAGAAGAATGGAAAACAATCCTAAATATCCTATAGCCTCCTGATTATTGGTGTGGTGCACAACACACCGATAATCAAGACTCTACTAGATACGGTCTGTAGACACTTTCCAGGATTAATCGCTCGATACCACTTTTGTCACGACCGATCCGGGCGTGGATCGTGCCTTACCGGCACCCAAGTAGTCATACATCGAGTAATCGTGAATATAAAAACAAGACATGAAACCAATGTAAAAGAGACACAGTTTATCCAAGAAAAGATTGCCTTTCGGCATGTATATATATAAAGAGTGAACAGTTACATCCCAACTTTATAACAGGACTACAAACCTCTAGGAATGTAAACAACTATGGCGGGACAGGGCCCCGCCATACAGGGAGATCATACCCAAAAGATAAGCCTCCGGAGAAAACGGGGCATTCCCAAAAGCAGAAACGGTGATCCTAGGAGCGGGGATCAACAACATGAGTACCTCTACCTACGGCATGAACGCAGCCCCCCGAAGGAGGTCAGTACAACAGGTACCAAGTATGTGAAACTGTAAAGTACTGAAATGAACTCAAAGCATTTTTAAAACCACTTACAAATACAACCAATTCAACTGCACATAATGCCACAGCATAGACAAAAGCAAAAATAGATATAATGTAATTGGTCTTTTCTAGGCCGCTAATGATCGAAGCAAGGCCAATCGCCCATAGTATCATTATGCGTGCCTAATCCTGGAACTCCCGCAGTCCGCATAGGTCCCACAGACCCGCATGAGGTATTCCTCGCATCGGGGCGGCTAACCCGCGGCATCCTCCTGGACGCCCGAAGTCCGCATAGTCCTGTGGACCGCATAGGCCATATAGACCCGCATCGGCGTAACACACCCGGAGTGATCAATCCTGGAACTCCCGCAGCTCCGCATAGGTCACACAGACCCGCATGAGGTATTCCTCGCATCGAGGGTGGAAAGTCCTCGGCATAATAACAAGTCAGGGGGGTATGTAATATAATAGCAGTACAACGGGCTTATCGTTTAACAACATAAGCACAACAAGAATAACCCCCTTACACAAACTGTTATACCCCGTATTTCCAGAGTATGTATTTGAGGACGTACGTACATTTGTGCAAACCCTAATTAGGTTAAGGATGGAATTGTGAACTTTCAACGGAAAAGATTCCGAACCTTGTGAAGAAAATTCTACGTTTTTAATAGTTTAACCGATTACGGATTTTTTTCCGAGAGGCGAAATATTTTGGACCAATAGGAGGGCGACATGTGTCACCATTAGTTGTCATGGGTTGGACGAAAATGTTGGCCAAGTGGACAAGGTCAAGTGGTCAAAGTCTTGGAAGACATTTTCTTTTGGTGAGTGGGAGTAGGTATGTTGGACGTTTTTTGTGCCTAGTGGAAGGCCACATGGCTCTTTGTTGTGGGGGACATATGTCCCAATGTTGTGGTGGACATATGTCCCAAGGTTATGGTGGACACTTGGTTGGAAGACCTCATTCTTCACATGGATCCAAATCTTCACCCTCCATTTGTTTTAATCTTGGCCCTTGGAGGTTCTATAAATACCCCCCTCTTGTGCAAGACTTCTTCATCACTTGAACAATTTCCAAGTCTCAAAATCCCTCTCCCCCTTTGAGAAGCTCTCGTCCAAACACCCCCCCCCCCTTCCTAGTAGCTCTCGCCGAAACTCCCCCCTCTCTTGATAGGTCTCGTCCCACACCCCTCTCCCTTAACCAAACTTTGTCCAAAAAATTCCTAAACTCTTAAGTGTTCTTCCTTAGTGTATTAGGAAGATTGTTAACCAAAAGTTAGAAAAGATTTCACACCCTAGCCCCTAAAGCCTCACCTTGGTCGAGAGTTGTGAGGACAAGAACCTAAGTGTTCTTCACTTGTTTAGGTTGGTTCTTAAAGAAGAGTTGGTTAGGAGCGTATAAGGGTTGCTTGGAGCGGGTTGGAGCGCGCGGAGTAGGAGCTAAACGTTGCTCAGGATCGACATTAAATCTTGGAAAATTTTGGGCTTATCGAGGTAATTAATCCTGTCCTTCTATTGTAATTGGAGGTTACATACTATAGTAGTATAGAAATAAGTATAAGATATAGAAGGATATTAAAGAAGAGAATTGAATTGTACTTACATAGGACTGTATTTACAGTAGACTTGAGTAGTTTGACGAGTAGGGAAGTGATGCCCAATTTTCCGTAGAAGTAAGAACCTTCTGCTTAGAATATTCTACAGAGTAGTCTAGACGTTGATAGACGTATTTGACTATTATAGGTTGATACTCTGCGCGCGACATATTCGACTTGGCAGGTGGATTTCACCGAGGAGGTATGTGATTCTTCCTATCCTCTTGAGCATGATATTTTAAAATATATATAGTACGGTAGACGTACGTGTGTTAACTGAACGTGGTTTTACTTCGATGTCTTTTGACTTGAGTTTTAAATAATAAGAATCTTGAAGTATTTCAAAAGAAGTATGAATCGTTTTTGAAAGAAGAGTAATACTTGGTTTTAAAAGCTTAAGAGTTATGCTAGCTTTATGGGAAGTTAGGTATAACGACTTAAGAAAGATAAAAGAAACGGTTTACTTAATTGTTTATGAAAGCCTTGTATTGATTTCGGAAAAAGGGAAATAAGTATCGAACAAACCACTGCAGCGCTAATAAAGGAAAATGTATTGACTAATTAAGTATTATTAAAACCAGTAGAAACCTCCATCTGCATAGAAGCTAAGATAAGACAAAATTGTATTACATTTCCTAGATCATGACTGCTTTAATAAGATCATTAATAAACAAGTTTTGATTTTCTTAAAATTTCAAAGTAAGGACTTGATTTATAAAAGACAAAGACTTGAAAATTTGAAGTGTTTTCGTTTAAAAAGGAAGGCATGTTTTTGTCTTAAGTTGGTTCAAAAAGAAGGTAGGGAAATTGTTTTGGTTCACTTAAAAAGATAGTAACTCTATTTTGATACTACGGGTATCGTGTGACTCTTGTGAAAGAAACAGATCTTTTTAAAGAGTTAATGTATGAAGTACTTTGGGGATAAAAACCCGAACTTGTTGACATAACATAGAAAGTACCTTGTGTGAATAACTTGACTATGTTGGTTTGTGATAGCCTTGTAATACTTTCTTGTTGGTTTGATAAGTAAACATGTTATGATGCTACGTGTGTTAGTATCTTGTAACGTTTGTGTAAAGGGGGTTCCCTTGTTGTGCTTATGTTGTTTAACGATAAGCCGTTATGTTAGTATTGTACCACTCACCTCTTGACATGTTATACCGGGGGTTAAGCTGCCCCCCGATGCGAGGGATGCCTCATGCGGGTCCAGGGGACCTATGCGGAGCTACGAGAGTTCCAGGTTAGTGTGCGGGGAATACCTCATGCGGTCTATGTGGCCATGCGGACTACGAGAGTCCAGGACGATGCCGAGGAGTAGCTACCCTCGATGCGGGGAATACCTCATGCGGGCCTAGGTGGCCTATGCGGAGCTGCGAGTCGAGATTAGACGCGCATTGATACCGAGGCGAGTGGCGGCCGATCCTGTGGCGCGGTCTTGACAGACCTCGTGATACAGTTTTATAGCATTGTTGGTACTGTGGGTTTTAGTAGTCGGCTATGCCTTCGTACTTACCCCGTACGGTTTTATTATGACACAGGTGGGACCTGGTGTTCATGTGTATTCCTTGGTGCTTTTATATCATGGACTGCCGGCAGTGAGGAAGGAATTCCACGGGCATGATTGATATTGTGGGCATGAGACCCATGGTTATATTTGAGTGATGACTTTAAGGGCGTGAGTCCCTGACTTGACATGACTGCTTACATATTGTGTATCGTAAATTGGTTATCATATATGTCTATGTTTTATATAGACTATTATGATTTCATTTCTGATATTTTGATTTCACATACTTGGTACTGTTATCGACCTCCTTCGGGGGGCTGCGTTCATGCCGCAGGTAGAGGTACACCAGTGGTTGATCCTCGCTCATAGGGTCACAGTTCAGCGTTTTGGGAAGCTCCGTTTCTCCGGAGGCTTATCTGTGGTATAGTCCCCTGTCGTTGTAGGTACTTACATTCAGGGGTATGGCGGGGCCCTGTCCCGTCGTTGTTGTTATAATATTCGTAGTGCAGTAATCTTGGTGTGGCAGAGTTTGTAAAAGGGATGTAACTGTTCGGGTTCAAGTTTTATTTATATATGCCGAAAGGCAACTTTTCTCAGATAAACTGTTTCTCACTTCATATTGTTTCATGTCTTGTTTTTATATTCCGCTGGTTACTCTGATGTATGTCTACTTGGGTGCCCGGGTAAGGCACCAGTCACGGGCCCGGGATCGGGTCGTGACACAAACATTACACGACACTAACACACGTAGCATCATAATATGTCTACTTATCAAACCATCTTACTACACTTTCCAGAAATCAATACAAGGCGTTCATAAACAAATAAGTAAACCGTTCCTTTTATCTTTCTTAAGTCGTTATACCTAACTTCCCATAAAGCTAGTATAACTCTTAAGCTTTTTGTTTAAAAACCAAGTATTACTCTTCTTTCAAAAATGATTCATAATTCTTTTGAAATACTTCAAGATTCTTATTATTTAAAACTCAAGCAAAAGACATCAAAGTAAAACCAAGTTTAGTTAACACATGTACGTCTACCGTACTATATATATTTCAAAAGTATCATGCTCAAGAGTATAGGAAGGATCACATACCTCCTCGGCTAAATCCACCTGCCAAGTCGAATATGTCGCGCGCAGAGTATCAACCTATAATAGCCAAATACGTCTATCAACGTCTAGACTACTCTGTAGAATATTCTAAGCAGAAGGTTCTTAATTCTATGGAAAATTGGGCAGCATTCCCCTACCCGTCAAACTACACAAGTTGTTACACCCCGTAGTTCCAGAGTATGTATACGAGGACGTACGTTCGAGAATACGACATTTAAATTGGAAAGGAAGAAAGATGTGATTTTTCGACGGAAAAGTTTCCGGATTTTGTGAAGGAAAAATGTTCGTTAAAGGGAATTGGATTCCCAGATTTGGTATTTGGACTTTTTGGAATATTTGAGAATTATGAAATTTTATTTCCGAAATTGGTCACGTGGGGCCCAGGAAAATTCTGATTTTGTAGAGCCACTTTATTTTGGATTTTTGGCATTACGGATATTTTTGGAAGATGAAATATTTTGGGCGAGTAGGGGCGACACGTGTCACCCCGTGTGGCCATGTTGGCGGGTGGAGAAGACAAGTGGGGCGTTTTTAGGTGGACAAGTGGCCCATTTTTGTGGTGGCCACTTGTCCCATTTTTGTGGTGAACAAATGGTTGGCCAACTACCCACACACATGTACCCAATCTTCACCATCCACTTGCCTAGATCTTGGCCATTGTTTTCCCTATAAATACCCCTTGTGTGCAAGACTTTATTTCATCCACATTAGAAAGTTTCCAAGGCAAAAATTTCCCTCCCTCCCTTAGTGAGTTCTCGTCCAAACACCCCCCCCCCCCACCGTGAGTAGAATTCTTCAACTATTGTTGTTATTCCAAATACTTTAGCCTAAATCCCTTGTGGTATTCCAAAGAAATCCCAACATAAGAGCCCGGAAATACTACTTTATTCCATAGTCGCAAAATGAAGCCCTAGAAAAATCTTCATAGCTTAGATGAAGTGTTAAGAGAAGTCGTTTGGAAACTTCTAAGGGTTTCTTGGAGCGGGTTGGAGCGTCAGGAATTGGAGCTAAACATTGCTCAGGATCGACTTATATCTTGGATAATTTTGGGCTTCTCGAGGTAATGATCTTTGTCCCCCTATTGTAATTGGATATTACATGTTGTAGTAATGTATAGTTGAGTATACTATATGTAGAATGAATATGGATAAGAATTGAACTGTATGTACATAGGATTTGTATTTCTGATGGACTTGTAGTAATATTGGGGAGTAGAATTGTACACGTCCGGTTAGACGTGTAACCCCCCCTGGGATTGTTGGTTTGGTAGCAGGCCTCGTTAGAGGAGGAGATTTATGTGGTTGCGTGGGGGGGGGGGAGGTGCTGCCGAAATTTCCGTAGAATAAGGAACCTTGTATCTAGAATTATTCTACGAAGAGATCTAGAGGTTGATAGACGTTTTATGGCCATTATAGGTTGAAGTACTGCGAGTAACGTATTCTACTTGAGGGGTGGAAAAAGCGAGCAAGGTTAGAGTACTTTGGAGCGTTTTGCTAATTGTCGATAATCGTCGCGAGGTATGTGAACCTCTTCCTATCCTTTCTAGCATGATATTTGTGAAATATATTTAGTGCGGTAGACAGCGTGTGTTTAAAGGAATTTGATTTTCCTTTTGTGTCCTTGACTTGATTCCAAAGTTAAGTGACTTGTTATGAAATATTAAGGACTTGAATTATGTTAAAAAGTTGTAAAACCTCACTCATGAGTAATGGGTGTGTGGTCTTTTAAAGAATAAAGTTATCTGGATTTCGAAAATAAGAATGGTTTTATCATTAGATTTAAAATGATAACTTGACTTATAAACAACTTGATTTTGGGAAAGGAGAAGTAACTTGATTTAAAGGTATAGGTTACTTGTTTTTAAAAGAGTGAGACACTTGGTTTAAAAAGTATATTGCTACTTGGCTTTTAAAGGAAAAAGTGCCTTGGTTTTAAAAAGGAAGGCATGCTTTTGTCTTAAGGCTGGTTTAAAAAGAAGGTATGTAAATTGTTTTGGTTTTACTTTGATCTCTTTTGACATGAGTTTAAAAAAAAATAAGAATCTTGAAGTATTTCAAAAGAGTTATGAATCATTTTTGAAAGAAAAGAAATACTTGGTTTTAAAAGCTTAAGTGTTATACTAGCTTTATGGGAAGTTAGGTATAACGACTTAAGAAAGATAGAAGGAACGGTTTACTTATTTGTTTATGAAAGTCTTGTATTGATTTCTGAAAAGTGTAGTAAGATGGTTTGATAAGTAAACATGTTATGATGCTACGTGTGTTAGTGTCTTGTGATGTTGTGTAAGGGGGTTATTCTTGTTGTGCTTACGTTGTTAAACGTTAAGCCCGTTATCTTGTTATTATATCACATACCCCGACTTGTTATGATCCGAGGACTTGCCACCGATGCGAGAATACCTCACGCGATGCGTGTGACTATGATTCGAGAATACCTCATGCGATGCGTGTGACCATGCGGAGTCGCGGGAGTTCGGGATGATCACTCGGGTGTGTTACGATGCGAGGTATACCTCATGCGATGCAATGTGACTATGATTCGAGAATACCTCATGCGATGCGTGTGACTATGCGGCTGCGAGTCGAGAGGATCGCGGGTTAGCCGCCCCGATGCGAGAATACCTCATGCGGAGTGCATGTGACCTATGCGGTGCGGAGTTCGAGATTAGGCACGCATAATGATACTATGGGCGATTGGCCTTGCTTCGATCATTAGCGGCCTAGAAAAGACGATTACGTTATATCTATTTTGCTCTTGTTTATGTTGTGGCACTATATGCGATTAAATTGGTTGTTAAATGCGTGTTTGTAATTGGTTTTAAAATGTTATGATTTGATTTGATGCTACGCTTTCACATACTTTGTACTGTTGTGCGACATCCTTCGAAGTCTGCGTTCATGCCGCGGTAGAGTACACGATGCGTCGATCCTCGCTCTTAGGATCACGATTGCGTTTTGGGAAGCTCCGTTTCTCGAGGCTTATCTTTCGTATAGTCCTGTCGTTGTAGGTACTTACATTCGGGGTATGGCGAAGCCCTGTCTCGTCATTGTTGTTATAACATTCATAAGTGCAGTCTTGTTGTGGCGAGTTTGTAAAGGGATGAATCTGTTGGGTTCAAGTTTTATTTATATATTGAGAAAGGTAACCGTTTTGGTTGCTTTGTTTTCTTATTTCATTATTGTATATCTTGTTTCATGTGTATGTTTTTATTTCGCTGATTTTCTCGATGTTGTATCACTAGGGTGCTCGGTAAGGCACGATCGCGGTCGGGTCGTGACAAAAGTGGTATCGAGCGATTAATCCTCGGAAAGTGTCTACAGACCGTATCTAGTAGAGTCTTGATTATCGGTGTGTTGTGCACCACACCTATAATCAGGAGGCTGTAGGATATTTAGGATTGGTGTTATACCCCGTAGTTCCAGGGTATATATGTGAGGATGTACGTACGAGAATACGACAAAAATTTTGGAAAGAAAGGAAGGTGTGATTTTTTTCGACGGAAAAGTTTCCGGTTTTTGTGAAGGAAAAAGGTTCGTTAATGGGAATTGGATTCCCAGATTTGGTATTTGGACTTCTCGGATTATATTAGAATTTTGGGATTTTATTTTCAGAAATGGTCACGTGGGACCCACGGGAGAAATTTACGGTTTTGTGGGGTCCACTTTGTTTTTGAGATTTTCGGTATTTTGGATATTTTCGGAAGACGAAATATTTTGGACGAGTAAGGGGGCGACACGTGTCACCCTCGAGTGGCCGTGTGGGCGAATTGGTGGAGACAGTGGCTAGCCACTTGTCCCATGGCGAAAATGGCCATGACACTTGGCACCAATTTTCGTTGGCCATGTGGTGTGGTGGGACCCACACACACATGGCCCAATCTTGACCATACACTTACATTGATCTTGGCCCTTGATTCTTCTATAAATACCCCCTTAAGGTTGAAGACTAATTCATCTCACACTTGAAAACTTTCCAAAGCAAATACTCCCTCCCCTTTAGCCTTGTTTCGTCCCCCTCCCCCACTTGTGTAGAAAATACTTGGAGTATTATTGTATAATCCCAAATATCTTAGCCTAGTATCCCTAGTTGTATTCCAAAGTTATTTCAATACTAGGAGCCCGAACATACTACTTTATTCCAATAGTCGCAAAGTGAAACCCTAGAAAAATCTTCCTAACTTGGTTGAAGTGTTAAGAGAAGTTGTTTAGAAACTTTTAAGGGTCGCTTGGAGCGGGTTGGAGCGTAAGGAGTTGGAGCTAAACGTTGCTCAGGATCGACATATATCTTGGATAATTTTGGGCTTATCGAGGTAATGATCTATGTCCCCCTATTGTAATTGGATATTACATATTGTAGTAATTTAGAATTGTGTATAAGATATATTGGAAGGATGATTATAAAGGATTGAAGTATTTACATTGGATTGTATTCTGATGGACTTGTGTAGTAGAAATTGTACACGTCAGGTTAGGCGTGTAACCTCCCCACAGGAGTTGTTGGCAGTAGCGGGCCGAGTAGAGAGGAGATTTATGTGGTTGCGGGAGAGGTCGCCGAATTTTCTATAGAATAAAGGAATCTTGTATTTAGAATATTCTACGAAGAGATCTAGAAGTTGATAGACGTTTTATGGCCAGTATAGGTGGAAGTACTACGAGTAGCATATTCTACTTGAAGGGTGGAAAAGGCTAGCAAGGTTGTAGTACTTGGAGCTTTTTGCTAATTGTCGATAATCGTCGCGAGGTATGTGAACCTCTTCCTATCTTTTCTAGCATGATTGTTGTGAACTATGTAGTACGGTAGACGTACATTTTCTAAGTGAATTTGGTTGGTTTACTGATTTTAAAAGATAAAGGACTTGACTTATATTTGACTTGATATGATATATGAAGAACTCGAATTGTGTAGAAAGTTGTGAAACCTCATTCGCGAGAAATGAGTATTTGGCCTTTAAAAGGAAATTGATTTCTAAAAGAAAAGAGACTTGAGGAATTGAAGAGTTTTTGGTTTAAAAGAGAGACATGGTTTTGTCTTAAATTGGTTTAAAACATAAAGTGTTATAACAACTTTATGGGAAGTTAGTTATAACGACTTTATGAAAGCAAAAGAATGGTTTTATTTAGAGAGAAGTTTCTCTCACTAGGCGAAAATGCTCTCAACATTTCTCCCTAGTCGCTCTTCGCAATCCGCCTCATTCTTATGATTTCATCTTCGATTTCATACTCCTTAAATCTGATTTCATCTTACTTGATTTTGATACGAAGTTGTTGAGTTTATTACGGAAATTTTACACCTTATTTGAAGATTTTTCGAAAATTGTGGAAAGATTGTTCGAGTTTATCAACTTGTCCATAGATTGTTACGAAGATTCTTCAACTTGTTTAAAGATTATTCAAGACTTGCATTATCTTCCTTCTAGCCATGAGAAAGAATACAAAGATTTGACGAAAGAATGAAAGAGATTATGTTGATTGTTCAAGATTACAAGATTCAAGATATGAATTTGAAGTTTGCATTTCCGGGGGGGCAGCCTCTGGCGGTGGCAAGTTTGCTTCTCGAAATATTGTGGAGTTTTCGGGACAGGCGGGTGATGCAGGGTTGTTAGCAGGTCAGGAGGGTGTTCTTGGTGTGCAAGAGGGTCATGATGGAGGTCTTGGGTTGAGGATTCAGCTCTTTGATTCTCCCAACCTTCCCGGGCACCTTGGGCGTCGAATTCGGTAGCTCTCGACTCACGGGAATTTGCGGATCTTGATATGGATCCCGGGTCGAAAGTGGGTATGGAGGGTAGATCCGGGTGGCAGGAGGGTGGTGTTGATATTCAGAACTTGTGGTTTGAACCTTTGGGTCTCCGACCATTGGCTTCTGAGTACAAAGAGGCTTTTCCGGCGACCACTTTGGATGCCAAGGTGACTACGGGCCTCGAGGTTGGTCACGGGTTGATTGCGGGTCAGGTGGGTGGGCTTGGGTCTTGGGGGAAGTCCATGGGTCACCAGCATTTGGTTGTTGAGTTCGACAATGTTTCTTTTCCAATTGGTCTTGGAAACGCTAAGGTTTTAGGCCAGGGTTTCTTATCCAAAAGAGGTCTAGGAATTTGTTGCATTCAATGGATGCGGAAGTCGAACAATCTTCCCTTCAAACGAGACTTAGTAAATTGGGGAATTTAATTGCTAAGAAAACCAAGGAAACATCTCATTCAATGGGACATCGTAAACTTGAAAGGGTGGCTACGGAATTCGAAGGGTTTACTCTTCAAACAACTTTTGACACTGGATGGTCTACGGACCTTGATAGAGATCCCGGGTCAAAGGTGGGTATGGTGGGGGGTCCCGGGTTGCAAGAGGGTCGTGATAGTGGTCTTGGGTTGTGGATGGAATCCATGGGTCACGGTTTAGAGGGTAATCTTATGAAGGATAATGGTGCGGCTTTTAGTTGTTTTCCGAATGACAACATGGAGGTCAGAGATGGTACGGGTCATGTGGTTGATCCAGGGTCGATGGCGGGTCGGGTCGGTGGTCATGGGTCAGTGTTCATGTCCACGAGGCATCATTCAAAGGTTGGTGAAGCCATTGGGACTTCTTTTCCCAAGGACATTGAGAATGCAATTGTTGCGGTTTCCGAAACCCCACCCCTTCTCGAGGTAATGACGGGTCGCATGGGTGAGCTTCGGTTGATGGAGGATCAAGAGGATGGTTGCGGGTCATGGGCTGCTGATTGGTCACGCAGGTGGTCGTGGGTCATGGCTGCAGCCTAAGAGTCATCGGTTAAAGATTGTAGAGCCCGATGTTGGTTCATTTCCCATGGTTCTTGGTAGTTCAAAACGTGTGGAAGTCGAACAACCTACCCTACAAACGAGACTTGGTAATTTGGGGCATTTAATGGCTGAAAGAACCAAGGAAACATCTCATTCAATGGGGCCTCGAAAATTGATAAGGGTGAGCAGAAGAGTCACCTATCTAACGAATTCAATTGTTGCGGAAAACATAGGCAACTCGTCAAAGAGACTTGGAAAGTTGATGGCTACGAATTGAAGGACTTCTCTTCAATCAAGTCTTGGAAGATCAACTTATGTGGAAATTGAAGGTCACTCCTTTCCAAATCGCCTAAGAACTCACATTTGATCTCGGATGGGCATTTATTGCCAAAAGGCTTGAGCCATTTATGGCAACTCTTTCCAATAGTGCACTACTCTTGAATTCCCCAACAAATGCATCTAATGCACGTACTAAACGTGCAAGGAGTTTTAATTCAACATAGGAAACTTAGGCAGGAATCTTTACAAGTCCTTGTCTAGAACCAAAAGGACTTAAATCTATTATGATCTCATCCCCTCTTGTAATGGCACCTTTGAGTGACCACTGCTCCCCTCCCCCATTTCTTGTTTGCATAACGTTGAGGATTGAGAACCCTCAATGACTGATTGTAGCCATCCTTATTTCCGTTATTAGTAATAATATTTGCATTTACCTGGAAAAAAAAAATTGGTTTTAAAATGGTAACTTGATTTAAGTATAGGTTACTTGTTTTGAAAAGAGTAAGTATTTGAGTTTTAAAGAGTATACTTGATGTTGTTTCAAAAGAAAGGCACTTGGTTTAAAAAAAGTATAGAGTACTTGATTTTAAAAGTCTTGTAAAGGTTTTTACGAAAGTAAAGTAATTTGGTTTGAAAAGGAAATGTGTTTTTGATTCTACGAGTATTAGTATCTTTTACGTAAAAGAGGTCTTTTTGAAAGAATGAAAGTGGGTATTATTTTTGGGTTTGAAACCCGTATTGTTGACATAAAATGAAAGTACCTTGAGTTGTGTGTAACTTGCCTATGTTTGCGTGTGATAGCCTTGTTGTGCGATTGTATTTTTATACCACTGCGTCTCTCGATGGAGGGCGGTTGATTTGTTATGATCTTACTTAGGCGTCTGGCGGTGTGGAGGATTCCGCAGTGCGCTCATTGATAAGCGTTATTCCATGGACTAGCTCTCCATGAGGTTTCTTGATTCGGCCTTGGTATCGGTGGTTGGCTTTCGTACTTGCCGCCTCGTGGTGATTCGGCCTTGGTACACAGTAGTTAGCCTTCGCACTTGCCCGCTCGGTTTAGTGGCGAAGTCGTGACACGGCATTGGTACACAGTAGTTAGCCACCGTACTTGCCCGGTCATACGTGACCACGGCCTTGGTACTGGTAGTCGGCTTCGTGCTTGCCGTGTCGCCCGTGGTTTGGTTGCATAGTATTGTTAGTGCGGCCTTGGTATCTAGTAGTTGGCTTTCGTACTTGCCGGTCGATCGATGATCGCGGCTTTGGTATCCGGTAGTTAGCCCGTGACTTGCCGTCACGGTTGTTATGACACAGTGGGACACGGTGTTCATGTGTATTCCTTGGTGTTGCTATATCATATACTGCCGGCAGTGAGGAATGTATTCCACGGGCAGGATTGATGTTGTGGGCGTGAGACCCATAGTTATATTTGAGTGATGACTTTGAGGCGTGAGTCACGACTTAGCGTATTTGCTTACATGTATTATGTCGTGTAATTTGGTTATCATATGTCTCTGTTTTTTTATAGACTACTATGATTTCATTTCTGATATTTTGATTTCACATACTTGGTACTGTTATCGACCTCCTTGAGTGCGTTCATGCCGCAGGTAGAGGTACATTGGTTGTGGATCCTCGCTCATAGGATCACAGTTCAGCGTTTTGGGAAGCTCCGTTTCTCCGGAGGCTCATCTTTGGTATAGTCTTTGTCAGTGTAGTTACTTGTACATTCAGGGGTATGGCGGGGCCCTGTCCCGTCATAGTTATGGTTACATTCTTAAGTGCATGAAATCTTTGTTGTGGCGGGGTTTGTAAAAGGATTTAAGCTGTTGAGTTGATATATATATGTATATATTCGGGAAGGTGACCGTTTTGATTAGCTTTGTTTCATACTTTATGTCTTGTCTCATGTTTTAGTTTTATTTCACGATTTTCTCGATGTTGTATCACTAGGGTGCAGGTAAGGCACGATCACGGGCCGGATCGGGTCGTGACAAAAGTGGTATCGAGCGATTAGTCCTCGGAAAGTGTCTACGACCGTGTCTAGTAGAGTCTTGATTATCGGTGTGTTGTGCACCACATCTATAATCGAGGTCAGAGGACATTTAGGATTAGTTTCCATTTTCTCACTCTGAGATCGTGCCTTAGAAGGCCGTGTTGTCAGTTGGACTCCTCGGCGTACTCTTTTGTACCGATTATGCCTCACGCAAGGCAACGAGCCGAAGGGCAAAGCGGCGAAGGAGGCTGCGAGTAGAGCACGGAGGTTACGAGGCGAGGCCGATTTTTACTCGGGGTGGTGCTACGAGCGGCGGATTCTACGATGCGCCCGGCCCAGCGAGTTTAGAAGCGCGGCGATGGCTGCGAGACCACGATACTGAGCCTCGGTCCACGGCTGGAGCGAGAGAGATGGGCTCTGAGGAGATGGCACGATTACTAGCGAGATTGTGGCGGACATGAGAGATAGGCTGGGCCGGCGATTCGATGCACCGTGGTTCACCCGAGAGCGGATAGTTTGAGGCTACGGGATTTTCTGAGCTGTAGCCCTCCTGAGTTCTACGGTCGAGGCACGAGGATGATCGCGAGTTCATCCGAAGCGATTCTGACGGATCGTGAGAGTGATCAAGCCGGAGACCGAGTCGGTGGTCTTGGGTTCACATCGGCCGCGTGATCTGCGGTCATTGGTTTGATTCGTGGAGCTGTCGGGAGGGCATGCACTTCGGCCGTATGGAGCAGTTCTCGAGGCATTTCTTGCACATTTCTTGCCTCGCGGATGAGAGGGCTCGGGCGACAAATTTTTGATGTTGAGGCGGGGCGAGCGTCTGATTCGGAGTACAACGTGGAGTTCGACTCGTTGGCGGTATGTCCCGCGTTAGTAGCTAGTATGGAGGGCGAGTGCACCGCTATGTCACGAGGCTAGACGATTATTTGGCGAGAAGTTGCTCGGCGTAGCTCTTGACGAGCATGGACATTGCCGCATGCGAGCTTATGCACTTGGATGTGAGGCACGGAGAGGTCGACGGAATGGCCGGATCGCGAGAAGAGGCGAGCAGCGAGTCTTTTGGCGACTTTCGAGCGGACCGCCTCGGCCAGCGAGCGATTATCGCCTCCCCACAGACGAGTGCCCCTCCACGATCTTGGGGCGTTCGGGATATTCGAGGCGGTCGGGGCTCCTGGTTTGAACTTTCGAGGGAGTAAGTGCTCGCGGATAAGGTCACCACTGTCTCGATGTGGCGTTGTGGAAAACTTCATAAGGGAGAGTGTCGTACTAATTTGGGAGATTGTTATTCTTGCGGCCAACAGGGCCATTTGGCGAAGCTGTCCAGGCCGAGTAGCAGTGGATTAGCACCTACGAGATCGATTGCGGGTTCTTCACCTTCCATAGCTAGGCGGGATGTTCATGTACCGGCGGTACGCATGCAGGTCGCGGTGGAAGTTCGATTTTAGCGGTCCTTTGAACCGCCTATTTACAGGTATATCCTTAACCCTCTAGAGACTAGTATGTATTGATGTTATGATGATGTGTTAAGTGTTATGATCGGATAGCTTTGAGTTAAAAGGTGATTTAGAAGCCTGGTTAGTGAAAAGGGTAAGTCTGGGGATGAAAAAAAATTCGAACCTTAGAATATTACACGTTGAGACCTTAGATGTAAGGCCGTCTTGAGTAAAGGATTTTGCAGAAGATCCTTGTCGGAGTGCATTATATGCATAGGGTGTATTAGTGTGATAATTCCATGGGTAGTGTAAGGTGAAAGTGGTAGCTTTCAGGACTTGTATAGGTAGGGATGTTCCGGATCGGGGAACAAGAGTCTGGTGCGATTATGGGTCGGGTTGAGGACCGTTCGCGGGTCAACCCGCAGCCCGAAAGGAGATGTGGTCAGTTTGAGGTGGTCCCGCCAGGTGGTAGGATCACGAGGGTACGAGGCCCAAGTTTAGGTAATCATCGTATGAGTTCGCGGATATGTTCGACCAGAATCGGATCGTGAAGGCCGGGAATGGCCTTAAAGGAATTTGAGGCTAGTAAGATGACCAAGTTTGGAGGTAGTGACTCCAAGGTTTTGGAAACCGAAGTGTTGAAGGGAGTGTGGTACGTGTAATAGAAAGAGTTCAGGTGTACGAGAAGGGTAAGACGAGTAAGAAAAGAAGCGGACGCGTGATATGAAAACGGAAGTGATCATTTCTTTTGTGAAGTGAAGATGTGAAGGGAGTATCCTTTAGACCTTGGGTGTGAGCTTTTTGTGATGTTAGAGGTGATTCCTCGTTGGCTCGGATTTGTATGTTATACTATGGCCATTGATGGCATGATTGGTTTCGTAAGTATAGTAGTGAAGACTATACCGGCGCATGTGTGTTTGGAGACTTAGAAGGAACATTCGGGACGAATGTTTCTAAGGGGGGAAGAATGTTATACCCCGTAGTTCCAGGCTATATATGTGAGGATGTACGTACGAGAATACGACAAAAATTTTGGAAAGAAAGGAAGGTGTGATTTTTTTTCGACGGAAAAGTTTCCGGTTTTTGTGAAGGAAAAAGGTTCGTTAATGGGAATTGGATTCCCAGATTTGGTATTTGGACTTCTCGGATTATATTAGAATTTTGGGATTTTATTTTCAGAAATGGTCACGTGGGACCCACGGGAGAAATTTACGGTTTTGTGGGGCCCACTTTGTTTTTGAGATTTTCGGTTTTTTGGATATTTTCGGAAGACGAAATATTTTGGACGAGTAAGGGGGCAACACGTGTCACCCCCTTGAGTGGCCATGTGGGCCGAAATTGGTGGGACAAGTGGCTAGCCACTTGTCCCCTTGGCCGAAATGGCCATGGCACTGGCACCATTTTAGTTGGCGTGGTGTGGTGGGACCCACACACACATGGCCCAATCTTGACCATACACTTACATTGATCTTGGCCCTTGATTCTTCTATAAATACCCCCTTAAGGTTGAAGACTAATTCATCTCACACTTGAAAACTTTCCAAAGCAAATACTCCCTCCCCTTTAGCCTTATTTCGTCCCCCTCCCCCACTTGTGTAGAAAATACTTGGAGTATTATTGTATAATCCCAAATACCTTAGCCTAGTATCCCTAGTTGTATTCCAAAGTTATTTCAATACTAGGAGCCCGGAAATACTACTTTATTCCAATAATCGCAAAGTGAAACCCTAGAAAAATCTTCCTAGCTTGGTTGAAGTGTTAAGAGAAGTTGTTTAGAAACTTCTAAGGGTCTCTTGGAGCGGGTTGGAGCGTAAGGAGTTGGAGCTAAACGTTGCTCAGGATCGACATATATCTTGGATAATTTTGGGCTTATCGAGGTAATGATCTATGTCCCCCTATTGTAATTGGATATTACATATTGTAGTAATTTAGAATTGTGTATAAGATATATTGGAAGGATGATTATAAAGGATTGAACTGTATTTACATTGGATTGTATTTACAGTAGACTTGTGTAGTAGAAATTGTACACGTCCGGTTAGACGTGTAACCCTCCCCCCTGGGAGTTGTTGGCCTGGTAGCGGGCCTGAGTAGAGGAGGAGATTTATGTGGTTGCGGGGGGGGGGGGAGGTGCTGCCGAATTTTCTGTAGAATAAAGGAATCTTGTATTTAGAATATTCTACGAAGAGATCTAGAAGTTGATAGACGTTTTATGGCCAGTATAGGTGGAAGTACTACGAGTAGCATATTCTACTTGAAGGGTGGAAAAGGCTAGCAAGGTTGTAGTACTTGGAGCATTTTGCTAATTGTCGATAATCGTCGCGAGGTATGTGAACCTCTTCCTATCTTTTCTAGCATGATTGTTGTGAACTATGTAGTACGGTAGACGTCACGTGTTCTAAGTGAATTTGGTTGGTTTACGGATTTTAAAAGATAAAGGACTTGACTTATATTTGACTTGATATGATATATGAAGAACTCGAATTGTGTAGAAAGTTGTGAAACCTCATTGGCGAGAAATGAGTATTTGGTCTTTAAAAGGAACTTGATTTCTAAAAGAAAAGAGACTTGAGGAATTGAAGAGTTTTTGGTTTAAAAGAGAACATGGTTTTGTCTTAAATTGGTTTAAAACATAAAGTGTTATAACAGCTTTATGGGAAGTTAGTTATAACGACTTTATGAAAGCAAAAGAATGGTTTTATCATTGGTTTTAAAATGGTAACTTGATTTAAGTATAGGTTACTTGTTTTGAAAAGAGTAAGTATTTGAGTTTTAAAGAGTATACTTGATGTTGTTTCAAAAGAAAGGCACTTGGTTTAAAAAAAGTATAGAGTACTTGATTTTAAAAGTCTTGTAAAGGTTTTTACGAAAGTAAAGTAATTTGGTTTGAAAAGGAAATGTGTTTTTGATACTACGAGTATTAGTATCTTTTACGTAAAAGGTCTTTTGAAAGAATGAAAGTGGGTATTATTTTTGGGTTTGAAACCCGTATTGTTGACATAAAATGAAAGTACCTTGAGTTGTGTGTAACTTGCCTATGTTTGCGTGTGATAGCCTTGTTGTGCCAGTATTGTATTTTTATACCACTGCGTCTCTCAATGGAGGGCCGGTTGATTTGTTATGATCTTACTTGGACGTACCGGCAGTGACGGAGGATTCCGCAGTGCGCTCGCATGGATAGCGTTATTCCATGGACTAGCTCTCCGTGAGGTTTCTTGGTCGGCCTTGGTATCGGTGGTTGGCTTTCGTACTTGCCCGTCTCGTGGTGATTCGGCCTTAGTACACAGTAGTTAGCCTTCGCACTTGCCCGTTCGGTTTAGTGGCGAAGTATCGTGACCGCGGCGTTGGTACACAGTAGTTAGCGCCGTACTTGCCCGATCGGCTCGTGACCACGGCCTTGGTACTGGTAGTCGGCTTTCGTACTTGCCGTGTCGACCGTGGTTTGGTTGCATAGTATTGTTAGTCGGCCTTGGTATCTAGTAGTTGGCTTTCGTACTTGCCGGTCGATCGATGATGCGGCTTTGGTATCGGTAGTTAGCGCCGTACTTGCCGTCACGGTTGTTATGACACGGTGGGACACGGTGTTCATGTGTATTCCTTGGTGTTGCTATATCATGAGGCCGGCGGTGAGGAAGGTATTCCACGGGCATGATTGATGTTGTGGGCGTGAGACCCATAGTTATATTTGAGTGATGACTTTGAGGCGTGAGTCCACGACTTGGCGTATTTGCACATATTATCTTGTAATTTGGTTATCATATATGTCTCTGTTTTTATAGACTACTATGATTTCATTTACGGTATTTTGATTTCACATACTTGGTACTGTTATGACCTCGCCCGGGCTGCGTTCATCTGCGCGGTGAAGTACATTGGTTGTGGATCCTCGCTCTTAGGATCAAGCTCCGTTTCTCCGGAGGCTCATCTTTGGTATAGTCCTCTGTCAGTGTAGTTACTTGTACATTCAGGGGTATGGCGGGGCCCTGTCCTGTCTTAGTTATGGTTACATTCTTAGAAGTGCAGTAATCTTGTTGTGGCGGGGTTTGTAAAAGATTTAAGCATTCGAGTTGATATATATATATGTATATATTCAGGAAGGTGACCGTTTTGGTTAGCCTGTTTCATACTTTATGTCTTGTCTCATGTTTTAGTTTTTATTTCCGCTGATTTTCTCTGATGTTGTATCACTAGGGTGCCCGGGGTAAGGCACCAGTCACGGGCCCGGGATCGGGTCGTGACAATTGGTTTCCATTCTTCTCACTCTGAGATCGTGCCTTAGAGTTGTGTTATAAGTTGGACTCCCTCTGACGTATTCTTTTCACCCGTTGTGCCTATGCGCAAGGCAACCAGAGCCTAGAAGGGCAAGGCAGCAGAGGGAGCTGCGAGTAGAGCACAGAGGGTTACCAGGGCACGGGCGGTCATTATCTGAGACGGCGCCGTTCGAGGAGTTACTGCGCGCCGCTAGCGGGAGAGTTTAGAAGCGTGCGGTAGCTACCGAGACCACGATACTGAGCCTCTAGTCGCGGCCAGAGCAGGATAGGAGTTGCAAGGAGATGGCGATTACTAGCTAGTCGGTGGTGGGAATGAGACGACGAGGCCAGGAGGTTCCGGTAGTACCGATGGTTCACCCTAGATCCGATAGTTGAGATTTGGGACTTCTTGAGTTGCGATCCACGAGTTCTATGGATCGGGAGGCGAGAAGATCCTCGGGAGTTTATTCGGCGATTCTGGATCATGAGAATGATCAAGGCTTGGAGACACAATCGGTGGTCTTAGGTTTGCATGGTGCTGCAATCGGCCGGTTTGATTCATGGGAACTATCACGGGGGAAGCATGCGCCTCCAGCTGGTCGGGACGAGTTCTCAGAGGCATTTCTTACACACTTCTTGCCCTCGCGGATGAGAGAGCTCGGGCGATTAGGTTTATGATGTTGAGGTAGAAGCGGCCGGTTGGGAATCTGATATAAGTTTGACTTATTGGCTCGTTATGTCCCGCGTTAGTGGCGGACATGGAGGATAGAGTGCACCGATATGTCACGGAGACATGGCGATTTTCTAGCGAGTGGTACAAGAGTAGCTCTTGATCGGACATGGACATTGCGCGTCTGAGCTTACGCGCAGACGAGAATGTGGAGATCGGCGAATTAACGAATCGCGAGAAGAGGCGAGCGTCCTTTGGTAACTTTTGGCGGACCTTCCGGCCAGGTGGTTATGCGCCTCCGCGGTGAGTTGGTCAAAGCTCCGTGGCTTCGTTCTGATTTACATAGGTTCTAGCGGTAGTTGATTTTCCTCGGTGTTCACGATGTGGTGACGTCATCCAGAAATGTCGTCTTTCGGTGCTTGTTTCTGGCGGCCGTCGAGGCCATGTGGAGAGAATGTCTAGTAGGAGGATACGGTGGGGCGACTTAGCCTGCAAGTCGATTCGGATTGATGGTTCGGAGAGGAAGGGGTGTTAGCTGGAGGCCACCCCGCTTTCGGTATGGCGTGGCGGTAGGTGTTCTTATGGGAGTGTCGTACTACTTAGATAGCTTGTTAGGCTTGCGGGGCTATTTTGCGAGAAATTGTCCAGGCAGGTGGCGCGGATGTTCTGACTCGACCGGGATCGGTGGTGGTTAATCACGTCTGTAGTTATCGCCAGTGAGCGGATTTGATTAAACGGCAAAGGAAAGTGGCGATGAATTCTGAGAGATATCTTGACCTTAAGAGACTTGTTTAGTCGTTATGGTAGATACGTGTGGAGTGCTATGTTCGGTTAGCATTGTGTAAGTTGTGATTAGAAAACATGGGTAGTTGAAAAGGGTAAATGCAGGGGCGAGAAAATGGGAGCCTTAGAATTTATAACGTTGGGACCTTGGATGCAAGTAGTCACGAGTGGATGTTACGGTTGGTCCTTGTCGAAGTACTTGGTATCGTGATATATATTGTGGGATAATTCCATGGGTAGTGTGAGATGGAAGTGGTAGCTTTCATGGCGTGAAGTAAGATTGTTCGGATCGAGCAGAGTTTAGTCGTGGGTCGGGTTGAGGCCATATCGCGAGTCAACCCGCGGCCGGAATGTGGTGGGTCGGTTGAGGTAGTCCGCTAGATGATAAGGTCACGATGGTGTTAAGCCCAAGTTAGGTAACCATCGTGCGAGTTCGTGGATGCGTTCGACGATGTAGGGCCGATGAGGTCAGCCCGTCTTGTCTTTCGATTATTACTCGGCGGAGGTTATGCGAAATGTTATCGGGAAGGTCGTAAAGGCACGGGTTCCTACTTTTATTTTTATGGCGGCAGTGGAGCCAGTTTATGGCTATTTCTTTTGGAGGTTTTACGGCGGGTTAGGAACGTGAGTCTCGATGTGCGTTCACCTCGGGCTGTTATACCCGTATTTCCAGTATATGCGTGAGCGTGCGTCTGAAAGTTTAGCCTTAGTTAGGCATAGGGGCGGAAAATTGTGCACCTACCAAAAGAATCGTTTTCGACGAAGCGTTTTACAAAACTTGCGTAGGAAAATTACGGCTATGTCATTTATATTTTTGCTGATTTTTCGAGAGACGAAATATTTTGGACCAACGGGAGGGTGACACTTGTCACCTCGTATGAGCAACAACTTGGGCAGGGTTGGGCGATTTTGTGGCTTAGTTTTTGGTCAAGGAGTTGGTAGGATATTTGTGTAGTAGATGGATAAGGACAACTTGCCTAAATTTCCACCTTACACTTGCCTACCACTTGGCTTCATCTTGGCCATTGGTTGGCTATAAATACCCACAACTTGAAGGTTTTCTTCGTGACAAATCAATTCTCAAGTCTTGAAAAATCCTCCCTCTCTTATAGCTTTTCGTCCAGTATTCTCCCCCTTCCGAGTCCTGGCAGAAACCTACCCCCTCCTTGGTAGAAAAGTTGTCTTCCAAGTATAGTTACTATTCCTAAATACCACAGCCCAAATCCCTTATAGTATTTAAGTAAAAGTTGTGTAGAACTTCAAGGGCTTGGAGCTATCGGGCGTGCAAATTATGAGCTAAACCTTGCTCGGGATCGACATTTAACTTGGATAATTTTGGGCTTATCGAGGTAAATACTCTTGTCCTTCTATTGTAAATGGATATTACATATAAGAATAGTTAAGACTTGAGTATAAGATATGAAGGGCATTAAAGAATAGAATTGAGCTGTAATCACGATGAAGGGTATAACAGTAGAATTAAACTTACATGAATTTGTAATTCTGTGAGACTTGGGTAGCTTGGGTGAGAAGTGCTGCCCAATTTTCCATAGAATAGAGAACCCTCGCTTAGAACTTTATACGGTATAGTCACAGGCGTTGATAGGCGTGTTGGTATTATAGGTCGATACTCTGCGCGACATATTCGACTTGGCGGTGGTTTTTCGAGAAGGTATGTGATTCTTCCTATACTCTTGAGCATGATATTTTAAAATATATATATAGTGCGGTGACGTGCGTGTGTTAAGCGAGCGTAGTTTTCTTTGCAATGTCTTTTGACTTAAGCCTGAATAATAAGAATCTTGAAGTCTTTCAAAAGAATTATAAATCATTTTTGAAAGAAGAAGAATACTTGGTTTTTAAAACAAAAAGCTTAAGAGTTATACTGACTTTATGGGAAGTTAGGTATAACAACTTAAGAGAGATAAAAGGAACTGTTTACTTATTTGTTTATAAAAGCCTTGTATTGATTTCTGTAAAGTGTAGTAAGATTGTTTGATAAGTAGACATATTATGATGCTACGTGTGTTAGTGTCTTGTGATATTGTTATTCTTGTTGTGCTTACGTTGTTAAACGCTAAGTCCGTTGTACTGTTATTATATCACCTACCCCCTTGACTTGTTATCACAGGGCTTGCCACCGCCGATGCAGTCTATACGGCTATCGATCTATGTGACTATGCGGAGCTACGGGAGTTCGAGATTGATCATTCGGTGTTTTATCCGTCACGGGGATGCCTATGCGATGCAGTGACTATGCGGTCTGAGACTATGCGGACTGCGGGATTCGAGGAGTGCAGGGTTAGCTACCGTCGAGAGAATACCTCATGCGGTGCGTGTGTGACTATGCGGTGCGGGAAGTCGAGATTAGGCACGCATAATGAAACTATGGGCGATTGGCCTTGCCCGATCATTCGCGGCCTAGATAAGACCGGTTACATTATTTCTATTTTGCTCTTGTTTATGTTGTGGCACTATGCGATTAGCTGGTTGTATTTGCAAATGGTTTTAAATACTTGATTTTACTTGATGCTACGATTTCACATACTTGGTACTGTTATGCTTGACCTCCTTGATTGGCTGCGTTAAATGCAGCGGTAAAGCAGTGCTAGATCCGCGTCCTTAGGATCTTTGCTTTGGTGTCGAGCTCCATCTTCTCCGAGTCTCGATTTTTGGTATGGTTCTCCACGATGTTGTAGATATATGTACATTCGGGGTATGGCGGGGCCTGTCCGCCATAGTTGTTTACATTCCTAAGTGCAGTAGTCATGTTGTAAAGTTGGGATGTAGCGTTCACTCTTTATATATATATATGCGAAAGCGACATTTTCTCGAATATAAAGCGTGTCTCAATTTACATTTGTTTCATGTCTTGTTTTTATATTCGATTACTACGATGTATGACTACTTGGGTGCGGGTAAGGCACGATCCACGAGCCGAGCAGTCGTGACAAAAGTGGTATCGAGCGATTAATCCTCGGAAAGTGTCTCTGAGCCGTATCTAGTAGAGTCTTGATTATCGGTGTGTTGTGCACCACAATGTCGAGAGGCTATAGGATATTTAGGATTGGTTTCCATTCTTCTCACTCTGAGATCGTGCCTTAGAGGCGTGTTATAAGTTGGACCCTCTAACGTATTCCTTTTACCAGATTATGCCTCACGTAAGGCAACCGGGCCCGAAGGGCAAAGCGTAGGAGCGCTAGTAGGACACCAGAGTCACGAGGCTCGAGCCCGATCTATACGAGGCAGCGAGTTCCATGGCGCCGCCCGGCCCAGCGAGACCACGATGCCGCGCCTCGATCCCACGGCTGAGGCGAGAGTTAGGGTACAAGGAGATGGCCCGACTATTGGCGAGTTGTGGCGAACGTGAGGATAATGGATCACGGCGATTCGATTCAGCCTGGTGCTGCGGTTCACCGAATCGAGACGGTTTGAGGCTACGGGATTTTACGAGTTGTAGCGTCGAGTTACGGGTGAGGCACGAGGATGATCCGCGAGTTCATCCGTCGATTCTGAAGGATCATGCGGGTGATCAAGGCGTGAGACCGAGTCCGTGATCTTCGGTTCACATAACTGCGTGACACCGCGATCGATTGGTTTGATTCGTGGGAGCTTTCGGGAGAGCATCGCCTCGGCGGTATGGGACGAGTTCTCGGAGGCTTTCCTCACTCACTTCTTGCCGCGCGGATGAGAGAACGCGGGCGACAAGTTTTATTCTTTGAGGCAGAGAGGCGTCTGTTAGGGAGTACAACGTTGAGTTCGATTCGTTGGCTCGATATGTCCCTGCGTTGGTAGCGAATATGGAGGGCGAGTGCACCGCTCGTCACGGCCTAGATGATTATATGGCGAGTCTTGTGCGGGTGTTGCTCTTCAAGGGGTATGGACATTACCCGCATGCGAGCTCATGCACTAGGATGTGAGGCGTAGAGGCCGGCGGGTCGGCGGATATCAGCGGCGAGAAGAAGGCGAGCGGCGGATCTTTTGGTAGCTCTCGGGGTGGGCGGCCTCGTGACGTCTAGATTTGTACCACGGCCGGCTCGAGCACTCTACATCGTTTTGGTGCAGCCCGAGCATTGAGCGGTCGAGGCCGGGACTTGATTTCGAGTAGCAAGGTGCTAACGATCGAGTCCTTCGGTGTGTCCGTTGTGGTAGATTCCATTCGGGAGTTATGGTACTACCGGGAGCTTGCTATACTTGTGGCGGCCGTGCGTCATTATGCGAGCACTGTCAGGCGAGCGGCGAGAGGGTAGAGTCGACGCCGAGTGCATTGCGGGTCTTCATCCCTACGATTACGCCCGGGCGGGTACTCATGGACCAGCAGTCGCGGCGAGTCGTGGCGCGGGTCGATTCGCGGTCCTCGAGAACGCATTTATGCCTTGTCGGCCGGCGGGACGGGGCGTCGCTGGCGTCGTCGCAGTACCTTATCGGTTCTGGTTGTGATGTGTATGCCTTGATAGATCCGGTTCTACTCTGTCTATATATCTCCCTTATTGCTAGTAGGATAGGGATGAGCACGAGTCCATAGACCCGCTTTGAGGTAGCTACGCGGTGGCGATTCGGTGGTAGCTCGGCGGGTATATAGGGCTTGCCCGATGACTTTATGCGATCGTCGGACCTAGCCGACTTGATAGAGTTGGACATGGGATTCGATGTGATCATGGGCATGGATTGGTTAGCTTCTTGCTACGCCAATGTAGGCTGCGAGGAGAGAGTGGTACGGTTCCGGTTCTGAGGCGGTTATTGAGTGGGAGGAACATCATATCGTAGAGGTAGGTTTATTTCCTACCTCGAGGCTAGGAAGATGGTGCGGAAGGGTACATCTACCATCTCGTTGGTGTTTGATCACGAAATTTGCGGTGCAGTTTTGATCGGTTCCAATAGTCGAGAGAGTTCCCGCACGTGTTTCGGGCGACCTCCTGGTATCCCTCCCGAGAGGAGATAGAGTTTTGTATCGATGTCTTTGCGGACACTCGGCCTATTTCCATTCGCCATACAGAATGGCACTGCGAGTTGAGAGAGTTGAAGGACCGGTGAGAGATTTCTTTGGAGAAAGGGCTTCATCGAGCCTAGTGTTTCCCGGGAAGCGCCGGTATTGTTCGTGAAGAAGAAGGATGGGGCCAGCTGCGCATGTGTGTTGATTCTGACGGTGAACAAGGTGACTATTAAACAGATACCCCTTCCGAGATTGATAATTTGTTCGACCAGTGCGAGTGCGAGATGTTTCTCAAGATTGATCTGCGATCGGGCTATCATCAGTGCAGTCGAGAGGCGGATGTCCCTAGGGTGCATTCGGACGATGCGGGCATTATGAGTTCGGTCGTATCGCCGGGTTGACAATGCTCGTGGTATTCATGGATTTGATGAACCGAGTGTTCAAGCCATTTTGGACACGTTTGTGATAGTGTTCATTGATGACATCTTGGTTTATTCGCTCGAGCGGGAGCATGCGGAGCATTTGAGGGCTGTTGAGAGTTCTCGGGACCCAGCGATTATCGCCAAGTTTTCCAAATGTGAGTTTTGGTTGGCTTGGTGGCTTTTCTTGGGCATATTGTCGGGTAGATGGTATTCAGTGGATACGGCCAAGATCGAAGCGATCGGGACTTGGCCTGACCTCTTACTCAGACAGTGCGCGATTTACGGGCCTTGCAGTTATTATCGGTTCGTAGAAGTTTGCTTCTATCTCTGCACCATTGACTAGGGTGACTCGTAAGCAACTAAGTTTGATGGTGATGCGTGTGGCGGGGTTTCGATTCTTGAAGGAGGCGGCGGCGCCCGTTCTTACTCTTCCGAGAGGTCGAGCGGCTATGTCGTGTATTGTGATCGTCGAGCATCGGGTTGGGATGTGTGTTTATGCGGCGGGGCAAGGTTATAGCGTATGCGTCCGGCAAGAAGCATGAGAGGAACTACCCGCATGATTTGGAGTTAGCGGCGGTGATTCACGCCTTGAAGATCTGGAGGCACTATTTGTATGGGGTTCATGTGGATATTTATACGGACCACAAGAGCCTCGGTATATCTTCGGCCGAGAGGAGTGAACTTACGACGAGGCGGTGGTTAGATTTGCTTAAGGATTATGATGTCGATATCTGTACCACCGGGAAGGCAATGTTGTGGCGGATGCCCTTAGTCGTAGGTCGATGGGTAGTCTATCGGATGTGCGGCCGAGAGGAGGCATGGTTCGCGATTTACATCGATTAGCGAGCCTTGAGTCCGATTGATTGATTACGATGGCGGTGGGGTTCGAGTTCGAGAGGTTCTTGAGTCTTCCATCGTCGAGGAGGTGAAGAGCAACGATTTGAGGATCCGGTTTTGATTCGGTATCGTGTCTGGCTCTTCGTGGGGAAGGTCCTTTTGAGGTAGCACCTGATGGGGTGCTAAGGTTTGGCGAGTTGTGTGTTCGGATATTTGAGACTTGGCGGAGTTACGGGAAGCACACGCGGCGCGTTACTCTATCCATCCGGTCGACCAAGATGTACCACGACCTCGGATCTGTGTATTGGTGGGATGGCTTGAAGAGGGCGTTGCGAGTTTGTGGCTCGGTGCGTGTTATCGGCGAGTGAAGGTAGAGCACCAGAGGCCTGGTGGATTATTGCAGACGATAGAGATCCCGACCTGGAAGTGGGAGGTGATCAACATGGACTTTATCACAGGATTACCTCGCACTCAGAGGAAGCATGTTTCTATGCTGAGGAGATGTATCGGGGATCCATCTAGGGTGCACCCGATTGACGATGTCCAGGTGACCGAGGGGTTATCGTATGAGGAGATTCCCATAGCGATAATCGATCGTCATGTTAGGCGTCTGCGGACCAAGGACGTGGCTTCCGTCAAAGTCTTATGGCGGAACGAGCTCAGGGAGGAGATGACATGGGAAGCTGAGGTGGACATGAGGCAGAAGTATCCTCACCTATTCCCCACACCTCCAGGTAACTCACTTTCCTACTTGTAATTTTTTCATTGTCATATTTGCCTAAGTGTTGTTTTGTGGCCGTATGTGGCATTTGCAAACTGTTTTAGTTATGAAGAACCTTATTGTTATCTGTCTTGGGAAGGAACATTCGGGACGAATGTTTCTAAGGAGGGGAGAATGTTATACCGTATTTCAGTAGTATGCGTGAGGCGTGCGTCTGAAGTTTAGCCTTAGTTAGGCATAGGGGGACGAAAAATTGTGCACACCTACCAAAAAGAATTGTTTTCTGACGAAACGTTTTACAAAACTTGCGTAGGGAAAATTACGGCTATGTCATTTATATTTTTTGCGGATTTTTCCGAGAGACGAAATATTTTGGACCAACGGGAGGGTGACACTTGTAACCCTCATATGGACGGCAACTTGGGCAAGGGTTGGACGATTTTGTGGCTTAGTTTTTGGTCAAGGAGTTGGTAGGATATTTGTGTAGTAGATGGATAAGGACACTTGCCTAAATCTCCACCTTACACTTGCCTACCACTTGACTTCATCTTGGCCATTGGTTGGCCTATAAATACCCCCCTAACTTGAAGGTTTTCTTCCTCGACAAATCAATTCTCCAAGTCTTGAAAAATCCTCCCTCTCTTATAGCTTTTCGTCCAAGCTCTTCTCCCCCTTCCTCGAGTCTAGCAGAAACCTACCCTCCCTTGGTAGAAAAGTTGTCTTCCAAGTATAGTTACTATTCCTAAATACCCTAGCCCAAATCCCTTATAGTATTTAAGTAAAAGTTGTGTAGAACTTCTAAGGGCTTCTTGGAGCTATCGGAGCGTGCAAATTAGGAGCTAAACCTTGCTCAGGATCGACATTTAACTTGGATAATTTTGGGCTTATCGAGGTAAATACTCTTGTCCTTCTATTGTAAATGGATATTACATATAAGAATAGTTAAGACTTGAGTATAAGATATAGAAGGGCATTAAAGAATAGAATTGAACTGTAATCACAGTAGAAGGGTATAACAGAAGTAGAATTAAAGCCCATGCTTACATAGAATTTGTATTCTGATGAACTTGGGTAGCTTGACGGGTAGGGAAGTGCTGCCCAATTTTCCATAGAATAGAGAACCCTGCTTAGAACTTTATACAAGATAGTCTAGGCGTTGATAGACGTGTTGGTATTATAGGTCGATACTCTGCGCGCGACATATTCGACTTGGCAGGTGGTTTTCGCCGAGAAGGTATGTGATTCTTCCTATACTCTTGAGCATGATATTTTAAAATATATATATAGTACGGTAGACGTACGTGTGTTAACTGAACGTAGTTTTACTGCAATGTCTTTTGACTTAAGCCTGAATAATAAGAATATTGAAGTCTTCCAAAAGAATTATAAATCATTTTTGAAAGAAGAAGAATACTTGGTTTTTAAAACAAAAAGCTTAAGAGTTATACTGGATTTATGGGAAGTTAGGTATAACAACTTAAGAGAGATAAAAGGAACTGTTTACTTATTTGTTTATAAAAGCCTTGTATTGATTTCTGTAAAGTGTAGTAAGATTGTTTGATAAGTAGACATATTATGATGCTACGTGTGTTAGTGTCTTGTGATATTGTTATTCTTGTTGTGCTTACGTTGTTAAACGCTAAGTCCGTTGTACTGTTATTATATCACCTACCCCCTTGACTTGTTATACCGAGGGCTTGCCACCCTTGATGCAGGTCTATACGGCCTATGCAGTCTATGTGACTATGCGGAGCTACGGGAGTTCCAGGATTGATCATTAGGGTGTTTTATCCGTCACGGGGATGCCCTATGCGATGCGTGTGACTATGCGGTCTATGAGACTATGCGGTGCGGGAGTCGAGGAGAATGCAGGGGTTAGCTACCCCGTCGAGGAATACCTCATGCAGTGCATGTGTGACTATGCGGACTGCGGGAAGTCGAGATTAGGCACGCATAATGATACTATGGGTGATTGGCCTTGCTTGATCATTCGCGGCCTAGATAAGACCGATTACATTATTTCTATTTTGCTCTTGTTTATGTTGTGGCACTATGTGCGGTTAGAATGGTTGTATTTGCAAATGGTTTTAAATACTTGATTTTACTTGATGCTTTCTGATTTCACATACTTGGTACTGTTATCGACCTCTTGAGGCCGCGTTATGCCGCAGTAAGCAAGCGGTGCTAGATCCGCATCCTTAGGATCTTTGCTTTGGTGTCGTGAGCTCCATCTTCTCGGAGGCTCGACTTTTGGTATGGTTCTCCACGATGTTGTAGATATATGTACATTCGGTATGGCGGGGCCTGTCCCGCCATAGTTGTTTACATTCCTAAGTGCAGTAGTCATGTTGTAAAGTTGGGATGTATCGTTCACTCTTTATATATATATCTTAGAAAGCGACATTTTCTCGTATATAAAGCGTGTCTCAATTTACATTTGTTTCATGTCTTGTTTTTATATTCCGTGATTACTCGATGTATGACTACTTGGGTGCAGGTAAGGCACGATCCACAGCCGGAACAGGTCGTGGCAGGCGGACAAAAACACGTTTATTCGGACATTTGAGGATAGGTTACGGTAGTGTTTTGATTTGAGGGTATTGTAAGGATTATTTGCCTCTTGTTGAGTGAGTATTAAAATAGCTACCATTTCGATTCGGATGTCGCCTTATGAAGCCTTGTATGGCGGAAGTGTAGGTTCTTGGTCGATTGGTTCGAGGTTGGCAAGGTTGGATAGTTGGTCCATACTTGTTTGTGAGGATGAGGATAGGGTGAAGCTTATCTAGAAGAGGTTATTAGCGGCTCGAGTCAGCGAAGTCGTGTGGGCGGTCGGCGTCGGCAGCTTGGAGTTCAGTTGTGGTGGGTCTTCTTGAAGGTACCACCGGAAGGGTGTGGCGAGATTTGGAAAGAAGGGAAACTTAGCCCGAGGTACTTTGGGCCTTTTGGATCGTTTGTAGAATAGGCGGGTTGCCTATAAGTTAGCATAACGTCCGACTTAGGAGACAATGCGTCCGGTCTCCCGGTTGCTATGTTTGAAAGAGTATCGGAGATCCATCAGTGTTCCCGATTAATGATGACCAAGTTAGAGATAGTAACCCGAGATTTTGGAAGCAAGCGGCAGCGAAATGTGGTACGTATAGTAGGAAGAGTTCGAGTGTACGAGGAAGGTACAACGAGTAAGAAAAAAGGCTAAGATGTGAAGAAAGTATCCTTTAGACCATGGGTGGAGCTAATGGTATTGATATACGCTTTAGAGATGATTCTTCGTTGGCTTGGATGTGCGTTTTTGCGAGTATGTTGTATTATGTCCATGTGTGGCATAAATGGTTTAAAGCATAGTAGGAAGACTATCAACCGCAGTGTGCTTGGAGACTTAGAAGGAACATTCGGGACGAATTTTTCTAAGGGGGGAAGAATGTTACACCCCGTAGTTCCAGAGTATGTATACGAGGACGTACGTTCGAGAATACGACATTTAAATTGGAAAGGAAGAAAGATGTGATTTTTCGACGAAAAAGTTTCCGGATTTTGTGAAGGAAAATGTTCGTTAAAGGAATTGGATTCCCAGTTTGGTATTTGGACTTTTGGAATATTTGAGAATTATGAAATTTTATTTCGAAATTGGTCACGTGGGCCCACGGAAAATTCTGATTTTGTGGGCCCACTTTATTTTTCGGATTTTTGGCATTACGGATATTTTGGAAGATGAAATATTTTGGGCCGAGTAGTGGGGAGACACGTGTCACCCCGTGTGGCCATGTTGGCGGGTGGAGAAGGACAAGTGGGACGTTTTTTAGGTGGACAAGTGGCCCATTTTTGTGGTGGCCACTTGTCCCATTTTTGTGGTGAACAAATGGTTGGCCAACTACCCACACACATGTACCCAATCTTCACCATCCACTTGCCTAGATCTTGGCCATTGTTTTCCCTATAAATACCCCTGGGGTGCAAGACTTTATTTCATCCACATTAGAAAGTTTCCAAGGCAAAAATTCCCCTCCCTCCCTTAGTGAGTTCTCGTCCAAACACCCCCCCCCCCCCCACCTTGAGTAGAATTCTTCAAGTATTGTTGTTATTCCAAATACTTTAGCCTAAATCCCTTGTGGTCGTCCTAAGCAAGCCCAACAGAAGAGCAGAATACTACTTTATTCCATAGTCGCAAAATGAAGCCACTAGAAAAATCTTCATAGCTTAGATGAAGTGTTAAGAGAAGTTGTTTGGAAACTTCTAAGGGTTGCTTGGAGGCGGGTTGGAGCGTCGAATGGAGCTAAACATTGCTCGGGATCGACTTATATCTTGGATAATTTTGGGCTTATCGGTAATGATCTTTGTCCCCTATTGTAATTGGATATTACATGTTGTAGTAATGTATAGTTGAGTATACTATATGTAGAATGAATATGGATAAGAATTGAATGTATTTACATAGAATTTGTATTCTGATGAACTTGTAGTATTATTGTGGAGTAGAATTGTACACGTCAGGTTAGGCGTGTAACCCACTGGGATTGTTGGTTTAGTGGCAGGCCTCGTTAGAGAGGAGATTTATGTGGTTGCGGGGAGGTCTTGCGAATTTTCCATAGAATAAGGAATCTTGTATCTAGAATTATTCTACGAAGAGATGTAGAGGTTGATAGACGTTTTATGGCCATTATAGGTTGAAGTTCTGCGAGTAGCGTATTCTACTTGAGGGGTGGAAAAAGCGAGCAAGGTTAGAGTACTTTGGAACGTTTTGCTAATTGTCGATAATCGTCGCGAGGTATGTGAACCTCTTCCTATCCTTTCTAGCATGATATTTGTGAAATATATTTAGTGCGGTGACGCGTGTGTTTAAAGGAATTTGATTTTTCTTTTGTGTCCTTGACTTGATTCCAAAGTTAAGTGACTTGTTATGAAATATTAAGGACTTGAATTATGTTAAAAAGTTGTAAAACCTCACTCATGAGTAATGGGTGTGTGGTCTTTTAATGAATAAAGTTATCTGGATTTCGAAAATAAGAATGGTTTTATCATTGGATTTAAAATGATAACTTGACTTATAAACAACTTGATTTTGGGAAAGGAGAAGTAACTTGATTTAAAGGTATAGGTTACTTGTTTTTAAAAGAGTGAGACACTTGGTTTAAAAAGTATATTGCTACTTGGCTTTTAAAGGAAAAAATGCCTTGGTTTTAAAAAGGAAGGCATGCTTTTGTCTTAAGGCTGGTTTAAAAAGAAGGTATGGAAATTGTTTTGGTTTTACTTTGATCTCTTTTGACTTGAGTTTAAAAAAAAATAAGAATCTTGAAGTATTTCAAAAGAGTTATGAATCATTTTTGAAAGAAAAGAAATACTTGGTTTTAAAAGCTTAAGTGTTATACTAGCTTTATGGGAAGTTAGGTATAACGACTTAAGGAAGATAGAAGAACGGTTTACTTATTTGTTTATGAAAGTCTTGTATTGATTTAGAAAGTGTAGTAAGATGGTTTGATAAGTAAACATGTTATGATGCTACGTGTGTTAGTGTCTTGTGATGTTGTGTAAGGGGGTTATTCTTGTTGTGCTTACGTTATTAAACGTTAAGCCTGTTGTACTGTTATTATATCACATACCCCGACTTGTTATGATCCGAGGACTTGCCACGCCGATGCGAGAATACCTCACGCGATGCGTGTGACTATGATTCGAGAATACCTGCGATGCGTGTGACCATGCGGGTGCGGGAGTTCGGGATGATCACTCGGTGTGTTACCCGACGCGAGGTATACCTCATGCGATGCGTGTGACTATGATTCGAGAATACCTCACGCGATGCGTGTGACTATGCGGTGCGGGAGTCGAGAGGATCTGGGGTTAGCGCCGATGCGAGAATACCTCATGCGGTGCATGTGACCTATGCGGTGCGAGTTCAGGATTAGGCACGCATAATGATACTATGGGCGATTGGCCTTGCCCGATCATTAACGGCCTAGAAAAGACGATTCGTTATATCTATTTTGCTCTTGTTTATCTTGTGGCACTATATGCGATTAAATTGGTTGTTAAATGCGTGTTTGTAATTGGTTTTAAAATGTTATGATTTGATTTGATGCTGATTTCACATACTTACTGTTATGCGACCTCGCCGAGGCTGCGTTCATCGCGGTAAGAGTACACGATCGTCGATCCTCGCTCTTAGGATCACAGTTGACGTTTTGGGAAGCTCGTTTCTCGGAGGCTTATCTTTCGTATAGTCCCCGCCGTTGTAGGTACTTACATTCGGGGTATGGCGAACCACTGTCCGTTATTGTTGTTATAACATTCGTAAGTGCATGTAATCTTGTTGTGGGCGAGTTTGTAAAGGGATGTAATCGTTGGGTTCAAGTTTTATTTATATATTCGGAAAGGTAACCGTTTTGGTTGCTTTGTTTTCTTATTTCATTATTGTATATCTTGTTTCATGTGTATGTTTTTATTTCGCTGATTTTCTCGATGTTGTATCACTAGGGTGCGGGGTAAGGCACGATCGCGGGCATGAGTGGGGTCGTGACACAATCTCTTGTAAATCTGATCTATGTAAATCTTGTTCAATTCTCTTCTTTTATACCCTTCTTCAATATATCTTATACTTAATTCTGAACTACTACAACATGTACTCTCCAATTTCAATAGAAGGATAAAGATATTTACCTCGATAAGCCCAAAATTATCCAAGATTAAATGTCGATCCTGAACAACGTTTAGCTCCTAATTTGCACGCTCCGATAGCTCCAAGAAACCCTTAGAAGTTTCTAAACAACTTCTACTTAATACTTCAACCAACTATGAAGATTTTGTCACGCCCCGAATTCCGGGCCCGTGACTGGTGCCTTACCCCGGGCACCCTAGTGATACAACATCAGAGAAAACCAGCGGAAAATAAAACACGAGTCATGAAACAAGAGATATAATAAATAAACAGCCAACCAAAACGATTGCCTTGGTATATACATAAAAACGAACAGTTATCCTTTTTACAAACCACAACAAAGGTACTCTGACCTCTAAGATTTACAACAACTATGACGGGACGGGGCCCATACCCACGAATGTACAAGAACCTACAACTCGGGAAACATACAAGATAAGCCTCGAAGGCAGACTTTCAACACTGAAATGAGATCCTAAGAGCGGGGATCCACGGCCGATGTACCTCTACTGCGGCATGACGCGGCCCGAAGGAGTCGATCTGGCAGTACCAGTATGTGGCGTCAAATCAGTAAATGAAATCATAATAGCTTAAAAGCGGGAGACATGTATGATAACCAAAATACGATGCAACATAAAAGCGATCAAGTCGTGGACTCACGCCTCAAAGTCACCACTAAATATAACTATGGGTCTCACGCCCACAACATCCATCATGTTCGCATCATGGCGCATGCCGAATCTTGCATCGGTGTAGACATGTCCATGATGCAACAATAATAACAAGGCGCGTGGCGTACCGGAATCGCGTCGGTGTAGACATGCCCATGTAACCTCAATAACAATATCTTGGGTGGTCAACCACGCGCGTGGCCACATGCCCCGAATCTTGCGTCGGTGTGAACCGTCCATGTTGCGATAATAACCATATATCGGGTAATCAACCGGCCGCGTCGCGTGCCCCGAATCTGCGTGGTGTAGACATGTCCATGTGACATCAACAACAAGACGAGAATCAAAATGGAAACATACCCGTGGAATTCTCCATCACCGCCAAAGACGTCCAAGTAAGTTCTCAACAAGTCAACCGCCTCTATCGAGACGCGGTAACGTAAATACCACACTTGCACAACAAAGGCTATCATCACAAGCATAGGCAAGTTTCACAACAACAAGCATAGGCAAGTTTCACAACAACAAGCATAGGCAAGTTTCACAACAACAAGCATAGGCAAGTTTCACAACAACTCAAAGTACTTGCATTTTATGCCAAAGTCGGGTTTTAACCCAAAGTACTACATACGTTAAGTTCTTTTAAAGAGATCCATTACTTTTATAAAAGTCACCCGATACCGTAGTATTAGAATGACCAACCCACATTCCCTTTTCAAAATCAAGTAACAACATTCTTTTCCTAAGTTCGGTTGCCTAGTTTCAATTACTCAAGCTTCTCATTTTCAAATGGTTTCATAGTTTCAAACTTAATCACTTGATTCCTTTTAGAACAATTGAGTAATATATGTCTCACGTGAGAGTAGGTTATTCTTGTTTACCACATTCTTATTACAAAGACCATGATCTAGAAAATGTATATCATTTTGTCTCATCTTAGTTTCTATGCGGATGGAGGTTTCTACTGGTTTTAATACAATTCATCATTATTCAATACATTTTCCTTTATTAACGCATTTGCGATGGTGCAGTCGATACATTCGATTTCCAAATCGGTAAAACATTATCCCTTTAAATAAAACCAAGTACTCATTACTCACGAATGAGGTTTCACAAACATTCACATTAAAACAAATAAGTTAAGTCTCTTATCTTATAAGATCAAGTCTCTTAACTTCTAACATCGATAAACCATTTTCTTTACCTCTCTTAAGACATTATACCTAACTCCCATAAAGCTAGTATAACTCTTTTAAAAACCTTTTAAAACCAAGTGTTACTCTCCCAAAACGATTTATAAATCTTTTGAAATACATCAAGTTCTTTATTATAACTAGCGATTATAATTCACATCGATTACCTTTTAAAACCACAAAGTATTTTCTTACCTACATAAAGTGTTATAACCAACTTCCCATAAAGCCGTTATAACACTTTATGTTTTAAGAACAATCAAACACAGTTAACACGTATGCGTCACCGTATTACATAGTTCACACATATCATGCTAGAAGAGATAGGAAGAGGTTCACATACCTCGCGACGATTATCGACAATAAGCAAAGCTCCAAGTACTACAACGCACTGGCCCTTTCCACTCCTGAGTAGAATACGCTACTCTTAGTACTTTCACCTATAAAGGTCTGGCGTCTATTAACCCCAAAACACAAGTTTCTATCAAGTCTCTGTACATGTCTGACTCTAGGTAATTCTGATTCGATTCTTCTCTTTATTATCCTTCTATGTGATTACTGTTCAATTCTTTATTCTTCAGGCTTAAGTCAAAAGACATTGCCACAATACTAGGGTTCAGTTCTATATATAGTATACAACAACTATATATTCAACACTTATGTAATTTCCAATTACAATAGAAGAATGATAGTGTTTACCTCGATAAGCCCAAAATTATCCAAGTATAAAGTCGATCTGAGCAACGCTTAGCTCCTACTCCGAGCTCAAACAACCCTTAGAAGTTCTAACCAACTTCTACTTACAACTTCAACAACGGGTGAAGATTTCCTTAGGGTTTCGTTTTGTGGCTAAAGGAAGTATAATCGTATTTTACGGGCCTTTGTATAAGTGTAACCTTGGGAATACTACAAGGTATTTGGGCGAGTATTTGGACATTACAACAATACTGGAGAGTATTTCTATACCTGACAAGGGGTATTATACGAAAACAACTAGGCTAGGGGTACCCAGCTAGACACCACTGAGGGGAGGAGGCTCTCGGCAAAGGCCTTAACCGAGGAGGGTGTTGGGCGATTTCAAGGTTGAGGGGAGGAGAGATTTTTAACACTTAGAACAATTTTGGATGAAGAAGTTCATCAACATGGAGAGTATTTATAGGTGAAGAAATGGCCAACCAATGGCCAAGATTCTTCCAAGTGTATAGCAAGTGTAAGGTCAAGATCAAGCCATGTGTTTGTGGGTCCCACTTGCTCATCAACTACACAAAAATATCCTACCTAACCCTTGACCAAAATTGGGCAACAAAAACGTGCCAAGAATGGCCATTTCGCCGTCCCTTTGCTTCCAATGTGAGGTGACACATCACCCTCCGTTGGTCCAAAATGTTTCGCCTCTCGGAAAAATCATAAAAATTATAAATGACATAGCGAATTTTCCCAACAAAAGTGGAAACGTTTCGTCGAAAAACGACTCTAATCGGGTGTTGTGTACAAATTTCGAAACTTGCCTAACTTAAGGCTCAAATTTTCTACGTACGTCCTCACGTACATACTCTGAAAATACGGGGTATAACAGATTTCCCCAGGGTTTCGTTTTGTGACTAAAGGGAATATAGTAGTATTTCCGGGCTCTTAGTATAGAGGTAACTTTGGGAATACTTCAAGGGGTTTGGGCTAAGGTATTTTGGAATAGCAACAATACTAGAAGACAACTTTTCTACAAAGGGGGGGGGTATTTCGACGAGAGCTTCTAAGAGGGGGGATGGAGTGTTTCGGACGAGCCAACTAGGAAGGGGGGGGGGGGAAGACTTTGGATGAGAACTCTACAGTGAGGAGGATTTTGAGACTTGAAATTATTTTGTGGATGAAGAGCTCTTGCACTTGAGGGGGGTATTTGTAACGACTGCCGTTCTTTGTGGCCGTGCCTTATCCGGGCACCTAGTGATACAATCATCGAGAAAACCAGCGAAAATAAAACTTTAACAAGAAACAAGATATAACATAAACCCAGCGATTTACCAGTTACCTTCGATAAATAAATACAACTCTTTCAAAGCGAACAATTTAATCCTTTTTACACCCGCCAGATTTTCTGCACCTCACAGATTTACAACTATGACGGACAACCCTATGTGACGAGGGCCATACCACAGATAAGAAACTCGGGAACACATGCAAAAGATAAGCCTCCCTCGGGAGAAGCGGGCTTAGCTCTACAATGCCGAGATCTAAGGCGAGGATCCACGACCGATGTACCTCTACTGCGGCATGAGCGCAAGTCGATCTGAGCCGAATTGCAGTACCAAGTATGTGAAAAAATCTTTGTAATGAAATCATACTAGTCTATATAAAGCGGAGACATGTATGATAACCAAACTGATTCAACATAAAGCGATCATGTCGATCGAGGACTCAAATCGCACTCAAATGTAACTATGGGTCTCACGCCCAACATCAATCATGTTCGCATCGGCGCCCACATGCCCCGGTCTGCATCGGTGTAGACATGTCCATGATGCAACAATAATACCAATGCCCGGTGGCGGCGTACCCCGATTCTACACCGGTGTGGCGTCCATGACATCAACAATAATATCTTGGGTGATCAACCTGCCGCGTACCACGCATGGAATTCTACCTCGGTGTAGACATGTATGTATAACAATAACGATATATCCAGATGTGTCGGCCCGACCGGTGTAGGCGGAATCTGCGTCGGTGTAGAGCATGTCCATGACATCAACAACAAAGAATAATCAAAATGGAAAAATACGTGGAATTCTCCATCACCGCGCGTCCAGTAAGTTCTCGACAAGTCGACCAGGCCATCGAGGCGCGGTAACGTAAATACCACACGCACAACAAAGGCTATCATCATAGCGTAGGCAAGTTTCACAACAACAAGCATGCAGTTTAGTTTCACACACCTGACTCAAAGTACTTTCATTTTATGCCAAAGTCGGGTTTTTAACCCCAAAGTACTACATACGTTAAGTTCTTTTAAAGAGATCCATTACTTTTATAAAAGTCACCCTATGCCGTAGTATTAGAATGACCAACCCACATTCCTTTTCCTAAGTTCGGTTGCCTAGTTTCAATTACTCAAACTTCCATTTTCAAATGCTCAAGTCACTTATTTTAGAAAGGTTTCATAACTCATAGTCTTAATCTCTTTTAAAACAATTGAGTAACATATGCCATATATGTGAGTAGTTTATTCTTGTTTATAACGATCTTATTACAACGGCCGTGATCTAGAAAATGTAATATCATTTTGTCTCATCTTAGCTTATGCGGATGGAGGTTTCTAATGGTTTTAATACAACACATCATTATTCAATACATTTTCCTTTATTACTTATTTGCAATAGTGCAGTCGATACACGTTACGATTCGAAATCGGTAAAACATTATCCTTTAAAACCAAGTACTCATTACTCACGAATGAGGTTTCACACAACCTACATTAAAACAAATAAGTTAAGTCTCTTTATCTTATAAGATCAAGTCTCTTAACTTCTAACATCGATAAACCATTTTCACTACATAAGGTCGTTATAACTAACTTCCCGTAAAGCTATTATAACACCCATGTTTTAAACCAACAAATCACTTAGCACGTATGCGTCTGCCGTCTACATAGTTCCACAACAATCATGCTAGAAAAGATAGGAAGAGGTTCACATACCTCGCGGCGATTTATCGACAATAAGCAAAATGCTCCAATCTTCAACGCACTGTACTTTCCACTCGAGTAGAATACGCTACTCTTAGTACTTTCACATAAAGGTCACAAACGTCTATTAACCCCAAAACACAAGTTTCTATCTTTCTACGAAAATTCGGCCTCTCCCCGCATGGCGTAAATCTCCTCTATCGAGGCTGCACCCAAGCGGGGGTTTACGTCTAACCGGCGTGTACAATTCTACTCGATGTCTACACAAGTCTCTTTGCAATACGATCTATGTAAATACTGATTCGATTCGATTCTTTATTCTTGAGCTTAAGTCAAAGACATTGCGAATACTAAGTATAGTTCCATATATAGTATCTTCAACTATATATTCTAACAAGCATGTAATTTCCAATTACAATAGAGAACAAGATAATTACCTCGATAAGCCCAAAATTATCAAGTTATAATGTCGATCTGAGCGAGGTTTAGCTCTACTCGTGCGCTCCAAACAACCCTTAGAAGTTCTAACCAACTTCTACTCAAATACTTGACCAACTATGAAGATTTCCTTAGGGTTTCGGTTTGAGACTAAAAGGACAAAGGTAGTATTAGGGCTCTCCGTAAAGAGGTATCTTTGGAATACTACAAGGTACAAGGCTAAGGTAGTTTGGGCATTAAATCAATACTAGGAGAAGTATTTCAATCCCCCTAGGGAGGGGTATTCTACGAAAACAACTAGGCTAGGGGTACCCGCGGCGAGCATGAGGGGAGGAGGAGGCCTCGGCCGAGACTCTCAAGAGGGGATGAGTTGGGCCGAACTCAACACTAGAGGAGGAGAGGATTTTAGGCTTGGAAGGTTTCATTTGTGGATGAAGAGTTCATCAACATAAGGGTATTTATAGCAAAACCAAAAGCCAACGATGGCGAATCGAGCCGTGTGCAAGGCAAGTGTAAGGCGAGATCGAGCCAAGTGCACCTAGACCTACTCACAAAACATTGCCAAACAAGCCACAAAACAAGGCCAAAACAAGGCACAAAACAAGGCACAAAACAAGGCACCAATAGGACCCAAAACGTGAGCCAAAGATCAAGCCAAAGCGTGAACCACCGTGCGCTTGGGCGCCACTTGCGATGTGAGGTGACACATGTCACCCTCCCGTTGATCCAAAATGTTTCGTCTCTCGGAAAAATCCGCCAAAATACAAAGCGACATAGCGAATTTTCCCTTCGCAAGTTATGTAAAGCGTTTAGTCGAACGACTCTAGCAAGGTGTTGTGCACAAATGTCATTCGGCCAAGCCACTGGCGGGGTGACACGTGTCACCCTCCTATGGCCCTCAAAAAGCGTCTTCGAAAAATATCCACAATGGCCAAAATCTAGAAAACAAAGTGGGCCCCACAAAGTAAATTTCTCAGTGGGCCCACGTGACCATTTAGAAAATAAAATCTCAAAATTTTAATATAATCTATGAAGTCAAATACCAAATCTGGGAATCCAATTCCCATTAACGAACCTTTTTCTTCACAAATAGCGGAAACTTTTAAAGTGAAAACTCAGCATCTTTCTTTCTTTTCAAAATTTACTGCGTACTCTCAAATGCGTCGTCCTCACATACATACCACTGCAACTACGGGTATAACATTCTCTCCCTCGCCAGAAACATTCGTCGAATGTTCCTTCTCAATCGGATAACGATAAAGTTCCTCTAACAAGTTAAGCGCCACGCCAACCGTGAACTAACACACGTTCTCTTCTCCCTAACTCGTTGTACCGCTTCTCGAACACTCGAACTCTTTCTAGTATCCGTACCACTTGTCAATGTTCATTTCCTACTTTGGAGTTACTACCTCGAACTTGGTCATCATACTAACTTGATCTCGTAAGGCCATTCCGGCCTTCTGAACGGCTACGGTCGACGCGTCCACGAACTCATCGATGGTCACCTGAACTTGGGCCTAGCATCCTCGTGACCCTACCACTGGCGGGACCACCCAGAACGGCCACCCCAAACCGGGTTCTGGTTGACCGCAAATGGTCCTCGGCCGACCCAACGCGCCAAACTCTTGTTCCGTCCGAACAATCTTACTAATTCACATCATGAAAGCTACCACTTCCATCTCACTACCCACGGACTTATCACACAAATAAATCCCACGTATACTACTACTCGATAAGGGTCAAAAATAAATCTTTAACTCAAGGCGACCTTACCCACAGGTCTCGATCGTGACATAGTCTTAGGTTCACTCTTACAATGCCCCCATAAGTATCCTCCCGACTAAGCATGTTTTCTAACTCATAATTAACACAACGCTATTCGTACATAGCACATAATAATGAGACCATCATAACAAGCATACCAAAACTCTAGAGGTTAAGGATATACCGGAAACTCTGCTCCACTCTAATCATAGGCACGCCTGCCAGCATGCTGTAGAAGGCGATGAACCAGCGATCCGTGGGTGAGTCGTAACATCCGTGCTACCCTTGGTGGACAGTTCCTGCAAAATGGCCTGTCGCCAAAAATAACAAGCTCCCTGGCACGACACTCCCGAAATGCGGTCTACCACATCGACCACAGAGGTAGGGGTGACCGCGTCAGCAACACCTTACTTCCGCGAAACTCGAACCATGGAGCCACGACGCTCCGAATACTCACGAAGGTTGTGGAGGACCACTCTGCGGTAGCGGAGGTACAAAACTAGTATCTTCTTGAGGCGGTGCCTCGAAAGTCGCAAGGACCACTGTTGTTACGGCCTCGCCTGGCGATCTTGGTCATTCCGTCGACCTCTCGTGCCTCGCATCCGGTCGTGAGCTGCGTGCGGGCAATGTCCATGCGGTGAAGAGCTACTCTGAACATGCCTCGACATGTAATCATCGAGCCACTGTAACATATCGGTGCACTCGATCCTCCGTACTAGCTACAATATTTGGGGCGTCACAAGGCGATGAGTCGAACTCACATTGTACTCTCCGAACCGTGCGCGCTCTGTCTAAGCATCAAAAATCTGTCGGCCCGTGCCCTCATCATCTGCGGAGGCAAGAAGTGCGTGAGAAAGCCCCGAAAACTCATCCCAGCTGCTGGAGTGCATGCTCTCCCGGGAAAGCTCATGAATCAAACCGATCATTGCGGTATCACGCGGCCGATCGCGAACAAAGGTCCTGGACTCGGTCTCTGAAGCCTTGATCACGCGTGATCGGTAGCTTCGGATGAACTCCTGAAGATCATCCTCGAGCCTTGACCCGTAAAACTCTGGCGGACTACAACCGAGAAAGTCCGTAGCCTCAAACTATCGCTCGAGGGTGAACACTGGTGCTCTTTGGGCCAGGCTGCTGCGTCCGGCCTATCCTCATATCGGCCCGACCACGGCGGCAAGACCATCTCCGTAACCCATCCCGTCTCCTGCGGTGTGGGGTGGAGGCTCAGTGCTGCGGTCTCGGCGGCCATTCTTCTGCGGCTCTAACCTCTCTTTGAAATTTGGCGGCGTCCTGAAAACCGCCGTCGAAGCCTGACCTCGGTGCTATGCGGGCTGCGCCCTCGTACTCCTCTGTATCTCACTAGCGGTTCCCTCGGTGTCTTGCCGCCCGGGCTCTGGTTGCACTTGCGCGGAGGCATAGCGGTAAAAGCGAGATCGTCGGAGGGTCCGACTTACAACACGACTCTAAGGCACGATCTCGGAATGAGAAGAATGGAAACCAATCCTAAATGTCCTGCGACCTCACGATTATAGATGTGGTGCCTGGCATCGATAATCGAACTCTACTGAACGCGATGCGTAGACACTTTCAGAGGATTAACTGGCTCACGATACCACTTTTGTAACGACCCGTTCGGGGCGTTCTTGGTGCCTTATCGGGCACCACTAGTGATACAATCGAGAGAAAACCAGTGGAAAATAAAACTTTAACAAGAAACAAGATATATGAACATAAAGCAGGCCAACCAGGTTACCTTCCAATAACATAAATAAATACAACTCTTTCAAAGCGAACAATTTAATCCTTTTTACAACCACGCCTTGCAGCGATTTACGGACCTCTAAGATTTACAACAACTATGGCGGGACGGGGCCGCCCACCACAGATATGTACAAGAACTACTGACTCGGGAACATGCAAAAGATAAGCCTCGGAGAAAGCGGAGCTTCCCAAGCAATGGCGAGATCCTAGGCGAGGATCCACGGCCGATGTACCTCTACTGCGGCATGAGCGGCCACGAAGAGTCGATCTGACGGTACTAAGTATGTGAAGCGTAAAAATCGTAATGAAATCATACTAGTCTATATAAAGCGAGAGACATGTATGATAACCAAACTCTGATTCCACAACATAAGCGATCATGTCGATCGAGGACTCGCGCCTCAGTCGTCACTCAAATATAACTATGGGTCTCGCGCCCAGCATCAATCATGTTCGCATCATGGCGCGTGCCGGAATCTGCGCCGGTGTAGACATGTCCGTGATGCAACAATAATACCAATGCCCGTGGCCACGTACCGGAATTCTACCTCGGTGTGAACCGTCCGTGTGACGTCAACAATAATATCTTGGGTGATCAACCTGCGCGCGTAGCCACGTGCCGGAATTCTACCTCGGTGTAGACATGTCCATGTAACCCACAATAACAATATATCGGGTAATCAACCCGGCCGCGTGGCCGCGTGCCGGAATCTTTGCGTCGGTGTAGACATGTCCATGTGACATCAACAACAAGAGCGATAATCAAAATGGAAACATACGTGGAATTCTCCGTCATGCCCGGTAGCGTCGAGTAAGTTCTCGACAAGTCGCAGGCCTACATCGAGAGCGGTAACCTGAAATACCACACTTGCACAACAAAGGCTATCATCACAAGCATAGGCAAGTTTCCGCGACAACAAGCATAGGCAAGTTTCACAACAACAAGCATGAGCGAGTTTCACTCGAAAACTCAGTACTTTCATTTTATGCCAAAGTCGGGTTTTAACCCCAGTACTACATCGTTAAGTTCTTTTAAAGAGATCCATTACTTTTATAAAAGTCACCCTATGCAGTAGTATTAGAATGACCAACCAGCATTCCTTTTCTAAGTTCGGTTTGCTAGTTTGATTACTCGAAGCTTACCGTTTTCAAATGCTCAAGTCAACTTATTTTAGAAAGGTTTCATAACTCATAGTCTTAATCTCTTTTAAAACAATTGAGTAACATATGCCATATATGTGAGTAGTTTATTCTTGTTTATAACGATCTTATTACGTGACCATGATCTAGAAAATGTAATATCATTTTGTCTCATCTTAGCTTACATGCGGATGGAGGTTTCTCTGGTTTTAATACAACACATCATTATTCAATACATTTTCCTTTATTACATTTGCGATAGTGCATCGATACGTTCTGATTCGAAATCGGTAAAACATTATCCACTTTAAAACCAAGTACTCATTACTCACGAATGAGGTTTCACAAACACCCAGCATTAAAACAAATAAGTTAAGTCTCTTATCTTATAAGATCAAGTCTCTTAACTTCTAACATCGATAAACCATTTTCACTACGTAAGGTCGTTATAACTAACTTCCCGTAAAGCTATTATAACACCTATGTTTTAAACCAACAAATCAATTAGCACGTATGCGTCTACCGTACTACATAGTTCACAACAATCATGCTAGAAAAGATAGGAAGAGGTTCACATACCTCGCGGCGATTTATCGACAATAAGCAAAATGCTCCAAGTACTACAACGCACTAGCCCTTTCCACTCGAGTAGAATACGCTACTCTTGTACTTTCACTATAAAGGTCACAAGCGTCTATTAACCCCAAAACACAAGTTTCTATCTTTCTACTGAGAAAATTAGCGGCCTCACATGGCGTAAATCTCTCTCTCTATCAGTGGCTGCTACCAAGCCAACCAGGGGGTTTACGTCTAACGGGCGTGTACAATTCTACTGATGTCTTACACAAGTCTCTTGCAATCTGATCTATGTAAATACTGATTCGATTCGATTCTTTATTCTTGAGCTTAAGTCAAAAGACATTGCGAATACTAAGTATAGTTCCATATATAGTATACTTCAACTATATATTCTAACAAACATGTAATTTCCAATTACAATAGAGGACAAGATAATTACCTCGATAAGCCCAAAATTATCAAGTTATAATGTCGATCTGAGCGAGGTTTAGCTCACTCAGTGCGCTCAAACAACCCCTTAGAAGTTCTAACCAACTTACTCAAATACTTGACCAACTATGAAGATTTCCTTAGGGTTTCGGTTTGAGACTAAAAGGACAAAGGTAGTATTTAGGGCTCTACGTAAAGAGGTATCTTTGGAATACTACAAGGTACAAGGCTAAGGTATTTTGGGCATTATAACAATACTAGGAAGTATTTCAATACCACAAGGGAGGGTATTATACGAAAACAACTAGGCTAGGGGGTACCCAGCGGCACCACATGAGGGGAGGAGGAGGCCCTCGGCAAGACTCTCAAAGAGGGGATGAGTTGGGCGAACTCAACACTAGAGGAGGAGGGATTTTAGGCTTGGAAGGTTTCATTTGTGGATGAAGAGTTCATCAACATAAGGGGTATTTATAGCAAAACCAAAGCCAACGATGGCGAATCGAGCCGTGTGCAAGGCAAGTGTAAGGCGAGATCAAGCCAAGTGCACCTAGACCTACTCACAAAACATTGCACCAAACAAGCCACAAAACAAGGCCAAAACAAGGCACAAAACAAGGCACAAAACAAGGCGCGATAGGACCCAGCGTGAGCCAAGATCGAGCCAAGCGTGAACCACTTCGTGCGCGGGCGCCCGCTGGCACCGATGTGAGGTGACACATGTCACCCTCGTTGGTCCAAAATGTTCGTCTCTCGGAAAAATCCGCAAAATACAAAGCGACATAGCCGAATTTTCCCGCAAGTTATGTAAAGCGTTTAGTCAGCGACTCTAGGGTGTTGTGCACAAATGTCATTCGGCCGAGCCACCTGGCGGGGTGACACGTGTCACCCTCTATGGCCCTCAAAAAGCGTCTTCGAAAAATATCCACAATGGCCAAAATCTCAAAACAAAGTGGGCCCACAAAGCAGTAAATTTCTCGTGGGCCCACGTGACCATTTCAAAATAAAATCTCAAAATTTTAATATAATCTATGAAGTCCAAATACCAAATCTGGGAATCCAATTCCCATTAACGAACCTTTTTCTTCACAAATAACCGGAAACTTTTCCGTCGAAAACTCACATCTTTCTTTCTTTTCAAAATTTCTGCCGTACTCTCGTACGTACGTCCTCACATACATACCCTGCAACTACGGGGTATAACAGTATTTATAGAACAATCAAGGGCCAAGATTCAAACAAGTGGAGGGTGTAGATTAAGTAGCTTGTGTGAGTGGAGTCTTCCACCAAGTGTCCACCACAACATTGGAACATATGTCCACCACAACAAAGAGCCATGTGGTCATCCACTTGCCCCTCCAAAACCGTCCACACCTACTCCCACTCACCCAAAGAATTATCTTGCAAGACTTGACTATTTGACTTGTCCACTAGGCCACCATTTTCGTCCAACCATGCCACCTAAGGGTGACACATGTCACCCTCCTATAGGTCCAAAATATTTCATCTCTCGGAAAAACTCGTAATTGGTTAAAATATTAAAAACGTAAAATTTCCTTCACAAGGTTTGGAATCTTTTCCGTTGAAAGTTCACAATTTCTTTCTTAACCTAATTAGGGCTTACATAATTGTACGTACGTCCTCACATACATACTCTGAAAATACGGGGTATAACATCTGTCCCGTCATAGTTGATTTCATTCTTAGAGGTCTGTAGTCCTGTTGTAAATTTGGGATGTAACTGTTCACTTTTGGTATTTATATACATGCCGAAAGGCAACCTTTTTCTTGGGTAGACTGTTCTTATTCTACACTGTTTCGTGTTTGCAAGTTTATATTCCGCTGGTTACTCTGATATATGTCTACTTGGGTGCCCGGGTAAGGCACACGATCCACGGGCCGAGGCAGGTCGTGACACAAAAGATAAGCCTCGGAGAAGCGGAGCTTCCCAAAGCAGAGCTGTGACCCTAGGAGCGAGGATCAACCAGGTGTACCTCACTGCGGCATGAGCGCAGCCCCGAAGAAGGTCGATCTGGCGGTACAGTATGTGAAACTAAAAATGCGTAATGTAATCATAACGATCTATATAAAGCAGGAGACATGTATGATAACCAAAATACGATACCTGGCTAGTTAACAACAAGAGTATTGAAAATCAACCGTCTTTTAAAGACCATTTCACGATATATAAGCAGTCATGTCAAGTCGAGGCGCGTACCTCAAAGTCATTACTCAAATATAACCACGGGTCTCGCCCACAATATCAATCATGCGTGGAATTCCTTCACACCGGCGATCTATGATATAACAACACCAAGAGTACACATGAACACGTGTCCCACCTGTCATAAGAACCGTCTGGGCAATCTGAAGGCCGACTACGGATATCTCTGCGTCACGATTTGGCCGAAATGCAACCGAAGCTACGAACCTACCGTACCAACAATCAGAATCGTACCACGAAGGCGACCGGGGCAATCGAAGCCACTACGGATACCACTGCATCACGTCGTGGCCAGGGCAATCTGGCTAACTACGGATACCGCTGCGTCACGAGACCGTCATAAAGCGCTATACCCAACTCACGAAGGCGGCCAGAGGCAAGTCTGAAGGGCGACTACCGGATACCTCTGCGTCGCATTGGCCGGGGCAAGTCTGAAAACAAACTACGGATATCTCTGCATCACGAGACTTCGCCATAACGGCCGGGGCAAGTACGAAGCCAACTACGGATACGCTGCCATTTCGGCCACGGCCGGCAAGTACGAGGATAACTACCGGATACCTCTGCGTCGAAACCTCAGGGAGCTAGTCCATGGAATAACACTATCAGCGAACGAACCCTCATGGCGCATGCGTGGACCTTCCATCGAGTCAGTATGCCCAAAATGATCCAGAATAACATGACCGACCCTCCATCGAGAGACGCGGTAACATAAGGATACAATACTTGTACAACAAGGCTATCACAAGCAAACATAGGCAAGTTATTCACACTCAAGGTACTTTCATTTTATACCAAAAATCCGAGTTTTAACCCCAAGGTACTACGTACTTTATCTCTTTAAAAAGGTTTATTTCTTTCGCAAAAGTCACATGATACTAACACCCGTAGTATCAAAATAGAGTAACTATTATTTTAAGTAAACCAAAACAATTTCCGTACTTTCTTTTTAAATAAACCAAGACAATACCATGCCTTCTTTTTAAACCAAGTCAAGACAATACCATGCCTTCTTTTTAAACCAAATCACTTCTCAATTAATATAAGTTTCAAAACCTCAAATTCTCAAGTCTCTTACTTTTAAATCAAGTCCGATAACATGGGAAATCAAGTCTCTTATCTTTTTTTAAAACAAATGTCAAGTTACCATTTTAAATCCAATAATAAAACCATTCTTTTGTTTTCATAAAGTCGTTATAACTAACTTCCCATAAAGCTTATTATAACACTTTATGTTTTAAACCAACCAAGGACAACTACTCTCATTTCCGAAATCAAGATAACTTTATTCCTTTTACGACCAAGAGACTTATACTTTCAAACCGAGCTACACAACTTTCAAAATATTTCAAGTTTCTTAGCTTAGAAAACAAGTTTCTTATCTTTAGAATATTTCCAGAATCAATACTTACAAATCAAGTATTCCATACCTTTCCACATCAAGACATCCTTGTCTACCTTATTAGAATAAACCATTCTTATAACCTTTCCTTAGTAACAGGTGAGTTAATTCTCTAACTCAACCAACCTAGACATTCTTATAACCAGTCAAGCATATCGAATGAATTTACTTCATTTAAATCACGTACGTCTACCGTACTATACAGTTATAACTACTCATGCTCAAAAGATAAGAAAGTTTCTACATACCTGTTACACCCCGGAATTCCAGGATATGTTTATAAGAACGTACGTAAGAACTCGAAAATGTTAAGATTTGAGACGAGTAAAAAATTTATCGGAATTATGGAATTGTCAGAAAATGAAATATTGCGACGAACGGGAGGGCGACACGTGTCACCCCCCTTAGTGGTCTTGGACGAAAATGACATGGATAAGATGGTCATTTGACCATTAGAGAGATGACCAAGTCTTGCAAAGACTTAAGATTGACATTGTTGACTAAAATCCAAGGGCCACTTGGGCATGATCCATGTGAAACTAATCCAAGCCATCCATATGTACTAATCTAGACCCTCCATTATGTTATATATGTACACTAGTAGTGCAAGACTTTTGGGGCCCACGAGGGTTACGAAATTTTATGGACGAATGGGAGGGCGACATGTGTCACCCCCCCACATGGGCTTGTTCGAAATATGCCAAGGATAGAATGGTCATTTGACCAATGTATAGATGACCAAGTCTTGCTAATTAAAGAGCTTGATATTGTTGACTAAGTCCAAGGGCCACTTGGCTTGATCTCTTCCATCCAAACCTAACAAGTGTTATAATATTGACCCTCCATTGTGTTATATAGTCACCCTAGTAGCAAGACTTATCTCCACACTTAGAAAAAATTCAAGAAAACTTAGAGCTAGTGCAAGGTGCTCTCGGGTTTGAGCTAGAAGAGACAAGAAAATTTTGTAATTTTGGTCCATTATTCACAAGACTTTAACCCAAGGTTCCTAGGGGTATTGTAAGGATATCTCAATAGAAAGATTTCGGAAAAATGACGTTTTTACGTTAGTCGCAAGGCGAAACCCTAAGGTGTTCTTCAACTTTGAAGATGGAACTTGAAGAGGAGTTCTTCATGAGCTTCTAAGGAGTGCTTGGAGAGGATTGGAACATAAGAAGAGGAGCTAAAAGTTGCTAAGGATCGACTTGTAATCTTGGAATATATTTGGGCTAAATGAGGTATAATCTTCGTCTTACTATTGTAATTGAAGATTCCATGTTATGATAAGTTAGAAATGAGCATGTGATATATGTTATGAAGATTGATAAGTGTTATGGAATTTTAGAAGCTCAAAAACCGAAAATGGACAAGTTAGCCATTAATGTTGAAATCAATTTGGTCGATAGTTACAATCGTCGCATGTTAAGGAAGAAAGGATTTATTGTTGTTATAATTGTTATTATGTATATAAAATGTTGGAATAACAACTTGGATTGAAAGGAAATTGATAATTGTTGTGACATTATGGCCGAATGTGGCTTGGAATTGTTGGATTGTTTTGTATTATTGTGGGGCAGAATTTTACACGTCCTGTTAAGGCGTATAATCCCCTTTGGTTAGCTGATTTGATTGAGCCTTAAATGTGGCATTTGGTTATTGAAATTCGGTCCTTGAAAAAGGTGGAAATGTATGTAGAAACAAAGAAGGTGTTGCCCGTTTTTCCGTAGAATAAGAGTCCTTATACTTAGTATGATTCTACGTTTAAAAAGGGAGGAGTTGATAGACATGTTATGATTAATATAGGTTGAAGTACTACGAGTAGCGTTTTCTACTTAAAGGATGGAATAGCTCAAGGTTGAAGTACTTTGGAGCATTTTGCTACTTGTCGATAATCGTCGCGAGGTATGTGAACCTCTTCCTTCCTTTGACATGATTCTATGTATGGAATATACATGTGGTATTATTTCATGTTCCCTTCTACTCTTAGAAGTTAAGAGGTATGTATGTGATTTACTCTATGTAAAGGTTATGTCTAAGTTATCCTAAGTTCTTACCAAGTCTTATGGGGATGTTGGTAAGAGTCGTTAGGAGGTATTTGGAGCCAATTTGACTTGGCTAATTTACGGCACAAATGAGAATAAGAATCGAACAAGCCATTGTAGCGTTAATAAAGGAAAATGTAATGACAATTGATTACATTAAAATGAGTAGAATTCTCCATCTGCATAGAAGCTAAGATAAGACAAAATTGTATTACATTTTCTAGATCATGGCTGCTTTAATAAGATCGTTATAAATAAGTATAACCTACTCACACATAAGGCATATGTTGTTTAACTTAAAGAATTTACGTTATGAAATGTTAAGACTATGAACTATGAATTCTTAAAAGGTTAAGAGACTTTATTTTTCAAGTTATGGGACTTGATTCTTAAAGGAAGAAATGAATTGATTTAAAAGTATAGAATACTTGATTTGGAAAGTATTGATTACTTGACATTCTAAAAGATAAGAAGACTTGATTTCTAAAGTAAGAAACTTGATTTCTAAAAGATAAGAGACTTGAAGTATTTTGTAAGTATGCGATACTTGGTTTTCGAAAGTATAAGTCTCTTGGTTATAAAAAGAATGTATTTGCCTAAAGTATAAAGTTAGTATAACAACTTTATGGGAAGTTGGTTATAATAGCTTTATGGAAAGTTAAAAGAGTGGTTTACTCTAAGTAATGTAAGTATGATAAATGACTTGAAATAAGGAAAGGCAAAACTGACTTTCATTACTTTCACTTGATGAAACGATGTCTTTATTATTTTGGTTATCATACATGTCTCGACTTTACATAGTGTTATGATTTCATTCTGATATTTTCGATTTCACATACTTGGTACATACTTACGTCTTGACCTCGCCGAGATTTGCGTTCATGCCGCAGATTGAGGTACATAGCTTGCTGATCCGCACTCTTAGGATCATTGTTCAGTTTTTTGAAAGCTCCATTTCTCCGAAGGCTTTGTCTTTTGGTACGATTCCCTAAGGTTGTAGGTTTATGTACATTCAGGGGTATGGCGGGGCCCTGTCCCGTCACAGTTGTTATGTCAAAACTCTTAGAGGTCTGTAGTAATATCTTGTGGGTCGCTTGAAAAAAGAAGAAGAGGTAACTGCTTTTGATTTTACATATTTATATGTATTCGGGAAGGTAGCCTTATCGGCTAACCTATTTTTTTTAATTCTTGTTAAGTTTATGTATGTATGTTCCGCTACTATTCTCTGATGTTTACCTGTAAGGGTGCCCAGGTAGGGCACCAGTCGCGGGCCCGGGGTCGGGTCGTGACAGGAACTTAGCCGCCTTATGAGTCAGCCTAGTCAAACACTCTGAGATCGAGGCAAACTTCTCCACAAACCTCCGGTAATACCCTGTAAGCCCCAGAAAACTGCGTACCTCTGTAGGAGTCGTAGGTCTGGGCCAGGTCTTAACTGCCTCAATCTTCTCTGTGTCCACCCGAATACCATCAGCTCTGATAATATGCCCCAGAAATGCCACTGAGGGCAATCAGAATTCACACTTAGAGAACTTGGCATACAACTGCCGGTGTTGGAGGACTCCAAGTACTATCCTCAAATGGTCTGCATGCTCCTGCTCCGAACGGGAATAAACCAGGATATCATCGATGAATACTATAACAAACGTATCCAGGAATGGCTTGAACACCCGGTTCATCAGATCCATGAATATTGTTGGGGCATTGGTCAGCCCAAAAAACATATCTCTAAACTCATAATGCCCGTACCGGGTCCTGAATGTTGTCTTTGGAACATCTGTCCCCCTGACCCGTGCCTGGTGATAACCGGACCGTAGGTCTATCTTCGAAAAACACCTAGCACCCTGCAACTGATCAATAAATCATCAATCATGGGGAGGGGATACCTATTCTTGATGGTTACCTTATTCAACTGCCTATAATCAATACACATTCGCAGTGATCCATCCTTCTTCTTTATAAATAATATCGATGCTCCCCAAGGAGATGTACTAGGCTTAATGAAGCCTTTTTTCAGCAAGTCTCTCACCTGCTCCTTCAACTCTGTAGGTGTCATCCAATAAGGAGGAATAGATATAGGTTGGGTATCTGGGAGTACATCGATAGTGAACTCAATCTCCCGCTCTGGAGGAAGACCTGGGAGATCATCTAGGAATATGTCTGGGAATTCATTAACCGCCTGGACTAACTGAAGAGCCGGTACCTCGGCTTCCATATCATGTACCCGAACCAAGTGATAAATATACCCTTTTCTAACCATTTTCCTTGCCTTGAGGTAAGAAATAAACCTACCCCTCGGTGACGCTGTATTCCCTTTCCATTCTATAATTGGCTCGCCTGGAAACTGAAATCGAACCAACTTCCCTCTACAATCAACATTGGCATAACAAGAGGACAACCAGTCCATACCCATAATGACGTCAAACTCTGTCATGTCTAGCTCTATCAAGTCTGCTATAGTACGACGACTACATATAACCATCGTACAATTCTTATACACCCGCTTAGCTATGACCGAATATCCTACCGGTGTAGCTACTTCAAAAAGTTCTATCGACTCAGGTTCTATCCCAATTCTACTAGCAACCAGGGGAGATATATAGGATAAAGTAGAACTCGGATCTATCAATGCATAAACGTCACAGAAAAAGATCAATAATATACCTGTGACAACATTCGGTGATGCCTCCTGTTCGTGTCTACTGGCCAAAGAATAAATATGGTTCGCAGGACCGCCAGAACTAGAAGCTCCGCCATGACCTCTTCCCCGGCCTGCTGGCCTGTGCATACTCTGCCCTGCGGGGCGCATAACTATCGAAGATGAAGAACCAGCAGCTGACCCAGTAGGCTGTGCCATACTCCCCGTACCAACCCTGGAAGGACAATATCTCCTCAAATGGCCTTGGTGGCCACAAAAATAACAAGTACCTGTAATAACGCGACACTCCCCAAAATGGGACCTACCACACTGAGGACAATGAGGTAAATGTGGCCTCATCTGGCTAGAACCCCTGAATATCTGCGAACATATAGCCACGAGCTCGACCGACTCACGAATACCTCAGTCGATCAAACCTCCCGTAGTGGCGTGATGGTGCACTCTGTGCTGGTGTCACGACCCGACCCCGGGCCGCGACTGGTGCCCTACCTGGGCACCCTTCTAATCATACAACATAATAAACTGCGGAAGATAAATAACACACTTTTTTTTCTTTTAAAACCAAGGCCAAGCCGATAAGGCTGCCATAATCATAAAAATTACCCGAAAGGGTCTACACTGTTTAACAATGTAAAAACAACTCTAGCTAGTCCAGCCCACAGATGAATACAGACCTCTAAGATTTGAACAAATACTATGACGGGACAAGGCCCTGCCGTACCCCTGAATATACATAGCCATGACAACTCCGGAACATTGGAGCCATCTCAAAATGCTGAATCAGGATCCTAAGCTCGCGGATCCACAACTGTGTACCTAAACCTGCGGACATGAACGCAGCCCGAAGAAGTCGATGCAACAGTGCCGAATATGGAGCGGAAAATAAGGTCTGATAACAAATCATAACTGTACAAAAGAATGACAGGGGCAAGTATAAAGAAAAGGTAAATACCAGATCCTACCGTGTCATTTCCATCTCGTGAACTTAATCGTACCTTATTATCTTTTCCCATTTTTCCATAAGAGTATAGTCAAATTCTTACGTACATACTTAAGAAAACTCATCAAGTTCATAAACATATAACTTACGTATCTTGAATAACCTAATCCGTCCCTTAATGGAGGAACGCCTATACTGTCGGCCCAATCTGGGATGCGATAGAGTCACATAAGTCTGCCCATAAAGGTATACTGCCCGGCCCAATCTGGGACGCGATAAAATCACATAAGTCTGCCCATAAAGGTATACTGCCCGGCCCAATCTGGGACGCGATAAAATCACATAAGTCTGCCCATAAAGGTATACTGCATAAAAATAGGAGGCTCACGATCAAAACAGGGTCCCTCGCCCGTAGTATCGATAAGAAAATCCTACTCCTGGGACTATTTCACCCGCTAGGTCCTGTGGACCCGCATGAGGTATTCCTCGCATAAGTTGTACCCGCCCGCATGGGACTATTTCACCCGCATAAGCCCATAAGGACTCGCATGAGGTATTCCTCGCATCATGGGTAGCAAATCCACGGAACAAGTGGTATAACGTCTTGGGGGTTTACCCCTCATTTATACTCTTACCCTGAAGCAGGTGGTATAACGTCTTGGGGGTTTACCCCTCATTTATACTCTTACCCTGGAGAAGGTGGTATAACGTCTTGGTGCTTTACCCCTCATTTATACTCTTACCCTAACTCAACCGGCCATCATACATAACATAAGCCCTACTGAACTTATCATACATAACATAAGCACTCTGACTTATCATACATAACATAAGCACTACCGACTTATCATACATAACATAAGCACCACCGCTTATCATACATTACATAAGCAAGTTAAGAAATCCACAACTTAACATTAGCTTGTTCATATACACTCTCGTTTTGTTTACTTAAGGCACTAACATGTCATTATAAAATCAGAATTTAACTTGACGTACTCGTGCCTCTACTCCTTTAAAATGATTCTCTTTCAAATAGAACTTCCAAGATACTAATAACCGTAGTATCAAGTCATATCTACTTTTCAAGACAAGTCACAATACCTTTTAGAAATACATTTATAGGCTTCTAAATCAAGTGACTTCTTTCTTTAAAGCCTTAAGCAATTGGTACCTTTAAAACAATTTGCCCTTCTTTATTTCAAATCATTTCTTTGCATACATTACTGAAGAAAACCATTCTTTTAATCTTCCATAAAGTTGTTATAACCAACTTCCCATAAAGCCGTTTTAACTCTTTATGTCTTAGACAAATTCATTCCTTTTATGACCAAGAAACTTATACTTTCAATTCAAATCACATAGCTTTCAAAATACTTCAAGTCTCTTAACTTTTAAGAAAACAAGTTTCTTAACTTTAGAATGGCAAGAAATCAATACTTTCCAAATCAAGTATTCTATACTTTTAAATCAATTCATTTCTTCCTTTAAGAATCAAGTCCCATAACTTGAAAAATAAAGTCCCTTAACCTTTTAAAAATTTGAGGTTCATAGTCTTAAAACTTCATACGTAAATTCTTATAAATTAAGCAACATATACCTTGGTGCGTTGTGAATAAGTTATACTTATTTATAACGATCTTAATCGAGTAGCCATGATCTAGAAAATGTAATACAATTTTGTCTTATCTTAGCTTCTATGCAGATGGATAATTCTACTCATTTTAACTTAATTGATTGTCATTACATTTTCCTTTATTAACGCTGCAGTGGCTTGTTCGATTCTTATTCTCATTTGTGCCGTAACTTAGCCAAGTCAACTTGGCTCCAAATACCTCCTAACGACTCTTACCAACATCCCCCATAAGACTTGATAAGAACTTAGGATAACTTAGACATAACCTTTACGTAGAGTAAATCAACATACATACCTCTTAACTTCTAAGAGTAGAAGGAATCATGAAATAGTACTACATGTATATTCCATACATAGAATCATGTCAAAAGAAGGAAGAGGTTCACATACCTCGCGACGATTATCGACAAATAGCAAAATGCTCCAAAGTACTTCAACCTTGATAACTATTCCATCCTTCAAGTAAAATACGCTATACATAGTACTTCAACCTATAATGGCCATAATACGTCCATTAACCTTTAGCTTCTGTCACGACCCGAACCCGGGCCCATGACTGGTGCCTTACCCCGGGCACCCTAGTGATACAACATCAGAGAAAACCAGCGGAAATAAAAACTTAAACATTAAAATAGACATGGATCAAGATGAAAGAAAACAGGCCAACCAAAACGGTTGCCTTTCAACATAAAAATATATAAACATTTGAGCGATAATCTACAATCCTTGACCACACTTGCACTCTACGGACCTCTAAGATTTTTACAACAACTATGACGGGACGGGGCCCGCCATACCACAGAATGTACAGAACCTACGGACTCGTGGTAACATACCAAAGATAAGCCTCGAAGGAACGGAGCTTCCCAATCTGCTGAAAGGTGATCCTAAGCGGGGATCGACGGCCGATGTACTTACTGCGGCGTGAGCGGCCCGAAGGAGTCGATGCAACAGTACCAAGTATGTGAAGCGTAAACACTGTAAATGAAATCATAATAGTATATATAAAGCGGAGAGACATGTATGATAACCAAACTACGATTCACAACATAAAAGCGATCATGTCAAGTCGGGGACTCGCGCTCAAAGTCATCCTCGCGTGGAACTCCTTCTCACTGCGGCGATCTAGGTACAAATCATGTGATCGTATAACATGTCTCGGCCCATCTCATGGACCCGATAGAAAAGCAGTGGAATACATTCGGTTCATCTCATGAACGCGTGATGAGTGAAATACATTCGGTTCATCCCCAACGCGGTGGTCGAGTGAAATACATTCGGTTCATCCCGTGAACGCGGTAGTCAGTGAAATACATTCGGTTCATCCATGAACGCGGTAGTCGAGTGAAATACATTCCCGGTTCATCCCATGAACGCGGTAGTCGAGTGAAATACATTCCCGGTTCATCCCATGAACACGGTAGTCGAGTGAAATACATTCCCGGTTCATCCCATGAACACGGTAGTCGAGTGAAATACATTCCTTGCACAACAAGTCTATCACATGCAAACATAGGCAAGTTACACACAACTTAAAGTACTTTCATTTTATGACAAAGTCCGGGTTTTAACCCTAAAGTACTACGTACGTTAAATTCCTTTTAAGAGATTCATTCCTTTTTATAAAAGTCACCCGATACCCGTAGTATATAAAAATGTGTGACTTATATCTTTTAAGTAAACCAAAACAACTTTCATACTTTCCTTTTTAAGACCAAATTAAGGCAATACCATGCCTTCTTTTTGGACCAAAATACTTCTCTTTTAAAAGTCAAGTTACCACATTAAAACAAATGATAAAACCCTTCTTTTATTTTCATAAAGTCGTTATAACCAACTTCCCATAAAGCTGTTATAACACTTTATGTTTTAAACCATTTTAAGACAACACAATGCCTTTCTTTTCCTAAAGTTCCGGTTGCCTAATTTCAATTACGCAAGTCTCTTTTAGAAAAGTTTCATAGTTCAATGTCTTAATCTCTTTTAAAACAATTGAGTAACATATGCCATAGTAGTAGGTTATTCTTGTTCATAATCAATCTTATTAAGCAGCCATGATCTAGAAAATGTAATATCATTTTGTCTCATCTTAGCTTCTATGCAGATGGAGGTTTCTACTGGTTTTAATAATACTTAATTATTCAATACATTTTCCTTTATTAACGCTGCAGTGGTTTGTCGATACACATTCTGATTTCCGAAATCAATAAAACATTATTCCTTTTAAAAACCAAGTACTCATTACTCACGAATAAGGTTTCACACAAAATCCATATTAATTCATTTAAGTTAAGTCTCTTATCTTATAAGATCAAGTCTCTTAACTTCTAAAATCAGTAAACCATTTTCTTTACCTCTCTTAAGACGTTATACCTAACTCCCCATAAAGCTAGTATAACTCTTTTTAAAACCTTTTAAAACCAAGTGTTACTCTTCTTTCAAAATGGTTTCTTAACAATTTTGAAATACATTCAAGGTTCTTATTATTCAGGCTTAAGTCAAAAGACATTGCCGTATAACTACGTTCTGTTAACACACGTACGTCTACCGTACTATATATATATATTATTCGGGCTTAAGTCAAAAGACATTGCCACGTCGTCTGGTACTATATATTCATGCTCAAGAGTATAGGAGAATCACATACCTCGCGACGATTATCGACTATAAGCAAAAGCGCTCCACGGCTATAACCCTACTAGCCTTGTCCACCTTCTAAGTAGCACATGCTACTTGCAAAACATTCAACCAATAAAGGTTATCGATCTCAGTAATCTGATCTATGTAAATGCAGTTTAACTTCTACTTATATTATCTTCTTAAGTGATTTGATTCAATCCTTTTACGTAATATCCTTCTATTACAGTTCAAATCTCTTCTATGAATCTTATATTCATTTCTAAACTACTACGATGTAATTTCCAATTACAAAGAAGGGCGATAGTATTTACCTCGATGAGCCCAAAATTATCCAAGTATAATGTCGCTCACGAGCAACGTTAAGCTCTACTCAAGTGCTCCAACCCGCTCCAAACAACCCTTAGAAGTTCTACGCAACTTCTACTTAACACTTTAACCGACTATGAAGGTTTTCCTTAGGGTTTCGTTTAGTGGCTAAAGAAAGTATAATAGTATTTTACTGGCTTTTGTATAAGTGTAACCTTGGGAATACTACAAGGTATTTGGGCCAGTATTTGGGCATTATAACAATACTAGGAGAGTATTTCTATACCACAAAAAGGGTATTATACGAAAACAATTAGGCTAGGGGTACCTCGGCTAGAGCACCATGAGGGGAGGAGGCTCTGCCAAGCACAACTAGGAGGGGAGAGGGACGAAAAGCTCACCCTAAGAGGGGGGGGGAGGATTTTTAACTCTTAGAACAATTTTGGATGAAGAAGTTCATCAACTTAGAGGGGTATTTATAGGTCAAGAAATGGCCAACCAATGGCCAAGATTAATCCAAGTGTAAGGCAAGTGTAGGGCTAGATTTTAACCATGTGTACCTTATCCATCTACCTGACTTGCACAAAATATCCTACCAACCCCCTCGACCCAATCGTCCATTACCGCCCTCAAGCTTCCAATGTGAGAGTGACACATGTCACCCTCCGTTGGTCCAAAATGTTTCGCCTCGGAAAAATCCACAAAAATTAGAAATGACATAGCCGAATTTTCCTTCGCAAGTTTAGTAAAGCGTTTCGTCAACGACTCTAGCAAGGGTGTTGTGTACAAATTTTGAATCTTGCCTATCTTAAGGCTCAAATTTTATACGTACGTCCTTACGTACATACTCTGGAAATACGGGGTATAACAGCTTCGAACGTAGAATATTCTAAGTGCAAAGTCACTAAATTCTACGGAAAATCGGACAGCACTTCCTTTGTTTCTACATACTTTGCCACCTTTTTCAAGGCCGAATTCAATAACCAAACACGCCACATTTAAGGCCCAATAATTCAGCTAACCAAAGGGGATTACACGCGTTATACCCCGTATTTCCAGAGTATGTATGTGAGGACGTACGTACAAATATATAAGCCTTAATTAGGTAAAGGACGAAATTGTGAACTTCCAATGGAAAAGATTCCGAACCTTGTGAAGGAAATTTTACGGTTTTAATATTTTAATTTATTGCAGATTTTTCCGAGAGATGAAATATTTTGGACCAATAGGAGGGCGACATGTGTCACCCCTAGGTGGAAAGGTTGGACGAAATTGTGGGCAAGGATTGGCACGTTTTTTTCATGAAAAAGGCCATAAACATTTGGTCAAAGTCTTGCAAGATATTTGTGGAGTAGACAGATAAGTGGGACCCACACAACACATGTCCAAATCTCCACCATACACATGCTTGAATCTTGGCCCTTGAATGTCCTATAAATACCCCCTTAAGTTGCAAGACTTCTTCATCCACTTAAATATTTTCCAAGTCTCAAAACTCCCTCCCCCCTTAGAGAAGCTCTCATCCAAACTCCCTTCCCCCCTTTGGAAGTCTCGTCAAAGCACCCCCACTTTTATAGAAAATTCCCCAGTATTGTTACTATCCCAAAATACCTTAGCCTAAATCCTTGTAGTATTCCAAAGTTACCTCTATATAAGAGCCCGGAAATACTACTATATTTCCTTTAATCACAAAACGAAACCCTAGGAAAATCTTCATAGTTGGTTGAAGTATTAGTAGAAGTTGTTTAGAAACTTCTAAGGGTTTCTTGGAGCGGATTGGAGCGTCTGAATAGGAGCTAAACGTTGCTCAGGATCGACTTATAATCTTGGATAATTTTGGGCTATCGAGGTAATAATCTTTGACCTTCTATTGTAATTGGAGATTACATATTGTAGTAGTTTAGACTTAAGTATAAGATATATAGAAGGATGGTATAAACGAAGAGAATTGAACTGCACTTACATCAAATGTATTCTGATGAACTTGTGTAGTTTACGGGTAGGGAGGTCTGCCCAATTTTCCGTAGAATAAAAACCTCATGCTTAGAACATTCTACGAGTAGTCTAGGCGTTGATAGGCGTATTTGGTGATATAGGTTGATACTCTGCGACATATTCGACTTGGCAGGTGGATTTAGCCGAGGAGGTATGTGATTCTTCCTATCCTCTTGAGCATGATACTTTTGAAATATATATAGTACGGTAGACGTACATGTGTTAACTAAACTTGGTTTTACTTTGATGTATTTTGACTTGAGTTTTAAATGATAAGAATCTTGGAAATATTTCAAAAGAGTTATGAATCATTTTTGAAAGAAGAGTAATACTTGGTTTTTAAACAAAAAGCTTAAGAGTTATACTAGCTTTATGGGAAGTTAGGTATAACGACTTAAGAAAGATAAAAGGAACGGTTTACTTATTTTTTTATGAAAGTCTTGTATTGATTTCTGGAAAGTGTAGTAAGATGGTTTGATAAGTAAACATGTTATGATGCTACGTGTGTTAGTGTCTTGTGATGTTTGTGTAAGGGGGTTATTCTTGTTGTGTATTATACCCCGTATTTCCTGAGTATGTACGTGAGGGCGTACGTATTAAATTTTTGCCTTAAGAATTGACAAGTTTCGAAATTTGGGCACAAGTGCCGATAGGAGTCGTTTTTTGAAGCGTTTCCACAACTTCGTAGGGAAAATTCGGCTATGTCATTTTAATTTTGTGGATTTTTGGAGAGGCGAAACATTTTGGACCAACGGGAGGGTGACAAGTGTCACCCTCGCATTGGAGTGCGTTTTAGGCGGTAATGGGCGAAAGGGTGGGGTGTAGTTGGTAGGATATTTGTGCAAGTTGGTGTGGTAGATGGATAAGGTCCACATGGTTGAAATCTAGCCCTACACTTGCACCACACTTGTCTTCATCTTGGCCGTTGGTTGGCCTTCACTGACCTATAAATACCCTCTAGTTGAAGACATTCTTCATCCAACACTGGAGCAATCTTTCTAAGTCTCAAATACTCCCTCCCTCTTGTTTGCTTTCGTCCACCACCCCCCCCGCCCCCTGTGAGAAGGCCCTTTGGCCGAGAGCTTCCCCCTCCCCCTTTGTGGTGCCCTAGCCGAGGGGTACCCCCCCTAGCCTTGTTGTCTCGTATAAATACCCCCCCTTTGTGGTATAGAAATACTCTCCTAGTATTGTTATAATGCCCAAAATACTCTAGCCCATATACCTTATAATACGTCCAAAGTTACCTCTATCGTAGAGCCCGGAAAATACTATTATACTTCCTTTAGCCACTAAACGAAACCCTAAGGAAATCTTCACCCGCAGTAGAAGTTATAAGTAGAAGTTGGTTAGAACTTCTAAGGGTTGGTTGGAGCGGGTCGGAGCGCACGGAGTAGGAGCTAAACCTTGCTCAGGATCGACATTTAAACTCGGATAATTTTGGGCTTATCGAGGTAAAACACTCTTGACCTTCTGTTGTAATTGGAACTTACATGTTGGTGGATTATATAGGTAAGGTCTCATATAGAGAGTCTTTAACATAATTGTGCGGCAATGACTGTTGACTTAAGCTGAATTTAAAGAAGTAGACTGAACTGTAATTACATAGGACTGTATTACAGTAGACTTGTGTTGTATTACTGTGAGTAGAATTGTACACGTCGGTTAGGCGTGCAAACCCCCACGGTTGGCTTGGTAGGCCTCGATAAAGGAGGAGATTAACGCATTGCGGGGAGTCTTGAATTTTACGTAGAATATTCTACGTGGAGACCTTGATGTTAATAGGCGCCTTGTGGCCTCTATAGGTTGAAGTACTACGTGTGGCGCGATCTACTTGGCTTAAGGAGTAGCCGACGGTTTGAGGTACTTGGGCGTTTGCTATTAGTCGATAATCGTCGCGAGGTATGTGAACCTCTTCCTATCTGTTCTAGCATGATATGTGTATAACTATGTAGTGCGGTGACGTACATGTGTTAAGCGTATTTGATTGGTTTGAAACATAAGGTGTTATAACGGCTTTATGGGAAGTTGGTTATAACGACCTTATGTAGGTAAGAAAATGCTTTGTGGTTTTAAAAGGTAAGCGACTTGATATGTGTTAATAAAGAACTTGAAGTATTTCAAAAGATTCTTGAATCGTTTTGAAAGAATGAGTAGTACTTGGTTTTTGAAAGCTTAAGAGTTATACTAGCTTTATGGGAAGTTAGGTATAACGGCTTAAGAATGTTTTACTGATTTCGGAAATCAGAATGTGTATCGACAAACCACTGCAGCGTTAATAAAAGGAAAATGTATTGGCTAATGAAGTATTATTAAAACCAGTAGAAACCTCCATCTGCATAGAAGCTAAGATAAGACAAAATGATATTACATTTCCTAGATCATGGCTGCTTAATAAGATTGATTATGAATAAGAATAACCTACACTCATATAAGGCATATGTTACTCAATGAGTTTTAAAAAGGGATTAAGACATTGAACTATGAAACTTTTCTAAAAAGAGACTTGTGTAATGAATATTAGGCAAACTGGAACTTTAGGGAAAAGAAAGGCATTGTGTTGTCTTAAAATGTTTTAAAACTTAAAGTGTTATAATGACTTTATGGGAAGTTGGTTATAACGACTTTATGAGAACAAAGAAGGGTTTTATCATTGGTTTTAAATGTGGAAACTTGGCTTTTATAAGAGAAGTTGTTTTGGTTTGCTTAAAAGATGTAAGTCACTCTATTTTTATACTACGGGTATCGGGTGACTTTTATAAAGGAATGGATCTCTTTAAAAGGAATTTAACGTACGTAGTACTTTAGGGTTAAAAACCCGGACTTTGGCATAAAATGAAAGTACCTTGAGTTGTGTAACTTGCCTATGCTTGTTGTTGTGTAACTTGCCTATGCTTGTTGTTGTGTAGCTTGCTTATGCTTGTGGTGATAGCCTTTGTTGTGCAAATGGTGTTCTATATAACGCGTCTCTCGATGGAGTCTTGGGTTGACTTGTTGAGGACTTACTTGGACGTACCGGCAGTGATGGAAAATTCCACGGGTATGCTCCTGTTGATCGTGGTATTCCATGGACTAGCTCTCCATGAGTTTTCTTACTGTTCGGCCTTGGTACGGTGGTGGCTTTCGTACTTGCCGTCTCGTGGCTGATTCGGCCTTGGTACACAGTAGTTAGCCCTCGCACTTGCCGTTCGGTGTAGTGCGAAGTCTCGTGATATGGCCTTAGTACGGTGGTCGACCCCGTACTTGCCCGATCGATTCGTGGCCGGCCTTGGTATCGGTAGTCGGCTCTCGCACTTGCCGTGTCAACCGTGTTTGTGGTTGCATTGTATTATTAGTACGGTCGGATCCATTAGTTGTACTTGTCTGTCACGGTTTTATGACACAGTGGGACACGTGTTCATGTATACTCCTTGGTATTGTTATATCATAAGCTGCCGTGATGAGGAAGAAATTCCGAACACAGTGATAATTTGGAGCGTGAGTCCACGACTTGATATGCGGTTATATGTTATGTCTTGTAGTTTGGTCATCATACATGTCTCTGCTTTATATAGACTATTATGATTTCATTTCACAGTATTCTGATTTCACATACTTGGTACTGTTATCTTGACCTCGCTTGGGGGCTGCGTTCAATCTGCGGTAGAAATCGTCATTTGTCGATCCGCGTTTAGGATCTCATTTCGCGTTTTGGGAAGCTCGTTCCGTCGGAGGCTTATCTTTGGTATGTTACCACAGTCTGTAAGTTCTTATGCGTTGGGGTATGGCGGGCCCTGTCGTCATAGTTGTTATATAAATCTTAAGTGCATGCCTTTGTTGTGGCGGGGTTGTAAGGATTATGCTTGTTCAAATGTCTTTATATATATATGTTGAAAGGCAACCGTTTTGGTTGGCTTATTTATAATATCTCTCATATCATGTTCATGTTTTACTTTCGCTGATTTTCTCGATGATTGTATCACTAGGGTGCCGGTAAGGCACGATCCACGGGCGGATTCGTGCGTGACAAAGTGGTATCGAGCGATTAGTCCTCGGAAAGTGTCTACAGACCGTGTCTAGTAGAGTCTTGATTATCGGTGTGTTGTGCACCACATCTATAATCAGGAGGCTGCAGGACATTTAGGATTGGTTTCCATTCTTCTCATTCTGAGATCGTGCCTTAGAGTTGTGTGATAAGATTGGACCCCTCTGACATACTTCGTTTTTACCAGTTATGCCTCCGCGTAAGGCAGGGCGAGAAGGGCAAAGCGTGAAGGAAAATGCGAGTAAAGCGTGGCGAGACCCCGATACTGAGCCTCGATCCGCGATGCAGGCGAGAGGAGATGAGTCACAAGGTGGGCCCGATTAATGGCGGGGTTGTGGCCATACACGAGATAAGTGGGCCTGGGCGGATTCGATAACACGATGGTTCACCTTTAGATCAAATAGTTCGAGGCTACGGGATTTTACGAGTTGTAGGCGCGAGTTTTATGGGTCGAGGCACGAGGATGATCGCGAGGAGTTCATCAAGCGATTCTGACGGATCGTGAGAGTAATCAAGGCATCGGAGACCGAGTCGGTGGTCTGAGTTACATCAATGCGTGATACCGCGATCGGTGGTTTGATTCGTGGGAGCCGTCGAGAGAGCATGCACTTCCGACTTTTGGGGACGAGTTCTCGCAGGCCTTTCTTGCACATTTCTTGCCTCGCGGATGAGAGAGGCTCGGGCGACAGATTTTTGGTGTTCTGGCGAGCAGGCGTGCGGTTGGGAGTACAATGTAGAGTTCGACTCATTAGCCCGGATGCGTCCCGCGTTGGTAGCTAGTATGGAGGATCGAGTGCACCGATTTATTCTGAGGCTCGATGATCACCTGGCGAAGTTGTTCGGTGTAGCTCTTGGCCGGGCATGGACATTGCCGCGTCTGGCGTATGCGCTTGGATGTGAGGCGGATAAATCAGCGGAATGACCGAGTCGCGAAGAGGCGAGCAGCGGGGTCCTTTGGTGACTTTCGAGCGGACCGCCTCGGCCGAGCGATTATGCGCCTCCACCGTCTGAGTGGTCCTCGCGGCGCCGGGACCTTTGGGATATTCGAGGCGGTCGGGGCTCCCGGGTTTCAGATTTTCAGGAGTAAGTGCTCGCCGGATGAGGTTGCCGCTTGTCTCGGTGTGGCGTTGTGGAAAACTTCATAAGAAGTGTCGTCTTGACTCGGGAGATTGTTATTTTGCGGCCAACGGGGCCGTCGGCAAGAGCTGTCCGACCAGGAGTATGCGGTAGGATAGCATGGACTACTAGAAGCGATTCGGGTTCTTCACCTTCCATGCTTGAGCGGGATGTTCGTACAGCGAGCCGGTAGAGGTCGCGGTGGGAGTTCGATTTTAAGCGGTCCTTTGAGCGCCTATTTTGAGTTATATCCTTATCCATCTAGAGACTTATTGTATTGATGTTGATGATGTGTTTAGTGTTATGTTCGGATAGCTTTGTGCTAAAATGTGATTTAGAAACCTGGTCAGTAAGAAAAAGGGTAAGCCTGGGGGTGAGAAATGATAAACCATAAAATATTACATTGAGACCTTAGATGTAAGGTCGTTTTGAGTACTGATTTTGCAAGTGATCCTTGTCGGAGTGCATTTTATGCCTAGAACGTTTTGTGTGACAAAGTCCCAGGTAGTGTGAAATGGAAGTGGTAGCTTTCATGACTGTGAGGTAAGATTGTTCGGATCAAGAAACTAGAGAGTTGGCGTGACGGAGGTCGGGTTGAGGCGTGTTGTGTGTCAACCCGTGGCCGGATTGAGGTGGGTCAGCTGGGTGGTCCCGCCGGAGTAGGGTCACCAGGTGTTAGGCCCAAGTTTTGATGACCATCGTATGAGTTCGTGGATATGTTCGACTGAAGCGGTCGTGAAGGCGGGAATGGCCTTAAGGAAAATGCGTGTGTTAGTTCGTGGCGGTAGCGGCGTTGGAAACTTGTTAGAAGATCTTCTTCGTGTCCGTCTTGAGAAGGAACATTCGGGACGAATGTTTCTAAGGAGGAGAATGTTATACCCGTATTTCCGAGTATGCGTGAGGCGTGCGTATTAAATTTTTGCCTTAAGAATTGACAAGTTTCGAAATTTGGGCACAAGTGCGATAGAGTCGTTTTTCGACGAAGCGTTTCCACGACTTTCGTAGGGAAAATTCGGCTATGTAATTTTTAATTTTTGCGGATTTTTCCGAGAGGCGAAACATTTTGGACCAGCGGAGGGTGACAAGTGTCACCTCGCATTGGGTGCGTTTTGGGGCGGTAATGGACGACAGGGTGGGGTGTAGTTGGTAGGATATTTGTGCAAGTTGGTGTGGTAGATGGATAAGGTCCACATGGTTGAAATCTAGCCCAACACTTGCACCACACTTGTCTTCATCTTGGCCATTGGTTGGCACTTGACCTATAAATACCCTCTAGTTGAAGACATTCTTCATCCAAAACTTGAGCAATCTTTCTAAGTCTTAAATACTCCCTCCCTCTTGTTTGCTTTCGTCCACCACACCCCCCGCCCCCGTTGAGAAGGCCCTTTGGCCGAGAGCTTCCCCCTCCCCCATTGTGGTGCCCTAGCGGAGGGGTACCCCCCCAAGCCTTGTTGTCTCGTATAAATACCCTCCATTGTGGTATAGAAATACTCTCTAGTATTGTTATAATGCCCAAAATACTCTAGCCCATATACCTTATAGTACTTCCAAAGTTACCTCTATACGTAGAGCCCGAAAAATACTATTATACTTCCTTTAGCCACTAAACGAAACCCTAAGGAAATCTTCACCCGCAGTAGAAGTTATAAGTAGAAGTTGGTTAGAACTTCTAAGGGTTGGTTGGAGCGGGTCGGAGCGCACGGAGTAGGAGCTAAACCTTGCTCAGGATCGACATTTAAACTCGGATAATTTTGGGCTTATCGAGGTAAACACTCTTGACCTTCTGTTGTAATTGGAAATTACATGTTGTTGGAATATATAGTTAAGGTATACTATATATAGTTTTGAACATAATTGTGCGGCAATGTCTTTTGACTTAAGCCTGAATTTAAAGAAGTAGACTGAACTGTAATTACATAGGACTGTATTACAGTAGACTTGTGTAGTATTACTGTGAGTAGAATTGTACACGTCCGGTTAGACGTGCAAACCCCCCCCCCCCTGGTTGGCTTGGTAGCCGGCCTCGATAAAGGAGGAGATTAACGCTGTTGCGGGGGGGGGGGGGGAGGTGCTGCCGAATTTTCTGTAGAATATTCTACGTGGAGACCTTGATGTTAATAGGCGCCTTGTGGCCTCTATAGGTTGAAGTACTACGTGTGGCGTGATCTACTTGGCTTAAGGAGTAGCCGACGGTTTGAGGTACTTGGAGCGTTTTGCTATTAGTCGATAATCGTCGCGAGGTATGTGAACCTCTTCCTATCTGTTCTAGCATGATATGTGTATAACTATGTAGTACGGTAGACGTACATGTGTTAACTGTATTTGATTGGTTTGAAACATAAGGTGTTATAACGGCTTTATGGGAAGTTGGTTATAACAGCCTTATGTAGGTAAGAAAATGCTTTGTGGTTTTAAAAGGTAACTGACTTGATATGTGTTAATAAAGAACTTGAAGTATTTCAAAAGATTCTTGAATCGATTTGAAAGAATGAGTAGTACTTGGTTTTTGAAAGCTTAAGAGTTATACTAGCTTTATGGGAAGTTAGGTATAACGGCTTAAGAATGTTTCTTGATTTGTAAATCGAATGTGTATCGACAAACCACTGCAGCGTTAATAAAAGGAAAATGTATTGGCTAATGAAGTATTATTAAAACCAGAGAAACCTCCATCCGCATAGAAGCTAAGATAAGACAAAATGATATTACATTTCCTAGATCATGCCGCTTAATAAGATTGATTATGAATAAGAATAACCTACACTCATATAAGGCATATGTTACTCAATGAGTTTTAAAAGGGATTAAGACATTGAACTATGAAACTTTTCTAAAAAGAGACTTGTGTAATGAATATTAGGCAAAGCTGGAACTTTAGGGAAAAGAAAGGCATTGTGTTGTCTTAAAATGTTTTAAAACTTAAAGTGTTATAACGACTTTATGGGAAGTTGGTTATAACGACTTTATGAGAACAAAAGAAGGGTTTTATCATTGGTTTTAAATGTGGAAACTTGGCTTTAATAAGAGAAGTTGTTTTTGTTTGCTTAAAAGATGTAAGTCACTCTATTTTTATACTACGTATCGGGTGACTTTTATAAAGGAATGGATCTCTTTAAAAGGAATTTAACGTCGTAGTACTTTAGTGGTTAAAAACCCGACTTTGGCATAAAATGAAAGTACCTTGAGTTGTGTAACTTGCCTATGCTTGTTGTTGTGTAACTTGCATACGCTTGTTGTTGTGTAGCTTGCTTATGCTTGTGGTGATAGCCTTTGTTGTGCAAATGGTGTTCTATATAACCGTCTCTCAATGGAGTGCTGGTTGACTTGTTGAGGACTTACTTGGACGTACCGGCAGTGACGGAAAATTCCACGGGTATGCTCTCGCTGATAGTGGTATTCCATGGACTAGCTCTCCACGAGGTTTCTTCTTGTTCGCCTTGGTACGGTGGTCGGCTTTCGTACTTGCCGTCTCGTGGCTGATTCGGCCTTGGTACACAGTAGTTAGCCCTCGCACTTGCCGCTCGATGTAGTGGCGAAGTCTCGTGATACGCACTTGGTACCGGTGGTCACCCTCGTGCTTGCCGGTCGACACGTGGCCGACCTTGGTATCCGTAGTCGGCTCGCGCTTGCCCCGTGTCAACTTCGTGTTTGTGGTTGCATTGTATTATTGGTACGGTCGGATCCGATAGTTGTACTTGTCTGTCACGGTTTTTATGACACAGTGGGACTCGTGTTCATGTATACTCCTTGGTATTGTTATATCATAAAGCTGCCGTGATGAGGAAGAAATTCCACGCACGAGTGATAATTTGGAGCGTGAGTCCCCGACTTGATGAATCGTTATATGTTATGTCTCGTAGTTTGGTCATCATACATGTCTCTGCTTTATATAGACTATTATGATTTCATTTCTGATTTCTGATTTCACATACTTGGTACTGTTATCGACCTCGCCCGGTGCGTTACGTCTGCAGTAGTAAGTCATCTACCGTCGATCCGCGTTTAGGATCTCATTTCAGCGTTTTGGGAAGCTCCGCTCCGTCGGAGGCTTATCTTTGGCATGTTACCCCAGTCCGTAAGTTCTTGTGCGTTCGTGGTATGGCGGGCCCCGTCGCCATAGTTGTTGTATAAATCTTAAGTGCAGCCTTTGTTGTAGGCGGGGTTGTAAGGATCAGAATCGCTCAAATGTCTTTATATATATATGTTGAAAACAAATCGCTTTGGTTGGCCCGTTTATTTATAATATCTCTCATTTCATGTTCATGTTTTACTTTCCGCTGATTTTCTCTGATGATTGTATCACTAGGGTGCCCGGGGTAAGGCACCATCGCGCCCGGATTCGGTCGTGACATCAGGCTTACGTTGTTAAACGATAAGCCCGTCTTCGCTATTATATCACATACCGACTTGTTATGATGCCGAGGACTTGCCACCTCGATGCGAGAATACCTCATGCGCGTCCACGTGACCTATGCGAGTGCGGGAGTTCCGTGATTGATCACTCGGGTGTATTACGCCCGCGAGAATACCTCACGCGTCCATGGACTACGCGACTTGGGGTCCAGGATGATGCCGCAGGTTAGCTACCCACGATGCGAGGAATACCTCATGCGGGCCTATGTGGCCTATGCGGACTGCGGGAGTTCTAGGATTAGGCACGCATAATGATACTATGGGCGAATGACCTTGCTTCGATCATTAGCGGCCTAAAAAAGACCAGTTATGTTATATCTATTTTGCTCTTGGTTATGTTGTGGCACTATGTGCGGTTACATTGGTTGTTTCGTACATATTTGTAAAATTGGTTTTAAAATGATATGATTTCATTTAAGTACTTTATAGTTTCACATATTTGGTACCTGTTGTACTGACCTCCTTCGGGGAGCTGCGTTCATGCCGCAGGTAGAAGTACTCCTGTTGTTGATCCCCGCTCCTAGGATCATCGTTTCTGCTTTTGGGAAAGCCCCGTTTCTCCGGAGGCTTGTATTTTGGGTATGATCTCCCTGCCATTGTAGCTTTATGTACATTCAGGGTATGGCGGGGCCCTGTCCCGCCATAGTTGTTTACATTCCTAGGTGCAGTAGTCTGTTGTAAAGTTGGGATGTATCGCTCACTCTTGATGTATATATACGCCAAAGGCAATCTTTTCTTGGATAAAGCTGCTTCTCATTTCATAATTGTTTCATGTCTTGTTTTTATATTCCGGTTACTCGATGTATGTCTACTTAGGTGCGGGTAAGGAACCGATCCACGGGCGGGTTGGTCGTGACAAAAGTGGTATCGAGCGCTTAATCCTCGGAAAGTGTCTGACCGTATCTAGTAGAGTCTTGATTATCGGTGTGTTGTGCACCACACCAATAATCGTGAGGCTATAGGATATTTAGGATTGGTTTCCATTCTTCTCACTCGAGATCGTGCCTTAGAGCTGTTATAAGTTGGACCCTCTAACGTATTTCTTTTCTTTACGATTATGCCTCCACGCCAGCAACCCGGCCCGAAGGGCAAGGCGAGGAGCCGCTAGTAGGACACGAGGGTCACGAGGCCTGTGCCGATCTTTACCCGAGGCGATACCTCGACGGCGAGTTCCACGACGCCGCGGCCCAGCAGATTTAGAGCGCATCTGTGGCTCACGAGACCACAAGACTGTGCCTCCATCCCCACACCGGAGCAGAGGATATGGGTTCTGAGGAGACGGCGATTACAGCCGTGATCGTGGCGAACGAGAGATAGACAGGCCGCGATTCGAGAGCACCGTGGTTCATCCTAGATCGGATAACGAGACTACGGGATTTTACGAGTTGGAGCCCGCGAGTTCTACGGTCGGCGATGATCCGCAGAGTTCATCCGAAGCGATTCTGACGGATCGAGAGTGATCGTGGCTTCGAGACCGAGTCAATGGTCTTAGGTTCACATCGGCCGCGTGATCCGCAGTTGGTAGTTTGATTCGCGAGCTGTCGGGAGAGCATGCCCTTCAGCGGTATGGGACGAAGTTCTCGAGGCTTTTCTCGCCCACTTCTTGCCTCCGCGGATGAGGAGGCGGGCCGATTTACGATCTTTGAGACAGAGAGGCGCCGATCGGGAGTACAACGTGGAGTTCGACTCGTTGGCTCGATATGTCCCCGCATTGGTGGCAGACATGGAGGACCGAGTGCACCGCTACGTCACAGAACTGGATGACTACTTGACAGAGTCTTGCTCAGGTGTGGCTCTTCAGCCTGGCATGGACATTGCCCGCATTCAGGCTCATGCACTTGGGTGCGAGGAACGTAGAGGCCGACGGGTTGACCGATATCAGCAGAAGAAGGCCAAGACGGCCGGATCTTTTGGTAGCTCTCGGGGTGGACGGTCTCAGCAGCAGACTAGATTTGCACCACAGCCAGCTCAGAGCACTCCTACACCGTCTTCAGGACAACTAGGGTATTTGGGGCGGTCGTGGCCCTGTGGCTTCTGACTTCGAGTAGCGGGGTGCTAACCGACGAGGTCCTCTCGGTGTGTCGGTGTGGTAGATTCCATCACGGAGTTGTGGTACTACTTCGAGTTTGCTACACTTGCGGCCAGGTCACTATCACGAGAGATCAGGCAGGCGCGCAGATGGTAGGGGTCTGCCTACGGGGTCTTTCGCCGGGTCTTCATCTCCTACAGTTACTCGCCCCGGAGGGCAGGGTGCTCAGGGACCAGCGGGTCGCGGCAGAGGTCGTGGCAGGGGTCCTAGTTCTAGCGGTCCTCAGAACCGAATTTATGCCTTGTCGGTAAGCGGGACTGCGAGGCATCACCGGATGTCGTCACAGGTACTTTATCAGTTTCATGTTGTGACGTGTATGCCTTGATAGATCCGGGTTCTACCTTGTCCTATATATCTCCACATATTTCTAGTAGGATAGTGTTATACCCCGTATTTCCAGAGTATGTATGTAAGGACGTACGTACAAAAGTTCAAGCCTTAAGTAGGCATAAGGGACGAAATTTGTGCACAACCCACGAAAAGAATTGTTTTCCGACGAAACATTTTCCAAAACTTGCGTAGGGAAAATTACGGTTGCAACATTAATAATTTTTGCGGATTTTTTCGAGAGATGAAATATTTTGGACCAACGAGAGGGCGACACTTGTCACCCTCAAGTGGACGGCAACTTGTGGGCTATCTTGGCCCGATTTTATGGCCTAAACCATGGGTCAATGTTGGTGAGTGATTTGTGGAGTAGATGGTAGGGTGCACATGTGCAAATCTACACCCTCCACTTGCCCTCCACTTGCCTTAATCTTGGCCCTTGAAAGCCCTTTAAATACCCCCCTTGAGTTGAAGACTTCTTCATCCACAAATACTTTCCAAGTCTTAAAAACTCCCTTCCCCCTCTAGAGAGCTTTCGTCCAAGCCTCACTTTCCCCCCCTCTAGAGAGCTAAGCCGAAACACCCCCTTTCCCCCCCCTCCCCCCCTTCCTAGTAGTCTCGGCAAAAGTCCCCCCACCTCTTGGTAGAAAATACTCTCCAAGTATTGTTACTATCCCCAAAATACCCTAGCCGTATATCTTGTAGTATTCCTAAGTCACCTCTATACTAAAAGCCCAGAAATACTATCTTATATCCATTAGTCACTAAACGAAACCCTGGGGAAAATCTTCATAGTTGGTTGAAGTAGTAAGTAGAAGTTGTGTAGAGACTTCTAAGGGTTTCTTGGAGTGGATTGGAGCGTTCAGATTAGGAGCTAAACCTCGCTCAGGATCGACTTATATCTTGGATAATTTTGGGCTTATCGAGGTAAATAATAATCTTATCCTTCTATTGTAATTGGAGAATACATACTGTAGAAGTATAGAAATAAGTATAAAATACATAGAAGGATATTAAAGAAGAGAATTGAATCTGCATTTACATCGTAAGAATATTAAAGAAGATTGAATCAGACTTACATAGATCGTATTCTGATGAGACTTGTGTAGTATGACTGGGTAGGAAATGCTGCCCAATTTTCCGTAAATTAAGAACCTTCGCTTAGAATATCCTACTGAGTAGTCTAGACGTTGATAGACGTGTTGGTATTATAGGTTGATACTCTGCGCGCGACATATTCGACTTGGCGGTGGATTTCAAGGTATGTGATTCTTCCTATCCTCATGAGCATGATATTTTAAAGTATATATATAGTACGGTAGACGTACGTGTGTTAACTGAACATGGTTTTACTTGACGTCTTTTGACCTAAGTCTAAATAATAAGAATCTTGAAGTATTTCAAAGGAATTATGAATCATTTTTGAAAGAAGAGAAATACTTGTTTTTAAACAAAAAGCTTAAGAGTTATACTAGCTTTATGGGAAGTTAGGTATAACGACTTAAGAAAGATAAAAGGGACAGTTTACTTATGTGTTTATGAAGGACTTGTATTGATTTCTGGAAAGTATAATAAGATGGTTTGATGAGTAGACATATTATGATGCTATGTATGTTAGTGTCTTGTGACGTTTGTATTAAGAGGTTATTCTTATTGTGCTTATGTTGTTTAACGATAAGTTGTTATGTTAGTAGTATACCACTCACCTCTTGACATGTTATACTGGGGGTTAAGCTGCCCCCCGATGCGAGGGATACCTCATGCGGGTCCAGGGACCTATGCGAGCTACGAGTTCCGTGTTAGTGTGCGGGGAATACCTCATGCGGTATATGTGGCCACGCGGACTACGAGTCGGGGCGATGCCGAGGAGTAGCTACCGACGGGGATTACCTCATGCGGGCCTAGGTGGCTACGCGACTACGGAGTCCAGGATTAGGCATGCATAATGATACTATGGGCGATTGGCCTTGCTTTGATCATTCGCAGCCTAGAAAAGACCTGTTACAGTTTACCTATTATTACTCTTGTTTGTGATGTGGCACTATGTGCGGTTACATTGGTTGTTTCGTATATTTGTAAAATTGGTTTTAAAATGATATGATTTCATTTAAGTACTTTCTGATTTCACATACTTGGTACTGTTATCGACCTCGCCCGGGGTTGCGTTACGCCAGCAGTAAGGAAGCGAGTGCTAGATCCGCATCCTTAGGATATTTTGCTTTGGTGTCGTGAGCTCCATCTTCTCCCGAGGCTCGACTTTTGGTATGGTTCTCCCGGTGTTGTAGATATATGTACATTCAGGTATGGCGGGGCCTGTCCGCCATAGTTATTCACTTTCTTAGGTGCAGAGTCTGTTATGCGATTGGGATATATCGCGATTTTGGTTTATATATATATATCGAAAGGCGACTTTTCTCGGATAAACCGTGTCTCAATTTACATTTGTTCATGTCTTGTTTTATATTCGATTACTCGATGTATGACTACTTGGGTGCGGGTAAGGCACGATCCACGCCTTAACGGTCGTGTGAGATAGAGATAGAGCCGAGTCCATAGACCCTTTTGAGGTAGCTACGCCATTGGGTGATTCGGTGGTAGCCGAGTATATAGGGCTTGTCGAGAACTATATGCGATCGTCGGACCACTGGCCGACTTGATAGAGTTGGATATGACCGATTTTGATGTGATCATGGGTATGGATCGCTAGCTTCTACGCCAACGTGGGTAGAGGCGAGGTTGATGCGGTTCAGCTTTCCGGAGCCGTTATCGAGTGGGAGGAACACCGTCGCCGGCGGTAGGTTTATTTCTTACCTCAAGGCTAGGAAGATGGTGCGTAAGGGTATATCTACCATCTCATTCGGTTGATAATCGAGGTCGCGATACAGATTTTCACCGGTTCCAGAGTCGAGAGTTCTTAGACGTGTTTCAGACGACCTCCTGCATCCTCCCGAGAGGAGATAGAGTTTTGTATCGATGTCTGCGGACACTGCCTATATCCATTCCGCCATACTGAATGACACGACGAGTTGAGAAAGTTGAAGGACCACCGAGATTTCTTTGGAGAAGCGGCTTCATCGTGCCTAGTGTTTCTCCCCGGGAGCGCCGTATTGTTCGTGAAGAAGAAGAAGGACGGGGCCGCACGTGTGTTGATTACGGTGAACAAGGTGACTATTAAGAACGTATACCCCTTCCCGTGATTGATGATTTGTTCGACTATTGCGAGAGTAGATATTTCTCCAAGATTGATCTGCGATCGCTATCATCAGTAGTTAGAGGCGGATGTCCCTAGATCGCATTCCGACGTGACGCACTCATGAGTTCGTGGTTATGTCTTTCGGTTTGACCAATGCTCCAATGGTATTTATGGATTTGATGAACCGAGTGTTCAAGCCATTTTGGATACGCTTGTGATAGTATTCATCGATGACATCTTGGTTTATTCCCGCCAGAGCGCGAGCACGCGAGCATTTGAGGCTGTCTTGAGAGTTCTCCAGACCAGCTTGTACGCCAAGTTTTCCAAATGTGAGTTTTGGCTGGCTTGATGGCTTTTCTTGGGCACATTGTCGGCCGATGGTATTCGGTGGATACCGCCAAGATCGAGGCGGTGAGAGTTGGCCTAGACTCTACTACTCCGGCAGAGCTCTTGGGCCTTGCAGTTACTATCGGAGGTTCGTGGAGAAGTTTGCTTCTATTTCGCACCTTTGACTAAGTCGACTCGAGCGCCTAAGTTTCAGTGGACGGATGCTTGTGAGGAGGGCTTCCAGTTACTGAAGGAGAGATTGACGACCGCCCCAGTTCTTACTCTTCCTGAGGGTCTAGACGGCTATGTCGTGTATTGTGATGCGTCAGGCATCGGGCTTGGATGTGTGTTGATGCAGCAGGGCAATGTTATAGCATACGCATCTCGGCAGCTCGAAGCATAGGAAGAATTACCCCACCCATGATTTGGAGTCGCGCGGTGATTCACGCCAAGATCTGGAGGCACTATATGTATGGAGTTCATGTGGATATTTACACGCACCAAGAGCCTCCAGTATATCTTCAGCCAGAGGGAGCTGAACTTACGACAGAGACGGTGGTTAGAGTTACTCAAGGATTATGATGTCGATATCCTGTACCACCCAGGGAAGGCCAATGTTGTGGCAGATGCCCTTAGTCGTAGGTCGATGGGGAGTCTATCAGATGTGCAGCCAGAGAGGAGGGGCATGGTCCGCGAGTTACATCAGCTAGCGAGCCTTGGAGTCCGACTGATTGGTTCTGATAGCAGTGGGGTTCGGGTTCGAGAGGTTGCCGAGTCTTCCATCGTCGAGGAGGTGAAGAGGCAACAGTTTGAGGATCCGATTTTGACCCGGTATCGTGATACGGCTCTTCGTGAGGGGAAGGGTCCTTTTGAGGTAGCACCTGATGGGGTGCTAAGGTTTGAGGCGGTTGTGTGTTCCAGATATTGCGGGACTTGGCGAGTTCTAGGGAAGCACACAACTGCGTTACTATCCATACGGGGTCGACAAAGATGTACCACGACCTCAGATCTGTGTTTTGGTGGGATGGCCTGAAGAGAGACGTTGCAGAGTTTGTTGCTCAGTGCCCGTGTTGTCAGCAGGTAAAGGTAGAGCACCAGAGGCCTGGTGGATTATTGCAGACGATAGAGATCCCGACCTGGAAGTGGGAGGTGATCAACATGGACTTTATCACAGGATTACCTCGCACTCAGAGGAAGCATGATTCTATCTGGGTTATCGTCGACAGGCTGACGAAATCAGCCCACTTTCTTCCAGTCAGGACGACTTTTTCGGCCGAAGATTATGCCAGACTTTACATCCGAGAGATCGTGAGACTGCATGGGGTCCCTATTTCTATCATATCCGGCGAGCCCGGTTCTGGCTAACTTCCGGAGGTCTTTCCGTAAGGATTAGGGACACAGTGAGCCTCGATCGCATTCCATCCTCAGACCGACGGACAGGCAGAGCGCACTATCCAGACACTTGAGGATATGCTGCGAGCCTGTGTTATTGATTTCATGGGTAGCTGGGAGGATCATTTGCCTCTAGTAGAGTTTTCGTATAATAACATCTACCACTCCAGTATCCAGATGGCGCCTTATGAGGCCTTATATGGGAGGAAGTGCAGGTCACCGATAGGCTGGTTTGATGTGGGCGAAGTGCAGTTAGTGGGACCAGACCTGGTTCAGCAGGCGGTGGATAAGGTGAAGCTTATCGAGCTGCGATTCTTCGGCTCGAGTCGGCGAAGTCATATGCAGATCATCGCCGACATTTGGAGTTTGAGGTTCGATTGGGTTTTCCTGAAGGTGTCACCCATGAAGGGTGTGATGAGATTCGGGAAGAAAGGGAAACTCAGCCCAAGGTACATTGGGCCTTATCAGATTGTCCGCAGGGTAGGCAAGGTTGCCTATGAGTTGGATCTGTCGTCCGATCTGGAGGCAGTGCATCCGGTTTTCCATGTTTCTATGCTAAGGAGATGTATCGGAGATCCATCTAAAGTGCACCCGATTGACGATGTCCAGGTGACCGAGGGGTTATCGTATGAGGAGATTCCCATAGCGATACTCGATCGTCAGGTTAGGCGACTACGGACAAAGGATGTGGCTTCCGTCAAGGTCTTATGGCGGAACGAGCACAGAGAGGAGATGACGTGGGAAGCAGAGGAGGACATGAGGCAGAGGTATCCTCACCTATTCCCCACACCTCCAGGTAACTCACTTTCCTACTTGTAAATTTTCTTTGGCATATGTACTTAAGTGTTGTATTGTGGCCATGTATGGCATTTGCAAATTGTTTAAATTTTGAGGAACTATATCGTTATCTTTGTGAGAAGGAACATTCGGGACGAATGTTTCTAAGGGGGGGAGAATGTTATACCCCGTATTTCCAGAGTATGTATGTGAGGACGTACGTACAAATATATAAGCCTTAATTAGGTAAAGGACGAAATTGTGAACTTCCAACGGAAAAGATTCCGAACCTTGTGAAGGAAATTTTACGGTTTTAATATTTTAATTTATTGCGGATTTTTCCGAGAGATGAAATATTTTGGACCAATAGGAGGGCGACATGTGTCACCCCTAGGTGGGAAGGTTGGACGAAATTGTGGGCAAGGATTGGCACGTTTTTTTCATGAAAAAGGCCATAAACATTTGGTCAAAGTCTTGCAAGATATTTGTGGAGTAGATAGATAAGTGGGACCCACACAACACATGTCCAAATCTCCACCATACACATGCTTGAATCTTGGCCCTTGAATGTCCTATAAATACCCCCTTAAGTTGCAAGACTTCTTCATCCACTTAAATATTTTCCAAGTCTCAAAACTCCCTCCCCTCTTAGAGAAGCTCTCGTCCAAACTCCCTCCCCCCCCCCCCTTTTTGTAGAAAATTCCCCCAAGTATTGTTACTATCCCAAAATACCTTAGCCTAAATCCCTTGTAGTATTCCAAAGTTACCTCTATACTAAGAGCCCGGAAATACTACTATATTTCCTTTAATCACAAAACGAAACCCTAGGAAAATCTTCATAGTTGGTTGAAGTATTAGTAGAAGTTGTTTAGAAACTTCTAAGGGTTTCTTGGAGCGGATTGGAGCGTACAGAATATGAGCTAAACGTTGCTCAGGATCGACTTATAATCTTGGATAATTTTGGGCTATCGAGGTAATAATCTTTGACCTTCTATTGTAATTGGAGATTACATATTGTAGTAGTTTAGACTTAAGTATAAGATATATAGAAGGATGGTATAAACGAAGAGAATTGAACTGTACTTACATTGGGCTGTATTTACAGTAGACTTGTGTAGTTTTACTGCAGGGAGGTCGCCAATTTTCCGTAGAATAAAGAACCTCATGCTTAGAACATTCTACGAAGTAGTCTAGACGTTGATAGGCGTATTTGACTGATATAGGTTGATACTCTGCGCGCGACATATTCGATTTGGCAGGTGGATTTAGCCGAGGAGGTATGTGATTCTTCCTATCCTCTTGAGCATGATACTTTTGAAATATATATAGTACGGTAGACGTACATGTGTTAACTAAACTTGGTTTTACTTTGATGTCTTTTGACTTGAGTTTTAAATAATAAGAATCTTGGAAATATTTCAAAAGAGTTATGAATCATTTTTGAAAGAAAAGTAATACTTGGTTTTAAAAGCTTAAGAGTTATACTAGCTTTATGGGAAGTTAGGTATAACGACTTAAGAAAGATAAAAGGAACAGTTTACTTATTTGTTTATGAAAGTCTTGTATTGATTTCTGGAAAGTGTAGTAAGATGGTTTGATAAGTAAACATGTTATGATGCTACGTGTGTTAGTGTCTTGTGATGTTTTTGTAAGGGGGTTATTCTTGTTGTGCTTACGTTGTTAAACGATAAGCCCGCTTATCGCTTATTATATCACATACCCCGACTTGTTATGATGCCGAGGACTTGCCACCCTCGATGCGAGGAATACCTCATGCGGGTCCACGTGACCTATGCGAGTCGGAGTTCCGTGATTGATCACCCGGTGTGTTACGCCGACGCGAGGAATACTTCACGCGTCCATGACTACGCGGACCGGGGTCGAGGATGATGCCGGGTTAGCTACCCCGTTGCGAGAATACCTCATACGGGCCTATGTGGCCTATGCGGATCGTGGAGTTCGAGATTAGGCACGCATAATGATACTATGGGCGAATGTCGCTTCGATCATTAGCGGCCTAGAAAAGACCGCTTATGTTATATCTATTTTGCTCTTGGTTATGTTGTGGCACTATGTGCGATTACATCGTTGTTTCGCATATATTTGTAAAATTGGTTTTAAAATGATATGATTTCATTTAAGTACTTTACGCTTCACATACTTAGTACTGTTGTCTCGACCTCCTTCGGGGCTGCGTTCACCGCAGTAGAGGTACTCCTGTTGTTGATCCCCGCTCCTAGGATCACCGTTTCTGCTTTTGGGAAAGCCCCGTTTCTCCGGAGGCTTGTCTTTTGGGTATGATCTCCCTGCCATTGTAGCTTTATGTACATTCAGGGTATGGCGGGGCCATGTCCCGCCATAGTTATTTACATTCCTAAGTGCAGAGTCTGTTGTAAAGTTGGGATGTAACTGTTCACTCTTGATGTATATATACATGCCGAAAGGCAATCTTTTCTTGGATAAACTGTTTCTCATTTCATAATTGTTTCATGTTTTGTTTTTATATTCCGCTGGTTACTCTGATGTATGTCTACTTAGGTGCCCGGGTAAGGCACCAGTCACGGGCCCGGGTTCGGGTCGTGACAACACGCCTTAACAGGACTTGTAAAATTCCGCCCCACAAATTAATACGAAACTAGTTCCATATTTAAAGCCATTCTTGACTAAACATATACAACAACACAAAGTCTTTTTCCAATTCTTTTCAATCCAACTTCTTAGGTCTAACATGTTATATTGTCATAAACAACTTAACAATTATAATTCCTTCCTTATATAACATGTGACGATTAAACTAATAATCCAATTGAATTGAAATCTCAAGGCTAAACATACTAGTTTTCGGATTAGGGTTCCAATATCCATAACACTTATCAACTTCATAATATATATATCTCATACTTGCTAATATCCATAGCTACAACAATAAGTAATCTCAATTACTAAAACGACAAGAATTTTACCTTTACAAGCCCTTATAATTTCCAAGATTCAATGTCGCTCCTTAGCAATTCTTAGCTCCTTTCCTTTACGCTCCAATCCGCTATTTGAAGCCTTTAGAAGCTCACAACCAACTTCTCTTCCATTTCCAATCAAAACCTATGAAAATGCCTTAGGTTTTCGCCTTGCGACTAACGTGAAAACGTCGTTTTTCCAAAATCTTTCTATTGAGATATTCTTACAATACCCTTAGGGACCTTGGGTTAAAGTATTGTGGCTAATGGATCAAAACTACAAAAATTTTGAGTGAGAATATGCCCAAACCCGAGAGCTTCTTGGCTAAGCTCAAAGTTTCTCTAATATTTTCTAAGTGTTGAAGACCTTTTCTTGCACTAGGGTACTATATAAAACACAATGGAAGGTTTAGATTACAACACATGTTAAATTTGGATGAAAGGGATCAAGCCAAGTGGCTCTTGACTTAGTCAACAATGTCAAGCTCTTAGCTTGCAAGACTTTGTCATCTAAACTTTGGTCAAATGACCATTATACCCTTGTCGTAATTCGACCAAGCCATGAGGGGGGGGGGGGGGGGTTCCACGTTTCTCCCTCTCATTCGTCCATAAAATTCCGTAACCCTCGTGGGCCCCACAAAACGTAAAATTCCTCGGGTGGGCCCCACGTGACCAAATCCGTAAAAAAAAAAATTCCATAATGAAAATACATTCTATAATCCTCAATTAATGCATTTTGAGAATCCATTTCTCCTCAACGAACATTTATCCTTTCCGACGTTCGGAAGATTTTCCGTCGGAAAAACAATTCTTCCTTTCGTACCAATTTCAAGTCTTGTGTTCCTTACTTACATTCTCTTATACATGTCCTTGAATTACGGGGTGTAACATTCTTCCCCCCTTAGAAACATTCGTCCCCGAATGTTCTTTCGGAGTCCAATCTAATTAGATAGCGACATAGTCTCCTTTTACTACACCCTTCATACAACATATGCCACCCATGGCCACATAACAATACTTATACTAAGATGTCAACCTTTGCACTCACGAAGCCAACTAGTCCATACTCATAATGACCTCAAAGTCTGTCGTAATCATCTCTACTAAGTCTACTAGGGTCTGACGACTGTATCATCACCGGGAAAATCTCATATTCCCGCCATTTACCCCACACACTCACGGGTGTAGTTACCTCGAAAGGTTCTTATGGATTCAGGCTCTATTCCTTTACACTTGGTTGTTATCTTTCTTACTGGTCGTACTCTTTCCGTACTTCCAACTCATACTAGCATATATACATAACTTCCATACCGATTCTGGCCTCCAATCTTTGGAGTCACTCAATAAAACAATATAAGGCTATTTCCGGCTCTCCCGACCTGGTTCCGGTGGAACGCATCCACGAACCCGTAAAACAATTAACTAGACTTGGGCCTTGCACTCTCGTGACCCTGTCACGTAGCGGAACTACTACCAACTGATCCCACTCCATTTTAGGCTATGGGGCGACCCGCAATAGGTCCTCACCCCGCCCCATCGTCGCACTTTAACTCTTACGTTAGTCTGAATAAAATCATATTGCCCGAGAAGGCCTTATATATACCTAATCTCGGCGGTCATTAATACTCTTAGGCTCGCAATTTCCATGCTCCAAGCCTACCTTATCAGTCCCCCCGTAAACGGGTACAAGAACTTCTCATAATACCATAACCATGTTGTCTCTGTTACACCCCGTATTTACAGGACATGTTTTAAGAACGTACGTAAGAACTCACAAGTGTTGAGAATTGAGACTTGTAAAAATTTATCAGAATTATGAAATTGTCGGAAAACGTAATATTGTGACGAATGGGAGGGCGACACGTGTCACCCCCCTTGTTGTTGCCTTGGACGAAAATGTCATGGCCAAAATGGTCATTGACCATAGTCTTAGGATGACAAGTCTTGCAAGTAGTGAGCTTGAGATAATTGACTTGGTCAATGGGTCCACAAAGTCTTGATATTTAGTAAGACCTCATCCAAGCCACCCATTTGTTTGCATCTTGACCCTCCATTGTGCTATATAATACTAGTAGTAGCAAGACAAGCTTAACACTTAGAAATTTTTTCAAGAAAATTGAAGAACTAGAGCTAGTTGCTCTCGGGTTCACTCAACAAGAAAAAGAAAAAAAAATTGTTTCTTGTTCATTAAGCTCCACACTTTAAACCAAGGTTCTTGAGTGTATTGTAAGTGTATCTCAATAGAAAAATCTCAGAAAAAGATAGTTTTCGTATTAGTCGCAAGGTGAAAACCTAGTTGCTTTCTAGGCTTTGTTTGGAAGTTTGAAGGAAATTTGTTGGTATTGTTCTAAGGGTCTCAAGTAGCGGATTGAAGTGTCTTGAAGAGGCTCTAAGTTGCTAAGGAGCGACTTCGGATTTGGAGTTGGATTAAGATTCGTTGAGGTATAATCTTGTCTCTTAATAGTGTTACAAGATTATTTATATTGTTGTTAGCTTTACATGTTGCTAGCATGAAGTATATGTGTTGAAGTTTATAAGTATTATGGATTGCTTGTAGCCTTAAAATCCTAAATGTAATGTAAGCCATGTGAAGTTGGATTACAATTTGGTCGTTTACTAGAATCGTCGCATGTTACTTACTTGAAGATTATAGTAGTATAATCGATTGCGACTTGATATCATGTTATGCTAACAATTTGGATTGAAATGGAAATTGGGTAAGAATTGGTATTGTTGTACTCAATATGGCCGAAATTGGAATAGTAGTTGTATTAGTTTGATATCTATGGTGGGGCGGAATTTTACACGTCTAGTAGGCGTGTAATCCCCTATTGTTGATTGCATTGTTTGGGCCTTAAATGTGGCGTGTTTGGTTATTGTATTCGGCCTTGAAAAAGGTGGCAAAGTAAGTAGAAACAAAGGAGGTGCTGTCCGATTTTCCGTAGAATTTAGAGACTTTACACTTATAATATCCTACGTTTGAAGTAAGGCGTTAATAGACGTATTGTGGATATTATAGGTTGACATACTACGGGCGGGACATTGTACTTGGCAAGTGGATTGACCCGAAGAGGTATGTAGAACTTTTCCTATCTTTTGAGCATGACTAGTTGCACGTATATAGTACGGTAGACGTACAAGACCTTGATATCCTTTACTAGTTTTATGAATAGCCAATTTGGGTGAGTTATGAGATTAACTAACTTCTTTGAAAGTATTAAGGATATCTTAAGTTTTATTAAAGTTAAGGGACTTGAAGAGTTTTAAAGTATGTGATACTTGTTTCGTTTTAAACGTATAAGTCCCTTGGATAGGAAATTGTACTTGACTAAGGTATAAAGTGAATATAACGACTTTATGGGAAGTTGGTTATATTAGCTTTATGGAAAGATAAATGACTTGATTTAATGAAAGGCAATTTGATTTTAAGGCATCAATTGCCTAAGGTTTTATAAGAAAAGGAGTCACTTGATTTAGAAACCTAACTTTAATTCTAAAGGTATTGTGATTTGCCTTGAAACGTAATTTCGACTTGATACTATGGTTAATAGTATCTTGGAAGTTTTATACTAAAAAGAGTCATTTGTTTTAAAGAGTAGAAGTATGTAGTACTTGGGTTAAATTCCCGGATTTTTATAAAAGATATGCTAGTGCCTTAAGTAAACTAAAATGAGAGTGTATATGAATAAGAAGTTAGGGGGATTTCTTAACTTGCTTACTTTATGTATGATGGCCGGTTGAGATAGGGTAAGAGTATATCTGAGGGGTAAGTCCCCAAGATAGTTATACCACCTTCTCCTGTAAGAGTATATCGAGGGTAAATCCCAGATAGTTATACCACGCCTGTAAGAGTATAATTGAGGGTAAATCCCAAGATAGTTATACCACTGCTTCGTGGATTTGCTACCCACGATGCGAGAATACCTCATGCGAGTCCTTATGGGCTTATGCGGGTGAAATAGTCCCACGCGGCGGATCTGACTATGCGAGGAATACCTATGCGGTCCACACGACTATGCGGGTGAAATAGTCCCGCGAGTAGGATTGCTTAATGATCATGCGCGGATGGTCTTTCTTTGATCGTGAGCTTCCTATTTTTATGTTGTACGTATACTATCAGTTACTCTCATTGTTAGTAAGGCACTGTGTACTGTAATTTTACTATCATACATGTCTCCGGCTTTGTTTTAAACTTATGATGTAATTTACAGTATTTTCCAGTTTTACATACTTAGTACATATTGTGTACTGACCCCCTTCCTCGGGGGCTGCGTTCATGCCGCAGGTAGGGGTAAGCAGGTGGTGGATCCTCATTCTTAGGATCACATATCAGACGTCAGAAGCTCCATTTCTCTGGAGGCTTGTCTTTTTGGTACAGTTTTTCCCTGATAATGTAGATTTATGTACATTCAGGGGTATGGCGGGCCCCGCCATCGTTGTTATTCCTAAGTGCAGTAGTCACATGTTGTGGTTTGAAATGTAGGAACCGAGTCGCATGATTTTCTCACGATTATGTATATTTTATGGAAGGCGGCCTTATCGGCTAGCCTGTGTTATTATTGTCTAAATAAATGTTGTATGTTGTGTATGTTCACCGCTATTCTCTCGATGTATACAGGCAGGGTGCCCGTGTAGGGCACGATGCGGCCCCGGGTCGGTCGTGACAAAAGTGGTATCAGAGCAGTTAGTCCTCGGAAAGTGTCTACAGACTGTGTCTAGTAGAGTCTTGATTATCGGTGTGTTGTGCCACATCTATAATCGTGAGGCTGCAGGACATTTAGGATTGGTTTTTATTCTTCTCTCTCTGAGATCGTGCAGTAGAGCTGTCTTATTAGGTTGAATCCCCTCTGACCTATTCTTATGAAACAGCTATGCCTCCACGGAAGGCGACCAGGGCCCAGAAGGGCAAAGCGGCGGCGAGGCTAGCGGTACTCGAGAGGGTTACGGACTCGACCAGACTATGCCTGAGGTAGTAGGCGGGTCGGCGAGTTCAGCCACACCGACAGTATTAGAGGAGCCGAGAGCGGCAGTAGCTCCAGAGGTTCCGGTACCAGAGCCTCCAGTCCCACAGCCAGGAGCTGAGTATAGAGACTACAGGAGCGATCGGTTATTGACCAAGATAGTAGCGAGCGGCAGCGACAGGAAGACAGCTAACCCTAGAGCCGACAGTTTGCGGATTCGGGATTTTTTGGGTTGTCATCCGCCCGAGTTTTATGGTTCGAGGTCTGAGGAGGATCCGCAGGAGTTCATTCGGCAGCTACAATGACTATGCGTGTTCTTAGGGCTTCGTAGATCGAGTTCATTATGCTAGCCTCTTCACCGTTCTGCGATATTGCGTTGAACTGGTTTGAGTCATGAGCGGTCGAGAGGTGAGGATGCTCTTCCAGCTGTTTGGGAGGAGTTTACAGAGGCCTTCATGGATCACTTTTTGCCTCCTGAGATGAGGAGAGCCCGTGTAGATAGATTCTTGACCTTGAGGCAGAATGGGAGGACTATCAGGGAGTATAGCCTAGAGTTTGACTCCTTGGCCAGGCATGCGCACACTATTGTAGCTGACATGACGGATAGAGTTCATCGTTATGTGATGGGGCTAGACCGTCATATGATTACTGCATACTTGGGGGTGGCTCTTCATCCCAGTATGGACATTGCAATGATGCAGGACTATGCGCACGGGATAGAGGATAGAGAGAGGGAGGACCAGATTGACTCGAAGCGGCCCAAGAGGCCGTGGCAGTGGTCTCGTGGCGCTTTCGAGCGGGACGGCCTCGTGGCGACCTAGGTCCACATTCCAGCCAGCACAGAGTGCTCCTTCACGGTTTTCTGGCAGGAGGTCTGATCAGCCAGGTCATTCAGGAGCAGGTCAGGGCTCCAGGACTTCGGGGTTTCGAGGCGGCAACCGTCACCGTCGAGACCACCACATCTCGGTGTGCTCGACGCGGTAGGTCTCACCAGCGAAGTGCCGCATAGCTCCGGAGCTTGTTACTCTTGTGGCAGCAGGCCATTTGAGAGAGATTGTCCGCCTAGGCGGCATGGGTGGTCTGATCGGCAGCGGGATCGATTCTTTGGGTCTTTCTCTCCTTCTGTGGTTATGCGCCCCGGAGGGCAGGGTACTCAGGGACCGGCAGGCCGCGGTAGAGGTCGTGGTGGTGGTTCCAGCTCTAGCGGTCCACAGAACCGCATATATTCATTAACCAGCCGCCAGGATCAGGAGCCTTCCCCTGACGTCGTCACAGGTACATTATTGATTTCATGCTGTGACGTTTATGCTTTGATAGATCCAGGTTCTACCTTGTCCTATGTGTCCCCTCTTATTGCGGGTAGAATCGGGATAGAGCCGGAGTCGATAGAGCCTTTTGAGGTAGCTACGCCAGTGGGTGATTCGGTGTTAGCTGAGCGGGTGTATAGAGGTTGTCCGGTATTTATTTACAGTCGTCAGACCCTTGCAGACTTGATAGAGTTGGAGATGACAGATTTTGATGTCATTATGGGTATGGACTGGTTGGCTTCTTGTTATGCCAACGTTGACATTATGTAAAAGTTGGTTCGGTTCCAGTTTCCTGGCGAGCCAGTTATCGAGTGGAAGGGCAACACAGCGTCGCCGAGGGGTAGGTTTATTTCTTACCTCAAGGCTAGGAAGATGGTGCAGAAAGGGTACATCTATCATCTGGTTCGGGTATTTGATACAGGTGAGGTGCGATTCTTGATCGATGCGGTGGTTAGGAGTTTCGGATGTGTTCCCAGATGATCTTCCGGGTATCCCTCCTGAGAGGGAGATTGAGTTTTGTATTGACACGTTGCGGACAATCGACCTATTTCCATTACGCCATACGGGATGCTTTCTTGAGTTGAGGAGCGGAAGGACCAATCAAAGATTTCTTTGGAGAAAGGATGTATCAGGCCTAGTGTATCTCCCCAGGAGCGCCGGTTTTGTTTGTGAAGAAGAAGGATGGGGCGCTGCGTATGTGTGTTGATTACTGACGGTGAATAAGGTAACTATCAAGAATAGGTACCCTCCCGTGATTGATGATTTGTTTGACCGATTCTGGTGCGAGATGTTTCTCCAAGATAGACTGCGGTGTGGTTATCATCGAGTTCGAGTTCGAGGCAGATATCCCAAAGATCGCATTCGTGACCCGGTATGGGCACTATGAGTTCGTGGTTATGTCTTTCGGTTTGACCAACGCTCCAATGTATTTATGGATTTGATGAACCGTGTTCAAGCCATTTTGGATACATTTGTGATAGTATTCATTGATGACATCTGGTTTATTCGCGGACGGAGAAGGAGCATGCAGATCACTTGAGGATCAGATTGGGTCCTCCGAGCCGTGATTATTCGCCAAGTTCTCAGTGTGAGTTTTGGTTGGCCTCATGGCATTCCCGGGCATATTATTGGGCTGATGGTGTTGGTGGATACGGCAAAGATCGAGGCGATCAGTCTTGCCGAGACCTACTACTCGACCGAGTGCGCAGCTTATTGAATGGCAGGTTATTATCGTAGGTTTGTGGAGCAGTTTGCTTCGATTTCAGCACCATTGACTAGGCTGACTCAGAAGGCAGCCAAATTCCAGTGGACAGAGGCTTGCGAGAAGGGTTTCCAGTTGCTGAAGGAAAGGTTGACTACAACTCCAGTTCTTACTCTTCCTGAGGGGTTAGACGGGTACGTGATCTATTGTGATGCCTCGGGTATCGGGCTAGGGTGTGTTTTGATACAGCACGGCAAGGTTATAGCCTATGTGTCACGACCCGACCCCGGGCCCGTGACTGGTGCCTTACCTCGGACACCCTAGTGATACAACATCAGAGAAAATCAGCGGAAATAAAAACTTACACAAGAAACAAGATATACAATAATGAAATAAGAATACAGGCTAACTAAAACGGTTACCTTTCTGAATATATAAATAAAACTTGAACGACGATTCATCCCAACTTTACAAACTCGCCACAACAGACTACGGACCTCTAAGAATGTTATAACAACAACGACGGACAGGGCCGCCATACCCCGAATGTAAGTACCTACAACGAGGGGACCATACGAAAGATAAGCCTCGAGAAACGGAGCTTCCCAACTGACGTGATCTTATGAGCGAGGATCGACGATCGGGTGTACCTCTACTGCGGCGTGAACGCAGCCCCAAGGAGGTCGATAATGTACCAAGTATGTGAAATCGTAAATCTTGAAATCAAATCATAACATTTTAAAACCAATTACAAATACGCATTTAACAACCAATTTAATCGCATATAGTGCCAAAGATAAACAAGAGCAAGATAGATATAACGTGAATCGGTCTTTTCTAGGCGCTAATGATCGAAGCAAGGCGATCGCCCATAGTATCATTATGCGTGCCTAATCCTCGAACTCCGCGATCGCATAGGTCACACTGCACGCGTGAGGTATTCCTCGCGCCGGGGCAGCTAACCCGCGACATCCTCGCGGACTCGCGATCGCATAGTCACGCATCGCATGAGGTATTCCTCGAATCATAGTCACACTGCATCGCGTAGGTATACCTCGCGTCGGGTAACACCCGAGTGATCATCCTGGAACTCCGCACTCGCGTGGTCACATAGACCGCATGAGGTATTCCTCGAATCATAGTCACCTGCACGCGTAGGTATTCCTCGCATCGAGGGTGGCAAGTCCTCGACATCATAACAAGTCAGGGGGGTATGTGATATAATAACAGTACAACAGGCTTAACGTTTAACAACGTAAGCACAACAAGAATAACCCCCTTACACAACATCACAAGACACTAACACACGTAGCATCATAACATGTTTACTTATCAAACCATCTTACTACACTTTTCAGAAATCAATACAAGACTTTCATAAACAAATAAGTAAACCGTTCCTTCTATCTTCCTTAAGTCGTTATACCTAACTTCCCATAAAGCTAGTATAACTCTTAAGCTTTTAAAACCAAGTATTTCTTTTCTTTCAAAAATGATTCATAACTCTTTTGAAATACTTCAAGATTCTTATTATTTAAAACTCAAGTCAAAAGACATCAAAGTAAAACCAAAACAATTTCCATACCTTCTTTTTAAACCAACCTTAAGACAAAAGCATGCTTTCCTTTTTTAAAACCAAGGCACTTTTTCCTTTAAAAGTCAAGTAGCAATATACTTTTTAAACCAAGTGTCTCACTCTTTTAAAAACAAGTAACCTATACCTTTAAATCAAGTTACTTCTCCTTTCCCAAAATCAAGTTGTTTATAAGTCAAGTTATCATTTTAAATCCAATGATAAAACCATTCTTATTTTCGAAATCCAGATAACTTTATTCTTTAAAAGACCACACACCCATTACTCATGAGTGAGGTTTTACAACTTTTTAACATAATTCAAGTCCTTAATATTTCATAACAAGGCACTTAACTTTGGAATCAAGTCAAGGACACAAAAGGAAAATCAAATTCCTTTAAACACACGTGCGTCTACCGCACTAAATATATTTCACAAATATCATGCTAGAAAGGATAGGAAGAGGTTCACATACCTCGCGACGATTATCGACAATTAGCAAAACGCTCCACAGTACTATAATCCTGCTAGCCTTTTCCATCCTTCAAGTAGACTACGCTACTCGTAGTACTTCAACCTATAATGGCCATAAAACGTTTATTAACTTCTAGCTCTCTTCGTAGAACAATTCTAAGTACCAGGTTCCTTATTCTACGGAAAATTCGCAGACACCCCGCAACCATGAATCTCCTCCTCCAACGAGGCTGCTGCAAACCAACAATCCCACTGTGGGTTACACGTCTAACCGGACGTGTACAATTCTACTCCACAATAATAATACCAGTCTACTGTAAATACAGTTCAATTCTTATCCAGATTCATTCTACATATAGTATACTCAACTATACATTACTACAACATGTAATTTCCAATTACTGATAGGGACAAAGATAATTACCTCGATAAGCCCAAAATTATCCAAGATATAAGTCGATCCTGAGCAACGTTTAGCTCCACTTCCTTACGCTCCAACCCGCTCCAAGAAACCCTTAGAAATTTCTAAACAACTTCTCTTCAAGATCCAACTCCAAAAAGTGAAGAACACTTAGGTTCCAACACTACCAACTTTCGGCCAAGGGGGTGTATTTAGGCTAGGGGTGTGAAATCTTTTCCAACACTTGGTTACTAATCTTCCTAACACTCTAAGGAAGAACACTTAAAACTTTAAGATTTTTTGGACAATTTTTGCTCAAGAATCAAGGCCAAAGCCGAGAACTACAAAGGAAAGGGAGGGAGGATTTTTCAAGACTTGTAAATCTCTAAGTGTTGGATGAATAAGTCTTGCAAGCTTAGGGGTATTTATAGATAAATCAATGGCTAGGATTAAAGCAAATGTAAGGTGAGGATGGGGTACATGTGGGTGGGTAGTTGGCCAACCATTTGCCTACCACAAAAATGGGACAAGTGGCTTGCCACTTGTCCCCCAATAAAACGTCCAAGGCTAGGTGTCCATCTTCAATTCGGCAACACGCCACGTGGGGTGACACATGTCGCCCCCCTACTCGTCCAAAATATTTCATCTTCCGAAAATATCCGCAATGCCAAAAATCCGAAAATAAAGTGGGCCCCACAAACCGTAAATTCCTCCCGTGGGCCCCACGTGACCAATTCCGGAAATAAAATTCCATAATTCTCAAATATTCCAAAAAGTCCAAATACCAAATCTGGGAATCCAATTCCCTCTAACGAACATTTTTCCTTCACAAAATCCGGAAACTTTTCCGTCGAAAAATCACATCTTTCTTCCTTTCCAATTTTAATGTCGTATTCTCGTACGTACGTCCTCATATACATACTCTGGAACTACGGGGTGTAACATTCTTCCCCCCTTAGAAACATTCGTCCCGAATGTTCCTTCTAAGTCTCCAAACATGCCTGTCGGTATAGTCTTCCCTACTATGCTTACGAAACCAAATATGCCACACATGGCCACAATACAACATACGCGCAAAACTCACATCCGAGCCAACGAAGAATAACCTCTAACGTGTATAACAATACCATTAGCTCCACCCATGGTCCAAAGGATACTTTCTTCACACAAGAAATGATCACTTCTATTCTCATAACACATGTTCGCTTCTTCCCTTACTCGTCGTACCCTTCTCGTACACTCGAACTCTTCCTAATATACTTACCACATTTCGCTATTGCTTGCTTTCCAAAATCTCGGGTTACTATCTCTAACTTGGTCATCATTAATCGAACACTGCGGAGGGATCTCCGATACTCTTCCAAACATAGTAACTCGAGACGGACGTCGTCTCCTAAGTCGGACGACAAGCTAACTTATAGCAACCCGCCTATTTTACAAACGATCCAAAATGCCCAAAGTACCTCGCTAAGTTTCCCGCTTCCAAATCTCGTTACACCCTTTCGGGTGGTACTTCAAGAAGACCCACCACAACTCAACTCCAAGTGTCGACGCTTATTACCCACACGACTCGCTGACTCGAAATGCTAAAACCTATTCTCGATAAGCTTCACCTTACCCACATCCTCTGAATCAAGTAGGACCAACTATCTGAACCTTGCCAACATCGAACCAATCGACCGGCAACCTACACTTCCGCCCATACAAGGCTTCATAAGGCACCATCCGAAAACTGAAATGGTAGCTAGTATAATACTCACTCAACAAGAGGCAAATAATCATCACAGCTACCCCTGAAATCAAAACACCGGCCCGTAACCTATCCTCAAATGTCTGGATAAAACGCGATGTTCGTCCGTCGGCCCGAGGGTGAATGCACATCGAGACTCACCTGAGTTCCTAACCCTGCCGGGTAAAACCTCCAGAAACAAAAGAAATAGCCAAAAATTGGGCTCCACTGCCTGTCATAAAAAGTAGGAATCCCGTGCAGCCTTACAACCTTCCTGATATACAACATCTCGCATAACCCTCCGCCGAGTAAACAGTCCTGACTAAAAGACAAGATGGGCTGATCTCATCGGCCCGACTATTGGTCGAACGCATCCACGAACTCGTACGATGGTTACCTAAACTTGGGCCTAACACCCTCGAGACCCTATCATCTAGCGGGACCACCTCAAACTGACCCCACCATATTCCGGGCTGCGGGTTGACTCGCGATATGGCCTCAACCCGACCCACTTCGTACTAAACTCTCGTTCCTGGTCCGGAACAATCTTACTAATTCATGTCATGAAAGCTACCACTTCTATCTCACATTACCCATGGAATTATCGCACAAATACACCACGTATACTATGCACCCTGACAACGATCAAACGTACAATCCTTTACTCAAGATGGCCTTGCATCTAAGGTCACCATGGTTATCTGTATTCTATGGCTCAAAATTTTCCTCGTCCCCAGACTTACCCTTTTCAACTAACCATGTTTTCTAATCACAACTTACACAATGCTAACCGAACATAGCACTCCACATGTATCTACCATAACGACCTAAACAAGTCTCTTAAGGCTAAAGATATCTCTGTAACTACTGCCTCACTTTCCCTTTGTCGCTCTAATCAAATCGTGCTCTGATGGGCGCATAACTAGAGAAAGTGATGAACCACCATCGATCCCGGCGTCGAGTCGTAACATCCGCGCCACCTCTGGTCGGACAATTTCTCGCAAAATGGCCCTGCTGGCCGCAAGCATAACAAGCTATCGAAGTAGTACGACACTCCCCATAAGAACACCTACCACAACGGCCATACCGAGGTGGGGGTGGCCTCCTCTGGCTAACACCCCTTCCTCTCCGACCCACTGAATCCGCAACTGACTTGGTAGGCTAAGTCATCCCACCTGTATCCCTCCTACTAGGACATTCTCTCCTCACATGGCCCTGACGGCCGCTGGTAAAACAAGCACCAGCAAAAAGACGACATTCCCCGGGATGACGCCTGTCACATCGTGAACACTGAGGAAAAATTGAACCCGGCTGGCTAGAACCTATGTAAATCTGTGAACCAGAAGCCCTGGAGCTTTGACCAACTCCTGCATACTCCGAACGTCCTGAAGTCTGTGGAGGACCACTCTGTACTGGCGGAGGCGCATAACCCGCCTGCTGCTGAGAAGGTCCGCCTCGAAAGTTACCAAAGGACCCTGTTGTCCCGGCCCTCTTCTGCTGATCTTGGTTAATCCGTCGATCCCTTCGTTCCTTAGTCTGCTGTGCGTAAGCCTGTAGGCGGGCAATGTCCATGTCTGACTGAAGAGCTACTCTTGTACAACTCTCTGCTAGATAATCGTCATGTCCTGTGACATATCGGTGTACTCTATCCTCTATCTCTGCTACTAACGCGGGGACATAACGAGCCAATAAGTCAAACTCTATATCAGATTCCCGAACCGCCCGCCTGCTCGCTCAACCTCATAAATCTATCTGCCCGATCTCTCATGCGCGAGGCGCAAGAAGTGTAAGAAATGCCTTCGAGGTCTTGATCACTTTCGCGATCCACAGAATCGTCGAATAAACTCTCGATGATCTTCCTCACCCTCAATCCATAGGAATCGGGTGGATCAGAACTCAAGAAGTCCCAAGGCTCAAAACTATCGGATCTAGGTGAACCATCGTATCGCCGAACCACCGGCTCCGTCCTGCTCTCATTCCCACCACCGGACTAGCTAGTAAATCGGGTCAACTCCTTGTAACTTATATCCTCTGCTCTCGGTCGCGACTAGAGGCTCGGTATCGTGGTTTCGTGAGCTACCGCCACGCTCTAAACTCTCTGGCTAGCGGCGCCGCAGAACTCCCCGAATGAAGCTGTCTCGGATAATGACCGCCCGGCCCTCGTAACCCTCTCGCCTTGACCTTCCGGGCTCTGGTTGCCTGCGTAGGCATAACGGGTGAAAAGAATACGCCGAGGAGTCCAACTTATAACACAACTCTAAGGCACGATCTCAGAGTGAGAAGAATGGAAACCAATCCTAAATATCCTCAGCCTCTCGATTATAGGTGTAGTGCACAACACACCGATAATCAAGACTCTACTAGATACGGTGCAGACACTTTCCGAGGATTAATCGCTCTGATACCACTTTTGTCACGACCGACCTCGGCCCGGATCGTGCCTTACCTCGGGCACCCTAGTGATACAACATCGAGAATCAACTAAATAAAAACTTACACAAGAAACAAGATATACAATAATGAAATAATACAAAGCAACCAAAATGGTTACCTTTACGAATATATAAATAAAACTTGAACCCAGACGCTACATCCCAACTTTACAAACTCGCCCACAACAGACTACAGCACTTAGGAATGTTATAACAACAACGACGGGCTCCCGCCATACCCACGAATGTAAGTACCTACAACGACAGGACCATACCAAAGATAAGCCTCCGAGAAACGGAGCTTCCCAAAACGCCGAACTATGATCCTATGGCGAGGATCGACGATCGTGTACCTCTACCGCGGCATGAACGCACTTCAAGGAGGTCGATAACAGTACCAAGTATGTGAAATCAGTAGCATCAAATCAAATCATAACATTTTAAAACCAATTACAAATACGCATTTAACAACCAATTTAATCGCATATAGTGCCACAAAGATAAACAAGAGCAAAATAGATATAACGAATCGGTCTTTTCTAGCCCGCTAATGATCAAGCAAGGCCAATCGCCCATGTATCATTATGCGTGCCTAATCTGGAACTCCCGCACCGCATATAGGTCACTGCACCGCATGAGGTATTCCTCGACGGGGCGGCTAACCCGCGGCATCCTCGACTCCCGCATCCGCATAGTCACGCATCGCATGAGGTATTCTCGAATCATAGTCACAGCACCGCGTAGGTATACCTCGCGACGGTAACACACCCGAGTGATCATCCCGAGCTCCCGCACCGCGTGGTCACATTGCACTACGCAGGTATTCCTCGAATCATAGTCACACAGACCGCATGAGGTATTCCTCGCATCGAGGGTGGCAAGTCCTCGGCATCATAACAAGTCAGGGGGGGTATGTGATATAATAACAGTACAATGGGCTTAACGTTTAACAACATAAGCACAACAAGAATAACCCCCTTACACAACATTACAAGACACTAACACACGTAGCATCATAACATGTTTACTTATCAAACCATCTTACTACACTTTTCAGAAATCAATACAAGACTTTCATAAACAAATAAGTAAACCGTTCCTTCTATCTTCCTTAAGTCGTTATACCTAACTTCCCATAAAGCTAGTATAACTCTTAAGCTTTTAAAACCAAGTATTTCTTTTCTTTCTCAAGAGTTAGAGAGAAGTTTCTCTCACTAAGAAAAACACTCTCAACGTTTTCCTTAGTTGCTCCTACGGTTTTTCCTTCTCCCCCCCCCCCCCAAATCTACCATTGTTTTCCCTATGGTTTGAAGCTTAATGTTCACAACATGAAAAAGACTAAATGTTACACACGCTCCAGCAATGATTCAGGAGGTTCAGGCAGTTCGACGAAGGCTAGAACCAGGAAAAAGAAAAAGAATGGAGGTAGTCCAACCATTGTTGAAGAAAATCTAATTCCGGCAATTTCGGACCATCCGTTGGTTCATGTCACGCCTGATACGCGTATCCAACTCGAGAATGTAGTAGATGATTCAATGCTACAAAGGATTCATGAATGGGGCAGAAATATAGAAAACGAAAGTTTGGATATTAGTGAATTTGAAGGCGAAAATCTACATGGTCCATCAGTAACTAATCCAGTAATAATCTCTACTATTACTCCACCTAATGTGACCACTGTTGAAGGCTATGTCACTGACCATACGCCTCAGGGGAACAACCCTCTTGAAACTACCGGCAAGCAAAGGATTTTTTCGATAGCCATTGACACCCCTTATGTTACTAGGGTGGTCGATCCTATCACGGGCCAACTACAAGACAACGGGAAGATTGCGGAAGAACAGGGCAGCCATGGCATCACTAGTACCCCCACACTACCTGGTAATTTACTCAGACTTGCCGGAAAAAGGGATAAATCTGGGCCAGGTATCGCAATTGATGAAACTAGACGTGATGGCATACTCGGGTCTAAACCGGCCGGCGTGCGGTCAAGTTCGTATGGTCGCGGGGGTCCATGGGGCTAAGACTAATCCCGTCTTGCAAGAACCAATTTCAGTTGATAGCATTGAAGAAACTCCAATTTCCAAGAAGCCTGTTGCGGGTGCCAAGGTATCACACTTTAATGCCGCGGGAAACGAAGTGCCTCCTCCTATTCCGGGTCGGGGCGTGGGTCAGAAGGGCAAGGCGGGCCAGGCGGGACTCCATGAGTCTAGGAATATTCCCATTATGCAGAAATCAAGATCAGTTGGTAGGAACGAAGAGATCTCTATCCCCAAGGAGTCTAACATTAATGTCGCGGGAGCCGAGGCGTCACAATTTAATGCTTCGGGTACCAAGGTGCACTCTTCAATTACGGGACATTACACTGATCAGAATTCCAAGGCGTGTGAGGTGGAAGTCCATGGGTTATTGAATAATAACGTTATGCAAAGACCAAGGAAAATTGGTAGGTACGAAGAGATATCTAAGGAGGCTAACATTAATGTCGCGGGAGCCGAGGCGTCGCAATTTAATGCTGCGGGTACCAAGGAACCTTCTTCAATAACGGGTCTTTACAATGGGCAGAATACCAAGACGTGTGAGGCGGATATCCATGAGTCAATGAATATTAACGTTATGCAAAGACCAAGGCAAATTGGTAGGTACGAAGAGATATCTAAGGAGTCTAACATTAATGTCGCGGGAGCCGAGGCGTCGCAATTTAATGCTGCGGGTACCAAAGAGCCTTCTTCAATAACGGGTCTTTACAATGGGCAGAATACCAAGACGTGTGAGGCGGATATCCATGAGTCAATGAATATTAATGTTATGCAAAGACCAAGGTCAATTGTGAGAAACGAAGTGACTTCTACTTCCAAGGAACCTAGGTACTCTATGAACATTAATGACGCGGGAGCCAATGTGGCAGAATCAAATGCCGCGGGAATCAATGAGCCTTCTAACTTTATGGGACAACAACCTCTGAATTCTTTAAGTGTCAACAATGAATCCTTCCCTACTTTAGCAAGTTTGCTTAGTGGAACCCATCAAAGAACCCGCAACAACCCCTTTGCCTTTAATTCTACCTTGGGCACGGGAAGAGTCAATAACAACAAACCTCTCTCATCCAATACCTCTTCATTACTTCCTGAAATTCCTAATACCTCACCACTTCTATCCTCCCTACCATCTATTCTTTCTGGAACCCAAAACACATTCCCTACCCTCCCTAATGGCACGCGAATCCTCTCACCTATTCCGGGCCCTAGTTCTTTTCCACCTACCCATCCTCCTCTGTCTATACCTCCAGAAATACCTTCTAATGACTTACCCACAAATACATCTCCAGAACAACTTGAAACTCCACCAGTTAGTACAACACATAAAACTATACCCCAGAATCATGGCAAAGGTCCCCTACCTCCTAAGAAGACTTATGCTGGAGTCTTTGAGGGTACTAGTGTTATACCCCGTAGTTCCAGGGTACGTATGTGAGGACGTACGTACGAGAATATGACAGAAATTTTGGAAAGAAAGAAAGATGTGATTTTTCGACGGAAAAGTTTCCGGGTTTTGTGAAGGAAAAAGGTTCGTTAATGGGAATTGGATTCCCAGATTTGGTATTTGGACTTCTTGGATTATATTAGAATTTTGGGATTTTATTTTCAGAAATGGTCACGTGGGGCCCACGGGAGAAATTTACGGTTTTGTGGGGCCCGCTTTGTTTTTGAGATTTTCGATATTTTGGATATTTTCGGAAGACGAAATATTTTGGACGAGTAAGGGGGCGACACGTGTCACCCCCCTTGAGTGGCCATGTGGGCCGAAATGGTGGGACAAGTGGCTAGACACTCATTCCTCGCCGAATGGCCTTACAAGTGGCAAGCCACTTGTCTCAGGCTGTTGGCCATGTGGTGTGGTGGGACCCACACACACATGGCCCAATATTGACCACCCACTTGCTATGATCTTGACCCTTGAATTCTCTATAAATACCCCCTTAAGTGCAAGACAAATTTCATCCACACTTAAAGCTTTTCCAAGCAAAATACTCCCTCCCTTCTACTTGTTCTCGTCCACCCTCCCCCACTTGTGTAGAAATACTTCAAGTATTGTAGTATAAGTCCCAAATACCTTAGCCTAGTATCCCTAGTAGTATTCCAAAGTTATTTCAATACTAGGAGCCCGGAAATACTACTTTATTCCAATAGTCGCAAAATGAAACCCTAGAGAAAATCTTCATAGCTTGGTTGAAGTGTTAAGAGAAGTTGTTTAGAAACTTCTAAGGGTCTCCTGGAGCGGGTTGGAGCATAAGGAGTTGGAGCTAAACGTTTCTCAGGATCGACTTATAATCTTGGATAATTTTGGGCTTATCGAGGTAATGATCTATGTCCCCCTATTGTAATTGGATATTACATATTGTAGTAGTTTAGAATTGAGTATAAGATATATTGGAAGGATGATTATAAAGGATTAAACTGTATTTACATTTGGACTGTATTTACAGTAGACTTGTGTAGTATTATTGTGAAGCAGATTTGAACACGTCCGGTTAGACGTGTAATTCCCTTGGAGTTGTTGGCTTGGTAATAGGCCTGGTTAGGGGGAGGTTATTTATGTGTTCATGGGGAGGTGCACGAATTTTCCGTAGAATAGGAATCTGCATTTAGATTATACTACGAAGAGAACTAGAGATTGATAGATATATTGTGGTTGTTATAGGTGGATCTTCTACGCGCAGCATACTTGACTTGGCTTGTGGTTTAAGCTAAAAAGTTATGTGATTCTTCCTATACTCTTGAGCATGATTGTTGTGAACTATATAGTACGGTAGACGTACGTGTGTGAAATGAATTTTGTTTGTTTAAAACATAAAGTGTTATAATAGCTTTATGGGAAGTTAGTTATAACGACTTTATGAAGATAAAAGAAAATTTTGATTTTGAAAGCTAAACGACTTGATTTTGAAAGTTAAGAGACTTGATCTTGAAAGATAAGAGACTTGACTTATAAATGACTTGATTTCGGAAAAGGAGAAGTAACTTGATTTAAGTATAGGTTACTTGTTTTGAAAAGAGTAAGTTATTTGGGTTTTAAAAGTATACTTGAGGTTTTTTTAAAAGAAAAGCACTTGGTTTAAAAAGTATAGAGTACTTGATTTTAAAAGGTCTTGTAAAGATTTTTACGAAGGTGAAGTAATTTGTTTTGAAAAGAAAACGTGTTTTAATACTACGAGTATTAGTATCGTGTGGCTTTTACGTAGAAAGAGGTCTTTTTGAAAGAATGAAAGTATATAGTATTTTGGGGTTGAAACCCAGATTGTTGATATAAAATGAAAGTACGTTGAACTTGCCTATGCTTGTTGTGATAGCCTTTGATGGGCAAGTGTTTTGTTTCTGTGCTACCGTGACTCTCTGTGAGGGCCGGTTATCTGATTGATTGCTTGTACATACTGACACGTTGGATGGTCCACGAGTATGCATCCACTTTGAGTATTATCTTGTTATTTCCTTTGGACATACTGACACGATGGATGGTCCACGGGTATGCGTCCAGTAGGATGGTTTCATGGCCATGCTTTCCGAGGTAAGATGCCGGGGCATGCGGTCATTGTGAGGATTATGTTATTTGTCCATGGACCGCTAATCCATGAAGCTTGCCGCGGTGACGAGCGATCACGGGCTTGATTTGTACATGTGGTTCAGACACACTTTAGATACTTGTCCTGGTCATTTCTCGTATCGCGGGCTCGTAGATAGCTTAAGATACTTGCCTCTGGCCATATCTCGTGAGACGGTAGGCTAGGGCACGTTAGCTTAAGATACTTGCCTCGCCGCCATGCGTGGCTAGCTTTTGATCGGTAGTTGGCTTCCGCATTGCCGTGAAGGGATATGACTAGCTTTGACCGTAGTTGGCTATTCTACTTGCCCGACGGTTTGATGACGCAGCAGGATCTAGTGTTCGTGTTCACATACGGGTGTTGTTTACATCATGCTCGCCGGCAATGAGAATGAGTTCCACGCATGATTGATATTACGGGCGTGAGACCCATAGTTATGTGTGAGTGATCATTTTGGGATATGCGCCCCTTACTTGACCTAACTGCTACTTATTGCGAAATGGTTTTATAAAATGATGAAATGTGATTTCATTACGCATTTTCACATACTTGGTACTGTTGAACCGACTCCTTGGGCCGCGTCATACGCCGCAGTAGAGGTACACCGCTTGTTGATCTCGCTCATAGGATCGCAGTCATTGGGAAGCTCCGTTTCTCGAGGCTTATCTTTTAGGTATAGTCCGTCATTGTAGTACTTGTACATCTGTGGTATGGCGGGCCCCGCCCCGCCTTAGTTGTTGTTACATTCTGCAGGTCCGTAGTATCGCTGTGGCGTGGTTGTAAAGGATTTTAACTGCTCGATTATATGTATATACATGGCGTAACCGCTTGGTTAGCCTGCTTTCTTATGTTGTCTCTTGTTTCGCTTAAATTTTATTTCCGCTGATTTTCTCTCGATGTTGTTATCACTAGGGTGCCCGGTAAGGCACCATCGCCCGAGATCGGTCGTGACAAAGTGGTATCGTGAGCGCTTAATCCTCTGAAAGTGTCTACGCATCGTATCTAGTAGAAGTCTTGATTATCGGCGCCAGGCACCACACCTATAATCGTGAGGCTATGGGATATCTAGGATTGGTTTCTATTCTTCTCACTCGAGATCGTGCCTTAGAGCCGTGTGTTGTAAGTTGGACTCTTCCGACGTATTCTTTTACCGCCTATGCCTCCACTGGAAGGCAACCAGAGCCTGGCGGCAAGGCGGCAGAGGAGTCGCGAGTAGCAAAGAACGGTCTCATCGAGGCCACAGTACCTGAACCTCCAGCCCCACGGCCAGGAACAGAGGATATGGGTTATAAGGAGATGGCCCAGTTACTAGCTAGGATTGTGGCTAGACACGAGGACAGACGAGAGTCAGAGGTTCCGGTAGCACCCATAGTTCACCCCAGAGCAGATAGTTTGAGACTACGGGACTTATTGAGCTGCAGCCCACCTGAGTTCTATCGGTCGAGGCCTGAGGATGATCCGCAGGAGTTCATCCGACAGTTACAGCGGATCATGAGAGTGATCAAGGCTTCGGAGACCGAGTCGGTGGTCCTAGGTTCGCATCGGCCGCGGATACCGCAATGATTGGTTTGATTCGCGAGCTGTCCCGGGAGCATGCGCCCAAAGTGTGGGACGAGTTCTCGGAGGCATTTCTCAGCCATTTCTTGCCTCCAGAGATGAGGAGAGCACGGGCCGACAGATTTTTGATGCTGAGACAGAGATGGCGTACGGTTCGGGAGTACAACGTGGAGTTCGACTCGTTGGCTCGATATGTCCCTGCGTTAGTGGCAGATATGGATGACAGAGTGCACCGCTATGTCACAGGGCTGGACGATTACTTAGCAGAGAGTTGCTCGGGTGTAGCTCTTCAGCCGGGCATGGACATTGCCCGCATGCAGGCTTATGCACTTGGGTGTGAGGAACGGAGAGGCCGACGGATTGACCAATACCAGCAGAAGAAGGCCAGGACGGCAGGGTCCTTTGGTAACTTTCAAGGCGGACCGCCTCAAGAAGAGACTAGTTATGCGCTCCGCCAAGACTGAGTGGTCCTCATGCCTTCAGACATCCAGGTATTCGAGGAGCAGTCGTGGCTCCAAGGGTTCGTTTTCGTGGAGCGAGTGTTGGTCGGATGGCCACCCCAACCTCTACAAGCGGTGTAAACCCCATGCGTGAGTGTCACAGATTCGAGAGTTTGTTTTACATGCGACGCAGGCCATTTTTGCAGAAATTGTCCAACCGTATAGCTCGGATGTAGAGACTCGGATCGGGATCGGTTCTTCACCTTCTATGGCTAGGCAGAATGTTCATACACCGACAGGTCGTGGCAGGGGTCGTGGTAGAAGTTCCCAGTTCTAGCGGTCCTTGGAACCGCCTATTTGATTTCAGGTATATCCTTCACCCTCTAGAGACTAGTATGTATTGATGATATGATGATGTGCTAAGTATTATGTTCAGATAGCATTATGTTAAATTGTGATTTAGAGGCCTAGTTAGTAAAAGGGAAGTTGGGTACATAGAGATTGTGAGCCTTAGAGTATTATACGTGGAGACCTTAGATGTGAGGCCGTCTTGGGTAAAAGATTTTGTTTACGATTGACCTTTGTCGGAGTACATAGTATACGTGGGGTATAATTGTGTGATAAGTCCCTGAGTGGTGTGAATTATAAGAGGGTAGTTAAGCTAAGAAGACCATTAGGTTTTCGTGACTTGATTAGTGAGATTGTTCCGGATCGGGGAACAAGAGTTTGGCGCGACAAATGGGTCGGGTTGAGGCAAGGTCGCGGGTCAACCCGCAACCCAGAATAGGGTGGAGTCAATTTGTGGTAGTCCCGCTGTGTGATAGGGTCCCGAGGGTGCTAGGCCCAAGTTTAGGTAACCATCGTACGAGTTCGTGGATGCGTTCGACCAGGATCGGATCGTGAAGGCCGGGAATGGCCTTAGAGGAAATTTGAAGCTAGTGAGATGACCAAGTTTGGAGGTAGTGACTCCAAAGTTTTGGGAAACGGAAGCGATGACTGAGGTGTGGTACGTATAATAGAAAGATTTCTGGTGTACGAGAAGGGTACGACGAGTAAGAAGAGAAGCGAACATGTGTTATGAGGACGGAAGTGATTATTCTTTTGTGAGGTGAAGATGCGAAGGGAATATCATTTAGACCATGGGTGGGAACTTTTTGTGATGATTAGAGGTGTTTCCTCGTTGGCTTGGATTTGAGTTTTGCGCACACGTTATATTCTGGCCATTGGTGGCATAATCGGTTTTTGTAAGTATAGTAGTGGAGACTATACCGGCACACGGTTGATTAGAGGCTTAAAAGGAACATTCGGGATGAATGTTTCTAAGGGGGGAAGAATGTTATACCCCGTAGTTCCAGGGTACGTATGTGAGGACGTACGTACGAGAATACAATAGAAATTTTGGAAAGAAAGAAAGATGTGATTTTTCGACGGAAAAGTTTCCGGGTTTTGTGAAGGAAAAAGGTTCGTTAATGGGAATTGGATTCCCAGATTTGGTATTTGGACTTCTTGGATTATATTAGAATTTTGGGATTTTATTTTCAGAAATGGTCACGTGGGGCCCACGGGAGAAATTTCCGGTTTTGTGGGGCCCGCTTTGTTTTTGAGATTTTCGATATTTTGGATATTTTTGGAAGACGAAATATTTTGACGTAAGGGGCGACACGTGTCACCCTCGAGTGGCCATGTGGTCGAATGGTGGGACAAGTGGCTAGACACTTGTCCCTTGGCCGAAATGGCCTTACAAGTGGCAAGCCACTTGTCTTGTGCTTTCGTTGGCCATGTGGTGTGGTGGGACCCACACACACATGGCCCAATCTTGACCACCCACTTGCTATGATCTTGACCCTTGAATTCTCTATAAATACCCCCTTAAGTGCAAGACAAATTTCATCCACACTTAAAGCTTTTCCAAGCAAAATACTCCCTCCCTTCTACTTGTTCTCGTCCACCCTCCCCCACTTGTGTAGAAATACTTCAAGTATTGTAGTATAAGTCCCAAATACCTTAGCCTAGTATCCCTAGTAGTATTCCAAAGTTATTTCAATACTAGGAGCCCGGAAATACTACTTTATTCCAATAGTCGCAAAATGAAACCCTAGAGAAAATCTTCATAGCTTGGTTGAAGTGTTAAGAGAAGTTGTTTAGAAACTTCTAAGGGTCGCTTGGAGCGGGTTGGAGCGTAAGGAGTTGGAGCTAAACGTTGCTCAGGATCGACTTATAATCTTGGATAATTTTGGGCTTATCGAGGTAATGATCTATGTCCCCCTATTGTAATTGGATATTACATATTGTAGTAGTTTAGAATTGAGTATAAGATATATTGGAAGGATGATTATAAAGGATTAAACTGTATTTACATTTGACCGTATTCTGAGACTTGTGTAGTATTATTGTGAAGTTAGATTTGAACACGCCCTTAGACGTGTAATTCCTCGAGTTGTTGGCTCGCAATGTGCCCGTTGAGGGGGTTATTTATGTGTTTACGTGGGGAGGTCTTGTCACTGAATTTTCCGTAGAATAGGGAACTGTTTACTTAGATTATACTACGAAGAGAACTAAGATTGATAGATATATTGTGGTTGTTATAGGTGGATCTTCTACGCGCAGCATACTTGACTTGGCTTGTGGTTTAAGCTAAAAAGTTATGTGATTCTTCCTATACTCTTGAGTATGATTGTTGTGAACTATATAGTACGGTAGACGTACGTGTGTGAAATGAATTTTGTTTGTTTAAAACATAAAGTGTTATAATAGCTTTATGGGAAGTTAGTTATAACGACTTTATGAAGATAAAAGAAAGATTTGATTTTGAAAGCTAAACGACTTGATTTTGAAAGTTAAGAGACTTGATCTTGAAAGATAAGAGACTTGACTTATAAATGACTTGATTTCGGAAAAGGAGAAGTAACTTGATTTAAGTATAGGTTACTTGTTTTGAAAAGAGTAAGTTATTTGGGTTTTAAAAGTATACTTGAGGTTGTTTTAAAAGAAAAGCACTTGGTTTAAAAAGTATAGAGTACTTGATTTTAAAAGGTCTTGTAAAGATTTTTACGAAGGTGAAGTAATTTGTTTTGAAAAGAAAACGTGTTTTAATACTACGAGTATTAGTATCGTGTGGCTTTTACGTAGAAAGAGGTCTTTTTGAAAGAATGAAAGTATATAGTATTTTGGGGTTGAAACCCGGATTGTTGATATAAAATGAACGTACGTTGAACTTGCCTATGCTTGTTGTGATAGCCTTTGATGGGCAAGTGTTTTGTTTCTGTGCTACCGTGACTCTCTGGGAGGGCCGGTTATCTGATTGATTGCTTGGACATACTGACACGTTGGATGGTCCACGAGTATCGCCCACTTTGAGTATTATCTTGTTATTTCCTTTCGACATACCGACACGATGGATGGTCCACTGTATGCGCCCAAAGAGGATGGTTTCATGGCCATGCTTTCCGAGGTAAGATGCCGGCATGCGGTCATTGTGAGGATTATGTTATTTATCCATGGACCGCTAATCCATGAAGCTTGACGCGTGACGAGCGATCACGGCTTGATTTGTACACGTGGTTCGTGCACACTTTAGATACTTGTCCGGTCATTTCTCGTATCGGCAGTGCTCGTAGATAGCTTAAGATACTTGCCTCGGCCATATCTCGTGAGACGGTAGGCTAGTGCGTTAGCTTAAGATACTTGCCTCGCCGATGCGTGGCTAGCTTTTGGACTGGTAGTTGGCTTCCGTACCTTGCCCGTGAAGGGATATGAATAGCTTTTGGACTGGTAGTTGGCTATTCTACTTGGCCCGATCGGTTTGATGACGCAGACAGGATCTAGTGTTCAGGTTCACATATGGGTGTTGTTTTACATCATGTACTACCGGCAGTGAGGAATGAGTTCCACGGGCATGATTGATATTATGGGCGTGAGACCCATAGTTATGTGTGAGTGATCATTTTAGGGATATGTGTCCCCTTACTTGACCTAACTGTTTACTTATTGCGAAATGGTTTTATAAAATGATGAAATGTGATTTCATTACGATTTTCAGCCACATACTTGGTACTGATCGACCTCCTTGGCCGCGTCATGCCGCAGTAGAGGTACACCGATTGTTGATCCTCGCCATGTGATCGCAGTCAGTTGGGAAGCTCCGTTTCTCCGGAGGCTTATCTTTTGGGTATAGTCCCCTGTCATTGTAGGTACTTGTACATTCAGGGGTATGGCGGGGCCCTGTCCCGTCTTAGTTGTTGTTACATTCTTAGAGGTCTGTAGTACTGTTGTGGGAAGGTTGTAAAGGATTTTAACTGTTCAGTTATTTGTATATACATGAAGGTAACCGTTTGGTTAGCCTGTTTTCTTATGTTGTCTCTTGTTTCCTGTTTAAATTTTATTTCCGCTGATTTTCTCTGATGTTGTTATCACTAGGGTGCCCGGGGTAAGGCACCAGTCGCGGCCCCGAGATCGGGTCGTGACAACTAGGCTTGAAGCAAAGGGTATGAAGTTACAATTCATTGAACAACAAGGAGAGGAAATTGAAATAGAAGTTGAGGATGAAGTTCCATTCATTGAAACATGGGGATATTGCCTTATAGGTTGCTTCACGGGTCCTTTCCTGTAGAGGCATTGAATACCATTGTGAAGGGATGGGAGTGAAGTGTCGTATTATACCATATGGCAAAGGTTGGACTGCCTTCAAATTCACGAGGAGGAAGAGCGCACAAATGTACTCCACTGGCCCTTATATGGTCTACGGAAAACTATGATGCTTAAGCCTATTGATAAGGGAGTTCTAATAATCGATGATTTATTCATGGACATTCCAATTTGGGTCACCTTCCCGACATTCTCTCTATTCGAGTGCAACTGCCTTAGCAAGATTGCTTCACGTGTAGGAAAACCTCTATACACCAATTTACTAAGGAAAGGTCAAAAATGAACTATGCAAGAGTATTAGTGAAGTTGATGTTAGCAAAGAACCTAAAGGAATTTGTTGTCGCTGCCCGACAATAGAAGGTATACTCAAAGGGTGAACTATGAAAACTATCCGACTTTTGCTATCAATGCGGCTTTTGGACACAATCACTGAAGTGTAGAAAGTCGAGGATGATGCGAACACTGAAGAAGCTTCTAATAAACGCAATCCAGTGGTACCCCCTAGCAAAGAGGGAGGTTCTACTTGTCCGATTGCCAACAGAACTACGGGTGGAACCAACCCTCCTACCTCTTATCCACCACCTTCTCAACATCCCCCAGTTGATGATAACTTGATGGATACTGAAGACAGTGAGCACACACCACCTCTTGTTCCCGGAAGTATGGGAAATGCTACGCATGCTGCGGTTTCTCCGGTTTTGGGTCAACATGGATCATCAAGCTTGCGGGATCCTCAAGTAGGGTCATCAAGGCTTCTACCACATACTGGCATTGCGCAACATGATAGGTTGAGAAAGGAGACTAGGCAGCCTGATTCTGAAGTGCCAATAAACCCGCAACCTTCATTGGATAGGGGAACCTACAAGAATTCTTCGGAGGATTCTAATCTTGCATCACGGTGCATAAATTTTGAACGCGGGGTACATAGCTTGGATGAGACACATGTTATGGCTTCCAACAACAAAGAAGAGGGATGGAAGGAAGTAATCTCAAAGAAAAACACGGCGAAAGGCAGTGGTAAGGCAAAGGCAGCAAATCGCGGAGGTGCTAACAAAACCTCCTTTGTTTCCTAATGAAAATACTTTGTTGGAATGTCCGTGGTCTTTGCGGACAAAGGGATAGGGCAGCCACGCAAACTCTTGTGTGTATCCTCACAAAACAGCATGATGTGGCAATGGTTTGTCTATTGGAAACTAAATTCTCTCGGGCAAGGACGGAATCTTTTTCTACTCAAAGATTCAAAGCTTGGAATCTTTGCTCAAACTTAGATTTCGTTGATGGTGGAAGAATGCTTTTACTTTGGGATCCCTCCAGAGTTTGTTGTGAAGTGCTTGGAATGGATTCTCAGCATATCCATGTCCAGGCAAGATGTAATATAACACAAGTGTCCTTCCTTGCCACATTTGTGTACCCGTTTATAAAGATCCCGGATAGAAGGAAGCTTTGGCATCACCTTACTCACTTGGGCATTGGCATTGTTAAGCCTTGGATGATTATGGGAGATTTCAACACTTATTGCTACCCACATGATAAGGTGGGGGGTCCCCCTCTCACGCCTTATGCAGTTAGGGATCTTGGAGAATTCAGGAATGCTCATGGACTAGAAGACACTCCTTCTTCCGGTTCCTTCTACACTTGGACGAATGGTACGATTTGTTCTAAGCTTGATAGAGTGATGATGAATCAACATTGGAGTGATTTGACCCTTGAGTGCACGGCCAATTACTTGCCTATGGAACCTGTCTCGGACCACTGTCCCGTGATAGCTACGGTTATTGCATCCTATAATGTTGGGAAACGGCCTTTCAAGTTCATGAATATGTGGCTATCTCATCCAGCCTTCGACAACATATTGACTTCATGCTGGAGACAAGACATATTGGGAACCGCTCAATCTGCTCGCCTCTAAATTGAAAGCCTCAAGCAACCATCATGTATTAAACATAAGTGATTTTGGAAGCATTGAACAAAGAGCAAATGGGGCAAACATTGAGTTTAAGGAGGCTATCAATGCGCACATGGAAGATCCCTTTGATGAGGAGCTAAAAGCCAAGGTTAAGTCCACAAGAGCAAAAGCAAACACCTTAATGGAGGCCGAGAGACATTTCATAAGGCAAAAGTCGAGGCAGAAACACTTGCTTGGAAGTGATAGATGCTCCAAATACTTCCACAGCTTGATCAAGAGGAGTAATGTCAGGAACTCAATCAACTACCTTGTCAAGGCCAATGGTACTATCACAACATCTCCCAGGGAAGTTAGAGAATTGCTTGTGGAATTTTACAAAGACCTTTTAGACACATCCAGATCCACTACCAACATTGATCCCGAAGTGTTCAACTCTGGCCCGAAGCTAAGTGAGGAGGATGGATTACAACTTTTGCATTTTATCTCCCCAAAGGAGATTTGGGAAGCCCTTTCCGATATAGGCAATGACAAGGCACCTGGCCCGGATGGTTTTTCGGCTGCCTTCTTCAAGGATAGATGGAGAGATGTGGGGCAAGACGTAGTAAGAAGTGTTCAAGAGTTCTTCTCATCCGGAGTTCTTTTGAAGCAGGTGAACCATACCATCATTACCCTCCTGCCCAAGACTGATCGGGATCCCAAGGTAAATGATTTTAGGCCTATTGGATTGACTAATGTGGTCTACAAGATCATAACGAAGATTTTAGCAAACAGAATGGCAAGGGTTCTTCCTACTCTTGTTGACAAATCTCAAGGGGCTTTTCTGAAAGGAAGGAACATGATGGATAATGTCTTTGTTGCACAAGAGCTTGTGAGAGGTTTCAATAGAGCCAGAGTCTCACCAAGGTGTATGCTTATGGTGGATCTTCGGAAAACATTTGATACGGCCCTCGAGCTTCTGAGTCGGTACTAAGAGGTCTAAAATTTCCGGACAGATTTGTAAGATGGATTATGGAATGTGTTAGCTCAACTTCTTTCTCTCTTTCAATCAACGGGGAGCTACATGGTTACTTCAAGGGAAAGCGCGGCCTAAGACAAGGTGATCCTATGTCCCCTTCGCTCTTTATCTTGTGCATAGAGTACCTTTCAAGGATGCTTAAACTTAAGGCAACGGCAAGAGCTTTCTCCTATTATCCAAAGTGTAAGAGATTGGGCATTACTCACCTTGCATTTGCGGATGATCTCATGCTTTTTGCCAAAGGAGATGTATCTTCTGTTGGGATTCTTATGGAGTGTCTTGAAGAGTTGGAGGCTGTCTCAGGGTTAACTCTTAACCCATCTAAATCCAATGTCTACATATCAGGAGTACATGATACAGTACGTGACTTGATTTTGTCCAGAGTGGGTTTCGGCATTGGAAGTTTTCCGGTACGGTACTTGGGGATCCCTTTGTCCCCAATTTCAGTCTCGGTGGATCAGTTTGCTCCGTTCACTAGTGCAATATCGGATTACATTCAGAAATGGGGGCATCACTCGCTATCTTTTGCGGGTAAGCTGGAACTTATCGTGCCTGGCCATCCGCCGGTTGAGAGTTTTGGTTCCGCACTTCCTATTCCCGCCATCGCCCTCAACAAGGTACGGTATGCATGCATTCAATTCTTATGGGAGGTAAACCACCAGTCGCTTGGGATGTCATTTGTTTGCCCCAATTCGGAGGAGGCTTGGGACTTATGAACATCAAAGAATGGAACCATGCCTTGCTATCCCGGACCATTTGGCAAACTCACACTGAAGCAGATTCCTTATGGGTCCAATGGATCAATAGCTACTATTTGAGAGGCCTATCATTTTGGGATTATGAGGTACGTCCTAGGGACTCCCCCTTATTCAAAAAAGTTTGTGGGATCCGCGACAAATTTGTTTCTATCTTTGGTAGCCAAGGCGACGCTATTGCCGGCTTGGAAAAGTGTTGTACCAACGGAAAATTTGATTCTAGCCTCGTGTATGATATCTTGCGCATTCCGCAAGATAAAAAGCTTGATGTCACAAATTTGGAAAGGCTTCATTCCTCCCAAGTTCTCCTTCACGCTTTGGCTCACTGCGTAAAGCGGTTAGCTACAAAAGACACTTTTTCCTATCTAAACTTGGAGGATAAGTCTTGCATGTTCTGCAAGCTAATGAGACAAGGAGCACCTCTTCTTTACTTGCCCCTACACCCGCTGATTTGGAAAAGCATAGGGAATGGTTGGGTATTAGAAGAGAAATGACAACTATTGAAAGCTCTCTTAAGTGGATCAAGAAAGACCACCGGATGTGCATCCGAGCCAAATCTATCTTGCTTGCCTTTTGCATAGTGGTCTATGAGATTTGGAAGACAAGAAATACATTGCTCTTTGAAGGCACAAGCATACCGGCAGAGGTGGTCATTGCAAAGATTAAAACAACATCTTATAGAGTTCTATATGACTTAATCCCCTCTTGTAATGGCACCTTTTGAGTGACCACCCCTCCGCTCTTCATTTCTTGTTTATATTACGTTGAGGATTGAGAACCCTCAATGACTGATTGTAGCCACCTTTCTTTCCATTATTAGTAATAATATTTGCATTTACCCAAAAAAAAAAGTATTTCTTTTCTTTCAAAAATGATTCATAACTCTTTTGAAATACTTCAAGATTCTTATTATTTAAAACTCAAGTCAAAAGACATCAAAGTAAAACCAAAACAATTTCCATACCTTCTTTTTAAACCAACCTTAAGACAAAAGCATGCTTTCCTTTTTTAAAACCAAGGCACTTTTTCCTTTAAAAGTCAAGTAGCAATATACTTTTTAAACCAAGTGTCTCACTCTTTTAAAAACAAGTAACCTATACCTTTAAATCAAGTTACTTCTCCTTTCCCAAAATCAAGTTGTTTATAAGTCAAGTTATCATTTTAAATCCAATGATAAAACCATTCTTATTTTCGAAATCCAGATAACTTTATTCTTTAAAAGACCACACACCCATTACTCATGAGTGAGGTTTTACAACTTTTTAACATAATTCAAGTCCTTAATATTTCATAACAAGGCACTTAACTTTGGAATCAAGTCAAGGACACAAAAGGAAAATCAAATTCCTTTAAACACACGTGCGTCTACCGCACTAAATATATTTCACAAATATCATGCTAGAAAGGATAGGAAGAGGTTCACATACCTCGCGACGATTATCGACAATTAGCAAAACGCTCCACAGTACTATAATCCTGCTAGCCTTTTCCATCCTTCAAGTAGACTATGCTACTCGTAGTACTTCAACCTATAATGGCCATAAAACGTTTATTAACTTCTAGCTCTCTTCGTAGAACAATTCTAAGTACCAGTTCCTTATTCTACGGAAAATTCGCAAAGACACACCCCCGCAACCACATGAATCTCCTCCTCCAACGAGGCCTGCTACCAAACCAACAATCCCAGGGAGGGTTACACGTCTAACCGGACGTGTACAATTCTACTCCACAATAATACTACTACCATCAGAATACAGTTCAATTCTTATCCAGATTCATTCTACATATAGTATACTCAACTATACATTACTACAACATGTAATTTCCAATTACAATAGGGGGACAAAGATAATTACCTCGATAAGCCCAAAATTATCCAAGATATAAGTCAATCCTGAGCAACGTTTAGCTCCACTTCCTTACGCTCCAACCCGCTCCAAGCAACCCTTAGAAGTTTCTAAACAACTTCTCTTCAAGATCCAACTCCAAAAAGTGAAGAACACTTAGGTTCCAACACTACCAACTTTCGGCCAAGGGGGTGTATTTAGGCTAGGGGTGTGAAATCTTTTCCAACACTTGGTTACTAATCTTCCTAACACTCTAAGGAAGAACACTTAAAACTTTAAAAAAATTTGGACAATTTTTGCTCAAGAATCAAGGCCAAAGCCGAGAACTACAAAGGAAAGGGAGGGAGGATTTTTCAAGACTTGTAAATCTCTAAGTGTTGGATGAATAAGTCTTGCAAGCTTAGGGGTATTTATAGATAAATCAATGGCTAGGATTAAAGCAAATGTAAGGTGAGGATGGGGTACATGTGGGTGGGTAGTTGGCCAACCATTTGGCTACCACAAAAATGGGACAAGTGGCTTGCCACTTGTCCCCCAATAAAACGTCCAAGGCTAGGTGTCCATCTTCAATTCGGCCACATGGCCACATGTTGGTGACACGTGTCGCCCCCTACTCGTCCAAAATATTTCATCTTCCGAAAATATCCGCAATGCCAAAAATCCGAAAATAAAGTGGGCCCCACAAACCGTAAATTCCTCCCGTGGGCCCCACGTGACCAATTCCGGAAATAAAATTTCATAATTCTCAAATATTCCAAAAAGTCCGAATACCAAATCTGGGAATCCAATTCCCTCTAACGAACATTTTTCCTTCACAAAATCCGGAAACTTTTCCGTCGAAAAATCACATCTTTCTTCCTTTCCAATTTTAATGTCGTATTCTCGTACGTACGTCCTCATATACATACTCTGGAACTACGGGGTATAACACTATGCTTCCCGGCAGTTACGGAAGCATGACAGGAATTACCCTACCCACGACTTAGAGTTGGCCGCAGTTATTCATGCCTTGAAGATTTGGAGACATTATTTGTATGGGGTTCATGTGGATATTTATACAGACCACAAGACCCTCCAGTATATATTCAGGCAGAGGGAGCTGAACTTGCGACAGAGACGGTGGTTAGAGTTGCTAAAAGATTATGATGTTGATATTCTATACCATCCGGGGAAAGCCAACGTAGTTGCTGATGCCTTGAGTCGTAGATCGATGGGGAGCCTGTCAGATGTACATCCAGAGATACAGGACATGGTCCGTCAGATCCACCAGCTAGTGAGCCTTGGGGTTCAATTGATCGATACCGACGACAGCGGGGTACGGGTTTGTGAGGTTGCCGAGCCTTACATCGTTGATGAGGTGAAGAGGCGACAATTTGAGGACCCGTTGTTGGTATCGAGATCGACGCAGCTTCGAGGAGAAGAGTCTATTCGAGGTAGCGCCTGATGGGGTGCTGAGATTTGAGGGCCGGTTGTGTGTTCCCGATGTGTCAGGACTTCGTCAGTAGATTTTGGGGGAGACACACAGTGCTCGTTATTCGATTCATCCGGGGTCGACCAAGATGTACCATGACCTCGGATGTTTGTATTGGTGGGATGGCCTGAAGAGGGACGTGGCAGTTTTGTTGCCTGATGTCCTAATTACCGCCAGTCAAGGTCGAGCACCAGAGGCCCAGTGGATTATTGCAGGCTATTGAGATTCCGACTTGGAAGTGGGAGGTGATCAACATGGACTTTGTTACAGGGTTACCTCGTACTCAGAGGAAGTACGACTCCATTTGGGTTATTGTTGACAGGCTGACGAAATCAGCCCATTTCCTTCCGGTCATGACGACGTTTTCGGCTGAGGACTATGCCAGGTTGTACATCAGAGAGATTGTAAGGCTGCACGGTGTCCCGGTGTCGATTATATCTGATAGGAGCCAAACACGGCTAACTTCCGAGGTCTTTCCGGAGGATTAGGGACACAGTGAGTCTCGACATCATTTCATCCTCGCATCGACGGCAGAGCGTACTATCCGCATACACGAGGATATGCTGCGAGCTGCGTGATTGATTTCGTGGTAGGAGGATCATTTGCCTCTTGTGGAGTTTGCTTATAACAACAGCTACCATTCCAGTATACAGATGGCGCCATACGAGGCTTTATATGGGCGGAAATGTAGATCGTCGATTGGTTGGTTCGACGTGGGCGAGGTGCAGTTAGTTGGCCCAGACTTGGTTCAGCAGGCTGTGGATAAGGTGAAGCTTATCCAGGAGAGACTGTTAGCAGCCCAGAGTCGGCAGAAGTCATATGCGGATAATCGGCGTCGGCATTTGGAGTTTCAGGTAGACGATTGGGTCTTCTTAAAGGTGTCACCCATGAAGGGTGTAATGAGATTCGGTAAGAAGGGGAAACTCAGCCCAAGGTACATTGGGCCCTACCAGATCGTCCGTCGAGTAGGCAAGGTTGCCTATGAGTTGGATCTGCCATCAGAGTTAGAGGCGGTACATCCGGTCTTCCATGTTTCTATGTTGCGGAAGTGTATCAGAGATCCAGCGAGAGTTTTCCCTGCTAGTGAGGTCCAGGTGACAGAGGGGTTATCTTATGAGGAGAGTCCCATAGCGATACTCGATCGCCAGGTCAGGCGACTGTGGACCAAGGATGTGGCTTCCGTCAAAGTCTTGTGGAGGAATGATAACCGAGAGAAGATGACTAGAGGAGATGACTTGGGAAGCGGAGGAGGACATGTTGAGGAAGTATCCTCACTTATTCCCTACACCTTCAGGTAATTCTTTTCCCTTACTTGTCAAGTTTTAATTGAAGCATTTGTTTTGTGTAAATGCTATTATGTGGCCATGTGTGGCATTTTTGGTATGTCGGGGTTGTGAAAGGAAACTATGTCGCTAATTATAAGTTTGACTCCGAAAGAACATTCGGGGACGAATGTTTCTAAGGGGGGAAGAATGTTACACCCCGTATTTACAGGACATATTTTAAGAACGTACGTAAGAACTCACAAGTGTTGAGAATTGAGACTTGTAAAAATTTATCGGAATTATGAAATTGTCGGAAAACGTAATATTGTGATGAATGGGAGGGCGACACGTGTCAACCCCCCTTGTTGTTGCCTTGGACGAAAATGTCATGGCCAAAATGGTCATTGACCATAGTCTTAGGATGACAAGTCTTGCAAGTAGTGAGCTTGAGATAATTGACTTGGTCAATGGGTCCACAAAGTCTTGATATTTAGTAAGACCTCATCCAAGCCACCCATTTGTTTGCATCTTGACCCTCCATTGTGCTATATAATACTAGTAGTAGCAAGACAAGCTTAACACTTAGAAAAAATTTCAAGAAAATTGAAGAACTAGAGCTAGTTGCTCTCGGGTTCACTCAACAAGAAAAAGAAAAAAAATTTGTTTCTTGTTCATTAAGCTCCACACTTTAAACCAAGGTTCTTGAGTGTATTGTAAGTGTATCTCAATAGAAAAATCTCAGAAAAAGATAGTTTTCGTATTAGTCGCAAGGTGAAAACCTAGTTGCTTTCTAGGCTTTGTTTGGAAGTTTGAAGGAAATTTGTTGGTATTGTTCTAAGGGTCTCAAGTAGCGGATTGAAGTGTCTTGAAGAGGCTCTAAGTTGCTAAGGAGCGACTTCGGATTTGGAGTTGGATTAAGATTCGTTGAGGTATAATCTTGTCTCTTAATAGTGTTACAAGATTATTTGTATTGTTGTTAGCTTTACATGTTGCTAGCATGAAGTATATGTGTTGAAGTTTATAAGTATTATGGATTGCTTGTAGCCTTAAAATCCGAAATGTAATGTAAGCCATGTGAAGTTGGATTACAATTTGGTCGTTTACTAGAATCGCCGATGTTACTTACTTGAAGATTATAGTAGTATAATCGATTGCGACTTGATATCATGTTATGCTAACAATTTGGATTGAAATGGAAATTGGGTAAGAATTGGTATTGTTGTACTCAATATGGCCGAAATTGGAATAGTAGTTGTATTAGTTTGATATCTATGGTGGGGCGGAATTTTACACGTCTAGTAGGCGTGTAATCCCCTATTGTTGATTGCATTGTTTGGGCCTTAAATGTGGCGTGTTTGGTTATTGTATTCGGCCTTGAAAAAGGTGGCAAAGTAAGTAGAAACAAAGGAGGTGCTGTCCGATTTTCCGTAGAATTTAGAGACTTTACACTTATAATATCCTACGTTTGAAGTAAGGCGTTAATAGACGTATTGTGGATATTATAGGTTGACATACTACGGGCGGGACATTGTACTTGGCAAGTGGATTGACCCGAAGAGGTATGTAGAACTTTTCCTATCTTTTGAGCATGACTAGTTGCACGTATATAGTACGGTAGACGTACAAGACCTTGATATCCTTTACTAGTTTTATGAATAGCCAATTTGGGTGAGTTAGGAGATTAACTAACTTCTTTGAAAGTATTAAGGATATCTTAAGTTTTATTAAAGTTAAGGGACTTGAAGAGTTTTAAAGTATGTGATACTTGTTTCGTTTTAAACGTATAAGTCCCTTGGATAGGAAATTGTACTTGACTAAGGTATAAAGTGAATATAATGACTTTATGGGAAGTTGGTTATATTAGCTTTATGGAAAGATAAATGACTTGATTTAATGAAAGGCAATTTGATTTTAAGGCATCAATTGCCTAAGGTTTTATAAGAAAAGGAGTCACTTGATTTAGAAACCTAACTTTAATTCTAAAGGTATTGTGATTTGCCTTGAAACGTAATTTCGACTTGATACTATGGTTAATAGTATCTTGGAAGTTTTATACTAAAAAAAGTCATTTGTTTTAAAGAGTAGAAGTATGTAGTACTTGGGTTAAATTCCCGAATTTTTATAAAAGATATGCTAGTGCCTTAAGTAAACTAAAATGAGAGTGTATATGAATAAGAAGTTAGGGGGATTTATTAACTTGCTTACTTTATGTATGATGGCCGGTTGAGATAGGGTAAGAGTATATCTGAGGGGTAAGTCCCCAAGATAGTTATACCACCTTCTCCAGGGTAAGAGTATATCTGAGGGGTAAATCCCCAAGATAGTTATACCACCGCCTGAGGTAAGAGTATAATTGAGGGGTAAATCCCCAAGATAGTTATACCACCTGTTTCCGTTGATTTGCTACCCACGATGCGAGGAATACCTCATGCGAGTCCTTATGGGCTTATGCGGGTGAAATAGTCCCATGCGGGCGGATACACTATCACGAGGAATACCTCACGGGTCCACACGACCTACGCGGTGAAATAGTCCCGAGTAGGATTGCTAATGATACCGCGGATGGTCCCGCTTTGATCGTGAGCTTCCTATTTTTATGTTAGACGTATACTATCGCTACTCTCATTGTTAGTAAGACATCGTGTAATCGTAATTTTACTATCATACATGTCTCCGCTTTGTTTTAAACTTATGATGTAATTTACTGATTTTCCGATTTACATACTTAGTACATATCAGGTACCGACCCTTCCTCGGGCCGTTCATGCCGCAGTAGGGGTAGCGGTGGTGGATCCTCATTCTTAGGATCACATATCGACGCCGAGCTCCATTTCTCGGAGGCTTGTCTTTTTAGTACGCTTTTCCCCGATATTGTAGATTTATGTACATTCGGGGTATGGGCCCCTGTCCCCGCCATCGTTGTTATTCCTAGAGTGCAGTCACATGTTGTGGTTTGAAATGTAACCGAGTCGCATGCTTTTCTCTGATTATGTATATTTTATGGAAGGCGGCCTTATCGGCTAGCCTGTGTTATTATTGTCTAAATAAATGTTGTATGTTGTGTATGTTCCGCTGCTATTCTCTGATGTATACCTGAACGGGGTGCCCAGGTAGGGTACCAGTAGCGGCCCCGGTGTCGGGTCGTGACAGTCTCGATCACAACAACCATTACTTACTCTATACGGACCTCATCCGTACCATTCTCTTAAGCCTACCACGTAGCTTAATATATTAACATGGTATTCCATTAAGTTTCTTAACATGGCTTCTTAAGGGTTCACTGCCCTATCAGACAGCTCATCATTTCCCAATTATCTCAAAATAGAACATAAGACCTTGGCGAGAGTTCATTAACTGTTCCATACCTTCCCGGTATCTAGTTAGTCTTTACCAACTCCTGGTAATCTAAAATCATTCTAGTCAACACGCGTCTGACCCTCATACATAACTCCGTATAGATGTATGTCACAATACCAACTATACTATAATCATTACCAACATGGATACACAATCCACATAGTCCTTCCTGGGTCACTGCTGCCTTTCTCGTAGCTGCAATCAACATAACTCGTTAGGGAGAGACGACCCTAACAACACAACTCTATCGCACGATCTCAGAGTGAGAAGAATGGAAACCAATCCTAAATGCCCTGCAGCCTCCTGATTATAGATGTGGTGCACAACACACCGATAATCAAGACTCTACTAGACACGATGCCCAGACACTTTCCGAGGACTAAGCTCTCGATACCACTTTTGTCACGACCGACCGGGCGCGGCGGTGCCCTACCCAGGCACCCTTCTAATCATACAACATAATAAATCGGAAGATAAATAACACACTTTTTTTCTTTAAAACCAAGCCGATAAGGTACGCCATAATCATAAAATTACCCGAAAGGGTCTACACTTTAACAATGTAAAACAACTAACTCTACCCAGCAAAGGGGTCAAGATAACAAAATTTAATATGGAACGGAAAATAAGGTACAGTAACAAATCATAACTGTACAAAAGAATGACAGGGGAAAGTATAAAGAAAAGGTAAATACCAGATCCTACCGTGTCATTTCCATTTCGTGAACTTAATCGTACCTTATTATCTTTTCCCATTTTTCCATAAGAGTATAGTCAAATTCTTACGTACATACTTAAGAAAACTCATCAAGTTCATAAACATATAACTTACGTATCTTGCATAACCTAATCCGTCCCTTAATGGAGGAACGCCTATACTGTCGGCCCAATATGGGACGCGATAGAGTCACATAAGTCTGCCCATAAAGGTATACTGCCCGGCCCAATCTGGGACGCGATAAAATCACATAAGTCTGCCCATAAAGGTATCTTTGCCTACCTAACTGGGACGCGATAAAATCACATAAGTCTGCCCATAAAGGTATACTGCATAAAAATAGGAGGCTCACGATCAAAACAGGGTCCCTCGCCCGTAGTATCGATAAGCAAATCCTACTCCTGGGACTATTTCACCCGCATAGGTCCTATGGACCCGCATGAGGTATTCCTCGTGATAGTCAGACTACCGCATGGGACTATTTCACCCGCATAAGCCCATAAGGACTCGCATAAGGTATTCCTCGAATCATGGGTAGCAAATCCACGGAACAGGTGGTATAACGTCTTGGGGGTTTACCCCTCATTTATATTCTTACCCTGAAGCAGGTGGTATAACGTCTTGGGGGTTTACCCCTCATTTATACTCTTACCCTGGAGAAGGTGGTATAACGTCTTGGGGGTTTACCCCTCATTTATACTCTTACCCTAACTCAACCGGCCATCATACATAACATAAGCCCTACCGGCTTATCATACATAACATAAGCACTACCGACTTATCATACATAACATAAGCACTACTGACTTATCATACATAACATAAGCACTGTTATACCCCGTATTTCCAGAGTATGTATGTGAGGACGTACGTACATTTATACAAACCCTAATTAGGTTAAGAATGGAATTATGAACTTTCAACGGAAAAGATTCCGAGCCTTGTGAAGGAAATTCTACGTTTTTAATATTTTAACCGATTACGGATTTTTTCCGAGAGACGAAATATTTTGGACCACTAGGAGGGCGACATGTGTCACCCTTAGTTGGCTTTGGTTGGACGAATTGGGGGGCCTAGTGGGCAAGTCAAATGGTCAAGTCTTGCAAGTTGATTTTGGTAGTGGGGGTAGGTAAATTGTGGACGTTTTTTGTGAGGTAGTGGAGTCCACATGGCTCATTGTTGTGGTGGGCATGTGTTCCAATATTGTGGTGGACATATGTCCTAATATTGTGGGAGACACTTGGTTGGAAGACCTCATCTTTCACATGGATCCTAATCCCAACCCTCCACTTGTTTTAATCTTGTCCCTTGAGTGTTCTATAAATACCCCCCCTTGAGTGAAGAGTTCTTCATCCCCTTCTCACTTTCTAAGTCTCAAAATCCTCTCCTCAGTAGTAGTGTTCTCGTCCCAACTCCTCCCCTTCCTAGTGGCTTCTAGAAACCCCATGGTAGAAAGTTGTCTTCGAGTAGTGTTGCTCGGCCAAAAGACCTTAGAGAAAGACCTTGTAGTAGTCCCAAGCTACCTCTATACTAAAAGCCCTAAATACTACCTTATATCCTTTAGTCACAAAACGAAACCCTAAGGAAAATCTTCATTGTTGGTTGAAGTATTAAGAAGAAGTTGCGTAGAACTTCTAAGGGTTGTTTGGAGCGGGTTGGAGCACCCAGAGTAGAAGCTAAACGTTTCGGGATTGACATTTAAACTTGGATAATTTTGGGCTTATCGAGGTAAATACTCTTGTCCTTCTATTGTAATTGGAAATTACATACTGTAGTAGTATAGAAATGAGTATAAGATATATAGAAGGATGGTATAAGAAAAGAGAATTAAATTGAAATCACATCAGAAGAATATTAAAGAATGAGATTAAAGCTACTTACATAGGAGATATTTCTGATGAGACTTGTGTAGTTTAACTTGGTAGGAAGTGTTGCCAGATTTTCCGTAGAATAGAGAACCCTCTGCTTAGAATATTCTACAGAGTAGTCTAGACGTTGATAGACGTATATGGCCTTTATAGGTTGAATGTTCTGCGAGTAGCATGTTCTACTTGGAAGGTGGACAAGGCTAGCCGGGTTATAGCGGTGGAGCATTTTGCTATTAGTCGATAATCGTCGCGAGGTATGTGATTCTTCCTATCCTCTTGAGCATGATATTTTAAAAGAATATATATAGTACGGTAGACGTACGTGTGTTAACTGAACGTGGTTTTACTGCGATGTCTTCTGACTTGAGTCTAATAATAAAGAATCTTGAAGTATTTCAAAAGAATTAAGAATCGTTTTTGAAAGAAGAGTAATACTTGGTTTTAAAAGCTTAAGAGTTATACTAGCTTTATGGGAAGTTAGGTATAACGACTTAAGAGAGATAAAAGGAAGTTTACTTAATTGTTTGGGAACGCCTTGTATTGATTTCTAAATAAGAATGAGTATCGAACAAACCATCGCAGCTAATAAAGTGGAAATGTATTGACTAATTAAGTATTATTAAAACCAGAGAAACCTCCATCCGCATGTAAGCTAAGATGAGACAAAATGATATTACATTTCCTAGATCATGGCTGCTTTAATAAGATTGTTATAAACAAGAATAACCTACTCACACATAAGGCATATGTTACTCAAATTGTTTTAAAAATGAGATTACGTTGTTAAGTGTTTAAAACTATGATCTATGAATCTTTTGAAAATAAGGGACTTGACTAAATTAACTTGATATGAATTTTGTTAAAAAGTGTGAAACCTCATTCATGAGCAATGAGTACTTGGTTTTTAAAGAGTTAATGTATGAAGTACTTCGGGGACAAAAACCCGAACTTGTTGACATAAATTAGAAAGTACCTTGAGTGAATAACTTGACTATGTTGGTTTGTGATAGCCTTGTAATGCTTCCTTGTTGGTTTGATAAGTAAACATGTTATGATGCTACGTGTGTTAGTATCTTGTGATGTTGTGTAAGGGGGTTATTCCTGTTGTGCTTACGTTGTTAAACGTTAAGCCCGTTGTACTGTTATTATATCACATACCCCCTTGACTTGTTATACCGAGGGCTTGCCACCCTTGATGCGTCTATACGGCTATGCGGCTGTGTGACTATGCGAGTCTGGAGTTCCAGGATTGATCATTCAGGGTGTATTATCCCGATGCGAGAGTGCCTTATGCTGTCTGTGTGACTATGCGGTCTATGTGACTATGCGGATCGCGGAGTCCGGGAGGTACCGCGGGCTAGCTACCCCCGATGCGAGGAATACCTCATGCGGGCCTAGGTGGCCTATGCGGAGCAGCGGTATGCTCCAGGATTAGACGCGCACATTGATACTGAGGGCGAGCAGCTTCGATCATGTGGCGGTCTAGAAAGACCTCGTGATACGCTTTATAGCATTGATGGTACTGCGTGGGTTTTAGTAGTCGGCTATGCCTTCGTACTTACCCCGCACGGTTTTATTTGACACAAGTGGGACACGTGATCATGTGTATTCCTTGGTGCTTTTATATCATGGACTGCCGGCAGTGAGGAAGGAATTCCACGGGCATGATTGATATTGTGGGCATGAGACCCATGGTTATATTGAGTGATGACTTCGAGGGCATGAGTCCCTGACTTGACATACGCTCACATACGGGTATCGTAAATTGGTTATCATATATGTCTTCTATTTTATATAGACTATTATGATTTTATTTACGATTTTGATTTCACATACTTGGTACTGTTATCGACCTCTTCGGCTGCGTTCATGCCGCAGTAGAGGTACACCGCTTTTGATCCCCGCTCTTAGGATCACGGTTCAGCTTTGGGAAGCTCCGTTTCTCGGAGGCTTATCTTTGGTATAGTCCCTGATGTTGTAGATATTTATGTTCATTCAGGGTATGGCGGGGCCCTGTCCCGCCATAGTTGTTTTGCTTCCTTAGAGGTCTGTAGTCCCGTTGTAAAGTTGGGATGTAACTGTTCACTTTGGTTTATATATATATGCCGAAAGACAACTTTTCCTCAGATAAACTGTGTCTCTTTTACATTGTTTCATGTTGTGTTTTTATATTCCGCTGATTACTCTGATGTATGTCTACTTGGGTGTCCGGGTAAGGCACCAGTCACGGGCCCGGGTTCGGGTCGTGACAAGCACCACCGGCTTATCATACATTACATAAGCAAGTTAAGAAATCCCCTAACTTCTTATTAGTTTGTTCATATACACTCTCATTTTTGTTTACTTAAGGCACTAACATGTCATTATAAAATTCGGAAATTTAACCCAACGTACTACGTGCCTCTACTCCTTTAAAATGATTCTCTTTCAAATAAAACTTCCAAGATACTAATAACCGTAGTATCAAGTCATATCTATTTTTCAAGACAAGTCACAATACCTTTTAGAAATACATTTATAGGCTTCTAAATCAAGTGACTTCTTTCTTTAAAACCTTAAGCAATTGGTACCTTTAAAACAATTTGCCCTTCTTTATTTCAAATCATTTCTTTGCATACATTACTGAAGAAAACCATTCTTTTAATCTTCCATAAAGTTGTTATAACCAACTTCCCATAAAGCCGTTATAACTCTTTATGTCTTAGACAAATTCATTCCTTTTATGACCAAGAAACTTATACTTTCAATTCAAATCACATAGCTTTCAAAATACTTCAAGTCTTTTAACTTTTAAGAAAACAAGTTTCTTAACTTTAGAATGGCAAGAAATCAATACTTTCCAAATCAAGTATTCTATACTTTTAAATCAATTCATTTCTTCCTTTAAGAATCAAGTCCCATAACTTGAAAAATAAAGTCCATAACCTTTTAAAAATTTGAGGTTCATAGTCTTAAAACTTCATACGTAAATTCTTATAAATTAAGCAACATATACCTTGGTGCGTTGTGAATAAGTTATACTTATTTATAACGATCTTAATCGAGTAGCCATGATCTAGAAAATGTAATACAATTTTGTCTTATCTTAGCTTCTATGCAGATGGAGAATTCTACTCATTTTAACTTAATTGATTGTCATTACATTTTCCTTTATTAACGCTGCAGTGGCTTGTTCGATTCTTATTCTCATTTGTGCCGTAACTTAGCCAAGTCAACTTGGCTCCAAATACCTCCTAACGACTCTTACCAACATCCCCGTAAAACTTGATAAGAACTTAGGATAACTTAGACATAACCTTTACGTAGTAAATCAACATACATACCTCTTAACTTCTAAGAGTAGAAGGAATCATGAAATAGTACTACATGTATATTCCATACATAGAATCATGTCAAAAGAAGGAAGAGGTTCACATACCTCGCGACGATTATCGACAAATAGCAAAATGCTCCAAAGTACTTCAACCTTGATAGTTATTCCATCCTTCAAGTAGAATACGCTATACTTAGTACTTCAACCTATAATGGCCATAATACGTCCATTAACCTTTAGCTTCGAACGTAGAATATTCTAAGTGCAAAGTCACTAAATTCTACGGAAAATCGGACAACACTTCCTTTGTTTCTACATACTTTGCCACCTTTTTCAAGGCCGAATTCAATAACCAAACACGCCACATTTAAGGCCCAACAATTCAGCTAACCAAAGGGGATTACACGCCTTAACAGGATGTGTAAAATTCCGCCCCACAAATTAATACGAAACTAGTTCCATATTTAAAGCCATTCTTGACTAAACATATACAACAACACAAAGTCCTTTTCCAATTCTTTTCAATCCAACTTCTTAGGTCTAACATGTTATATTGTCATAAACAACTTACCAATTATAATTCCTTCCTTATATAACATGTGACGATTAAACTAATAATCCAATTGAATTGAAATCTCAAGGCTAAACATACTAGTTTTTGGATTAGGGTTCCAATATCCATAACACTTATCAACTTCATAATATATATATCTCATACTTTCTAATATCCATAGCTACAACAATAAGTAATCTCAATTACTAAAACGACAAGAATTTTACCTTTACAAGCCCTTATAATTTCCAAGATTCAATGTCGCTCCTTAGCAATTCTTAGCTCCTTACCTTTACGCTCCAATCCGCTATTTGAAGCCTTTAGAAGCTCACAACCAACTTCTCTTCCATTTCCAATCAAAACCTATGAAAATGCCTTAGGTTTTCTCCTTGCGACTAACGTGAAAACGCCGTTTTTTCTGAAATCTTTCTATTGAGATATCCTTACAATACACTTAGGGACCTTGGGTTAAAGTCTTGTGGCTAATGGATTGTCACGACCCGACCCCGGGCCCGCGACGGGTGCCCTACCTGGGCACCCTTACAGGTATACATCAGAGATAATTAACGGAACATACATGAAACTTATAAAATAAAACAACGAGAATTTAAACAACATGTTAGCAGATAAGGCTACCTCCCTGGACACATATACATATACATAACTGTCACGACCCGATCTCGGGCCCGTGACTGGTGCCTTACCCCGGGCACCCTAGTGATAACAACATAAGAGAAAATCAGCGGAAATAAAATTTAAACAGGAAACAAGAGACAACATAAGAAAACAGGCTAACCAACACGGTCACCTTTATGTATATACATATAAGCAAGCTTAAAATCCTTTACAAACCACGCCACGCAAAGATTACGGACCTCTAAGAATGTAACAACATCTATGGCGGACGGGGCCTGCCATACCACGAATGTACAAGTATCTACAATGACAGGACTATACCAAAAGATAAGCCTCCGAGAAACGGAGCTTCCAACGCTGACTGCGATCCTATGGCGAGGATCGACAATCGGTGTACTCTACCTGCGGCATGAACGCAGCCCGGGCGAGGTCGATAACAGTACCAAGTATGTGAAATCGAAAATACGTAATGAAATCACATTTCATCATTTTATAAAACCATTTCGCAATAAGTAAACAGTTAGGTCAAGGCGGGACGATATCCCGAATAATCACTCACACATAACTATGGGTCTCACGCCCATAATATCAATCATGCCCGGAACTCATTCCTCATCGCCAGACATGATGTGAAACAACACCCGTATGTGAACTCGAACACTAGATCCTGCTGCGTCGTCAAACCGATCGCTAAGTAGAATAGCCAACTACCGGTCAAAGCTAGTCATATCCCTTCACGGCAAGGTACGAAGCCAACTACTACCCAAAAGCTAGCCACGCAATCGGCGAGGCAAGTATCTTAAGCTAACGTACCTAGCCTACCGTCTCACGAGATATGGCCGAGGCAAGTATCTTAAGCTATCTACCGAGCCCGCGATACACGAAATGACCAGACAAGTATCTAAAGTGTGCACGAACCACGTGTACAAATCAAGCCCGTGATCGCTCACCGCGCAAGCTTCATGGATTAGCGGTCCATGGACAAATAACATAATCCTCGCGATGACCGCGTGCCCGACATCTTACCTCGGAAAGCATGGCCATGAAATCATCCCATCGACGATACCCGTGGACCATCCATCGTGTCGGTATGTCCAAAGGAAATAACAAGATAATACTCAAAGTGGGCGATACTGTGGACCATCCAGCGTGTCGTATGTCCAAGCAATCAATCGATAGCCGCCTCCTGCAGAGTCACGAGTACGAAACAAAACACTTGCCCATCAAAGGCTATCACAACAAGCATAGGCAAGTTCAACGATTTCATTTTATATCAACAATCCGGGTTTCAACCCCAAAATACTATATACTTTCATTCTTTCAAAAAGACCTCTTTCTACGTAAAAGCCACACGATACTAATACTCGTAGTATTAAAAACACGTTTTCTTTTCAAAACAAATTACTTCACCTTCGTAAAAATCTTTACAAGACCTTTTAAAATCAAGTACTCTATACTTTTTAAACCAAGTGCTTTTCTTTTAAAACAACCTCAAGTATACTTTTAAAACCCAAATAACTTACTCTTTTCAAAACAAGTAACCTATACTTAAATCAAGTTACTTCTCCTTTTCCGAAATCAAGTCATTTATAAGTCAAGTCTCTTATCTTTCAAGATCAAGTCTCTTAACTTTCAAAATCAAGTCGTTTAGCTTTCAAAATCAAATCTTTCTTTTATCTTCATAAAGTCGTTATAACTAACTTCCCATAAAGCTATTATAACACTTTATGTTTTAAACAAACAAAATTCATTTCACACACGTACGTCTACCGTACTATATAGTTCACAACAATCATGCTCAAGAGTATAGGAAGAATCACATACCTTTTTAGCTTAAACCACAAGCCAAGTCAAGTATGCTGCGCGTAGAAGATCCACCTATAACAACCACAATATATCTATCAATCTCTAGTTCTCTTCGTAGTATATTCTAAGTAAACAGTTCCCTATTCTACGGAAAATTCGGCAGCACCTCCCCCCGCAAACACATAAATAACCTCCCCCTAACCAGGCCTGCTACCAAGCCAACAACTCCAAGGGAATTACACGTCTAACCGGACGTGTTCAAATCTGCTTCACAATAATACTACACAAGTCTACTGTAAATACAGTCCAAATGTAAATACAGTTTAATCCTTTATAATCATCCTTCCAATATATCTTATACTCAATTCTAAACTACTACAATATGTAATATCCAATTACAATAGGGGGACATAGATCATTACCTCGATAAACCCAAAATTATCCAAGATTATAAGTCGATCCTGAGCAACGTTTAGCTCCAACTCCTTATGATCCAACCCGCTCCAAGCGACCCTTAGAAGTTTCTAAACAACTTCTCTTAACACTTCAACCAAGCTATGTGTCACGACCCGAACCCGGGCCCGTGACTGGTGCCTTACCCCGGGCACCCTAGTGATACAACATCAGAGAATATCAGCGGAAATAAAACATAAACATGAAACAAGAGATATGATAAATAAACAGGCCAACCAAAATGGTTGCATACAGATATATATACATAAAAACCGAACAGTTATCCTTTTACAAACTCGCCACAACAAAGATTACTGGACCTCTAAGAATGTAACGACAACTATGGCGGACAGGGGCCCCGCCATACCACGAATGTACAAGAACTACGGACTGGGGTAACATACCAAAAGATAAGCCTCCGAGAAGCGGGCTTCCTAATCGCTGATTTGTGATCCTAAGCGAGGATCGACAACCGATGTACCTCTACCTGCGGCATGAACGCACTTCAAGGAGGTCGATCTGGCAGTACCAAGTATGTGAAATCGAAAATATCGTAGTTAAATCATAATACTATATAAAGCAGAGACATATATGATAACCAAAATACGACGCAACATAAAAGCGCAAGTCGGGACTCGCGCCTCAAAGTCATCACTCAAATATAACTATGGGTCTCACGCCCACAACATCAATCATGTTCGCATCATGGCCACATGCCCGAATTCTCCATCGGTGTAGACGTGTCGGGGATGCAACAATAATAACAATGTACGGTAATCAACCCCGCCATACGCCACATGCCCGAGTCTGCGACGGTGCGTATATGTCCATGTAACAATGATAACAATATATCGGGTGATCAACCCGCCGCGTGGCCGCGTGCCGGAATTCTTTATCGCGCGTATGTCCATGTAACAATGATAACAATATACCGGGTGATTAACCCGCCGCATGGCCGCATGCCCCCGGAATTTTGCATCGGTGCAGACATGTCCATGTAACAACAACAACGTCACACTCCTAATGGAAGCATACCCGTGGGCCACCCATCGTGTCAGTATGTCCAAAAGGATCGATATAGTGGAATCATACCCGTGGGCCACCCATCGTGTCAGTATGTCCATCAATCGGTCAGATAGCCGACCTCCGGCGAGACGCGGTACGTAAATACAACACTTGCACAACAAAGGCTAGTACCACAAGCATAGGCAAGTTCAACATACTTATAGACTCTTATTTTATTACAACAAATCCGGGTTTTAACCCCAAAGTACTACATACATTAACTCTTTCAAAAAGACCTCTTTTTACGTAAAAACAACTCGGTATTATTATCCGTAGTACCAAATACGTTCATGTTTTAAAATCAAGCACTTTACACTATTTTAAACCAAGTGGCTTACATTTTAGAACAACGTCAAGTAACAACATACTTTTCCAAACGTTCAAGTTTGCCTAATTTCAAATGCTCAAGTTTCTCACTTTCGAAAGGTTTCGTAGTTCATAGTCTTAATCACTTAATAATATAATTCTCTTTTAAAACCATTTGAGAAATATATGCCTTATGTGTGAGTAGGTTATTCTAGTTCATAACAATCTTATTAATGCAGCCATGATCTAGGAAATGTAATATCATTTTGTCATCTTAGCTTCATGCGGATGGAGGTTTCTCTTGGTTTTAATAATACTTAATTAGTCAAAACATTTCCCTTTATTAACGCTGATGGTTTGTTCGATACTTATTCGATTTCAAATCGATAAAACATTATTCTTTAAAAACCAAGTACTCATTACTCATGAATGAGGTTTGGACTTCTTAACAACTTTCATATCAATTCAATTAAGTTAAGTCTCTTATCTTTTAAGATCAAGTCTCTTAACTTCTAAAGTCAATAAATCATCCCTTTTATCTTACTTAAGTCGTTATACCTAACTTCCCATAAAGCTAGTATAACTCTTAAGCTTTCAAACCAAGTATTACTCTTCTTTCAAAAACGATTCTTAATTCTTTTGAAATACTTCAAGATTCTTATTATTGGGCTTAAGTCAAAAGACATTGCCGTAAAACTACGTTCAGTTAACACACGTACGTCTACCGTACTATATATGTATTCTTTTAAAATATCATGCTCAAGAGGATAGGAAGAATCACATACCTCGCGACGATTATCGACTATTAGCAAATAGCTCCAAAGTACTGTAATCCTGCTAGCCTTATCCACCGCCCGGTAGAATACGCTACTCGCGATGCTTCAACCTATAACGGTCATAAGTCTATCAATGTCTAGACGACTCTGCGAATAATTGCGGATCTGATTCCTTATTCTACGGGAAATTGGCGACTTCCACTGCCGCCAAACTACAATTCTCACGTAAATCACACTAAGTAAATCTGATTTAGCCTTCTTCTTTAAAATTCTTTTGATGTGATTTCAATTCAATTCTCTTCTTTTATACCATCCTTATATGTCTTATACTCATTTCTATACTACTACAGTATGTAATTTCCAATTCTGATAGAAGGGCGATAGTATTTACCTCGATAAGCCCAAAATTATCCAAGTTATATGTCGATCTGAGCAACGTTTAGCTCTACTCCGTGCGCTCAACCGCTCCAAACAACCCTTATAAGTTCTACGCAACTTCTACTTAACACTTCAACCGACTACGAAGATTTCCTTAGGGTTTCGTTTTTGCGACTGAAGGGAAGTATAATAGTATTTCTGGGCTTTTAGTATAGGTGTAACCTTGGAATACTACAAGGTATTTGGGCCAAGGTATTTGGAATTTATACAACAATACTTGGAGAAGTATTTTTCTACCAAGGGAGGGGTATTTCACGAAAACAACAAGGCAAGGGGAGGGAGGTGTACTTCGGTCGAGGGCCTCTCAAAGGGGGAGGGTGTGGCGGACGAAAACACTAGAAGGGAGGGAAGGGTTTTTGCCTTGGAATTTATCAAGTGAGGATGAAGAATAAGTCTTGACTAAGGGGTATTTATAGGACAACCAGGGCCAAGATCAAGACAAGTGGTAGGCAAGTGTAAGGTCGAGATTTGGGCAAGTGTACCTTATCCATCTACCACCAAAATATCCTACCAACTCTTGACTAAAATTGAGCAAGAAAACGCCCCATTAAGTCCACTTTGAGGTGACACATGTCACCCTCCCGTTAATCCAAAATATTTCATCTCTCGGAAAAATCCATAAAAATAATAAAAGACATAGCGAATTTTCCCTTATGAAGTTACGGAAAGCGTTTAGTCGGAAAGCGATTCTTTTGCTAGTTGTGCACAAAATTTCGTCCTTAGTCTTCTTTAATGCTTAAACTTTTTTATGCGTGCGCCCTCACGTATATACTCTGGAAATCTGAGGTATAACATTCTCCTCCTTAGAAACATTCGTCCCGAATGTTCCTTCTTAAGACAGATAACGATAAAGCTTCTCATAACAAGTTGCCAATGCCACACCTGGCCACAAAATAACACACGCGCAAATACTTAACCCAAGTCCACGAGAAATCACTCCTACATCATAAGCTTCCACCCTGGTCTAAAGGATACTCCCTTCGCATCTTCACTTTATAACAAAATGATCTCTTTTATTCTGCTAACACACGTTCACTCCTTTCCTTACTCGTCGTACTCTTCTCGAATACTTGAACTCTTTCTAGTATACGTACCATACTTCAGTCATTACTTCGGTTTCCAAAAACTCTGGAGTCACTACCTCCAACTTGGTCATCTTACTAGCCTCAATCTCTTTTAAGGCCATTCCCGGCCTTCACGATCCGATTCTGGTCGAATCTATCCACGAACTCATATGATGGCTACCTAAACCTGGGCCTTGCACCCTCGTGATCCTACCACCTAGCGGGACCACCTCGAACTGACCCCACCTCATTCCGGGCTGCGGGTTGACCCGCGAATGGTCCTCAACCCGACCCATAATCGCGCCAAACTCTTGTTCCCCGATACGGAACAATCTTACTAATTCACGTCATGAAAGCTACCACTTCCATCTCACACTACCCATGGACTTATCACACTAATACACCCTAAGCATATAATGCACTCCGACAAGGGATCATTTGCAAAATTCTTTACTCAAGACGGCCTTACATCTAAGGTCTCAATCGTGAAATATTCTGAGGTTCACACTTTCCATCCCATACTTATCCTTTCAACTAACCATGTTTTCTAACTTACAAACAACACAACGCTATCCGTACATAGCACACAATAAGAAGATCATCCTATCAAGTATACAAAACTCTAGAGGGTTAAGGATATACCTGTATCTACCGCTTCACTCTAATCATAGGCCTGTCCTGCCGGGCGCATAGCTGTAGAAGGCGATGAACCAGCCACTGATCCTGAAGGCTGAGTCGTAACATCCGTGCTACTCCTGGTCGCGATTCCTCATAAAATGGCCTGCTGTCGCAAAATAACAAGCTCCTTGGCACCACGACACTCCCCGAAATGCGGTCTACCACATCGACCACACCGAGGTAGGGGTGACTGCATCTGGCCAACACCCCTACTCGCAGAAACTGAACCCGTGGAGCTCGACTGCTCTGAATACTCTGGATGCCCTGAAGATTGTGGAGGACCACTCTGTACTGGCGGAGGCGCATAACTAGTCATTCTTGAGGCGGTCCGCCTCGAAAGTCGCCAAAGACCACATTGTTCTCGCCTCTTCTGCGATCTTGGTCATTCCGTCGACCTCTCCGCTCCTCACACCCAGTGCATAAGCTGCATGCGGGCAATGTCCGTGCTGGTGAAGATCTACACCAACAAGCCTCGCCAAGTAGTCATCTAGCCGGTGGCGTGGCGGTGTACTCTGTCCTCCATATCTCGGCTACTACAGGGGACGTCTGAGCCAATGAGTCGAACTCCACATTGTACTCCCGAACTGTACGTCCGTTCTGCCTTAACATCAAAAATCTGTCGGCCCGAGCCCTCCTCATCTGTGGAGGCAAGAAGTGTGCAAGAAATGCCCCTGAGAACTCGTCCCAAACGGCTGGAAGTGCATACTCTCCGGGGCGGCTCGCGAATCAAAGCGATCATTGCGGTATCACGCAGCCGATGCGAACCTAAGACCACCGACTCGGTTTCCGAAGCCTTGATCACTCTCATGATCCGCTGTAACTGTCGGATGAACTCCTGCGGATCATCCTCAGGCCTCGACCCGTAGAACTCTGGCGGGCTACAACTCAGAAAGTCTCGTAGCCTCAAACTATCCGATCTTGGGTGAACCATGGATACTCTGGGCTGAACTGCGTCGATCTATCCTCATGTCGCCACGATCACGGCGATCGAGCCATCTCTTTGTACCCCAACTCCTCTGCCCCAGGCTGTGGGACTGGAGGTGAAGGTACTGTGGTCTCAGCAGCCACTACTGCGGCTCTCAACTCTGCTGGGGCTGGCGGCGTCGCAAAACTCGCCGTCTGAAGTACTATCTCAAGTAATGACTGGGCCTCTGCCCTGGTAACCCTCCGTCCTCTACTCGCAGCTCCCTCGGCTGTCTTGCCCACCTGGGCCCGGGTTGCCTTGCGCGGAGGCATAACTGGTAAAAACGAGATACGTCAGAGGGGTCCAACTTATAACACAGCTCTAAGGCACGATCTCAGAATGAGAAGAATGGAAACCAATCCTAAATGTCCTGCGACCTCACGATTATAGATGTGGTGCACAACACATCGATAATCAAGACTCTACTGAACACGGTCGTAGACACTTTCCGAGGATTAATCGCTCGATACCACTTTTGTCACGACCGAACCCGGGCTGTGGTAGTGTCTTACCGGGCACCTGGTGATACAACATCGAGAAAATCGTGAAATAAAACATAAACATGAAACAAGAGATATGATAAATAAGCGAGCCAACCAAAAAGCTTGCCTTACGTATATATACATAAAAACCCGAACGATTATCCTTTTACAAACTACGCCACAGCGATTACTACAGACCTCTAAGAATGTAACGACAACTATGGCGGGACGGGGCCCGCCATACCACGAATGTACAAGAACCTCTGACTCGGGTAACATACCAAAAGATAAGCCTCGAGAAACGGAGCTTCCCAATCGCTGATTTGTGATCCTGGCGAGGATCGACAACCGATGTACCTCTACTGCGGCATGAACGCGGCCCCGAAGGAGGTCGATCAGTGGTACCAAGTATGTGGCCCGAAAATCAGTAGTTAAATCATAACGATCTATATAAAGCGGAGACATATATGATAACCAAAATACGATGCAACATAAAAGCGATCAAGTCGGGGACTCGCTACTCAAAGTCATCACTCAAATATAACTATGGGTCTCACGCCCACAACATCAATCATGTTCGCATCATGGCCACATGCCCCCGGAATTCTCCATCGGTGTAGACATGTCCAGGATGCAACAATAATAACAATGTATCGGGTAATCAACCCTGCCACATGGCCACATGCCGAGTGCATCGGTGCGGCGTGTCCATGTAACAATGATAACAATATCTGGGTGATCAACCCGCGTGGTCGCGTGCCGGAATTCTTCGCCGGTGCGACATGTCCGTAACAATGATAACAATATCTGGGTGATTAACCCGCGCATGGCCGCATGCCCCGGAATTTTGCGCCGGTGCGAGCGTGTCCATGTAACAACAACAACGTCACACTCCTAATGGAAGCATACCCGTGGGCCACCCATCGTGTCAGTATGTCCAAAAGGATCGATATAGTGGAATCATACCCGTGGGCCACCCATCGTGTCAGTATGTCCATCAATCGGTCAGATAGCCGGCCCTCCAACGAGAGACGCGGTAGCACAGAAATACAACACTTGCACAACAAAGGCTAGTACCACAAGCATAGGCAAGTTCAACATACTTATAGACTCTTATTTTATTACAACAAATCCGGGTTTTAACCCCAAAGTACTACATACATTAACTCTTTCAAAAAGACCTCTTTTTACGTAAAAACAACTCGGTATTATTATCCGTAGTACCAAATACGTTCATGTTTTAAAATCAAGCACTTTACACTATTTTAAACCAAGTGGCTTACATTTTAGAACAACGTCAAGTAACAACATACTTTTCCAAACGTTCAAGTTTGCCTAATTTCAAATGCTCAAGTTTCTCACTTTCGAAAGGTTTCGTAGTTCATAGTCTTAATCACTTAATAATATAATTCTCTTTTAAAACCATTTGAGAAATATATGCCTTATGTGTGAGTAGGTTATTCTTGTTCATAACAATCTTATTAATGCAGCCATGATCTAGGAAATGTAATATCATTTTGTCTCATCTTAGCTTCTATGCAGATGGAGGTTTCTACTGGTTTTAATAATACTTAATTAGTCAAAACATTTCCCTTTATTAACGCTGCAGTGGTTTGTTCGATACTTATTCTGATTTCCGAAATCAGTAAAACATTATTCTTTAAAAACCAAGTACTCATTACTCACGAATGAGGTTTCAGACTTCTTAACAACTTTCATATCAATTCAATTAAGTTAAGTCTCTTATCTTTTAAGATCAAGTCTCTTAACTTCTAAAGTCAATAAATCATCCCTTTTATCTTACTTAAGTCGTTATACCTAACTTCCCATAAAGCTAGTATAACTCTTAAGCTTTCAAACCAAGTATTACTCTTCTTTCAAAAACGGTTCTTAATTCTTTTGAAATACTTCAAGATTCTTATTATTCAGGCTTAAGTCAAAAGACATTGCCGTAAAACTACGTTCAGTTAACACACGTACGTCTACCGTACTATATATGTATTCTTTTTAAAATATCATGCTCAAGAGGATAGGAAGAATCACATACCTCGCGACGATTATCGACTATTAGCAAATAGCTCCAAAGTACTGTAATCCTGCTAGCCTTATCCACCCTTCGAGTAGAATACGCTCGCGATCTTCAACCTATAACGGTCATAAGTCTATCAATGTCTGACGACTCTGCGAATAATTGCGGATCTGATTCCTTATTCTACGGGAAATTGGGCAGCACTTCCCTACCCGCCAAACTACACAATTCTACTGTAAATACAGCCCTAAGTAAGTACAGTTTAGCCTTCTTCTTTAAAATTCTTTTGATGTGATTTCAATTCAATTCTCTTCTTTTATACCATCCTTATATGTCTTATACTCATTTCTATACTACTACAGTATGTAATTTCCAATTACAATAGAAGGACAGTAGTATTTACCTCGATAAGCCCAAAATTATCCAAGTTATATGTCGATCCTGAGCAACGTTTAGCTCCTACTCCGTGCGCTCCAACCCGCTCCAAACAACCCTTAGAAGTTCTACGCAACTTCTACTTAACACTTCAACCGACTACGAAGATTTCCTTAGGGTTTCATTTTTGCGACTGAAGGGAAGTATAATAGTATTTCTGGGCTTTTAGTATAGGTGTAACCTTGGAATACTACAAGGTATTTGGGCCAAGGTATTTGGAATTTATACAACAATACTTGGAGAAGTATTTTTCTACCAAGCGAGGGGTATTTCACGAAAACAACAAGGCAAGGGGAGGGGGGTGTACTTCGGCCGAGGGCCTCTCAAAGGGGGAGGGTGTGGCGGACGAAAACACTAGAAGGGAGGGAAGGGTTTTTGCCTTGGAATTTATCAAGTGAGGATGAAGAATAAGTCTTCAACTAAGGGGGTATTTATAGGACAACCAAGGGCCAAGATCAATACAAGTGGTAGGCAAGTGTAAGGTCAAGATTTGGGCAAGTGTACCTTATCCATCTACCACCAAAATATCCTACCAACTCCTTGACTAAAATTGAGCAAGAAAAACGCCCCAATTCGTCCACTTTGAGGGTGACACATGTCACCCTCCCGTTGGTCCAAAATATTTCATCTCTCGGAAAAATCCGCAAAATTAATAAGACATAGCCGGAATTTTTCCTTCGCAAGTTCTGGAAAACGTTTCGTCGGAAAACGATTCTTTTTGCTAGTTGTGCACACAATTTCGTCCCTTAGTCTTCTTTAATGCTTAAACTTTTGTACGTACACCCTCACGTATATACTCTGGAAATACGGGGTATAACACTATGAAGATTTTTCTAGGGTTTCATTTTGCGACTATTGGAATAAAGTAGTATTTCCGGGCTCCTAGTATTGAAATAACTTTGGAATACTACTAGGGATACTAGGCTAAGGTATTTGGGACTTATACTACAATACTTGAAGTATTTCTACACAAGTGGGGGAGGGTGGACGAGAACAAGTAGAAGGGAGGGAGTATTTTGCTTGGAAAAGCTTTAAGTGTGGATGAAATTTGTCTTGCACTTAAGGGGGTATTTATAGAGAATTCAAGGGTCAAGATCATAGCAAGTGGGTGGTCAAGATTGGGCCATGTGTGTGTGGGTCCCACCACACCACATGGCCAACGAAAGCACAAGACAAGTGGCTTGCCACTTGTAAGGCCATTTCGGCCAAGGGACAAGTGTCTAGCCACTTGTCCCACCATTTCGGCCCACATGGCCACTCAAGGGGGGTGACACGTGTCGCCCCCTTACTCGTCCAAAATATTTCGTCTTCCGAAAATATCCAAAATATCGAAAATCTCAAAAACAAAGCGGGCCCCACAAAACCGTAAATTTCTCCCGTGGGCCCCACGTGACCATTTCTGAAAATAAAATCCCAAAATTCTAATATAATCCAAGAAGTCCAAATACCAAATCTGGGAATCCAATTCCCATTAACGAACCTTTTTCCTTCACAAAACCCGGAAACTTTTCCGTCGAAAAATCACATCTTTCTTTCTTTCCAAAATTTATGTCGTATTCTCGTACGTACGTCCTCACATACGTACCCTGGAACTACGGGGTATAACATTCTTCCCCCCTTAGAAACATTCGTCCCGAATGTTCCTTCTAAGTCTCTAATCAACCGTGTGCCGGTATAGTCTCCACTACTATACTTACAAAAACCGATCATGCCACCAATGGCCAAAATATAACGTGTGCGCAAAACTCAAATCCAAGCCAACGAGGAAACACCTCTAACATCACACACAAAAAAAAAAACTCCCACCCATGGTCTAAAGGATACTCCCTTCGCATCTTCACTTCACAAAAGAAATGATCACTTCCGTTCTCATAACACATTGTTCTCTTCTCTTCTTACTCGTCGTACCCTTCTCGTACACCCGAACTCTCTATAGTACACGTTCCACACTTCAGTCATCGCTTCAGTTTCCAAAACCTTGGAGTCACTACCTCCAAACTTGGTCATCTCACTAGCTTCAATTCCCTCAAAGGCCATTCCCGGCCTTCACGCTCTGATCCTGGTCGAACGCATCCACGAACTCGTACGATGGTTACCTAAACTTGGGCCTAGCACCCTCGGGACCCTATCACACAGCGGGACTACCACAAATTGACTCCACCCTAATCCGGGTTGCGGGTTGACCCGCGACCTTGCCTCAACCCGACCCATTTGTCGCGCCAAACTCTTGTTCCCCGATCCGGAACAATCTCACTAATCAAGTCACGAAAACCTAATGGTCTTCTTAGCTTAACTACCCTCTTATAATTCACACCACTCAGGGACTTATCACACAATTATACCCCACGTATACTATGTACTCCGACGAAGGTCAATCGTAAACAAAATCTTTTACCCAAGACGGCCTCACATCTAAGGTCTCCACGTATAATACTCTAAGGCTCACAACCTCTATGTACCCAACTTCCCTTTTACTAACCAGGCCTCTAAATCACAATTTAACATAATGCTATCGGAACATAATACTTAGCACATCATCATATCATCAATACATACTAGTCTCTAGAGGGTGAAGGATATACCTGAAATCAAATAGGCGGTTCCAAGGACCGCTAGAACTGGGAACTTCTACCACGACCCCTGCCACGGCCTGTCGGTGTATGAACATTCTGCCTAGCCATAGAAGGTGAAGAACCCGCAACTGATCCCGAAGGCCGAGTCTCTACATCCGAGCTACTTCTGGTTGGACAATTTCTCGCAAAATGGCCCTGCTGGCCGCATGTAAAACAAACTCTCAGAATACCGTGACACTCCCCCGCATGGGGTTTACCACACTGGCCACACCGAGGTTGGGGTGGCTTCATCCGGCCAACACTCCCACTCCCCTGAAAACCTGAACCCTTGGAGCCCTGACCTGCTCCTGAATACCCTGGATGTCCTGAAGACTGTAGAGGACCACTCTGTACTGGCGGAGGCGCATAACTAGTCTGCTGCTGAGGCGGTCCGCCTTGAAAGTTACCAAAGGACCCTGCCGTCCTGGCCTTCTTCTGCTGGTATTGGTCAATCCGTCGGCCTCTCCGTTCCTCACACCCAAGTGCATAAGCCTGCATGCGGGCAATGTCCATGCCCGGCTGAAGAGCTACACCCGAGCAACTCTCTGCTAAGTAATCGTCCAGCCCTGTGACATAGCGGTGCACTCTGTCATCCATATCTGCCACTAACGCAGGGACATATCGAGCCAACGAGTCGAACTCCACGTTGTACTCCCGAACCGTACGCCCTCTCTGTCTCAGCATCAAAAATCTGTCGGCCCGTGCTCTCCTCATCTGCGGAGGCAAGAAATGGCTGAGAAATGCCTCCGAGAACTCGTCCCACACAGCTGGAGGCGCATGCTCCCCCCGGGACAGCTCCCACGAATCAAACCAATCGACTGCAGTATCCCGCAGCCGATGCGAACCTAGGACCACCGACTCGGTCTCCGAAGCCTTGATCACTCTCATGATCCGCTGTAACTGTCGGATGAACTCCTGCGGATCATCCTCAGGCCTCGACCCATAGAACTCAGGTGGGCTGCAGCTCAAGAAGTCCCGTAGTCTCAAACTATCTGTTCTGGGGTGAACTATGGGTGCTACCGGAACCTCTGACTCTCGTTTATCCTCGTGTCTAGCCACTGTTATACCCCGTATTTCCAGAGTATGTACGTAAGGGCGTACGTACAAAAGTTTAAGCATTAAAGTAGGCATAGGGACGAAAATTTGTGCACAACCCACGAAAATAATTGTTTTCCGACGAAACGTCTTCCAAAGCTTGCGAAGGGAAAATTACGGCTGCGACATTTTTAATTTTTGCGGATTTTTCCGAGAGATGAAATATTTTGGACCAACGAGAGGGTGACACTTGTCACCCTCAAGTGGACGGCAAAGAGGGCATGGTTGGCACGATTTTAAGGCCTAAACCAAGGGTCAATGTTTGTGAGTGATTTGTGGAGTAGGGATAAGGTGCACTTGTGCAAATCCCCACCCTCCACTTGCCCTCCATTTGCCTTCATCTTGACCCTTGAAAGTCCTATAAATACCCCCCTTGTGTTGAAGACTTCTTCATCCACAAATCATCTTCCAAGTCTCCAAACTTTCCCCCCTTTGAGAGAAGCTCTCGTCCAAAGCCTCCCCCCCCCCCCCCCCTTGTGAAGAGCTTAGCCGAAAGACCCCTTCCCCCCCCCCCCCATTTCCTAGTAGTCTCGGCAAAAGCCCTTTCCCCCCTTGGTAGAAAATACTCTCCAAGTATTGTTACTATACCCAAAATACCCTAGCCGTATATCTTATAATATTCCAAAGTCACCTATACAAAAAGCCGAAATACTATCTTATATCCATTAGTCACTAAACGAAACCACAGGAAATCTTCATAGTTGGTTGAAGTAGTAAGTAGAAGTTGTGTAGAAACTTCTAAGGGTTTCTTGGAGCGGATTGAGCGTCTGATTAGGAGCTAAATCTTGCTCGGGATCGACTTATATCTTGGATAATTTTGGGCTTATCGAGGTAAATAATAATCTTATCCTCTATTGTAATTGGAGAATACATCTTTGTAGATGTATAGAAATAAGTATTAAATACATAGAAGGATATTAAAGTATAGAATTGAACTGTAATCACAGTAGAAGGGTATAAAGAAGAAGAATTGAAATGTACTTACATAGAATTTGTTTTTCTGAGACTTGAGTAGTTTGTGGTAGGAAATCTGCCCAATTTTCCGTAGAATAGAGAACCCTCTGTTTAGAATATCCTCTGAGTAGAGTAGACGTTGATAGGCGTATTTGACTATTATAGGTTGTTACTCTACGCGACATACTCGACTTGGCGGTGGATTTCGTAGAAGGTATGTGATTCTTCCTATCCTCTTGAGCATGATATTTTAAAATATATATAGTACGGTAGACGTGCGTGTGTTAAGCGAACATGGTTTTACTCACGATGTCCATGGACTTGAGTCTAAATAATAAGAACCAAGTATTTCAAAAGAATTATGAATCATTTTTGAAAGAAGAGTAATACTTGATTTTTAAGAAAGCTTAAGAGTTATACTAGCTTTATGGAAGTTAGGTATAACGTCTTAAGAAAGATAAAAGGCGGTTTTACTTATTTGTTTATGAAAATCTTGTATTGATTTACGCAAAGTGTAGTAAGATGGTTTGATAAGTAAACTGTTATGATGCTACGCGTGTTAATGTCTTGTGATGTTGTGTAAGGGGTTATTCTTGTTGTGCTTACGTTGTTAAGCGTTAAGACCGTTATCTTGTTATTATATCACATACCCTTGACTTGTTATCACAGGGCTTGTCACCCTTGATGCGGGTCTATACGGCTATGCGGTGCGTGTGACTATGCGGAGCTGCGGAGTTCGAGATTGATCATTCGGTGTATTATCCGTCACGAGGATGCCTCATGCGATGCGTGTGACTATACGGTCTATGTGACTATGCGGGCTGCGGAGTCGGGAAGGTATGCGGGTTAGCTACCCCGTCGAGGAATACCTCATGCGGGTCTGTGTGTGACCTATGCGGGCTGCGGGAAGTCCAGGATTAGGCACGCATAATGATACTATGGGCGATTGGCCTTGCTTCGATCATTAGCGGCCTAGAAAAGACCAGTTACATTATATCTATTTTGCTCTTGTTTATGTTGTGGCACTATGTGCAGTCGAACTGGTTGTATTTGCAAATGGTTTTAAAAGCTTTGATTTCACTTTAGTACTTTACAGTTTCACATACTTGGTACCTGTTGTACTGACCTCCTTCGGGGGGCTGCGTTCATGCCGCAGGTAAAGGGAAGCAGGTGCTAGATCCACATCCTTAGGATCTTTGCTTTGGTGTCAGGAGCTCCATCTTCTCCGGAGGCTCGACTTTTGGGTATGATCTCCCTGTTGTTGTAGATAGTTTTGTACATTCAGGGTATGGCGGGGCCCTGTCCCGCCATAGTTGTTTATCTTCTTAGAGGTGCAGTAGTCTATTATGCAGTTGGGATGTAATCGGGCTTTGTTTATATATATGCGAAAGCGACATTTTCTCGAATAAAGCGTGTCTCATTTTACAAGCTTTCATGTCTTGTTTTTATATTCGCTGATTTCTCGATGTATGACTACTTGGGTGCGGGTAAAGGCACGATCCACGAACCGGGCAGGTCGTGACAAAAGTGGTATCGAGCGATTAATCCTCGGAAAGTGTCTCTGACCGTATCTAGTAGAGTCTTGATTATCGGTGTGTTGTGCACCACCAATAATCGTGAGGCTATAGGATATTTAGGATTGGTTTCCATTCTTCTCACTCGAGATCGTGCCTTAGAGCGTGTTATAAGTTGGACCCCTCTAACGTATTCCTTTTACATGCGATTATGCCTCCACGTAAGGCAACCCGGGCCCTGAAGGGCAAGCGTAGGAGGCGCTAGTAGGACACCGAGTCACGAGGCTCGAGCCCGATCTATACTTGAGACGGCGAGTTCCACGACGCCGCCCGGCCCCGAAGAGACCACGCACCTGCGCCTCGGTCCACGGCTGGAAGCGGATGAGATGGTTCTGAGAGATGGCCCGATTCGCCGGGATCGTGGCGAACATGAGGATAGAGTGGGCCGGCGCATTCGATGGCACCGTAGTACATCCTAGATCGGACGGCTGAGGCTGGGATTTTACGAGTTGTAGCCGCCGAGTTCTACTGGTCGAGGCACGAGGATGATCGCAGGAGTTCATCCGTCGATTCTGAAGGATCATGCGAGTGATCAAGGCTTGAGACCGAGTCCGTGATCTTGATTCGCGTCGGCTGCGTGATACCGCATGATCGGGTTTGATTCGTGGGAGCTATCCGGGAGAGCACGCGCCTCCGGCTATTTGGGGCGAGTTCTCGGAGGCTTTTCTCACTCACTTCTTGCCTCCGCGATGAGGAGAACGCGGGCCGACAAGTTTTGATCTTTGAGGCAGAGGCGCGAGTTAGGGAGTACAACGTCGAGTTCGATTCATTGGCTCGATATGTCCCACTGCGCTAATGCGCGAATATGGAGGGCGGTGCATCGCTACGTCACCGGGTTAGATGATTATCCGCGTAGTCTTGCTCGGTGTGGCTCTTGGCCGCATGGACATTGCCGCGTTCGTGCTCATGCACTTGGGTGCGAGGCGTAGAGACCGGCGGTCGGCGGATATCGCCAGCGAAGAAGGCCAAGATGGCCGGATCTTTTGGTAGCTCTCGGGGTGGACGGCCTCAGCAGCAGTCTATATTTGCCCCACAACCAGCTCGAGCAACGCACGCCGTCTTGATGCGGCCCGGTATTCGGGGCAAGTCGGGGCCCGGACTTGATTTCAGGTAGCAAGTGTCACGACCCGACCGGGCGCGGCCCGGTGCCTACCTAGGCACCCTACGGTATACATCGAGAGATAATCAGGAACATATATGAAACTTATAAATAACACAGTAAAACAACGAGTTAGCCGATAGGGCTACCGTCCTGGACATAAATATATCCACCCGAAGCAGTTGCCTCATTTCTTTACAAACTGACCCACAACATGTGACTACAGACCTCTAAGAGTTTTAACATAACAACTGTGGCGGGACAGGGCCCCGCCATACCCCTGAATATACGTGAATCTACTACCTCAGGGAAAACCGTACCAAGAACTAAGCCTCGAGCAAATGGAGCTTTCTCAAAATCAACCGAGATCCTAAGAGCAAGGATCACCAACACAGTACCTAAAACCTGCGGGCATGACGCAGCCCAGAAGAAGTCGATTACAACAGTGCGAATATGGAGCGAAATAACATACGATGTGGATCATAATCTGACAAAAGAATGACGAGGCAAGTATAAAAAATACATACGGATCCTGCCGTGTCATTACCACTTATGAACTTAATTTCACCTCATTATCTTTTCCATTCCCAATAAAAGTTATAGTCACATTCTTACGTACATTATTAGAAAAAGAATAATTAAGTTCATTACCATATAACTTACTTATCTTTCGTAACATAGTCCGGCCCATTACGGAGGGACACATATACTACGACCATGCGGGACGCGATCAAGTCACACTAATATCAAAGCATGCCCGTGGAATCCCCCATCACTGTCAACAGCTATTAGTGTAAAATATAAACATGGGTCTCAGGCCCATAACATCAATCAAACAGGCGGTATAACGTCTTGGGGATTGCCCCTCATTTATACTCTTACCCTGGAGAAAGTGGTAAAGCAGGGGGTATAACGTCTTGGGGCTTGCCCCTCATTTATACTCTTACCCTGGAGAAGGTGGTATAACGTCTTGGGGCTTGCCCCTCATTTATACTCTTACCCTATCTCGACCGGTCGTCAAACAACACATAAAGCGGGTGGTGCAGTCTTGGGGTTTACCTCACTTATACTCTTACCCTGGAGAAGGTGGTATAACGTCTTGGGGCTTGCCCCTCATTTATACTCTTACCCTATCTCGACCGACCATCAAACAAGACATAAGCACTACCATGTCTTTTATAAAAAAAATCCGGGAATTTAACCCAAGTACCACAAATAACGGAAGCATACCCGTGGAATCCCACATCACTGTCGGTACGTCCAAGTAACTTATAACAAGACAGCCGGCCCTCCAACCGAGAGTCGCGGCAACGTAATAAAACATAATACTTGCACTCAAAGGCTATCACCAGCACATATAGGCTAAATCTCAATTAACCAAGCCAAAGTACTTATCAAGGCACACATAGAATAATTCTCACTTAACAAGCCAAAGTACTTATCAAGGCACACATAGAATAATCCTCAATTAACAAGCCAAAGTACTACGTACGTACATTCTTTTCAAAAGACTCCTTTCCAAATAAAACTTCCCCGATACTAACAACCGTAGTATCAAGTCCTATCCACCTTTCAAGACAAGTCACAATACCTTTTTAGAAATACAATTACCGGCTTCTAAATCAAGTGACTTCTTTATTAAAAACCTTAAGCAATTGGTACCTTTAAACCAATTTGCCCTTACCTAATACAAGTTATTCCTTTGATTACTTTACTAGAAAACCATTCTCTTAATCTTCCATAAAGCCGTTATAACCAACTTCCCATAAAGCCGTTATAACCCTTTATGGTTTAGACTAACACGTTCCTTTTATAACCAAGAGACTTCTACTTTTTGAAACCAAGTATTATATACTTTCAAATCAATTCTCATAACTTTCAAAAATACAATTAGTCTCTTAACCATTAGAAAACAAGTGACTCCTTTTATTATAAAACCCTAGGCAATTGATGCCGTAAAATCAAGTTGCCTTTTTACTAAAGTCAAGTCATTTATCTTTCCATAAGGCAAATATAACTAACTTCCCATAAAGCCGTTATATTCACTTTATACCTTAGCCATAAACAATTTCCTATCCAAGGGACTTATACGTTTAAAACGGAACAAGTATCACATACTTTAAAACTCTTCAAGTCCCTTAACTTTAAAATCAACTTAAGACATCCTTACTATTTTCAAAGAAGTGAGTTAATCTCCTAACCCACCCGACTTGGCATTACATAAAACAAGTAAAGAATGTCATAGTCTTGACGTCTCCGTACTACATCGTCTGCAACTAGTCATGCTCAAAAGATAGGAAAAGTTCTACATAGAGTAAATCACATAACTACCTCTTAACTTCTAAGAGTAGAAGGAAACATGAAATGATACCACAAGTATATTCCATACATAGAATCATGCCAAAGGAAGGAAGAGGTTCACATACCTCGCGACGATTGTCGACAAATAGCAAAATGCTCCAAAGTACTCCAACCTTGATAGCTATTCCACTCTCCAAGTAGGATACGCTATACTTAGTACTTCAACCTATAATGGTCACAATATGTCCATTAACCTTTCACTTGTAACGTAGAATTATTCTAAGTGCTAGGTCACTAATTCTACAAAAAATCGGACAGCACTTCCTTTGTTTCTACTAACTTTGCCACCTTTTTCAAGGTCGAATACAATAACCAATACAGCCCCAATTGGCTCACCACAATCTATAAGGTAGTCCAATACAAATGAAAACAAACTATTACAAACTAGAAGTACAAATTCGGCCACCTTGAGTTCAACAATACTAATTCTTATCCAATTTCCATTTCAATCCAAATTGGTAGCATAACATGATATCAAGTCGCATTTGATTATAACAACCATAATCTTTAAGTAAGTAACATGCGACGATTTCTAATAAACGACCAATTAGTAATCCAACTTAACATGGCTTACATTTCATTTCGGATTTCCAAGGCTACAATCAATCCATAATCCTTATAAACTTCTACAAATCAACTTCATGCTAGCAACAGGTAAAGCTAATAATACAAAATAAATATATAACCTTGTAACACTTTAAAAGACAAGATTATACCTCAACGACTCTTAATCCAACTCCAATCCGAAGTCGCTCCTTAGTAGTTTAGAACCTCTCCAAGACACTTCAATCCGCTTGTTGAGACCCTTAGAACCACACCAACAACTTTCCTTCAACTTACAATCCAAAACCTAGAAAAGCCAATAGGTTTTCACTTTGCGACTAACCCGAAAACTATCTTTTTCCGGGATTTTTCTATTGAGATATGCTTACAATATCCTCAAGAACCTTGGGTTAAAGTCTTGTGGCTAAAGAACCACAAACGAAAATTTTTCTCCTTTCTTTTTATCAAACCCGAGAGCTCAAGCCTTGTGTTCATCAAATTTCTTGTAATTTTGGCTAAGTGTTAAGCTCTCTCTCTACTAGTAGTATTATAAAGGAACATGGAGGGTCAAGATGTGAACAATTGGGTGGTTTGGATGATCTCTTAACAAATATCAAGACTTGTGGGACCTTGACTTAGTCAAACTTCTCAAGCTAAACAACTTGCAAGATTTGCCATCTAGGACTATGGTCAATGACCATATTGGCCATGCCAATTTCGTCCAAGGCATCTATAAGGGGGGGGTGACACGTGTCGTCCTCCCATTCGTCACAATATCGTTTCGACAAATTCCAATATTTCCGATAAATTTTTACAAGTCTCAAATCTTAACACTCGTGAGTTCTTTCGTACGTTCTTAAAACATGTCCTGTAATTACGGGGTTTAACAGCAAGAGTGCTAACCGATCGAGGTCCGCTCAGTGTGTCCGATGTGGTAGGTTCCATTCAGGGAGTTGTGGTACTACTTCGGGGGGTTCGAGTTCGAGAGGTTGCCGAGTCTTCTATCGTCGAGGAGGTGAAGAGGCAACAATTTAAGGATCCGGTTTTGACGCGGTACCGTGATACGACTCTTCGTGAGGGGAAGGGTCCTTTTGGGATAGCACCTGATGGGGTGCTAAGGTTTGAGGCGAGTTGTGTGTTCGGATATTGCGGGACTTGGCGTGAGTTCTAGGGAAGCACACGGCGCGTTACTCTATCCATCCGGGGTCGACCAAGATGTACCACGACCTCAGATCTGTGTATTGGTGGGATGGCTTGAAGAGGGACGTTGCAGATTTTGTGGCTCAGTGCCCGTGTTGTCAGCAGGTGAAGGTAGAGCACGGAGGCACGGTGGTTTTATTCTGACGATAGAGATCCCGACGGAAGTGGGAGGTGATCAACATGGACTTTATCAGGATTACCTCGCACTCGGAGGAAGCATGATTCTATCAGGTTATCGTCGACCAGTGTGAAATCAGCCCACTTTCTTCCGTCGGGGCGACTTTTCGGTGAGGATTATGCGGACTTTACATCAGAGATCGTCGATCGCATGGAGTCCCTATTTCTATCATATCGGCCAGAGCCCGGTTCTGGCTAACTTCGGAGGTCTTTCGAAAAGGTCTAGGGGACGGTGAGCACAGTCTGCATTTCATCCTCAGACAGACGGAAAGGCAGAGCGCACTATCCAGACTCTTGAGGATATGCTGCGAGCCTGTGTTATTGACTTTAAGGGTAGCTGGGAGGATCATTTTTCTCTAGTTGAGTTTGCATATAATAATAGCTACCACTCCAGTATTCAGATGGCGCCTTATGAGGCCTTGTATGGGAGGAAGTGCAGATCGCCGATAGGCTGGTTTGATGTAGGCGAGTGCGATTAGTAGGACCGCACGTCATACAGGAAGTGGATAAGGTGAAGCTTATCCAGAGGCGATTCGACTCGAGTCGGCGAAGTCATATCACGGATCATCATCGCCGGCATCCGGAGTTCGAGGTTGATGATTGGGTTTTCTGAAGGTGTCACCCATGAAGGGTGTGATGAGATTCGGGAAGAAAGGAAACTCGGCCAGGTACATTGGGCCGTATCAGATTGTCCGCAGGGTAGGCAAGGTTACCTATGAGTTGGATCTGTCGTCCGATCTGGAGGCAGTGCATCCGGTTTTTCATGTTTCTATGCTGAGGAGATGTATCGGGGATCCATCTAGGGTGCACCCGATTGACGATGTCCAGGTGACCGAGGGGTTATCGTATGAGGAGATTCCCATAGCGATAATCGATCGTCAGGTTAGGCGTCTGCGGACCAAGGACGTGGCTTCCGCCAAAGTCTTGTGGCGGAACGAGCTCAGGGAGGAGATGACGTGGGAAGCTGAGGAGGACATGAGGCAGAAGTATTCTCACCTATTTCCCACACCTCCAGGTAACTCACTTTCCTACTTGTAAATTTTCATTGACATATTTGCTTAAGTGTTATATGTGTGGCATTTGCAACTGTTTAAGTTATGAGGAACTTTATCGTTGTGTGTCTTGGGAAGGAACATTCGGGACGAATGTTTCTAAGGAGGGGAGAATGTTATACCCCGTATTTCCAGAGTATGTACGTAAGGGCGTAGGTACAAAAGTTTAAGCCTTAAAGTAGGCATAGGGACGAAAATTTGTGCACAACCCACGAAAATAATTGTTTTCCGACGAAACGTCTTCCAAAGCTTGCGAAGGGAAAATTACGGCTGCGACATTTATAATTTTTGCGGATTTTTCCGAGAGATGAAATATTTTGGACCAACGAGAGGGTGACACTTGTCACCCTCAAGTGGACGGCAAAGAGGGCATGGTTGGCACGATTTTAAGGCCTAAACCAAGGGTCAATGTTTGTGAGTGATTTGTGGAGTAGGGATAGGGTGCACTTGTGCAAATCCCCACCCTCCACTTGCCCTCCACTTGCCTTCATCTTGACCCTTGAAAGTCCTATAAATACCCCCCTTGTGTTGAAGACTTCTTCATCCACAAATCATCTTCCAAGTCTCCAAACTTTCCCCCCTTTGAGAGAAGCTCTCGTCCAAAGCCTCCCCCCCCCTCTTGTGAAGAGCTTAGCCGAAACACCCCTTCCCCCCCCCCCCCCCTTTCCTAGTAGTCTCGGCAAAAGCCCTTTCCCCCCTTGGTAGAAAATACTCTCCAAGTATTGTTACTATACCCAAAATACCCTAGCCGTATATCTTATAATATTCCAAAGTCCCCCTATACAAAAAGCCCAGAAATACTATCTTATATCCATTAGTCACTAAACGAAACCCTGGGGAAATCTTCATAGTTGGTTGAAGTAGTAAGTAGAAGTTGTGTAGAAACTTCTAAAGGTTTCTTGGAGCGGATTGGAGCGTACAGATTAGGAGCTAAACCTTGCTCAGGATCGACTTATATCTTGGATAATTTTTGGGCTTATCGAGGTAAATAATAATCTTATCCCTCTATTGTAATTGGAGAATACATGCTGTAGATGTATAGAAATAAGTATTAAATACATAGAAGGATATTAAAGTATAGAATTGAACTGTAATCACAGTAGAAGGGTATAAAAGAAGAAGAATTGAACTGTACTTACATAGGACTGTTTTTACAGTAGACTTGAGTAGTTTGACGGGTAGGGAAATGCTGCCCAATTTTCCGTAGAATAGAGAACCCTCTGTTTAGAATATCCTACAGAGTAGTCTAGACGTTGATAGACGTATTTGACTATTATAGGTTGTTACTCTGCGCGCGACATACTCGACTTGGCAGGTGGATTTCGCCGAGAAGGTATGTGATTCTTCCTATCCTCTTGAGCATGATATTTTAAAATATATATAGTACGGTAGACGTACGTGTGTTAACTGAACATGGTTTTACTCTGATGTTTGTCGACTTGAGTCTAAATAATAATAACCTTGAAGTATTTCAAAAGAATTATGAATCATTTTTGAAAGAAGAGTAATACTTGATTTTTTAAACAGAAAGCTTAAGAGTTATACTAGCTTTATGGGAAGTTAGGTATAACGTCTTAAGAAAGATAAAAGGAACGGTTTTACTTATTTGTTTATGAAAATCTTGTATTGATTTCTGCAAAGTGTAGTAAGATGGTTTGATAAGTAAACCTGTTATGATGCTACGCGTGTTAATGTCTTGTGATGTTGTGTAAGGGGGTTATTCTTGTTGTGCTTACGTTGTTAAACGTTAAGACCAGATCATATTATATCACATACCCTCGACTTGTTATACCGAGGGCTCACCCTTGATGCGGGTCTATACGGCCTATGCGGTCAGTGACTATGCGAGTCGGGAGTTCGAGATTGATCATTCCGGGTGTATTATCCCGATGCGAGGGATGCCTCATGCGGTCTGTGTGACTATGCGGTCTATGTGACTATGCGGGCTGCGGGAGTCCAGGAGGGTACTGCGGGTTAGCTACCCCCGATGCGAGGAATACCTCATTCGGTCTGTGTGTGACCTATGCGGCCGCGGAAGTCCGAGATTAGGCACGCATAATGATACTATGGGCGATTGGCCTTGCTTCGATCATTAGCGCCTAGAAAAGACCGAACATTATATCTATTTTGCTCTTGTTTATGTTGGCACTATGTGCAATGAATCGTTGTATTTGCAAATGGTTTTAAAAGCTTTGATTTCACTTTAGTACTTTACGCTTTCACATACTTGGTACTGTTGTGATCGACCTCCTGGGCCGTTCATGCCGCAGGTAAAGGGAAGCAAGTTCTAGATCCACATCCTTAGGATCTTTGCTTTGGTGTCAGGAGCTCCATCTTCTCCGGAGGCTCGACTTTTGGGTATGATCTCCCTGTTGTTGTAGATAGTTTTGTACATTCAGGGTATGGCGGGGCCCTGTCCCGCCATAGTTGTTTATCTTCTGAGGTCTGTAGTCCTATTATACAGTTGGGATGTAATCGCCGGATTTGTTTATATATATGCGAAGGCGACATTTTCTCGTATAAAAGCGTGTCTCATTTTACAACAGCTTTCATGTCTTGTTTTTATATTCACGATTTCTCGATGTATGACTACTGGGTGCCGTAAGGCACGATCCACGGCCCCGAACGGGTCGTGACAGCCACAATCCTAGCTAGTAACTGGGCCATCTCCTTATAACCCATATCCTCTGCTCGCCGCGGATCGAGGCTCGTGCATCGTGGCCTCGCAGACCGCTGCTGCTCTACTCGCAGCTCCCTCTGCCGCCTTGCCCTTCTGGGCTCTGGTTGCCTTCCGTGGAGGCATAGCTGGTAAAAAGAATACGTCAGAAGGAGTCCAACTTACAACACAGCTCTAAGGCACGATCTCAGAGTGAGAAGAATAGAAACCAATCCTAGATATCCCATAGCCTCCTGATTATAGGTGTGGTGCACAACACGCCGATAATCAAGACTCTACTAGATACGGTCTGTAGACACTTTCCGAGGATTAACTGCTCTGATACCACTTTTGTCACGACCCGATCTCGGGCCCGTGACTGGTGCCTTACCTCGGGCACCCTAGTGATAACAACATCAGAGAAAATCAGCGGAAATAAAATTTAAACAGGAAACAAGAGACAACATAAGAAAACAGGCTAACCAACACGGTCACCTTTATGTATATACATATAACTGAACAGTTAAAATCCTTTACAAACCCTGCCCACGACAAGCATTACATGCACTCTAAGAATGTAACAACATCTATGACGGACAGGCTTCGCCATACCCTCAATGTACAAGTATCTACAATGACAGGACTATACCAAAAAGATAAGCCTCCGAGAAACGGAGCTTCCTAACGCCGAATCGCGATCCTATGAGCGAGGATCAACAATCGTGTACCTCTACTGCGGCATGAACGCAGCCCCGGGCGAGGTCGATAACAGTACAAGTATGTGAAACTGAAAATATCAGAATGAAATCACATTTCATCATTTTATAAAACCATTTCGCAATAAGTAAACAAGTAGGTCAAGTGGGGACGATATCCCGTAATAATCACTCGCACATAACTATGGGTCTCACGCCATAATATCAATCATGCCCGTGGAACTCATTCCTCACCGCCATAGACATGATGTGAAACAACACCCATATGTGAACTGAACACTAGATCCTTCCTCGTCGTCAAACCGACGCCAAGTAGAATAGCCAACTACCAGTCGAAAGATAGTCATATCCCTTCACGCAAGGTACTAAGCCAACTACCATCCCAAAAGCTAGCCACGCAATCGCCGAGGCAAGTATCTTAAGCTAACGCATCTCTAGCCTACCGCCTCACGAGATATGACCGAGGCAAGTATCTTAAGCTATCTACCGAGCACCGATACACGAGAAATGACCAGGACAAGTATCTAAAGTGTGCCTGAACCACATGTACAAATCAAGCCCGTGATCGCTCGTCACCGCGGCAAACTTCATGGATTAGCGGTCCATGGACAAATAACATAATCCTCACAATGACCGCATGCCCCGATCTTACTCGAAAGCATGGCCATGAAATCATCCCATCGACGATACCCGCGACCATCCATCGTGTCAGTATGTCCAAAGGAAATAACAAGATAATACTCAAAGTGGACGCATACTCGTGGACCATCCAACGTGTCAGTATGTACAAGCAATCAATCAGATAGCCGACCCTCCCAGAGAGTCACGGTAGCACAGAAACAAAACACTTGCCCATTAAAGGCTATAACAACAAGCATAGGCAAGTTCAACGTACTTTCATTTTATATCAACAATCCGGGTTTCAACCCCAAAATACTATATACTTTCATTCTTTCAAAAAGACCTCTTTCTACGTAAAAGCCACACGATACTAATACTCGTAGTATTAAAAACACATTTTCTTTTCAAAACAAATTACTTCACCTTCGTAAAAATCTTTACAAGACCTTTTAAAATCAAGTACTCTATACTTTTTAAACCAAGTGCTTTTCTTTTAAAACAACCTCAAGTATACTTTTAAAACCCAAATAACTTACTCTTTTCAAAACAAGTAACCTATACTTAAATCAAGTTACTTCTCCTTTTCCGAAATCAAGTCATTTATAAGTCAAGTCTCTTATCTTTCAAGATCAAGTCTCTTAACTTTCAAAATCAAGTCGTTTAGCTTTCAAAATCAAATCTTTCTTTTATCTTCATAAAGTCGTTATAACTAACTTCCCATAAAGCTATTATAACACTTTATGTTTTAAACAAACAAAATTCATTTCACACACGCACGCTCACCGTACTATATAGTTCACAACAATCATGCTCAAGAGTATAGAAGAATCACATACCTTTTAGCTTAAACCACAAGCCAAGTCAAGTATGTTGCACGTAGAAGATCCACCTATAACAACCACAATATATCTATCAATCTCTAGTTCTCTTCAGAGTATATTCTAAGTAAATGGTTCCCTATTCTACGGAAAATTCGCAAAGACCTCCCCGCAAACACATAAATAACCTCCCCTAACCAGTGCTCGCTACAAGCCAACAACTCAAGGAATTACACGCCTAACCTGACGTGTTCAAATCTGCTTCACAATAATACTACACAAGTTCATCAGAATACACCAAATGTAAATACTGATTTAATCCTTTATAATCATCCTTCCAATATATCTTATACTCAATTCTAAACTACTACAATATGTAATATCCAATTACAATAGGGGGACATAGATCATTACCTCGATAAGCCCAAAATTATCCAAGATTATAAGTCGATCCTGAGCAACGTTTAGCTCCAACTCCTTACGCTCCAACCCGCTCCAAGCGACCCTTAGAAGTTTCTAAACAACTTCTCTTAACACTTTAACCAAGCTTTGAAGATTTTTCTAGGGTTTCATTTTGCGACTATTGTAATAAAGTAGTAGTTCTGTGCTCCTAGTATTGAAATAACTTTGTAATACTACTATGGATACTAGGCTAAGGTATTTGGGACTTATACTACAATACTTGAAGTATTTCTACACAAGTGGGGGAGGGTGGACGAGAACAAGTAGAAGGGAGGGAGTATTTTGCTTGGAAAAGCTTTAAGTGTGGATGAAATTTGTCTTGCACTTAAGGGGGTATTTATAGAGAATTCAAGGGTCAAGATCATAGAAAGTGGGTGGTCAAGATTGGGCCATGTGTGTGTGGGTCCCACCACACCACATGGCCAACGAAAGCACAAGACAAGTGGCTTGCCACTTGTAAGGCCATTTCGGCCAAGGGACAAGTGTCTAGCCACTTGTCCCACCATTTCGGCCCACATGGCCACTCAAGGGGGGTGACACGTGTCGCCCCCTTACTCATCCAAAATATTTCGTCTTCCGAAAATATCCAAAATATCAAAAATCTCAAAAACAAAGCGGGCCCCACAAAACCGTAAATTTCTCCCATGGGCCCCACGTGACCATTTCTGAAAATAAAATCCCAAAATTCTAATATAATCCAAGAAGTCCAAATACCAAATCTGGGAATCCAATTCCCATTAACAAACCTTTTTCCTTCACAAAACCCTAAACTTTTCCGTGAAAAATCACATCTTTCTTTCTTTCCAAAATTTCGTCAGATTCTCGCACGCACGCCCTCACATACGCATTCTCAGAACTACGGTATAACAATAACAACAACATGATTATATCCCTTTCTTTTTTACAACCGACCCACAACATGTGACTACTGCACTTAAGAATTACAATCGTGACGGACAGGTTCGCCATACCACGAATGTACATAAATCTACAACATCAGGGAAACCGTACCAAAAAGATAATCCTCCGGAGTGAATGGAGCTTCTTCCCAAAAACTGAACAGAGATCCTAAGAGCAAGGATCACCAACTGTACCTAACACTGCGGGCATTTAACGCAGCCTCGGGCTGGTCGATAACAGTGCAGTATGGAACAGAAATAAGGTGTAACAACCAAATCATAATCAGATAAAGAATGTCATTTTAACTCCTGAAATCAATCGTATATTAACCGTTCCTTTCCTTCTTTCAATAAGAATTAACATCAAATTCTTACTTACATACTTAAGAAATTAATCAAGTTTTCCACATAACTTACATATCTTACATAACATAATCCGGCCCTTTTATGGAGGGACTTCTTATTTGGAAGTTAACTTTGATTATTCATACGTGATAACGTAACCCGACCCATTTGCGGGACACGGTGTACTGATGAATCATATGGCATAATCCGGCCCGCCTGTGGAGCTCGGTGTACTGTGGAATCATGTAGCATAATCCGGCCCGCCTGTGGAGCTCGGTGTACTGTGGAATCATGTAGCATAATCCGGCCCGCCTGTGGAGCTCGATGTAAGATGACGTAACCCGGCCTATGTGGAGGCTCGGGGTAATATGGCGTAATCCGGCCTATGTGTAGGCTCGGTGTATCTCATAACGTAATCCGGCCTATTTGTAGGATCGGTGTATTTCATAACGTAATCCGGCCTATTTGTAGGCTCGGTGTGATTTTCCTTACATAACATTTTTAAATCATCTTTTCACTTCTTCTTAAGTCGTCATAACAACTTCCCATAAAGCTATTATAACAACCTTCATTTTAGAGAACTTAAGGGACTTTATTCTTGCAACATTAGGGAAGCTAACCCAAAAATACTACGTACATACATACTTAAAATAATCATAAAACTTCTTTCTTTTTAAAGCTCAAGTCACATACTCTTTTGGAAACCATCTTCTTAACTTTTGATATAAATTAAGAAGCCATACTTTTTTAAAGTTTAGTCATTTCCACTCATAAAATCAAGGCTTATAATATTAACACCTCGTAGCATACACTCTTTAAAATCATGTCGCTTATACTTATAAAAAAATATAAAGTTCCATACACTTCCAAAACCAAATAACTTATTCTCTTAAAATCATATAACTTCCACTTTTAAAATCAATCCCCTTTTCACATATAAATTCAACTTATTTTCGAACATAAAATCCACTTACTTACTTTAAATAAATCAAGACACATAGCTTTAAATCAAATCTCATAATTTCCTAACCATTCTTACCAACATCTCCCATAAGACTTATTAAGGACTTAGGACAATTTAACATACTTTTAACTTAGAGTCGACAATGTGAATACTTCTTAACTTCTAAGAGTAGAAGGAATCATGAAATACTATCACATGGATATTTCATACGTAGGATCATGCCAAATAAAGAAGAGGTTCACATACCTCGCGACGACTAGCGACAAGTTGCAAAATGCTCCAAAGTACTATAACCTTGCTAGCCTTTCCACCCTTCAAGTAGAATACACTACTCGTATTACTTCAACCTATAATAGTCATAACACGTCCATTAACCTCTAGCTTCAATCGTAGAATATTCTAAGTGTAAAGTCACTAAATCCTACGGAAAATCGGACAACACTTCCTTTGTTTCTACATACTTTGCCACCTTTTTCAAGGCCGAATTCAATAACCAAACGCCACATTTAAGGCTCATCAATTCAGCAAATACAAAGGGGATTACACGCCTTCAATACGTGTAAAATTCCGCCCCACAATTACTACCAACTAGTCCACAATACAATCCAATTTATACAATGTCATTCTCGGCTAATAGGTGCAACAACATAAAGTCTTCCAATTCTTTCCCAATCCAAGTTCTTGGGTCAAACATGTTATTTAGTCAAAAACAACTTAACAATTATAATTCCTTCTTTATATAACATGTGACGACTAAACTAGTAACCAACTTGAATTAAAATCTTAAGGGCTAACATACTAGTTTTCGGGTTAGGGTTCTAATATCCATAACACTTATCAACTTCATAATATAAACACCTCATGCTTGCTAATATCCAAAGCTATAACAATAAGTAATCTTAATTACTAAAACGACAAGAATTATACCTTTACAAGCCCTTAATATTTCCAAGTTTCAAAGTCGCTCCTTAGCAATTCTTAGCTCCTTTCCTTATGTTCCAATCCGCTCCAAGCACTCCTTAGAAGCCTATGAAGAACTCATCTTCAAGTTCCAACTTCAAAGTTGAAGAACTCCTTAAGTTTCCGCCTTGCGACTAATACGAAAATGCCACTTTTCCGGGATCTTTCTATAGAGATAACCTTACAATACTCTTAGGACCCTTGGGTTAAAGTCTTGTGAATATTGGACAACAAACTAAATTTTTTTGTGTGGGGAAAAGACCCAACCCGTGAGCTCTCAATGAAGAACAAGAATGTGTGAAATAATTCTAAGTGTTGAAGAGCAAGTCTTGCACTAGTGTGGTATATATAAAACAATGGAGGGTCAAGATAAACACAAATGGGTGGCTAGGATGAAGAGCACTTGGATCATACACAAGTGGCAAGTTGACTTTGGTCAATAATATCAAGCTAGCAAGACTTATCATCCACAATGGTCAAATGACCATTTAACCCTTGCAAAAAAACGTCCAAGACCATGTGGGGGGGGGTGCCACGTGTCGCCCTCCCATTCGTCCATAAAATTTCGTAACCCTCGTGGGCCCCACAAAACGTAAAATTTCTCGGGTGGGCCCCACGTGACCAAATCCATAAAAATAAATCCCATATTTCTAATAAGTTCTTAAAGTCTTAAATACCAAAGTTGAGAATCCAATTCTCAATAATAAACCTTTTTCCTTCACGAAGTTCGGAAACTTTTCCGTCGAAAAAATTCACATCTTTCTTCCTTTCCAAATTTAATGTTGTATACTCGTACGTACGTTAAGATATACATACCCTGGAACTACGGGGTGTAACATTCTTCCCCCCTTAGAAACATTCGTCCCCGAATGTTCTTTTGGAGCTCAATTTATCATTTCTTGGCATAGTCTCATAAAACTGCACTTAGTAAAACCTAATTATGCCACATATGGCCCTAATACACCGCACTTGCATATTCATTCATCACAACCCAAATGAGGAAACAAATCCAAAGTGTGCACCATCACTATCTACTCACATTCATGGCCTAAAAGGATTATCTTTTCGTACTTCCAACTTACTTCTAGCATACATACATAATCTCAATATTATCCGTTCTTGATACTTAAACATACAACAACCTTATCATGCATACAAATCTCTAAAGGGTCGAAGATATACCTGAAATCATATAGGCGGTTCAAAGGACCGCTAAAACTGGGAACTTCCACCACGACCTCTGCCACGGCCTGCCGGTGAATGAACATCCTGCCTAGCTACTGAAGGCGAAGAACCCGCAATCGATCCGGTGATCGTGCTATCCCTCCTGTAACTCTCCTACTAGGACAATCCCTCAACATATGGCCCTGACGGCCACAGGTAAAATAGGCACCAGTAGCACGACGACATTCCCCATGGTGATGTCGGCCACACTGTGGACACTGAGGGAAGAGTGGCCCCGACTGCCTAGAACCCATGTGCGCATACGAATCCGAAGCTCTAGAGCTCTGACCGGTTCCTGAATTACCCGGCTGATCCAACCTCCTGCCAGAAAACTGGGAAGGAGCACTCTGTGCCGGCTGAAATGTAGACCCAGCCTGCTGCTGAGGCTCTCCGCCTCGAAAATCACCTGGAACCCCTATCGTCCTGGCCCTCTTGGGCTGGCCTTGGTCCGTCGTCCTCTCTCCTCGCCCTCAATCCTCGTGCATATGTCTGCATCTCCGCAATATCCATACCGGGCCAAGAGCCACTCCTGTGCAACAAGGATCATATAACGGTCTAGCCCCATAACATAGCGATGAACTCTATCAGCCATGTCAGCCACAATAGTGTGTGCATACCGCCAACGAGTCAAACCTGTGTTGTACTTCGATGGTCCTCCCATTCTCGCCTCAATGAAAAGAACCTATCAACACGGGCTCTCCTCATCTCGTGAGGCAAAAAGTGATCAAGAAAGGCCTCTGTGAACTCATCCCAACAACCGGAGGAGCACCCACACCCCAGACAGCTCCCATGACTCAAAAACCAACGCAATATCACAGAATCGGTAGAAGCTAGCACCACCGACTCGGTCTCCGAGACCCTAAGCACCTGCATAGTCCGTCAGATTCGCTGAATAAACTCCCGAGGATCCTCCGGATCTCGAACCATAGAACTCGGGTGGACTACAACCTAAAAATCCCGAATCCTCAAACTGCCTCTAGGGTTAGCTCGCTCGCTCCGGCGCCTACCACTATGCTAGTCAATAACCTGATCCGCTCTCCATAATCTCTATACTCCGCCTGGCCGGTGGACCGAGGCTCAGTATCGGAACCCCTGAGCCGCGCTCTGCCGCTTCCTCTAATACCGCCCAGAATCAACTCGCCGCCGACTACAACCTCGCATAGTCCGGGCTCGAGTCCTAGTAACCCTCTCTGCGCACCACCGCGCCTCGCCGCCGCTTGCCCTTCTGGGCCCTGGTCGCCTTCCGTGGAGGCATAGCTGATTCAAATACATAAGAATACGTCAGAGACAGATCAACCTATTAATACAGCTCTACCGCACGATCTCAGAGTGAGAAAAATGGAAACCAATCCTAAATGTCCTGCAGCCTACTGATTATAGATGTGGTGCACAACACACCGATAATCAAGACTCTACTAGACACGGTATGTAGACACTTTCCGAGGACTAACTGCTCTGATACCACTTTTGTCACGACCCGACCCTGCTCGCGATCGTGCCCTACCAGGCACCCTACGTATACATCGAGATAATCACTAACATACATGAAACTTATAAAATAAAACAACGAGAATTTAAACAACAGGTTAGCCGATAAGGCTACCTCCCTGGACACATATACATATACATAACAACAGCAGTTATATCCCTTTATTTTTTTACAAACTGACCCACAACATGTGACTCTGCACTTAAGAATTACAATGGCGGGACAGGCCTCGCCATACCCTCAATGTACATAAATCTACAACATCGTGAAACCGTACTAAAAAGACAAGCCTCGGAGTGAATGGAGCTTCTTCCCAAAATCAACAGATCCTAAGAGCAAGGATCACCAACCTGTGTACCTAACACTGCGGCATGAACGCACTTCTGGGGTCGATAACAAAAATTTGTATGGAATGTAAATAAGGTGTAACAACCAAATCATAACTGTATAAAAGAATGTCATTTTAACTCCTGAAATCAATCGTATATTAACCGTTCCTTTCCTTCTTTCAATAAGAATTAACATCAAATTCTTACTTACATACTTAAGAAATTAATCAAGTTTTTCCACATATCTTACATAACATAATCCGGCCCTTTTATGGAGGGACTTCTTATTTGGAAGTTAACTTTAATTATTCATACGTGATAACGTAATCCGGCCCATTTGCGGGACACGGTGTACTGATGAATCATGTGGTATAATCCGGCCCGCCCTTGAGCCTGTCTTCGTGTGGAATCATGTAGCATAATCCGACCCGCCTGTGGAGCTCGGTGTACTGTGGAATCATGTAGCATAATCCAGCCCGCCTGTGGAGCTCGGTGTACTGTGGAATCATGTAGCATAATCCGGCCCGCCTGTGGAGCTCGGTGTAAGATGACGTAACCCGGCCTATGTGGAGGCTCGGGGTAATATGGCGTAATCCAGCCTATGTGTAGGCTCGGTGTATCTCATAACGTAATCCGGCCTATTTGTAGGCTCGGTGTATTTCATAACGTAATCCGGCCTATTTGTAGGCTCGGTGTGATTTTCCTTACATAACATTTTTAAATCATCTTTTCACTTCTTCTTAAGTCGTCATAACAACTTCCCATAAAGTTATTATAACAACCTTCATTTTAGAGAACTTAAGACACTTTATTCTTGCAACATTAGGGAAGCTAACCCAAAAATACTACGTACATACATACTTAAAAGAATCATAAAACTTCTTTCTTTTTAAAGCTCAAGTCACATACTCTTTTGGAAACCATCTTCTTAACTTTTGATATAAATTAAGAAGCCACACTTTTTTAAAGTTTAGTCATTTCCACTCATAAAATCAAGGCTTATAATATTAACACCTCGTAGCATACACTCTTTAAAATCATGTCGCTTATACTTATAAAAAAATATAAAGTTCCATACACTTCCAAAACCAAATAACTTATTCTCTTAAAATCATATAACTTCCACTTTTAAAATCAATCCCCTTTTCACATATAAATTCAACTTATTTTCGAACATAAAATCCACTTACTTACTTTAAATAAATCAAGACACATAGCTTTAAATCAAATCTCATAATTTCCTAACCATTCTTACCAACATCTCCCATAAGACTTAGTAAGGACTTAGGATAATTTAACATACTTTTAACTTAGAGTCGACAATGTGAATACTTCTTAACTTCTAAGAGTAGAAGGAATCATGAAATACTATCACATGGATATTTCATACGTATGATCATGCCAAAGAAAGAAGAGGTTCACATACCTCGCGACGACTAGCGACAAATTGCAAAATGCTCCAAAGTACTATAACCTTGCTAGCCTTTCCACCCTTCAAGTAGAATACACTACTCTTAGTACTTCAACCTATAATAGTCATAACACTTCCATTAACCTCTAGCTTCAATCGTAGAATATTCTAAGTGTAAAGTCACTAAATCCTACGGAAAATCGGACAGCACTTCCTTTGTTTCTACATACTTTGCCACCTTTTTCAAGGCCGAATTCAATAACCAAACGCCACATTTAAGGCTCATAAATTCAGCAAATACAAAGGGGATTACACGCCTTCAATACGTGTAAAATTCCGCCCCACAATTACTACCAACTAGTCCACAATACAATCCAATTTATACAATGTCATTCTCGGCTAATAGGTGCAACAACATAAAGTCTTCCAATTCTTTCCCAATCCAAGTTCTTGGGTCAAACATGTTATTTAGTCATAAACAACTTAACAATTATAATTCCTTCTTTATATAACATGTGACGACTAAACTAGTAACCAACTTGAATTAAAATCTTAAGGGCTAACATACTAGTTTTCGGGTTAGGGTTCCAATATCCATAACACTTATCAACTTCATAATATAAACACCTCATGCTTGCTAATATCCAAAGCTATAACAATAAGTAATCTTAATTACTAAAATGACAAGAATTATACCTTTACAAGCGCTTAATATTTCCAAGTTTCAAAGTCGCTCCTTAGCAATTCTTAGCTCCTTTCCTTATGTTCCAATCCGCTCCAAGCACTCCTTAAAAGCCTATGAAGAACTCATCTTCAAGTTCCAACTTCAAATTGAAGAACTCCTTAAGTTTCCGCCTTGCGACTAATACGAAAATGCCACTTTTCCGGGATCTTTCTATAGAGATAACCTTACAATACTCTTAGGACCCTTGGGTTAAAGTCTTGTGAATATTGGACAACAAACTAAAATTTTTTGTGTGGGGAAAAGACCCAACCCGTGAGCTCTCAATGAAGAACAAGAATGTGTGAAATAATTCTAAGTGTTGAAGAGCAAGTCTTGCACTAGTGTGGTATATATAAAACAATGGAGGGTCAAGATAAACACAAATGGGTGGCTAGGATGAAGACCACTTGGATCATACACAAGTGGCAAGTTGACTTTGGTCAATAATATCAAGCTAGCAAGACTTATCATCCACAATGGTCAAATGACCATTTAACCCTTGCAAAAAAACGTCCAAGACCATGTGGGGGGTGCCACGTGTCGCCCTCCCATTCGTCCATAAAATTCCGTAACCCTCGTGGGCCCCACAAAACGTAAAATTCCTCGGGTGGGCCCCACGTGACCAAATCCATAAAAATAAATTCCATATTTCTAATAAGTTCTTAAAGTCTTAAATACCAAAGTTGAGAATCCAATTCTCAATAATAAACCTTTTTCCTTCACGAAGTTCGGAAACTTTTCCGTCGAAAAAAATCACATCTTTCTTCCTTTCCAAATTTAATGTCGTGTACTCGTACGTACGTCCTCATATACATACCCTGGAACTACGGGGTGTAACATGGATCAAAACTACAAAATTTTTGAGTGAGAATATGCCCAAACCCGAGAGCTTCTTGGCTAAGCTCAAAGTTTCTCTAATATTTTCTAAGTGTTGAAGACCTTGTCTTGCACTAGGGTACTATATAAAACACAATGGAAGGTTTAGATTACAACACATGTTAAATTTGGATGAAAGGGATCAAGCCAAGTGGCTCTTGACTTAGTCAACAATGTCAAGCTCTTAGCTTGCAAGACTTTGTCATCTAAGCTTTGGTCAAATGACCATTATACCCTTGTCTTAATTCGACCAAGCCATGAGGCGGGGGGGGGGGGGGGGGGGGTGCCCCGTGTCTCCATCTCATTCATCCATAAAATTCCGTAACCCTCGTGGGCCCCACAAAACGTAAAATTCCTCGGGTGGGCCCCACGTGACCAAATCCGTAAAAAAAAAAAATCCATAATGAAAATACATTCTATAATCCTCAATTAATGCATTTTGAGAATCCAATTCTCCTCAATGAACATTTATCCTTTCCGACGTTCGGAAGATTTTCCGTCGGAAAAACAATTCTTCCTTTCGTACCAATTTCAAGTCTTGTGTTCCTTACTTACATTCTCTTATACATGTCCTTGAATTACGGGGTGTAACAGCTGGCTGGGAAGAATACTTAATAGTCTGCTGAGGCTGTCCGCCTCGAAACTTTCACGACCCGACCCCGGGCCCGCGACTGGTGCCCTACCTGGGCACCCCTTTCAGGTATACATCAGAGAATAGCAGCGGAACATACACAACTCATAAAAATAATTAGACATTAAATATCAATAGGCTAGACGATAAGGCCACCTTCCGTAAAATATACATAATAAAACAGTACATATTTTTCTTCTTTACAACCCAATCCACAAGATATGACTACAGCACTTAAGAATAACAATCGGCGATTGACAGGCCCCGCCATACCCCTGAATGTACAACAACCGACAATACCAGGAATCTGTACCAAGGATAAGCCTCTGGAGTAATGGAGCTTCTCAACAGCTGAACAGTGATCCTAAGAATGAGGATCATCAACCTGTATACTCTACCTGCGGCATGAACGCAGCCCCCCGAAGGATGTCAGTACAACATGTACCAAATATGTGAAATCGAAAGCATCAGAATGAATCATAAGTCTAAAATAAAGCTGGAGACATGTATGATAACTCAATTAACAGTACACCGTGCCTTACTAACAATGGGAGTAAACAAGAGTATACTTTACTGCATAAAAATAGGAGGCTCATGATCAAAATAGGGTCACCCGCCCGTAGTATCATTAAGCAATCCTACTCCTGGGACTATTTCACCCGCATAGGTCCTACGGACCCGCAATGGAGCGATGCGCTCCGCATGGGACTATTTCACCCGCATAGGTCCTACGGACCCGCAATGGAGCGATGCGCTCCGCATGGGACTATTTCACCCGCACAGGACCGGTGGGCCCGCATGAGTACAAACGCCGCACTCGCATCATGGGTAGCAAATCCATGGAATTAGTAGTAACCCGGGGTTTACCCCATAAGAATAACATAAACTAGCACAACCGGCTATCATACATAACATAAGCACTACCGGCTTATCATACATAACATAAGCGCTACCGGCTTATCATAACATCCGGGAATTTAACCCAAAGTACTACGTACTTCTACTCTTTTAAAATGACTCTTTTTCATATAAAACTTCCAAGATACTAATAACCGTAGTATCAAGTCATATCTACTTTTCAAGACAAGTCACAATACCTTTTAGAAATACATTCATAGGCTTCTAAATCAAGTGACTTCATTCTTTTAAAACCTTAAGCAATTGATGCCTTCAAATCAATTTGCCTTTCATTAATTCAAGTCATTTATCATTACTTACATTACTTAGAGTAAACCACTCTTTTTAACTTTCCATAAAGCTATTATAACCAACTTCCCATAAAGCCGTTATACTAGTTTTATACCTTAGATACTTACATTCTTCTTTATAACCAAGAGACTTAAACTTTCTAAACAAAACAAGTATCATATACTTTCAAAATACTTAAAGTCTCTTAACTTTTAGAAACTAAGATATCCTTAATATTTTTAAACAAGTGAGTTAATTCCCTAACTCAACCAACTTGAACATTCTTAAGATAAGCGAAGGATATCAAATGGACTAGATTCGTCAAAATCTCGTACGTCTACCATACTACATATTTACAACTATTCATGCTCAAGAGATAGGAAAGTTCCACATACCTCTTCGGTTCAATCCACTTGCCAAGTCCAATATGTCGTACGTAGTATGTCAACCTATAGTGACCATAATACGTCTATTAACTTCTAACATCAAACGTAGAATATTCTAAGTGCAAAGTCACTAAATTCTACGGAAAATCGGACAACACTTCCTTTGTTTCTACATACTTTTCCACCTTTTTCAAGGCCCGAATTCAATAACCAAACATGCCACATTTAAGGCTCAAAAATTCAGGAATTCAAAGGGGATTACACGCCTATCAGGACGTGTAAAATTCTGCCCCACAATTAATATAAAACTGTCCAGTAATAAGTGCAATTCTCGGCTACAAGCCATGTCTACAACAATGTCAATTTCTGTTTGATTCCTTTTCAATCCAAGTTGTTATTCCAACATGTTATATACATAATAACAATTACAACAACTATATTCCCTTCTCTCAATAACATATGACGATCGTAATTAATAATTAACTTGAATTACAATCTTAACGGCTAATATGCCATTTTCGGTTTTGAGCTTCTAAAATTCCATAACACTTATCAATCTTCATAACATATATCACATGATCATTTCTAACTTATCATAACATGGAATCTTCAATTACAATAAGAAGATGAAGATTATTACCTCAAAAGCCCAAATACCATCGAAATCCTCAAGTCGATCCTTAGCAATCTTAACTCCTCTTCTTGACGTTCCAATCCACTATTTGCAACCATAAGAAGCTTATGAAGAACTCCTCTTCAAGTTCCAACTTCAAAGTTGAAGAACTCCTTAGGTTTTCGCCTTGCGACTAACGTGAATACGTAGTTTTTCTGGGATTTTTCTATTGAAATACCCTTACAATACCCTTAGGAACCTTGGTTTAAAGTATTGTGAATTATGAACAAAAATTGCAAATTTTTCTCCTCCATAAGGCCTCATGGCCGAGAGCTCCTTAAAGAGCAAGAATAAGATTTCAAATTTTCTCTAAGTGTTGTAATGACAAAGTCTTGCACTACTAGTGTAGATATAAACTACATTCAAGGGTCTAGATTAGAACATTTGTGTGGCTTGGATGAATTCATTAAAATATCAAGCTATGTGGGCTCATTGACTTGGTCAATAATGTCAGGCCTTGGCCTTTCAAGACTTGGCCCATTCTTGCCCATTTTCGTCCAAGCCCAATTGTGGGGGGGGGGGGGGTGACTTGTGTCACCCTCCCATTCGTCTATAATGTTTTGTTTCCCGAAATTTCCATAATTGGTCAAAATATCGGAAACCTCGTGGGCCCCACAAAAACGTAAAATTTCTCGGGTGGGCCACACGTATCCAACTCTGTAAATAAACTTCCGTAGTTCCGATAAATTCTAAATGTCTCAAATAACAAACTCGAGAACCCAATCTCATTAACGAACAACTTTCCTTCCCGAGGTTCGGAAAATTTTTCCTTAGGAAAGCAATTCCTTCTTTCGTTCAAATTTTTAAGTCTTGTGATCTTCCGTCTATTCTCTTATTCAAGTCCTGGAATTATGGGGTGTAACAGAAACTCCCCAAAGTGTCCAGTCGACCTATCCCTCTTTTGCTGCCCTCTGTCCTGACCTCTTTCTGACTGACGACCTCTATGTTGGTCCTCGACCCCCTGTGCATAAGCCTGGATACGAGCAATATCCATGCTCGGCTGAAGAGCTACATCCATGCACCCATCAATCTGATAGTAGTCTAGCCCCATCACGTAGCGGTGCAACCCTGTCTTCCATGCCCGCTACTATAGTGGGTGCGTACCGATCCAATGAGTCAAACTCCAGGATGTACTCTCTAATAGTCCTTCCACTCTGCCTCAAGGTCAAGAACCTGTCAACTGTGGCTCTCCTCATCTCAGGAGGCAAGAAGTGGTCAAGGAAGACCTCCGTGAACTCATCCCATACAGCTGTAGGAGCACCCTCGCCCCTGGACAGCTCCCACAACTCAAACCAGTTAACAGCTACATCGCGCAACCGGTATGAAGCCAATACGACCGACTCGGTCTCCAAAGCCTTAATCACCCCCCATCGTCCGTTGTAGCTGGCGAATAAACTCCTGAGGATCATCCTCGGGCCTCGACCCATAAAAGTCTGGAGGACTACAGCTCAAGAAGTCTCGGACCGTCAAACTATTTGCCCTGGGGTTAACTACCGGCTCCTGTCTGTAAGTCTGTCCTGCTACTGTTTTAGCCATCAGCTGGAATGTATCCCTCATGTCCCTATCCTCTGCCCCTGGCTGAGGAACTGGAGGCTCAAGTGTCGAAGCCTCTGGAGCTGCTGCTGCTCTAAGCTCATCTGGTGACGGCGGCGTAACAAAACTAGTCGTCTGACGCACACCCTCAGACATCGACTGGGCTTGTGCCCTAGTAACTCTCTGAGTACGACTAGCAGCTCCTGCTGCTGATTTTCCCTTTTGGGCCACTGTAGCTTTCCGTAGAGGCATATCAGAAAGCACAATAATACGTCAGAGATGCATCTTCCTAATAACACAGCTCTACTGCACGATCTTAGAGTGAGAAGAAATAGAAACTAAATCCTAAATATCCTGTAGTCTCATGTGTATAAGTATGGTGCACACACATACCCAAAACTCTACTAGACACGGTCTGTAGACATTCCGAGGACTAACTGCTCTGATACCACTTTTGTCACGACCCGAACCCCAGACCCGCGACTGGTACCCTATCTGGGCACCCTTAAACCCGTACCTCCCAAATAACCAATGAAAGCAAATAAAACTCATATAATAAAACAACTCATGTGATAAAACTGGCAAGCCGACGAGGCCGCCATTATATACATAAACCCAAATAAGCTACAACTGTACATATATCCATCCTACACATGACTACAGACCTCTAAGAGTATAACCGTAACTATGACTGGACAAGGCCCCGCCGTACCCTTGAATGTACATAAGCCTATAATAGCAAAAATGTACCAAAATGACTAGACTCCGGAACAATGGAGCTATCTCAACACCTGAGCAAATATCCTAAGCATGCGGATCAGCAAACTGAGTACCTACACCTGCGGGCATGAACGCAGCCCCCGGAGGGGGTCAGTACAACAGGTACCAAGTATGTAAACATAAAGTACAGTAATTAAAATCATACTGGCCAAAGAATGACAGGGACAAGTATGAAAATTAAATACCAGATCCAACCGTGCCATATAAAATAGAGCCAACTGTACCTTTTTAAAAATAGAGAGTCAGCAGTGCCTTTTTCTTTAAATAAAAATAACGAGAGTCCTATCAAAATCATGGATACCTGTCCATATAACCATCATGTATGTACACCTATCACGTGTCTCGGCACAATATATATATTTATATTACGGATCGTGCAACCCGTCCCAATATATGTAAGTGTTGCAGATCGTGCAACCCGTCCTAATATATGTATATAAGTGTTGCAGATCGTGCAACCCATTCCAATAAATATATAAGTGTTGCGGATAGTGCAACCCGTCCCAATAAATATACGTATCACTATCATGGGCAACCTTGCGCAATTTAAATCATCTTTTGACTCTCAATAACATCATCTTTAAAATGAACTTCCATTTTAGAAAACCAAGGCACTATCACATATTACATTTTATAAAACACCAAGGTACCAACATATCATGTACCAATCACATATAATGAACTTTCATTTTAAATCCATCCATTAGAAAATCAAGGCATTAGATATCATGTATCACTTTAACACATCATTTGGAAGGCCAAGGCACTATATGTTACACCCCGTAAATTCAAGAAGATAAGATAAGAACATACCAAGGAATATAAGATTTGAAAGTGGAAAGATAAGTGGACAAACATGTGTTGGACGGATTTTGAGTCTACCTTGGAGTGTTGTACCCCAGTTGTTAAGAATTGATAGGTGTTTAAAAAGCCTAGTGTGTAGTCCGTTAAATCTAGTTCCCAACGCAACAAACCGCTCGTCAATAGGACATCGGGGTCGAAAGTTATGGAAGTTGCAAGTTCGCAATGTGCAAAGCAGATGGTTTCGCTCAGGGTCACGCTGCGCGCCGGGCGCCGAGGCGGCCGCGGGTTCCAGCTTGGGGTTCGAGGTTGCAGCGCGCCGAATGCGGGTAATTATTCTCTGAAGTGGAAGCGCCAAGGCGGGATTTTTTCACAGAAAGGGCGAAAATCGTGATATTTTGTTAAAAGCCTATGGGAGGTGACAAGTGTCCCCGGTTGTAGACTTTTGTATATTCAGGCATTGGGGCCCCTGTCCGTCATTATGGTTTTAAAATTCTTAGAGGTCCAGAGTAATGCTAGGCGTAGTTTGTAAGGGATGTAACTGCTCAAGTTTTCATTTATGTACAAAAAGGTAACCGTTTGGGTTAGCCTGCTTTTCTTATTTCATCGTTTTCTTTCATGAGTTTTTATTTCCTGGTTTTTCTCTCGATGTTGTATCACTAGGGTGCCCGGTAAGGCACGCCACGGCCCGAGGTCGGTCGTGACAAAAGTGGTATCGTGAGCGCTTAATCCTCGGAAAGTGTCTACAAACCGTATCTAGTAGTCACGATTATCGGTGTGTTGCACCACATCTATAATCGTGAGGCTATAGGATATTTAGGATTGGTTTCCATTCTTCTCACTGAGATCGTGCCTTAGAGATGTGTTATGTTGGACCCCTCCGACGTATTCTTTGTATACCGGTGATGCCCACGCAAGGCAACCGTGAGCCCGATGGCAAGGCGCGAGAGGAGTCTGCGAGTAGAATAGCGGTCTCTACTAAGACCACGGCACCTGAGCCTCCCACCCCACACCGGAGCAGAGGAGATGGGTTACAAGGAGATGGCCCAGTTATTGGCCAGGATCGTGGCTAGGCACGAGGATAGGCTGGATGCAGCAGTTCCAGTTCCAGTAGTACCCGTGGTTCACCCGAGGTCAGATAGTTTGAGACTACGGGATTTTCTGAGTTGCAGCCCGCCAGAGTTCTATGGATCGAGGCCTGAGGATGATCCGCAGGAGTTCATCCGACAGTTACAGCGGATCATGAGAGTGATCAGGGCTTCGGAGACCGAGTCGGTGGTCTTAGGTTCGCATCGGCTGCGTGATACTGCAGTCGACTGGTTTGATTCGTGGGAGCTGTCCCGGGGGGAGCATGCACCTCCAGCTGGTTGGGGCGAGTTCTCAGAGGCTTTCCTTGGCCATTTCTTGCCTCCACAGATGAGGAGGGCACGGGCCGACATATTTTTGATGCTGAGACAAAGAGGGCGCACAGTTCGGGAGTACAATGTAGAGTTTGACTCATTGGCTCGGTATGTCCCCGCTCTGGTGGCCGATATGGAGGATAGAGTGCACCGTTATGTCACCGGGCTCGATGATTATTTAGCGGAGGGATGCACAGCGTGATAGCTCTTCACTGGCATGGACATTGCCCGCATCCAGTGCCTATCAGCATCGAGGAACATAGAGGCCGACAGAATAACCAAGATCAGCAGAAGAGGGCCAGGGCAGCAGGGTCCTATGGTGACCTCCGAGGTAGGCAGCCTCAGCAGCAGACTAGTTATGTGCCTCCGCCAGTATGGAGTGCTCCACCACGCCTTCGGGGCGTCGAGATCTGGAGGCGGTCGGGCTCCAAGGTTTCAGGCTTTTGGGGAAACAATGATGTTAGTCAGATAGGACCACCCCTACCTCGTTGTGGCCATTGTGGTAGGCTCCATGATGGGGAGTGTCGTGCTAGTATGGGAGTTTGTTTTACATGCGACGGCCGAGGCCATTTTGCGAGAAATTATCCAACCAAAGGTAGCGCGGATGTAGAGACTCAACCTTCGGGATCAGTGGCTGGTTCATCTCCTTCTTTTGTGCGCCGTGCAGGGAAGGAACATGAGTAGAACGACAAAAAGGGAAAGTGAAGCAATAGTTACAGGTATATTCTTAACCCTCTAGAGACTAGTAGACTTTGATGTCATGGTGATGTGTTAAGTGTTATGTTCGGATAGCTTTGTGTTAAAAATGTGATTTAGAAGCTTGGCTCGTGAAAAAGGGAAAGTCTGGGGATGAGAAATTTTGAACCTTAGAATTTATAACAATCGAGACCTTAGAGGTAAGGCCGACTAGAGTAAAAGATTTTACAGTGATCTTTATCGGAGTACATAGTATACGGGGAGTATATTCGGGTGATAAGTCCATGAGTGGCATAACTGATTCTTTTGTAAGTGCAGTGGTGAAGACTATACCGGCGTCTGCGTTTTGGAGACTTAGAAGGAACATTCGGGACGAATGTTTCTAAGGGGGGAAGAATGTTACACCCCGTAAATTCAAGATGATAAGATAAGAACATACCAAGGAATATAAGATTTGAAAGTGGAAAGATAAGTGGACAAACATGTGTTGGACGGATTTTGAGTCTACCTTGGAGTGTTGTACCCCAGTTGTTAAGAATTGATAGGTGTTTAAAAAGCCTAGTGTGTAGTCCGTTAAATCTAGTTCCCAACGCAACACACCGCTCACAATAGGACATCGGGTCGAAAGTTATGGAAGTTGCAAGTTCGGCGCAATCGAGCAAAGCATGGTTTCGATTCGAAGTCACGTGGCGGATTATGTTATATGATTCCACAAGACACCGAGCCCCACAGCGGGCGGATTATGTTATATGATTCCACAAGACACCGAGCCCCACAGCAGCCGGATTATGTTATATGATTCCACAAGACACCGAGCCCCACGTGGCCGGATTATGTTATATGATTCCACAAGACTCGAGCCCCACAGGCGGGCCGGATTATGTTATATGATTCCACAGTACACCGAGCCCCACAGGCGGGCCGGATTATGTTATATGATTCCACAGTACACCGAGCCCCACAGGCGGGCCGACTTATGTTATGTAAGATATGTAAGTTATGTGAAAAAGGCTGGATTAAACTCTTAAGTAAGTATGTAAGAATATGTTGTTAAATCTTATCGAAAGAAGGAAAGGAACGGTTAATATATGATTGATTTGAGTTAAAAGGACATTCTTTTATACGGATATGATTTGGTTATTGCATTTTATTTCTGTTCCATACAAATTTTTGTTATCGACTGCACGGGCTGCGTCATGCCCGCAGTGATAGGTACACAGGTTGGTGATCCTTGCTCTAGGATCTCTGTTGATTTTGGAAAGAAGCCCCTTTCACTCCGAGGCTTGTCTTTTGATACGGTTTCACGATGTGGTAGACTTATGTACATTCGAGGTATGGCGGGCCCTGTCCCGCCGCAGCTGTAATTCTTAGGTCCGTAGTCACATGTGGTCGGTTTGTAAAAAGAAAGGGATGTAATCATTTGTTATGTATATGTATATGTGTCGGAAGGTAGCCTTATCGGCTAACACGTGATTTAATCTGTTATTTTATTTTATAAGTTTCATGTATGTTCATTGCTATTCTCTCGATGTATACGAGCAGTGCCCAGTAGGGCACGATCCATGCCCGGTCGGTCGTGACAGTTTATTTCCTACCAAGGTTAGGAATATGGTACAAAAGGGTATATCTACCATCTCATTCGGGTGTTGATATCGAGGCTGCGGACCAGATTTTCAAATCCGTTCAGAGTGAAAGTTCCCGGATGTGTTTCCAGACGACCTCGGTATCCTCACGAGAGGAGATAGAGTTTTGTATCGATGTCTTTGCGGACACTCGGCCTATTTCCATTCCGCCATACAGAATGGCACCTGCCGAGTTGAGAGAGTTGAAGGACCAGCTGCGAGATTTGCTGGAGAAGGGCTTCATCAGGCCTAGTGTTTCTCCCTGGGGAGCGCCGGTATTGTTCGTGAAGAAGAAGGACGGGACGCTGCGCATGTGTGTTGATTACAGGCAGCTGAACAAGGTGACCATTAAGAACAGATACCCCTTCCCAGGATTGATGATTTGTTCGACCAGTTGCAGGGCGCGAGATGTTTCTCCAAGATTGATCTGCGATCGGGCTATCATCAGGTGCGAGTCAGAGAGGCGGATGTCCCTAGGACTGCATTCCGGACCCGGTACGGGCATTATGAGTTCAGGGTTATGTCTTTCGGGTTGACCAATGCTCCGGCGGTATTCATGGATTTGATGAACCGAGTGTTCAAGCCATTTTTGGACACGTTTGTGATAGTGTTCATTGATGACATCTTGGTTTATTCTCGCTCAGAGCGGAGCACGCGAGCATTTGGAGACTATGCCGAGTTCTCCGAACCAAGCGATTATACGCCAAGTTTTCCAAATGTGAGTTTTGGTTGGCTTCGGTGGCTTTTCTTGGGCATATTGTCGGGGCTAATGACATTCGGGTGGATACGGCCAAGATCGAGGCGCGAGACTTGGCCTGACCTACTACTCCGGCAGAGGTGCGCAGCTTCGCCTCGCGAGTTATTATCGGCGGTTCGTGGAGAAGTTTGCTTCTATCTGCGCACCATTGACTAGGGTGACTCGCGGCTAAGTTTGATGGTGATGCTTGTGGCGGGGTTTCCATTCTTGAAGAGATCGACGACCGCCCCGTTCTTACTCTTCCGGAGGTCCGACGGTTATGTTGTGTATTGTGATCGTCGGCGCCGCTCGGATGTGTGTTGATGCACTGGTAAGGTTATAGCGTCGATCCCGACTTAAGAAGCATGAGAGGAACTACCCCACCCATGATTTGGAGTCGCGGTGATTCACGCTTTGAAGATCTGGAGGCACTATTTGTATGGGGTTCATGTGGATATTTATACAGACCACAAGAGCCTCCAGTATATCTTCAGCCAGAGAGAGCTGAACTTACGACAGAGACGGTGGTTAGAGTTACTCAAGGATTACGATGTCGACATCCTGTACCACCCGGGGAAGGCCAATGTTGTGGCAGATGCTCTTAGCCGTAGGTCAATGGGGAGTCTATCAGATGTTCAGCCAGAGAGGAGGGGCATGGTCCGCGAGTTACATCAGTTAGCGAGCCTTGGAGTCCGACTGATTGATTCTGATAGCAGTGGGGTTCGAGTTCGAGAGGTTGCCGAGTCTTCCATCGTCGAGGAGGTGAAGAGGCAACAGTTTGAGGATCCGGTTTTGATTCGGTATCGTGATGCGGCTCTTCGTGAGGGGAAGGGTCCTTTTGAGGTAGCACCTGATGGGGTGCTAAGGTTTGAGGGCAGGTTGTGTGTTCCAGATGTTTGTGACTTGGCAAGAGTTCTGGGAAGCACACGTAGCGTTACTATCCATCCGGGTCGACCAAGATGTACCACGACCTTAGATCGTATTGGTGGGATGGCGAAGAGGGCGTTGCGAGTTTGTAGCTCGGCCCGTGTTGTCGTGCAGTGAAGATAGAGCACCGAGGCTGGTGGATTATTGCGACGATAGAGATCCCGACCGGAAGTGAGGTGATCAACATGGACTTTATCACGGATTACCTCGCACTCGAGGAAGCATGATTCTATCGGGTTATCGTCGACGGTGTGAAATCAACCCACTTTCTTCCGGTCAGACGACCTTTTCGCCGAGGATTATGCCGACTTTATATCAGAGATCGTGAGACCGCATGGAGTCCCTATTTCGATCATATCGCATGCAGGAGCCCGCCACGCTAACTGGAGGTCCTTCCGAAGGGTTTAGGACGCCTTGGTGAGCACGAGTCGCATTCCATCCTCGCAGACGGACAGCAGAGCGCACTATCCGAACTCTTGAGGATATCTTTGCGAGCTTTGTGTTATTGACTTGAGGTATCCAGGAGGATCATTTGCCTCTAGTTGAGTTTGCGTATAATAATAGCTACCACTCGATATTGAATGGCGCCTTATGAGGCCTTGTATGAGGAAGTGCGGTCGCCGATAGGCTGGTTTGATGTAAGCGAGGTACGATTAGTGGGACCAGATTTGGTGCAAGAGCGATGGATAAGGTAAAGCTTATCCAGAGCGGTTCTTCGACAGCGAGTCGGCAAGTCATATGCATATCATCGTCGTCGGCATCTGGAGTTCGAGGTTGATGATTGGGTTTTCCTGAAGGTGTCACCCATGAAGGGTGTGATGATATTCGAGAAGAAAGGGAAACTCAGCCCAAGGTACATCGGGTCAGACGATTGTCCGCAGGTAGGCAAGGTTGCCTATGAGTTGATCTGCCGTCCGACCCGAGGCGGCATCCGTGTTTCATGTTTCTATGCTGAAGAGATGTATCGGGGATCCATCTAGAGTGCACCCGATTGACGATGTCCATGTGACCGAGGGGTTATCGTATGAGGAGATTCCCATAGCGATAATCGATCGTCAGGTTAGGCGTCTGCGGACGGGCGTCAGCCAAAGTCTTGTGGCGGAACGAGCTCAGGGAGGAGATGACGTGGGAAGCTGAGGAGGACATGAGGCAGAAGTATCCTCACCTATTCCCCACACCTCCAGGTAACTCACTTTCCTACTTGTAAATTTTCATTGACCTATTTGCTTAAGTGTTGTATTGTGGCCATGTGAGGCATTTGCAAACTGTTTTAGTTATGAAGAACCTTATCGTTGTATGTCTTGGGAAGGAACATTCGGGACGAATGTTTCTAAGGAGGGGAGAATGTTATACCCCGTAGTTCCAGAGTATGTACGTAAGGGCGTACGTACAAAAGTTAAGCCTTAAAGATTAGGCCTATGATGAATTTGGGCACAACTCACAAAACGAATGGTTTTCCGACGAAACGTTTTACAAAACTTGCGAAGGGAAAATTGCGGCTATGTCATTTCTAATTTTTGCGGATTTTTCCGAGAGACGAAACATTTTGAACCAACGAGAGGGTGACACTTGTCACCCTCAAGTGGCGGGATTGGGACGACCAAGGGGGCGTTTGTGGCCTTGTGCAAAGTCAAGGTTAGGTAGGATATTTTTGTGTAGTAGATGGATAAGGACACTTGGGTGGATCCACACCCTCCACTTGCCCTCCACTTGCCATCATCTTGGCCCTTGAAAGCCCTATAAATACCCCCCTTAAGATGAAGAATTCTTCATCCACAAAATTATCTTCCAAGTCTCAAAGTCTCCCTTCCCCCTTAAGAGCTCTCGTCCAAAGCCTCTTTCCCCCCCCCCCCTCTTGAAGAGCTAATCCGAAACACCCCTCTCCCTCCCCCTACCTTGTAGTCTCGGCAAGCCTCCCCCCTCTTGGAAGCCCTAGCCGAAACACTACCCCCCCCCCCCCCCCTTGGTAGAAATACTCTCCAAGTATTGTCACTATCCTCAAATACCCTAGCCGTATATCTTTTAGTATTTCCAAAGTTACCTCTATACGTAGAGTCCGGAAATACTACCTTGTATTCCTATAGTCACTAAACGAAACCCTAAGAGAAACTTCATAGTTGGTTGGAGTAGAAAGTAGAAGTTGTGTAGAAACTTCTAAGGGTTTCTTGGAACGGATTGGAGCGTACAGACTAGGAGCTAAACCTTGCTCAGGATCGACTTATATCTTGGATAATATTGGGCTTATCGAGGTAAATAATCTTATCCTTCTATTGTAATTGGAGAATACATACTGTAGAAGTATAGAAATAAGTATAAAATACATAGAAGGTATTAAAAGAAAAGTAATGAACTGTAATTACTTAGAAGGGTATTACAGAAAAGAATTGAACTATAATCACATCAGAAGAATTTAAGAAGATTGAACTGTACTTACATAGGACTGTATTTACAGTAGACTTGTATAGTTTACCGGGTAGGGAAGTGCTGCCCAATTTTCCGTAGAATAGAGAACCCTCTGTTTAGAATATCCTACAGAATAGTCTAGACGTTGATAGACGTATTTGACTATTATAGGTTGATACTCTGCGCGACATATTCGACTTGGCGGTGGATTTCGCAAGGTATGTGATTCTTCCTATACTCTTGAGCATGATATTTTAAAATATATATATAGTACGGTAGACGTACGTATGTTAACTGAACGTAGTTTTACTGCAATGTCTTTTGACTTAAGCCTGAATAATAAGAATCTTGAAGTCTTTCAAAAGAATTATAAATCATTTTTGAAAGAAGAAGAATATTTGTTTTTAAAACAAAAAGCTTAAGAGTTATACTAGCTTTATGGAAAGTTAGGTATAACGACTTAAGAAAGATAAAAGGAACGGTTTACTTATGTGTTTTTAAAAGACTTATATTGATTTCTGGAAAGTATAATAAGATGGTTTGATAAGTAGACATAATATGATGCTATGTGTGTTAGTGTCTTGTAACGTTTGTATAAGAGGGTATTTCTTGTTGTGCTTATGTTGTTTAACGATAAGCTGTTATGTTAGTATTATATCACTCACCTCTTGACATGATACTGGGGTTAAGGCCCTCCGTCTGGGGTAGACTCGGTGATGCAGGACCATGATTCGAGAATACCTCATGCGGGTCCAGGGGACCTATGCGGAGCTACGAGAGTTCCAGGTTAGTGTGCGGCCTTTGTGGTCATGCGGTCTATGTGGCCATGCGGACTTGAGTCGGGGCGATGCCGAGTAGCTACCCTCGATGCGGGGATACCTCATGCGGCCTGGTGGCTTTATCGGACTCTGAGTCGAGGATTAGGCTTGCATAATGATACTATGGGCGATTGACCTGCTCGATCATTCGCGGCCTAGAAAAGACTTATTCTGATTTACCTATTGTTGCTCTTGTTTATGATGTGGCACTATGTGCGGTTACATTAGTTGGTTTCGTGCGTATTTGTAAAATTGGTTTTAAAATGATATGATTTCATTTAAGTACTTTCTGATTTCACATACTTGGTACTGTTGTCTTGACCTCGCCCGGTGCGTTAAATGCCGAGTAAGGGAAAGCAGGTGCTAGATCCACATCCTTAGGATCTTTTGCTTTGGTGTCAGGAGCTCCATCTTCTCCGGAGGCTCGACTTTTGGGTATGATCTCCCTGTTGTGTAGATAGTTTTGTACATTCAGGGTATGGTGGGGCCCTGTCCCGCCATAGTTGTTTACTTCCTTAGAGGTCTGTAGTCTTATTGTACAGTTGGGATGTAAACTGCCAGATTTATATATATATATACCGAAAGGCACCCTTTTCTCAAATAAATGTGTCTCATTTACAATTGTTTCATGTCTTGTGTTTTTATATTCCGCTGATTACTCTGATGTATGACTACTTGGGTGCCCGGGTAAGGCACCAGTCACGGGCCCCGGAACGGGTCGTGACACCTAGAAAGGGCAAGGTGGACGTTTTCTAGAAGGCAAGTGGACAAGGCAAGTGGTCAAAATCTTGCAAGATATTTGTGGGGCAAGTAGACAAGAGGTGATGGACTAGTTTCATATTACAGGAATTATGACATTGAGTATATGAAAGTTTTATAATGAAATATTAGAATTTAAGTGAATTGAGATCAATAGATTAACCATGTATATAATTGATTAATTATGAGATTGATTATTAATGGAGGGAATAACATTTTAGTGGATTATTATGTGTAGCAAGTAGATTAAATTTCCTAAGTGACTTATTAAGAGAATCAATTAGTAAACTTGGTCCACGGGACCCTTGTACTTAAGCAGCTAACGTTTTATTAGCTGTAAATGGAAGGTAATGTGGGGTTTAGTTAGTATAGGTACCATGGTAGTAGATTGAAAAAAAAAAAGTGTGTGATAAGGTGTAGTAAACTTTCTTGAAACAGAATCTCGTGCAAATATTATCCAAATAACACTCCAGTAGGATATTAGTAAAAGGGGGCTAGTTCTGTTATTATTAAGGTTGATATTTTACGTAAGGCATATTCAACCTAGCAAGTGGATTTAGCCGAGGAGGTATGTGATCCTTCCTATCCTCTTGAGCATGATATTTGTAAAATATATATAGTACGGTAGACGTACGTGTATTAACTAAATTGGGTTCCACTTTGATGTCTTTTGACTTGAGTTTTAAATAATAAGAATCTTGAAATATTTCAAAAAGAGTTATGAATCTTTATTTGGAAGGAAAGCAATACTTGGTTTTAAAAAGGCTTAAGTGTTATACTAGCTTTATGGGAAGTTAGTGATAACGACTTAAGAAAGATAAAAGGAATGGTCTACTTACTTGATTATGAAAGCCTTGTAATGATTTCTGAATGTGTGGTAAGTTGGTTTGATAAGTAAACATGTTATGATGCTACGTGTGTTAGTGTCTTGTGACGTTTGTGTAAGGTTTTTCTTGTTGTGCTTATGTTATTTAACGATAAGCGGTTGTCTTGGTATTATATCACTTACCTCACGACTTGTTACGAGGGTTAGCCACCCCGTCGAGGAATACCTCATCTTACGCGGGGGGCCTATGCGGTGCGGGAGTTCGAGGAATCACTCGGTGTGTTCGCCCGTCACGAGAATACCTCATGCGGTCCGTATGCGTGCGGATTGGGAGTCCGAGATGTTGCGCGGGTTAGCTACCCCGTCACGAGAATACCTCATGCGGGCCTAGGTGGCCTATGCGGACTGCGGAGTTCGAGTTAGGCTCGCATAATGATACTATGGGCGATTAGCGGCCTGCCCGATCATTAAGCCCTAAAAGAACCAGGTTGTTTAAATGCGTATTTGTGAATTGGTTTTAAAATGTTATGATTTCATTTCAGTACTTACTTGGTACCTGTTGTACTGACCTCCTTCGGGGGGCTGCGTTCATGTCGCAGGTAGAGGTACTCCGGTTGTTGATCCCCGCTCCTAGGATCACCGTTCTGCTTTTGGGAAAGCCCCGTTTCTCCGGAGGCTTATCTTTTGGGTATGATTTTTCCCTGTCATTATAGGTTTATGTTTCAGGGGTATGGCGGGGCCATGTCCCGTCATAGTTGTTTACACTCTTAGAGGTCTGTAGTCCTGTTGTAAATTTTGGGATGTAACTGTCAGACTTGATATATATATACATGCCGAAAGGCAACTTTTTTTGGATAGACTGTTTCTTATTTTACACTGTTTTATGTTGCAAGTTTATATTCCGCTGGTTACTCTGATGTATGTCTACTTGGGTGCCCGGGTAAGGCACGATCCTGGCCGAGAGCAAGTCGTGACAAAAGTGGTATCAGAGCAGGTAATCCTCGGAAAGTGTCTATAGACCGTATCTAGTAGAGTCTTGATTATCGGCGTGTTGTGCACCACACCAATAATCAGGAGGCTGCAGGATATTTAGGATTGGGTTTCCATTCTTCTCACTCTGAGATCGTGCCTTAGAGTTGTATTATAAATTGGACTCCTTCTAACACCTTTTTATGTACCAGCTATGCCTCCACGCAAGGCAATCCGCCCGAGAAGAGCAAAGCGATCGAGGAGGCTAGTAGAAGCCTTGAAGGTCACGAGGCGAGCCGTGCCAGCCTTTACCTGAGGTGATGCCTCAGACGGCGAGTTCCACGACGCCGCCGACCCCAGCAGGGTTTAGAGCCGCATCAGTGGCTACTGAGACCACGGTACCTACGCCTCCAGTCCAGCAGACAGGAGCAGAGGATATGGGCTACAAGGAGATGGCGATTACTAGCGTGATCGTGGCGAACACGAGATAAGTGAAAACGATGGTTCCGGTTGTACGTAGTTCACCCCGGTCGGATAGCTTGAGACTACAGGACTTTACGGTTGCGGCCCACCTGAGTTCTATGGGTGAGGCACGAGGATGATCGCGAGAGTTCATCCGATAGTTCTGACGGATCGTGAGTGATCAAGGCTTGGACCGAGTCGGTGGTCTTAGGTTCGCATCGGCCGCGTGATCTGCGATCGGTAGTTTGATTCGTAGGAGCTGTCGGGAGAGCATGCACTTCCGATTGTATGGGGCGAGTTCTCGAGGCATTCTCGGCCATTTCTTGCCGCCACGGATGAGAGAAACGCGGGCCAGATTTACGATCTTTGAGACGAGAGGCGCCGGTTCGGGAATACAACGTGGAGTTCGACTCGTTGGCTCGGTATGTCCCCGCGTTAGTGGCAGACATGGAGGACATAGTGCACCGCTGCGTCACGGGGCTCGATGACTACTTGGCAGAGGCTTGCTCGGGTGTAGCTCTTCAGCCGGGCATGTACATTGCCCGCATGCAGGCTTATACACTTGGGTGTGAGGAGCGTAGAGGCCAGCGGGTTGTCAGATATCAGCAGAAGAAGGCCAGGACGACAGGGTCCTTTGGTAGCTCTCGGGGTGGACGACCTCAGCAGCAGACTAGGTTTGCACCTCGGTAGCTCGAGCACTCCTACCGTCTTGGGACGGCGAGTATTCGAGGCGGTCGAGGCCCGGGTTTGGACTTCGAGGAAGCGAGTACTAGCCGTCGAGACCACCATCCTCTCAGTGTGTCCGATGTGGTAGATCCCATTACGTGAGTTGTGGTACTACTTCGGGAGCTTGTTACACTGCGGCAGCGGTCATTTTGCGAGGCATCAGGCAGGCGGCGCGGTCGTGAGTTCGGCTACGTGGTCTTTCACGGTCTTCATCTCCTGATTACTCGCCGGGCGAGGGTGCTCATGGGCGGCCAGTCGTCGCGAGGTCGTGGCAAGGGTCTAGTTCAGCGGTCCTCGAGAACGCATTTATGCCATGTCCGGCCCTAGGACCGGGGCGTCACGGATGTCGCCACGGTACATTATCGGTTTCTTATTGTGACGTGTATGCCTTGATAGATCCGGGTTCTACCTTGTCCTATATATCTCCCATATTCTTTGGTAGGATAGGGATAGAGCCCGAGTCCATAGACCGCACCCAGGTAGCTACGCCAGTGGGTGATTCGGTGGTAGCTGAGCGAGTATATAGGGCTTGCCCAGTGACTATATGCAGTCGTCAGACCCTAGCCGACCTGATAGAGTTGGATATGATCGATTTTGATGTGATCATGGGTATGGATTGGCTAGCTTCTTGCTATGCCAATGTGGACTGTAGGGAGAGGTTGGTACGGTTCGGTTTCTGAGGCCGTTATTGAGTGGGAGGGGAACACTGTGTCGTCGAGGGGTAGGTTTATTTCTTACCTCAAGGCTAGGAAAATGGTGCAGAAGGGGTATATCTACCATCTCATTCGGGTATTTGATACTGAGGCTGTGATACTAGACCTTCAGTCAGTTCCAGTAGTCCGAGAGTTCCCAGACGTGTTCCTAGACGACCTCCCGGGTATCCCTCCTGAGAGGGAGATTGAGTTTTGTATCGATGTGTTGCCAGACACTCGGCCTATATCCATTCCGCCATACAGAATGGCACCTGCCGAGTTGAGAGAGTTGAAGGACCAGCTGAGAGATTTTCTGGAGAAGGGCTTCATCAGGCCTAGTGTTTCTCCCTGGGGAGCGCCGGTATTGTTTGTGAAGAAGAAGGATGGGACACTGCGCATGTGTGTTGATTACAGACATCTGAACAAGGTGACTATTAAGAACAGATACCCCCTCCCCAGGATTGATGACTTGTTCGACCAGTTGCAGGGTGCGAGGTGTTTCTCCAAGATAGACCTGCGATCTGGTTACCATCAGGTACGAGTTAGGGAGACGGATGTCCCTATGGTGCATTCGGACGTGCGAACGCTATGAGTTCAGGGTCATGTCTTTTGGCTTGACCAATGCTCCGGCAGTATTTATAGATTTGATGAACCGAGTATTCAAGCCATTTTTGGATACGTTTGTGATAGTATTCATTGATGACATCTTGGTTGTATGCCAAGTTTTCGAAGTGTGAGTTTTGATTGGCTTCGGTGGCTTTTCTGGGACACATTGTTGGAGCCGATGGTATTCGGGTGGATACGGCAAAGATCGAGGCAGTCAGGACTTGGCCTAGACCTACTACTCCGACAGAGGTGCGCAGCTTTCTGGGTCTTGCGGGTTATTATCGGAGGTTCGTGGAGAAGTTTGCTTCTATTTCGGCACCTTTGACTAAGCTGACTCAGAAAGCAGCTAAGTTTCAGTGGACGGAGGCTTGTGAGGAGGGCTTCCAGCTACTGAAGGAGAGATTGACGACCTGTTACACCCCGTAGTTCCAGAGTATGTATATGAGGACGTACGTACGAGAATACGACATTAAAATTGGAAAGGAAGTAAGATGTGATTTTTCGACGGAAAAGTTTCCGGATCTTGTGAAGGAAAAAGGTTCGTTAATGGGAATTGGATTCCCAGATTTGGTATTTGGACTTCTGGGATTAATTTAGAACTATGGAATTTTATTTTCCGGAATTGGTCACGTGGGGCCCACGGGAGGAATTTACGGTTTGTGAGGCCCACTTTATTTTCGGATTTTTGGCATTACGGATATTTTTTTCGGAAGATGAAATATTTTGGACCAATAGGTGGGCGACATGTGTCACCCCTAGGTGGCACATGTTGGACGAATTGATGGGCGTATTCTACACGTTTTGGCATTTTAAAGACCAAAAACATTTGGTCAAAGTCTTGAAGATATTTTGTGTAGTAGATAGATAAGTGGGACCCACACACACATGGCCCAATCTTGACCACACACTTGCTTTAATCCTAGCCCTTTATTTCTCTATAAATACCCCTTAAGCTTGCAAGACTTATTCATCCTACACTTAGAGATTTACAAGTCTTGAAAAATCCTCCCTCCCTTCCCTTGATTGTCTCGGCAATTGGCCTCCCCCTTGACCAAAAGTTGTCCAAAAATCCTTAAAATTTTAAGTGTTCTTCCTTAAGGTGTTAGGAAGATTGTGAACCAAGTGTTGGAAGAGATTTCACACCCCTAGTCCCTAAATCACACCTTGGCCGAAACTTGCCATAATTTGAGCCTAAGGTGTTCTTCACTTTTTGGAGTTAGATCTTGAAGAGGAGTTGGTTAGGAGCGTATAAGGGTTGCTTGGAGCAGTTTGGAGCGTAAGGAATAGGAGCTAAACGTTGCTCAGGATCGACTTATTAATCTTGAATAATTTTGGGCTTATCGAGGTAATGATCTTTATCCCCCTATTGTAATTGGAGATTACATGTTGTAGTAATGTATAATTGAGTATATGATTTATGGAAGGATGATTAAAAAAGAATTGAACTGTATTTACATTGGGTGTATTTCTGATAGACTTATAGTATTATTGTGGAGTAGAATTGTACACGTCAGGTTAGGCGTGTAACCACTGGAATTGTTGGCTTGGTAGCGAGGCCTCGATAGAGAGAAGATTTATGTGGTTGCGGGCGGGGAGGTCTTCAATTTTCCGAGAATTTGGAACCTTGTACTTAGAAATATTCTACGAAGGGATTTAGAAGTTAATAACCGTTTTATGGCCATTATAGGTTGAAGTACTACGAGTAGCGTATTCTACTTGAAGAGTGGAAAAGGCTAGCAGGGTTATAGTACTGTGGAGCGTTTTGCTAATTGTCGATAATCGTCGAGAGGTATGTGAACCTCTTCCTATCCTTTCTAGCATGATATTTGTGAAATATATATAGTGCGGTAGACCTTGCGTGTGTTTAAAGGAATTTGATTTTCCTTTTGTGTCCTTGACTTGATTCCAAAGTTAAGTGACTTGTTATGAAATATTAAGGACTTAAATTATGTTAAAAAGTTGTAAAACCTCACTCATGAGTAATGGGTGTGTGGTCTTTTAAAGAATAAAGTTATCTTGATTTCGAAAATGAGAATAGTTGTCCTTGGTTGGTTTAAAACATAAAGTGTTATAATAGCTTTATGGAAAGTTATTTATAATGACTTTATGAAAACAAAAGATATGATTTAAAGATTAAGAGACTGATTTTTGAAAGTAAAGAGACTTGACTTATAAACAACTTGATTTCGGGAAAGGAGAAGTAACTTGATTTAAAGGTATAGGTTACTTGTTTTTAAAAGAGTAAGACACTTGGTTTAAAAAGTATATTGCTACTTGACTTTAAAAAGGAAAAAGTGTCTTTGTTTTAAAGGAAGGCATGGTTTTGTCTTAAAATGGTTTAAAAAGAAGGTATGGAAATTGTTTTGGTTTACTTAAAAGATAGTTACTCTATTTTGATACTATGGGTATCGTGTGACTTTTGTGTGAGTAACTTGACTATGTTGGCTTGTGATAGCCTTGTAATACTTTCTTGATGGTTTGATAAGTAAACATGTTATGATGCTACGTGTGTTAGTGTCTTGTGATGTTTGTGTAAGGGGGTTATTCTTGTTGAGCTTACGTTGTTAAACGATAAGCGTTGTCTTGCTATTATATCACATACCCACGACTTGTTATGATGTCGAGGACTTGCCACCGATGCGAGGAATACCTCATGCGGTCCATGTGACCTATGCGGGCTGCGGGAGTTCGGATTGATCACTCGGGTGTATTCGCCGTCACGAGGATACCTCATGCGGTCCATGGACTACGCGACCGGGGTCGAGGATGATCTGCGGGTTAGCTACCCCGATGCGAGAATACCTCATGCGGGCTATGTGGCTATCACGGGTGTGGGAGTTCCAGGATTAGGCACGCATAATGATACTATGGGCGAATGGCCTTGCTTCGATCATTAGCGGCCTAGAAAAGACCAGTTATGTTATATCTATTTTGCTCTTGGTTATGCTGTGGCACTATGTGCGGTTACATTGGTTGTTTCGTACGTATTTGTAATTGGTTTTAAAATGTTATGATTTTATTTCAGTACTTTACAGTTTCACATACTTGGTACCTGTTATCGACCTCCTTGAAATTTGCGTTCATGCCGCAGGTAGAGGTACACCAGTTGTTGATCCTCGCTCATAGGATCACAGTTCAGCGTTTTGGGAAGCTCCGTTTCTCCGGAGGCTTATCTTTGGTATAGTCCCCTGTCGTTGTAGGTACTTACATTCAGGGGTATGGCGGGGCCCTGTCCCGTCGTTGTTGTTATAACATTCTTATAGGTCTGTAGTACTGTTGTGGGCAGGGTTTGTAAAGGATAACTGTTCAGGTATATATATGCAGAAAGGTAACCGTTTTGGTTAGCCTGTTTCTTATTTTATCTTGTTTCATGTTTAAGTTTTTATTTCCGCTGATTTTTCTCTGATGTTGTATCACTAGGGTGCCCGGGGTAAGGCACCAGTCGCGGGCCCGAGGTTGGGTCGTGACAAAAGTGGTATCGAAGCGATTAATCCTCGAAAGTGTCTCTGGACCGTGCTATCAGTAGAGTCTTGATTATCGGCGTGTTGTGCACCACACCTATAATCAGGAGCCTGCAGGATATTTAGGATTGGTTTCCATTCTTCTCACTCTGAGATCGTGCCTTAGAGTTGTGTTATAAGTTGGACTCCCTCTGGCGTATTCTTATGTACCCGTTATGCCTCTACGCAAGGAAACCAGAGGGAGCTACGAGTAGAACACGGAGGGTTGCGAGGCACGAGCACAGTCTTTACGAGATAGTACTTGACGACTAGTTTTATGGCCGCTAGCCCGTGAGTTTAGAGCGTCAACAGTTTCTACTAAGACTACGATACCTGAGTCTCCAGTCCACGGCCAGGAGCCGAGGATATGAGTTACAAGGAGATGGCCCGTTACTAGCTAGTCTGGTGGCTGGGAATGAGGACGGACGGGAGCCGGTGGTTCCGGCAGTACCAGTAGTTCACCCTAGATCCGATAGTTTTGAGACTTCGGGACTTCTTGAGTTGCAGACCACCCGAGTTCTATGGATTGAGAGCGAGGAAGATCCTCGGGAGTTTATTCGACGATTCTGGTGGATCATGAAAGTGATCAAGACCTTAGAGCATTTCTACACACTTCTTGCCCTCGCGGATGAGAGAGCTCGGCGGATGGATTTATGATGTTGAGCGAGCGAGGCGTGCGGTTGGGAATATAGTATGGAGTTTGACTCATTGGCTCGTTATGTCCCGCTTTAGTGGCGGACATGGAAGATAGAGTGCACCAATATGTCACGAGACTTGGCGATTATCTAGCGAGAGTTGTACAAGGTAGCTCTCGGTCATACATGGACATTGCCGTCACGGGCTTATGCGCGACAAAGCGAGCGTAGAGATCGGCGGATTAACGAATCAGCGAAGAAGGCGAGCAGCGGGGTCCTGGTAACTTTCGAGCGGACCTTCTCGGCAGATGGCGGTTATGCGCCTCCGCCCGATCTGAGTGGTCCTCGCGCACTTCGGGGCGTTCGGGGTATTTAGGAGTTGGTCGAACTCGGGGTTTCGTTCCTGATTTGCATAGGTTCTAGCGGCCAGTTGATTTTCCTCGGTGTTCACTATGTGGTAGACGTCATCCCGAAATGTCATCTTTTACTAATGCTTGTTTTACCAGGCCGTGAGCCGTGAGAGAGAATGTCTAGTAGGAGGATACGGTGGGATGACTTAGCCTACCAGTCGATTCTTGGATTGATGGGTCGGAGAGGAAGAGGTGTTAGCTAGAGGAGGCCGCCCCCACCTCGGTATGGCCATTGTGGTAGGTGTTCTTATGGGGAGTGTCGTACTACTTAGATAGCTTGTTAGGCTTGCGGCCAGCAGGGCCATTTTGCGAGAAATTGTCCGAACAGAGGTGGCGCGAATGTTACGACTCGACGCCGGGATCGATGGTGGTTCATCACCTTACGTGGTTATCGCCCAGAGTTGGATTTGATTAGGCGGCAAAGGAAAGTGAGGCGAGTTACAGAGATATCTTCAGCCCTTAAGAGACTTGTTTAGGTCGTTATGGTAGATACATGTGGAGTGCTATGTACGGATAGCATTGTGTTAGGTGTGGATTAGAAAACATGGGTAGTTGAAAAGGGTAAGTCTGGGGATGAGAGAATTTTGAGCCATAGAATACAGATAACCATGGAGACCTTAGAATTTATAACAATTGAGACCTTAGATGTAAGGCTGTCATGAGTAAAAGATTTTACGGTTAATCTTTGTCGGAGTACATTGTATACGTGGAGTATATTCAGGTGATAAGTCCATGAGTGGTGTGAAATGGAAGTGGATAGTGAGCTTAGAAGACCACTAGGTTCTCATGACTTGAATAGTGAGATTGTTCCGAGCAGAACAAGAGTTTAGTCTTGAAGTGGGTCGGGTTGAGGCCTTATCGCGAGTCAACCCGCGGCCGGAATGTGGTGGGATCGGTTGAGGTGGTCCGCTAGATGATAAGTCACGAGGGTGTTAGGCCCAAGTTTAGGTAACCATCGTGCGAGTTCGTGGATGCGTTCGACGATGGTCGGGCCGATGAGGTCACCATCTTGTCTTTCGATTAGGGGCCTTACTCGCGTGAGGTTATGCGAGATGTTATGTATCGGGGAGGTTGTAAGGCTACACGGATTCCTACTTTTATGACGGTGGAGCCAGTTTGGCTATTTCGCTTGTTTGGAGGTTTTACGGCGGGGTTAGGAACTCGGTGAGTCTCGATGTGCATTCACCTCGGGCGACGGACAAACAACGCGTTTATCCGCATTTGAGGATAGGTTACGGGCGGTGTTTTGATTTGAGGGTAGCGTAAGGATTATTCGCCTCTTGTTGAGTGAGTATTATAATAGCTACCATTTGATTCGGATGTCGCCTTATGAAGCCTTGTATGGCGGAAGTGTAGGTTGTCGATCGATTGGTTCGATGTTGGCAAGGTTCGGATAGTTGGTCCATACTTGATTCAGCGGGATGTGGATAAGCGAAGCTTATCCGTAAGAGGTTATTAGCGGTCGAGTCAGCGAAGTCGTGCGGATAATGGCGTCGACACTTGGAGTTGAGTTGGTGGTGGGTCTTCTTGAAGGTACCACCCGGATGGGTGTGACATGATTTGAAGCGAGAAACTTAGCGAGGTACTTTGGGCCTTTTCAGATCGTTGTAGAATAGGCCAGGTTTCCTATAAGTTAGCACTGCCGTCCGACTTAGGAGGCAGTACGTCCGGTATTCCATGTTGCTATGTTTCGGAAAAATATCGGAGATCCTTCCAGAGTTTTCCCAGTTAATGATGACCAAGTTGGAGATAGTAACCCCGAGATTTTGGAAACTGAAGCAATGGCGGAAATGTGGTAAGTATATTAGGAAGAGTTCGAGTGTACGAGGAGGGTACGACGAGTAAGAAAAGAGGCGTAGATATGTTAAGAAGATGGAAGTGTCCTTTTTATAATGTAAAGATGTGAAGAAAGTATCTTTTGGACCTTGGGTGGAGCTATTAGTATTGTTATACGCTTTAGAGATGATCCCTCGTTGGCTTGGATGTGAGTTTTTGCAAGTATGATTGTATTATGGCCATGTGTGGCATAATTTGGTTTCGTAAGCATAGTAGGGAAGACTATACCGGCAGGTATGTTTGGAGACTTAGAAGGAACATTCGGGACGAATGTTTCTAAGGGGGGAAGAATGTTACACCCCGTAGTTCCAGAGTATGTATATGAGGACGTACGTACGAGAATACGACATTAAAATTGGAAAGGAAGTAAGATGTGATTTTTCGACGGAAAAGTTTCCGGATCTTGTGAAGGAAAAAGGTTCGTTAATGGGAATTGGATTCCCAGATTTGGTATTTGGACTTCTGGGATTAATTTAGAACTATGGAATTTTATTTTCCGGAATTGGTCACGTGGGGCCCACGGGAGGAATTTACGGTTTGTGAGGCCCACTTTATTTTATGATTTTTGGCATTACGGATATTTTTTTCGGAAGATGAAATATTTTGGACCAATAGGTGGGCGACATGTGTCACCCCTAGGTGGCACATGTTGGACGAATTGATGGACATGTTCTACACGTTTTTGGCATTTTAAAGACCAAAAACATTTGGTCAAAGTCTTGAAGATATTTTGTGTAGTAGATAGATAAGTGGGACCCACACACACATGGCCCAATCTTGACCACACACTTGCTTTAATCCTAGCCCTTGATTTCTCTATAAATACCCCTTAAGCTTGCAAGACTTATTCATCCTACACTTAGAGATTTACAAGTCTTGAAAAATCCTCCCTCCCTTCCCTTGAGTGTCTCGGCAATTGGCCTCCCCCTTGACCAAAAGTTGTCCAAAAATCCTTAAACTTTTAAGTGTTCTTCCTTAAGGTGTTAGGAAGATTGTGAACCAAGTGTTGGAAGAGATTTCACACCCCTAGTCCCTAAATCACACCTTGGCCGAAACTTGCCATAATTTGAGCCTAAGGTGTTCTTCACTTTTTGGAGTTAGATCTTGAAGAGGAGTTGGTTAGGAGCGTATAAGGGTTGCTTGGAGCAGTTTGGAGCGTAAGGAATAGGAGCTAAACGTTGCTCAGGATCGACTTATTAATCTTGGATAATTTTGGGCTTATCGAGGTAATGATCTTTATCCCCCTATTGTAATTGGAGATTACATGTTGTAGTAATGTATAATTGAGTATATGATTTATGGAAGGATGATTAAAAAAGAATTGAACTGTATTTACATTGGACTGTATTTACAGTAGACTTATAGTATTATTGTGGAGTAGAATTGTACACGTCCGGTTAGACGTGTAACCCCCCTGGAATTGTTGGCTTGGTAGCAGGCCTCGATAGAGGAGAAGATTTATGTGGTTGCGGGGGGGGGGAGGTGCTGCCGAATTTTCCGGAGAATTTGGAACCTTGTACTTAGAAATATTCTACGAAGGGATTTAGAAGTTAATAACCGTTTTATGGCCATTATAGGTTGAAGTACTACGAGTAGCGTATTCTACTTGAAGAGTGGAAAAGGCTAGCAGGGTTATAGTACTGTGGAGCGTTTTGCTAATTGTCGATAATCGTCGCGAGGTATGTGAACCTCTTCCTATCCTTTCTAGCATGATATTTGTGAAATATATATAGTGCGGTAGACGCACGTGTGTTTAAAGGAATTTGATTTTCCTTTTGTGTCCTTGACTTGATTCCAAAGTTAAGTGACTTGTTATGAAATATTAAGGACTTAAATTATGTTAAAAAGTTGTAAAACCTCACTCATGAGTAATGGGTGTGTGGTCTTTTAAAGAATAAAGTTATCTTGATTTCGAAAATGAGAATAGTTGTCCTTGGTTGGTTTAAAACATAAAGTGTTATAATAGCTTTATGGAAAGTTATTTATAATGACTTTATGAAAACAAAAGATATGATTTAAAGATTAAGAGACTGATTTTTGAAAGTAAAGAGACTTGACTTATAAACAACTTGATTTCGGGAAAGGAGAAGTAACTTGATTTAAAGGTATAGGTTACTTGTTTTTAAAAGAGTAAGACACTTGGTTTAAAAAGTATATTGCTACTTGACTTTAAAAAGGAAAAAGTGTCTTTGTTTTAAAGGAAGGCATGGTTTTGTCTTAAAATGGTTTAAAAAGAAGGTATGGAAATTGTTTTGGTTTACTTAAAAGATAGTTACTCTATTTTGATACTACGGGTATCGTGTGACTTTTGTGTGAGTAACTTGACTATGTTGGCTTGTGATAGCCTTGTAATACTTTCTTGATGGTTTGATAAGTAAACATGTTATGATGCTACGTGTGTTAGTGTCTTGTGATGTTTGTGTAAGGGGGTTATTCTTGTTGTGCTTCTTTGTCACGACCAGAACGGGCGTGGTGGTGCCTTACCCGCACCCAGTAGCCATACATCAGTAATCAATGGAACATAAAACAAGACATGAAAATATTATGAAGTAAACGATGTCTGAGAAAACTTGCCTTTCGGCATATATATAAATCAATTTAAACCGAACGATTACATCCTTATTACAACTCTGCCCAGCGGTACTACAGACCTGCAAGAATGATACGACAACAATGGCGGGGCGGGCCGCCATACCCCTGAATGTAAGTACCTACAACGGCGGACTATACCGTTGATAAGCCTCGAGAAAGCGGAGCTTCCCATATCTTTGGCTGTGACCACTAGGCGAGGATCAACACTAGTGTACCTCTACCTGCGGCATGACGCAGCCCCGAAGGAGGTCGATTACAACGGTACCAAGTATGTGGCGAAAATCAGTAAATGAAATCATAGTTGTCTATGTAAAGCGGAGACATGTATGATAACCAAACTACAGTTCACAATAAATAAGCAGTCATGTCAAGTCAGGGACTCACGCCCTCAAGTCATCACTCAAATATAACTATGGGTCTCACGCCCACAACATCAATCATGCCCGTGGAATACCTTCCTCACTGTCGGCAGTCTATGATATAAAAGCACCAAGGAATACACATGAACACCAGGTCACACCTGTGTCCTAATAAAACCGTACAGGGTAAGTACGAAGGCATAGCCGACTACTAACACCCATAGTACTAACAAGGTCATAAACTGTATCATGTGATCTGTCTAGACCGTCACATGATCAAAGCTGGTCACACGCGCGCGGTATCAATGTGCGCGTCTAGCCTCGAACTCCTCGCGACTCGCGCATAGGCCAACCTCATAGGCGCGTGAGGTATAACCCGCATCGAGGGTAGCTACTCCCCGGCATCCGCTGGACTCGCGATCCGCATGGCCACATGACCGCATGACCATAAAGGCCGCACACTAACACGGAACTCGTAGCTCCGCATAGGTCCCCTGGACCCGCATGAGGTATTCTCGAATCATGGTCCCAGACCGCCTGAGTCTACCCCGCATCGGAGGGCAGCTTAACCTCCGGAAACATGTCAAGGTGAGTGGTACAATACCAACATAACGGCTGATAGTTAAACAACTTAAGCGCAATCGAGGGAAAACCCCTTTACACAAACATCACAAGATACTAACACACGTAGCATCCTAGCATGTTTACTTATCAAATCAACAAGAAAGTTTTACAAGGCTATCACAAACCAACACAATCAAGTTATACACACAAGGTACTTTCTACTATATGATTAACAAGATTGGGTTTTTATCCCCAAAGTACTTCATACATTAACTCTTCAAAAGATCTGTTTCTTTCATAAAAGTCACACAATACCCGTAGTATAAAAATAGAGTTACTATCTTCTGAAGTAAATCAAAATACTTCTTTTAGTAAAATCAAGTAACAACATTCTTTTCCAAACGTTCAAGTTTGCCTAATTTCAAATACTCAAGTTTCTCATTTTCGAAAGGTTTCGTAGTTCATAGTTTTAATCACTTAATGAGATAGTTCTCCTTTAAAAAAAATGATTTGAGAAACATATGCCTTATATGTGAGCAGGTTATTCTTGTTTATAACAATCTTATTACAGCAGTCATGATCTAGGAAATGTAATATCATTTTGTCTCATCTTAGCTTCTATGCAGATGGAGGTTTCTACTGGTTTTAATAATACATTAATTAGTCAGTACATTTCCCTTTATTAACGCTGCAATGATTGGTTCGATACTTATTCTGATTTCTGAAATCAGTAAAACATTATTGCTTTTAAAAACCAAGTACTCATTTCTCACGAATGAGGTTTCACACAAAATTCATATTAATAATTAAGTCAAGTCTCTTATCTTTTAAGATTAATAAACCATTCTTTTTATCTCTCTTAAGCCGTTATACCTAACTTCCCATAAAGCTAGTATAACTCTTAAGCTTTTAAAACCAAGTATTACTCTTCTTTCAAAAACAGTTCTTAATTCTTTTGAACGGCAGATTCTTATTATTCAGGCTTAAGTCAAAAGACATTGCCGTAACATTACGTTCAGTTAACACACGTACGTCTACCGTACTATATATATATTCATTTAAAATATCATGCTCAAGAGGATAGGAAGAATCACATACCTCGCGACGATTTATCGACTAATAGCAAAACGCTCCACGGCTATAACCCGGCTAGCCTTTCCCACCTTTCAAGTAGCACATGCTACTCACAGAACATTCAACCTATAAAGGTTATACAAGTCTATCAAAGTCTAGACTACTCGGTAGAATATTCTTAAGCAGTAGGTTCTCTATTTACGGAAAATCGGGCAAAGACTGCAGTCAAACTTCACAAGTCTTTATGTCTGATCAGCCCATGTAATCTGATTCAATTCCCTTCTTATATACTTTCCTTGTATATACTTATACTTATTCTTATACTTCAATAGTATGCAAATTCTAATTACAAAAGGGAGACAAGATAATTACCTCGATAAGCCCATAATTATCCAAGTTAAATGTCGATCCTGAGCAACGCTTAGTGATCGGTGTATTTTATATACACTTTTTGAGTCTTTTTTAGTTAGTATTTTACTCATTTTGTTTATGTTTAGTATAGTATTAGGGTCGTTTTCCTTTCTTTTGTGTCACAGCGGTCAGAAATGAAGAAATGGCGAAAAGAAGAGAAAATGAGCTTAAGTGAGATGGAATTGCACACAAAAAGGGCCAAGAAATGAAGTCTAAGAAGTTCCGGGAATTATAGAGAAAATCGATTAAGTCCGGACGAAAAAAGACGAAACGAAAATTCGCCGAAAAATGTCATCGCGCCGCGCTCAGGAAGCGTAGCGCCCAAAGTGCTGAAAGTCCCAAGAGTTGTTGAATTTCAGCGCCATGTCTGGTCTGCGCCGACGCGGGAATTGTGAAGTGTTGGGCCGAATTTGACATGTTTCAGAATCCTAAAGGGATAACTTTTCCTTCAAAAAGGGATAATTTTTCATACCTAAAGGAAAACCTTTTCCTACCTAAAAACCCTTACCTAAAAGGATTCTAATAACTTTTCCTTTCCTACATAAATCCTTAACCCTTCACCTAAAGGATTCTTTGGCTATAAATACTCTACATTATTAGAAGAATTATTCATTCTCCATTCTACCATTCACCATTCTACATCCATCCACCCACCAATCCATCTTGTAAATATTCCACAACACAACCCTTGGATGCTTGGCTTGGAGTCTCGTTCTTAGTAAATTTTCTTTTCTTTTCTTTTCTTTATTTCAGTTTTTATGATGAACTTTGAATTAGTTCTTGTCATCTTCATGGCTAGGAACTAATTCTTTTATAGGGCTTTCTATGTTGAATTTCTTGAACCTTATGTTATAAATTAATGCATGCTTATGGTTATTATTCTTATTGAGAGATCTATCCAATAATTGAGTTGAATTCTTGGTAGCTAATTGACAACTAGTTATCACTATATGATTTCTAATCAGATTCTGAAAAGGGGGGATTGTGAATATGCTGTAAGTTGGGTAGAGTGCTTGAATTGGGGATGAAAATACCTCAATTAGTTTTGTAAGCGTTGATGAGAGGCTTAACAACCCTAATTTTGCGCATTGTGCGTGACGGCCAACTAGGTTTTTGTTCTTAATCCTCCTATAGAGTTACCCTTATCAAAGTTAGGTAAGGAACAATACTGGGTTGAGTGTTTATATAACCTAACGGAGTATAAAACGATTTCAGAACCCGCTTTCTCCAAAAGAAGAATACCATAAGTAATGCATTAATAAGTAGCATAAGCGGATAGTAAGGATACATAGAAGCCCTATTCTCATCACATCTGAAGTAATTCTTTATATTTACTTATCTTTAATAATTCTTAGTTATAAACCAAACAATCAATCATTAATTCACCAAATAGATACTAGAAAATAGATAGTTGGTACTTGAACCCTAATCCTAGAGGACGATATTCGGTCTTATCTAAGACTATACTACTTGATACGATAACGTGCACTTGCGTTTAAAAGTGTGTGCATATTACGCGCATCACTTAGCTCCTACTCCGGGTGCTCCAACCCGCTCCAAACAACCCCTAGAAGTTCTACGCAACTTCTACTTAATACTTCAACCGGCTATGAAGATTTTCCTTAGGGTCTCGGTTTGAGACAAAAAGGACATAAGGTAGTATTTCCGGGCTCTATGTATAGAGGTATCTTTGGAATACTACAAGGTATACGGCTAAGGTATTTTGGTATAGTAACAATACTTTGGAGAGTATTTCTACCAAGAGGGGGGTGTATTTTATGAGAACAACTAGGCAAGGGGGAACCCCACTACTTAGCCCTATAGAAGTGGGGTGTGTCTCGCCACACCACAAGGAGTGGTGCTAACTCTCGCCAAGGGGGCCTCACGAAAAGGGGAGGGCTTTCAAGACTAGAGGAAGTGAGGAGTGGATGAAGAAAGCTTCACAAAGGGAGGGGTATTTATAGGGAAACCAAGGGCCATGATCTAGCCAAGTGGGGGGCAAGTGGAGGGCCAAGATGTGCCCAAGTGCCCCCTAGTCGCTACTCCTTAAAACCCTCACAAAATATCTCACCAACTTGACCCCTAAAACGTGCAAGGGTTGCCGTCCACACTCCATCAACTTGAGGGTGACAAGTGTCGCCCTCTCGTTGGTCCAAAATGTTTCTTCTCTCGGAAAAATCCGCAAAAAATTAAAATGACATAGCCGGAATTTTCCCTTCGCAAGTTGTGTAAAACGTTTCGTCGAAAAACGACTCTAATCGGGTGTTGTGCACAAAATAATCGTCCAAGCCAACTTTAAAGTTCAAACTTTTCTACGTACATCCTCACGTACATACTCTGGAAATACGGGGTATAACATTCTCCCCTCCTTAGAAACATTCGTCCCGAATGTTCCTTCTAAGTCTCAAACAAACACGCGCCAGTATAGTCTCCACTACTATACTTACGAGAACAATCCTGCCACACCTGGCCACAGAAACACCTGCGCAAATACTCGCATCCAAGTCCACGAGGAAACACTCCGGATGGATCTCCGATACTTTTTCGAACATAACAACACGAAAGACTGGACGTACTGCCTCCTAAGTCGGACGACAATGCCAACTATAGGCAACCTGGCCTATTCTTCACATGATCTGAAAAGGCCCAAAGTAACTCGGGCTAAGTTTCCTCTGTTTTCCAAAACTCGTCACACCCTATCCACAGTCTGCTGGAACAAGCCTGAACCAACTATCTGAACCTTGCCAACATCGAACCAATCGACCGGCAACTTACACTTCTGCCCCCTAAGGCTTCATAAGGCGACATCCGGAAACTGAAATGGTAGCTATAAACACTCCCTCCACAGGAGACAACAATCCCCACAACTACCCCTGAAATCCAAACACTGGCCCGAGGGCGAATGCGATTCTGAGACTCACCTGAGTTCCTAACCCTGCCTGGTAAAACTTTCAGAAAGAAAAAGAAACAGCCGTAACCTGGGCTCCACTATCTGTCATAAGGTGAAAGTAGGCACCTCGTGCAGCCTTACAACCTTCCTGAAATAATCATGCTCAACTACCCTCTTTCATTCCACACTACTCAGGGACTTAACCCAAAAACATAGCTCACGTGCACTATGCACTCCGATAAGGGTCAAACATAAAATAAATCTTTCTCTCGAGATGGCCTTGCCTCTAAGGTCTCTACGTATAACATTCTAAGGCTCACATTTTCCCTTATCTCCAATCTTACCCTTTCTATCTAACCATGGTTTCTAACCACAATTTTACACTTATGTTATCTGAACATAACACTTAAGATATACTCATCTTACACACATACTAATCTCTAGAGGGTTAAAGATATGCCTGTATCTACTGCTTCACTCCCCTTAGTCGTTCTAATCAAACCTGCCCGGTAGGGCGCATAGCTAGGGAAGATGATGAACTGGTCACTGATCACGAAGGCTGAGTCCTCCTACTTACATCCCTCCTACTAGGACATCCTTTCGACACATGGCCCTGACGGCCGCAGGTAAAACAAGTACCAACTAAAAGACGACATTCCTCGGGATGACGCCTGTCACATTGTGAACACTGGGGAAAAACTGAATCCTACCGGCCGAACCTACGCAGAGTCGCGGAACCTAAGCTCTGGAGCTCTGACCAACTCCTGCACACCCCGAACGTCCTGAACCCTGTGGAGGACCACTCTGCACTGGTGGATGTGCATAATCTAATCTGCTGGTGAGGTGATTCGCCTCGAAGGTTACCAAAGGACCTTGCTTTTCTGGCCCTCTTCTGCTGTCCTTCGTTAACCCGTCGATCTCTACGCTTTGGCTCACGCGCATAAGCCCGCATACGTGCCATGCTCAAGCTTCAATCAAGAATTACTCTTGCACAACCTCTCTTAGATATTCATCAAGACTCGCAGACGCCGGTATACTCTCGTAGCCAAATCCATAGCTAGTAACGGTCGCCCTTTGCAATCTATATTCTCTGTCCCCGGTCGTGGAACTGAAGGTTCAATTATCATGGCCGCAGAGGCATCGCCGCCGTGCTAGATCACTGGGCCGTGACGAGCATAACTCCCGAATGAAGCACCTAACTCGTGTGATGGTTGGGCTGTGCCCTCGTAACCCTCAGACTTTACTCGCAGCTCCTCACGCCTTGCCTCCTAGTTCGGTTTGCCTACGCGGAGGCATAAGTGAGGAAAGAAATACGTTAGAGGTCCAACTTACAACACGCTCTAAGGCACGATCTCGAGTGAGAAGAATGGAAACCAATCCTAAATATCCTATAGCCTCCTCGATTATTGGTGTGGTGCACAACACACCGATAATCAAGACTTCATCGATACGGTCAGACACTTTCCGAGGATTAATCGCTCGATACCACTTTTGTCACGACCGAACCCGGGCGTGATCGTGCCTTACCCGCACCCAAGTAGCCATACATCGAGTAATCACGGAACATAAAACAAGACATGAAAATATTATGAAGTAAGAAACGATGTCTGAGAAAACTTGCTTTCGGCATATATATAAATCAATTTAAAACCGAACGCTACATCCTTATTACAACTCGCCACAAGCATTACACGCACTCTAAGAATGATACGACAACAATGGCGGAGGCCCGCCATACCTCGAATGTAAGTACCTACAACGACAGGACTATACCATCGATAAGCCTCCGAGAAACGGAGCTTCCCATACGCTAAATCGTGACCCTAAGAGCGAGGATCAACACGGTGTACCTCTACCGCGGATGAACGCAGCCCCGAAGGAGGTCAAGATAATGTAGTCCCACGCGATGGGCCGAGACATGTATTCCATACGATTCTTATCGAGTCCCATGAGATGGGCCGAGACATGTATTCCATACGATTCTTATCGAGTCCCATGAGATGGGCCGAGACATGTATTCCATACGATTCTTATCGAGTCCCATGAGATGGGCCGAGACATGTATTCCATACGATTCTTATCGAGTCCCATGAGCTGGGCCAAGACATGTATTCCATACGATTCTTATCGAGTCCCATGAGATGGGCCGAGACATGTATTTCATATGATTCTTATCGAGTCCCATGAGATGGGCCGAGACATGTATTCCATACGATTCTTCATCGAGTCCCATGAGATGGGCCGAGACATGTATTCCACACGATTCCACCTCGAGTCCCATGGGATGGGCCGAGACATGTTATACGTATCATACGATTTATACCTAGACTGCCGGCAGTGAGGAACGAGTTCCACGCATGAGGATGACTTTGAGGAGTGAGTCCCCGCTGACATGATTACTTTTATGTTGTAAATCGTAGTTTGATTATCATACATGTCTCCTGCTTTATATAAAGCGTTATGATTTCATTTACGTATTTTCCGATTCACATACTTGGTACTGTTATCGACCTCCTTGGGGCCGCGTCATGCCGCAGTAGAGGTACATCGGTTGTTGATTCTCGCCATAGGATCACGCCAACAGATTGGGAAGCTCCGTTTCTCCGGAGGCTTATCTTTTGGTATGTTTCCCTGAGTTGTAGGTTCTTGTACATTCAGGGGTATGGCGGGGCCCTGTCCCGTCATAGTTGTTGTTACATTCTTAGAGGTCTGTAGTACTGTTGTGGGCAGGGTTGTAAAGGATGTAACTGTTCAATTTCTGTATATATGCAAGAAGGCAACCGTTTTGGTTGGCCTGTTTTATTATCATATCTCTTGTTTCATATCTGTATGTTTTATTTCCGCTGGTTTTTCTCTGATGTTGTATCACTAGGGTGCCCGGGGTAAGGCACCAGTCACGGGCCCGGGATCGGGTCGTGACAAAAGTGGTATCAGAGCAGTTAATCCTCGGAAAGTGTCTACAGACCGTATCTAGTAGAGTCTTGATTATCGGTGTGTTGTGCACCACACCTATAATCAGGAGGCTGCAGGATATTTAGGATTGGTTTCTATTCTTCTCACTCTGAGATCGTGCCTTAGAGCTGTGTTATAAGTTGGACTCCCTCTGACGTATTCTTTTCACCCGTATTGCCTCTACGCAAGGCAACCAGAGCCCAGAAGGGCAAGGCAGCAGGGGGAGCTGCGAGTAGAGCACAGAGGGTTACCAGGGCACGGGCCCAGTCATTATCGGAGACAGCGATTCATTCGGGGAGTTCTGCGACGCCGCTAGCCCCAGGAGGGTTTAGAGCAGTAGCAGTAGCTACTGAGACCACGATACCTGAGCCTCTAGTCCCACGGCCAGGAACAAAGGATATGAGTTACAAGGAGATGGCCCAGTTACTAGCTAGTCTGGTGGCTGGAAATGAGGACGGACGGGAGCCGGTGGTTCCGGCAGTACCAGTGGTTCACCCTGGATCCAATAGTCTGAGACTTCGGGATTTCTTGAGTTGCAGTTCGCCAGAGTTCTATGGATGGAGAGCTGAGGATGATCCTCAGGGTGTCGTGCTAGTTTGGGAGATTGTTATGCTTGCGGCCAGCAGGGCCATTTGGTGAGAGCTTGTCCGACCAGAGGTAGCACGGATGTTGAGACTCAGCCTTCGGGATCGGTGGCTTGTTCATCACCTTCTGTAGTTATGCGCCCAGCAGAGCAGGTTTTGATTTGAGCGGCAAATGGAAAGTGAGGCAGTAGTTACAGAGATATCTTCAACCCTTAAGAGACCGGTCTAAGTCGTTATGGTAGATACATGTGGAGTACTATGTACGGATAACATTGTGTTAGGCGTGGATTAGGAAACATGGGTAGTTGAGAGGGTAAGTCTGGGGACGAGAAAATGGTGAGCCTTAGAATTTATAACAGTTGGGACCTTGGATGCAAGGCCGTCTTGAGTGGATGATTTTACGGTTGGTCTTTGTCGAAGTACTTGGTATGCGTAATATATATTGTGGGATAATTCCATGGGTAGTGTGAGATGGAAGTGGTAGCTTTCATGACGTGAATTGGTAAGATTGTTCCGGATCGAGGAACGAGAGTTTAGTACGAAGTGGGTCGGGTTGAGGCCATATCGCGAGTCAACCCGTATCCCGGAATGTGGTGGGGTCAGTTTGAGGTGGTCCCGCTAGATGATAGGGTCACGAGGGTGTTAGGCCCAAGTTTAGGTAACCATCGTACGAGTTCGTGGATGCATTCGACCAATAGCCTGGCCGATGAGATCAGCCCATCTTGTCTTTCAGTCAGGACTGTTTACTCGGCGGAGGGTTATGCGTGATGTTGTATATCAGGAAGGTTGTAAGGCTGCACGGGGTTCCTACTTTTATTTTATGGCAGGCAGTGGAGCCCAGTTTATGGCTATTTCTTTTTCGGGAGGTTTTACCAGGCGGGTTAGGAACTTAGGTGAGTCCTAGTATTGCATTCACCCTCGGGCCGGTGTTTTTGATTTCAGGGGTAGCAGCAAGGATTATGTGCCTCTTGTTGAGTGAGTATCACTATAGCTACCATTTCAGTATTCGGAGGTCGCCTTATGAAGCCTTGTATGGGCGGAAGTGTAGGTTGCCGGTCGATTGGTTCGATGTTGGAAAGGTTCAGATAGTTGGTCCATACTTGATCCAGCAGGATGTGGATAAGGTGGAGCTTATCCATAAGAGTTTATTGGCAGCTCAGAGTCAACAGCAGTCGTGCGGATAGTCGGCGTCGACACTTGGAGTTCAGGTTGACGGTGGGTCTTCTTGAAGGTACCACCCCGGAAGGGTGTGACGAGATTTGTAAAGCAGGGGAAACTTAACCCGAGGTACTTTGGGCATTTTCAGATCGTTTGTAAATAGGCCAGGTTGCCTATAAGTTAGCACTGCCGTCCGACTTAGGAGGCAGTACGTCCGGTATTCCATGTTGCTATGTTTTGGAAGAGTATCGGAGATCCATCCAGAGTGTTCCCAGTTAATGATGACCAAGTTGGAGATAGTAACCCCGAGATTTTGGAAGCTGAAGCAATGACAGAAATGTGGTACGTATAGTAGGAAGAGTTCGAGTGTACGAGGAAGGTACGACGAGTAAGAAAAGAGGCTAAGATGCGTTAAGAAGATTGAAGTGTCCTTTTTATAAGTGAAGAGGGGAAGAAAAGTATCCTTTGGACCATGGGTGGAAGTTTTTGTGTTGTTATACACGATTAGAGGTGATTCCTCGTTGGCTTGGATTGAGTTTTGCGCGTATGTTATACTATGGCCATTGGTGGCAAGATTGGTTTGGTAAGTATAGTAGTGAAGACTATACCGCGCGGTATGTTTGGAGACTTGAAGGAACATTCGGGACGAATGTTTCTAAGGGGGGAAGAATGTTACACCCCGTAGTTCCAGAGTATGTATATGAGGACGTACGTACGAGAATACGACATTAAAATTGGAAAGGAAGAAAGATGTGATTTTTCGACGGAAAAGTTTCCGAATTTTGAGAAGGAAAAATGTTCATTAATGGGAATTGGATTCCCAGATTTGGTATTTGGACTTTTTGGAATATTTGAGAATTATGGAATTTTATTTCTGAAATTGGTCACGTGGGGCCCACGGGAGAATTTACGGTTTTGTGGGGCCCACTTTATTTTCGGATTTTTGGCATTGCGGATATTTTTTCGGAAGATGAAATATTTTGGACGAGTAGGGGGGGCGACACATGGCACCCCCATGTGGCTCATTGGCCGAAAAATTTGGGGACCATACGGACACTGACGTTTTTGGGGGACAAGTGGCAAGCCACTTGTCCCATTTTTGTGGTGGACATTTGGTAGGCACATTACCCACACACTTGGACCCAATCTTCACCATACACTTGCCTAGATCTTGACCATTGATTTCTCTATAAATACCCCCCCTTAATGCAAGACTTCTTCATCCACACTTAGAGAGTTTCCAAGTCTTGAAAAATTCCCTCCCCTTTCCTTGTGAGCTCTCGGCCATGGGCTGAAATTATGAGCTAAAGTTGTCCAAAAATTCTTAAAGTTTTAAGTGTTCTTCCTTAGAGTGTTAGGAATATTGTGTACCAAGAGTTGGAAATATTTCACACCCCTAGCCTAGAAATCTTACCTTGGCCGAAACTTGCCATAGTTTTAGCCTAAGTGTTCTTCACTTTTTGGAGTTGGATCTTGAAGAGAAGTTGTTTAGAAACTTCTAAGGGTTGCTCGGAGCGGGTTGGAGCATAAGGAATTGGAGCTAAGCTTTGCTCAGGATCGACTTATAATCTTGGATAATTTTGGGCTTATCGAGGTAATGATCTATGTCCCTCTATTGTAATTGGATATTACATATTGTAGTAATTTAGAATTGAGTATAAGATATATTGGAAGGATGTTTATAAAGAATTGAACTGTATTTACATAGGACTGTATTTACAGTAGACTTGTAGTATTATTGTGGAGTAGAATTGTACACGTCCGGTTAGACGTGTAACCCCCCCTGGGATTGTTGGTTTGGTAGCAGGCCTCGTTAGAGGAGGAGATTTATGTGGTTGCGGGCGGGGGGAGGTGCTGCCGAATTTTCCGTAGAATAAGGAATCTTGTATCTAGAATTATTCTACGAAGAGATCTAGAGGTTGATAGACGTTTTGTGGCCTGTATAGGTTGAAGTACTACGAGTAGCGTATTCTACTTGGCGGTGGAAAAGGCTAGCGGTTACTGATTTTTGGAGTGATTTGCTAATTGTCGATAATCGTCGCGAGGTATGTGAACCTCTTCATATCCTTTCTAGCATGATGATTTGTAAACTATGTAGTACGGTAGACGTACATGTGCTAAATGAGTTTTGGTTGGTTTAAAACATAAAGTGTTATAATAGCTTTATGGGAAGTTAGTTATAACGACTTTATGTAGGTAAACGAATGGTTTATTGATTTTAGAAGTTAAGAGACTTGATCTTAAAAGATAAGAGACTTGACTTAATTGAATTGATATGAATTTTGTTAAAAAGTGTGAAACCTCATTCGTGAGTAATGAGTACTTGGTTTTTAAAGAATAATGTTTTATTGATTTCGGAAATGAGAATAAGTATCGAACGAACCACTGCAGCGTTAATAAAGGAAAATGTATTGACAAATAATTAATTATATTAAAACCAGTAGAAACCTCCATCTGCATAGAAGCTAAGATAAGACAAAATTGTATTACATTTCCTAGATCATGGCTGCTTTAATAAGATTGTTATAAACAAGAATAACCTACTCACACATAAGACATATGTTACTCAAATTGTTTTAAAAGAGAATTATGTTATTAAGTGATTAAGACTATGAACTACGAAACCTTTCGAAAATGAGAGACTTGAGTATGTGAAATTAGGCAAACTTGAACTTTTTGAAAAGAATGTTGCTACTTGATTAAAAAAAAGGAAAGTATGGTATTATCTTAATCTGTCTTAAAAGAGAGTTTAAATGTTATGGCCGATTTGATACCGAGTCCATAGGATGGACCGGGAATGTATTCCACACGATACCGAGTCCATGGGATGGACCGGGAATGTATTTCACCCGATTCTATACCGAGTCCATGGGATGGACCGGGAATGTATTTCATACGATTCTTATCGGCAATGTCTTTGGACTTAAGCCTGAATTTAAAGAAGAGAACTGAACTGTAATTATGTAGGACTGTATTACGGTAGACTTGTGTAGTTTGACGGATAGGGAAGTGCTGCCCGATTTTTCCGTAGGATCTTGTATCTAGATTTATTCTACCGAGTAGTCTAGACTTTGATAGACTTGTATAACCTGTATAGGTTGAATGTTCTGCGAGTAGCATGTGCTACTTGAGAAGGTGGACCAGGCTAGCCGGGTTATAGCCGTGGAGCGATTTGCTAATAGTCGATAATCGTCGCGAGGTATGTGATTCTTCCTATCCTCTTGAGCATGATATTTTAAAAGAATATATATATAGTACGGTAGACGTACGCGTGCTAATTGAACGTAGTTGTACGGCAATGTCTTTTGACTTAAGCCTGAATAATAAGAACTTTGAAGTATTTCAAAAAGTATTAAGAACTGTTTTTGAAAGAAGAGTAACACTTGGTTTTGAAAACATAAGAGTTATACTAGCTTTATGGGAAGTTAGGTATAACGTCTTAAGAAAGATAAAATGAATGATTTATTGATTATAGAAGTTAAGAGACTTGATCTTAAAAGATAAGAGACTTGACTTAAATGAATTGATATGAATTTCGTGTGAAACCTCATTCGTGAGTAATGAGTACTTGGTTTTAAAAGGAATAATGTTTTACTGATTTCGGAAATCAGAATGTGTATCGACAAACCAACGCGGCGTTAATAAAGGAAAATGTATTGACTAATTAAGTATTATTAAAACCGGAGAAACTTCCATCCGCATAAGCTAAGATGAGACAAAATGATATTTCCTAGATCATGGTCATTGTAATAAGATTGTTATAAACAAGAATATCCTACTCACATATAAGGCTTATGTTTCTCAGATTGTTTAAAAGAGAATTATATTCTTAAATGAATAAGACTATGAACTACGAAACCTTTCTAAAATAAGAAACGTGAACATTTGAAATTAGGCAAACTTGGACGTTTGGAAAATAATGTTGTTACTTGATTTTACAAAGGTAAGTGTTTTGGTTTACTTAAAAGGACAGTCACTCTATTTTATACTACGGGTATTGTGTGACTTATGTGAAAGAAACGGATCTTTTAAAGATTTAATGTATGAAGTACTTTGGGGATAGATACCCGAACTTGTTAGTAGAAAGTACCTTATGTGAATAACTTGATTGTGTTGGTTTGTGATAGCCTTGTAATACTTTCTTGTTGATTTGTTAAGTAAACATGCTAGGATGACTACGTGTGTTAGTATCTTGTGATGTTTGTGTAAAGGGTTTCCGATCGCGCTTAAGTTGTTTAAAGATCACCGTTATGATGGTATTGTACCACTCACCTTGACTTGTTTCCGAGGTTAAGGCGCCTCACGCGAGGTAGACTCGGTGGTCCAATGTGACCTATGATTCGAGAATACCATGCGGGTCACGGGGCCTATGCGCGAGCTACGAGTTCCGTGTTAGTGTGCGGCCTTTATGGTCATGCGGTCTTTGTGGCCATGCGGCTGCGAGTCCAGCGGATGCCGGGAGTAGCTACCGATGCGGGAATACCTACGCGGCCTATGAGGTTGGCCTACGCGAGTCGCGAGACTTCGGCTAGACGCGCACATTAGATACTGCGGGCAAGTGGCCAGCTTTGATCATGTGACGGTCTAGACAGATCTCATGATACAGTTTATGACCTTGTTGGTACTGTGGGTTTTAGTAGTCGGCTATGCCTTCGTACTTACGCTGTACGGTTTTATTAGGACACAGGTGGGACCTGGTGTTCATGTGCATTCCTTGATGCTTTTATATCATAGACTGCCGGAAGTGAGGAAGGTATTCCACGGGCATGATTGATGTTGTGGGCGTGAGACCCATAGTTATATTTGAGTGATGACTTGAGGGCGTGAGTCCCTGACTTGACATGACTGCTTATTTATTGTGAAATGTAGTTTGGTTATCATACATGTCTCCTGCTTTATATAGACTACTATGATTTCATTTACAATATTTATTTTCAGTTTCACATACTGCACTGTTATCGACCTCGCTTGGGCCGTTCATGCCGCAGTAAAAGGTACACCGATCGTTGATCCTCGCCTTAGGGTCACGATTCGGCGTTTGGGAAAGCTCCGTTTCTCCGAGGCTTGTCTTCGTATAGTCCTGTTATTTGTAGGTGCTTACATTCAGGGGTATGACGGGGCCCTGTCCCGTCGTTGTTTTCATATCATTCGTAGAGGTCTGTAGTACTGTTGTGGGCAGGGTTTGTAAAAAGGATTAAATTGTTCTTTTTGAAAGAGTTGTTATTTATATATATATGCCGAAAGGCAACTTGTCTTCAGAAACATGTGTTTCCTTTGCATTATTTCATATTGTGTTATGTTCCGCTGATTTTCTCTGATGTATGACTACTTGGGTGCCCGGGTAAGGCACCAGTCACGAGCCCCGGGTTCGGGTCGTGACAAAAGTGGTATCGAGCGATTAATCCTCGGAAAGTGTCTACGCACCGTATTCGAAGTCTTGATTATCGGTGTGTTGTGCACCACACCAATAATCAGGAGGCTATAGGATATTTAGGATTGGTTTCTATTCTTCTCACTCTGAGATCGTGCCTTAGAGCTGTGTTGTAAGTTGGACCCTCTAACGTATTTCTTTCCCTTACCGTTATGCCTCCGCGTAGGGCAAACCCGGGCCCAGGAGGGCAAGGCAGCTGAGGGAGCTGCAAGTTGAGTACAGAGGGTTACGTGGGCACAGGCCCAATTATCACCTGGGGTAGTGCTTCATTCGGGAAGTTCTGCGACGTCACTAGCCCCAGCAGAGTTTAGCACGGCGGCGGCAGTTCCTACTGCGGCCATGACATTTGAACCTTCGCCCACGATCGAACAGAGAATATAGATTGCAAAGAGGCGACCCTGTTACTAGCTATGGATTTGGCTACCAGAAAGTATACCGATGTACCGCGAGTCTTGATGACTATCTAAGAGAGGGTTGTGCAAGAGTAATTCTTCAGTTAGGCTTGAGCATGGCGTATGCGGGCTTATGCGCAGCAGCCGAGAAACGTAGAGATCGGCGGGTTAACCAAGGACAGTAAGAGGCGAGCAAGGTCCTTTAGTAACTTTCGAGGCGAATCGCCTCAGCATCAGACTGGATGCACATCCACCAGTGCAGAGAGGTCCTCCACGGGGTTCAGGACGTTCGGGGTGGGCAGGAGTTGGTCAGAACTCCAGAGTTTCCGGTTCTCACGCTACATCGTCACGACCGTTCGGGCGTGGATCGTGCCTTACCCGCACCCAGTAGTCATACATCGAGAGAAAAACCAGGAATATAAAACAACCAAGATATGAAACAAGATAAGTAAGACACGGTTTGGGAAAAAGTTGCCTTTCGGCATAATGTATATAAATAACCCAAAGCGAGCATTTACATCCCGACCTTACAACAGTGCTGGACCTAAGAGTTTAAAACAACAATGGCGGGACAGGCCCCGCCATACCCCGAATACAAATATCTACAACGACGGATCATACTAAAATGCTAAGCTTCCGAGAAACGGAGCTTTCCCAACGAGCGGTGATCCTAAGAACGGATCAAAGTAGGAGTACCTTTACTCATGCGGATGAACGCAGCCGGAGGAGGTCGACAACAGTACCACGTATGTGAAACTGAAAATTCTGTAAATGAAATCATAGTAGTCTATATAAGGCAGAGATGTATGATAAGCCAACACTCTGATTCACAATAAATAAGCGATCATGCCAAGTCGTGACTCATGCCTCAAAGTCATCACAATAGAACTGCACGGGTAAGTGCGAAGGCATAGCCGACTACTAAAACCTGGACCAACAAGGTCATAAATCGTATCATGAGATCTGTCTGGGCCGTCACATGATCAAAGGCGCCACTACTCGCGGTATCTAATGCGCGTCTAGTCCTCGAACTTCCCGCGACTCCGCATAGGCCAAGCAGATAGGCCCGCATGAGGTATAACCCCGCATCGAGGGTAGCTACTCCCGGCAGCGCCCTAGACACGTCGTCCGCATGGCTACAAGAACCGCATGACCACGAGGGCCGTACTAACTGGAACTCCATGATTCCGCATAGGCCATATCTGACCGCATAAGGTATTCTCGAATCATAGGTCCATCGACCGCTGAGTCTACCCCGCGTCGGAGGGCGGCTTAACCGGAGTTATGAATAATATAATATCAACATAACCGCTTATTGCTAAACAACATAAGCACAACAAGGAAAAACCCCTTTACACAAATATCACAAGATATTAACTCACGTAGCATCCTAACATGTTTACTTATCAAGTCAACAAGAAAATATTACAAGACTATCACAAATCAATACAATCAAGTTATTCACACAAGGTACTTTCTATATTATGTTAATAAGTTCGGGTTGTTAGCCCCAAAGTACTTCATGTATTACTCTTTAAAAGATCCATTTCTTTACAAAAGTCACACAATACCGTAGTATAAAAATAGAGTAATTATCTTTGAAGTTCATTAAAACACTTCTCCTTGTAAAATCAAGTAACAACATTCTTTTCCTAACGTTCAAGTTTGCCTAATTTCAATTACTCAAGTTTCTCATTTTCGAAAGGGTTTGTAGTTCATAGTTTTAATCCTTTAAAACAATTTGAGAAACATATACCCTAAGTGTGAGTAGGTTATTATTATTCGTAATAATCTTATTACGACCATGATCTAGTAAATGTAATATCCTTTTGTCTCATCTTAGCTCCTATGCGGATGGAAGTTTCTACTAGTTTTAATAATACCTTATTAGTCAAAATAATTCCCTTTATTAAGCTGCGTGGTTTGTTCGACATTTATTCTGATTGGTAAAACATCATTCCTTTTGAAAAACCAAAAATACTAATTACTCACTAATGAGGTTTCACACTTTTTTAACAAAATTCATATTAGTATAATAAGTCAAGTCTCTTATTTCCTTAAATCAATAAATCGTTCTTTTATCACTCTTGCCGTTATACCTAACCTCGTAAAGCTAGTATAACTCTTGACTTTTAAAACCAAGTGTTACTCTTACGTTAAAAATGATTCATATTCTTTTGAAATGTTTTGATTCTTTATTATTCAGGCTTAAGCCGTGAGGCATTGCATAGTATTATTCGAGGCTTAAGCGTGAGCATTCTTGTAAGTATTATTCGAGCTTAAGTCAAAGACATTGCCGTAGTTATTATTCGATTAACACGTATGCGTCTACCGTACTATATATATTGTAAAATATCATGCTTTAGGAAGAATCACATACCTTCTCGCGAAAACCTCTGCCAAGTTGAATATGTCGCGCAGAGTATCGACCTATAATGATCAAATACGTCTATCAACGTCGGTATCTTGTAAGTTCTAAGCGAGGGTTCGTTATTCTATGGTCATTTGGCGACTTCCCTGCGTGAGCTACTCGAGTCTCATGTGAAAGCGATCGCATGTAAATCTGATTCTATTATTCATCTTTTAAACCGCCTACTGTGATACTTGATTCAATTATTCTATGATATCCTTCTAAGTATTTAATACTTATTCCTATACTTCTACGGTATATATATTCTAATTACAAAAGGAGGATAAGGTTATTTACCTCGGTAAGCCCAATAATATCCTAGATAAAAGTCGCGCTGAGCAAGGTTTAGCTCTAAGTTGTGCGCTCAGGTCTCGATAAAACCTTAGAAGTTCTTCACAACTTCTACTAAGGACTAAGGGATTTGGGCTAGGGTAATTCGGGCATTATAACGATACTAGAAGGCAACTTTTCTACCGGAGGGTAGTGTTTGGCTAGGCTAGCTTTAGAGGGGTGTGTTTGGGCGAAACAACAAGAGGAGAGGAGGATTTGAGACTTAGATAGATTGCTCAATTTAGGATGAAATAACTCTTCAACAAGGGGTATTTATAGGTCAAGACATGTGACCAATGGCCAAGATTATGCCAAGTGCAAGGCAAGTGTAGGGTGAGGATTTAGGCAAGTGTCCTTGGCGACTTGCACAAAATATCCTACCAACTCGAGACAAAACAAGCCGTCCCAATCGGCCCTATTGCGGTGTGACATCCATCGATGAGAGGGTGACAAGTGTCGCCCTCTCGTTGATCCAACGTGTTCGTCTCTCGGAAAAATCCGCAAAAATAGAAACGACATAGCCGAATTTATCTACGCGAGTTGTGTAAAGCGTTTAATCGAAAGCGACTCTAAGCGGGTGTTGTGTACAAAGTGGAATTCGTCAAGCCAACTAGGGGGTGACACGTGTCGCCTCCTACTCGTCCAAAATATTTCATCTTCCAAAATATCCACAATGGCCAAAATCTCAAAACAAAGTGGGCCCTTGAAACCGTAAATTTTCTCAGTGGCCCCACGTGACCATTTCAGAAATAAAATTCCATAATTCTCTAAAATTCCAAGAAGTCCGAATACCAAATGGGAATCCAATTCCCATTAACGAATCTTTTCCTTCACAAAAGCGGAAACTTTTCCGTGGAAAAATCCTCTTTCTTCCATTCAATTCGATGTCGTATTCTCGTGCGTCCCGCATACATACCTTGAAACTACGGTATAACATTCTCCTCAGAAACATTCGTCGAATGTTCCTTCTAAATATCAAAACAAGCGGTAAGATAGTCCTTTGCTATACTTACGGAAACAACCATACGCACTGGTCACAACACAAGCGCGCATACTTATCTCCAAGTCCACGAGGAATCACCTCTATCACAAAACATTCCTACTCGAGATCTAAAAGATACTCCGCCCTACTCTTTACAAACGAATGATCACACATGCTCGTGTCGTGCTCGTTCTTCCTTACTCGTCGTGATACCACTTTTGTCACTTTGTCGCGAGCCTGCTCCGACGACCCAACAAATGGTACCGGGCTGCGATCCACGAGGATGTCGTACACTTCTTGTGCGCTCGAACTCTTACCACCCATTCGCTTAGTTTCCAAATCTGGTTACTATCTCTAACGTGGTCATCATTATCGGGAACACTCTGGGTGGATTCCGATACTTTCTAACATAACAATACGAAGACGGACGTCTCGCCTCTAAGTCGGACGGCAATGCTAACATATAGGCAACCTGGCCTAATCTTCACATGAACTCAAAGGCCCAAGTAACACGGCTAAGTTTCCTCTGTTTTCCAAAACTCGTCACACTATCCACGGTCTGCTGGAACAAACTGAACCAACTATCGAACGCGCCAACATCGAACCAATCGATCGGCAACTTATACTTCCGCCCTACAAGGCTTCCTAAGGCGACATCCGAATCAAAATGGTAGCTTAAACATTCCCTCTGGAGACAACAATCCCACAACTATTCACGAAATCCAAACATCGCCCGAGGCGAATGCGATCGAGACTTACGAGTTCTTAACCTGCTGGTAAAACTTCCAAAAAAAACAGTGCGTACACTGGCTCCACATGCGTCATAAGGTGAAGGTAGGCACCGTGCGACCTTACAACCTTTCCGGCATAATCACCCCTACCGAGTACACTTTGCTAGAAGACAAGGCGGGTGACCTCGCCGGCCGACTCGGTCGAATGTATCCACGAACTCAGACGTTGGTTAACTAAACTTGGGCCTAACATCCTGGTGACCCTACCACCGTGGGACCACCAAAAACCGCGCCACCAAGCGGGCCGCGGTCGACCCGCCACATGGCCTCAACCCGGCCTAACGTCACGAGCACTAGCTCACGATTGAATAATCTCAATCACGTTACGAAAACCTAGCGGTCTTCTACCCTCTTTCATTCCACATTACTCGAGGATTCATCCACAAAAATATCTCACGTATACTATGCACCTCGACAAGGGTCAAACGAAGTACTTCTTTTACCAAAGATGGCCTCGCCTCTAAGGTCTCTACACACATCCTAAGGCTCCCACTTTCTATCCCCAATCTTTCCCGATTAACTAATCATGATTCCCAATCACGATTAACACAATGCTATCGAAAATAATACTTAAGATATTCGCTACATATAAATCTCTAAAGGGTTAAGGATATACAGTATCTACGCAGCCTTCCCTTAGGTCGTTCTAATCAAACGCCTGTGTGCATAGTGAGGAAGGTGATGAACTATCCACCGATCTGAAGGCGAGTCTCTACATCCGCACCACCCGGTGGACAATTCCTCGCAAAATGGCCTGCGCAAACATAACAAGGCGGCGGAGGAACGACACTCCCGCGATGGCATCGACCAGCGCCACAGGGTGGGGTGACCTCTGGCTAACACCTCCTCTCGAACCACTGCATCCACCCGATCTAGTAGGGTGAGTCCTCGTGCTTGTATCCTTCCTCATAGAACATTCCCTTGCCATATGGCCGACGGCCATAAAAACAAGCACCAAAAAAGCGGCACTTCCCGGGATGACACCGCTGCGTGAACGAGGAAAAATCAACCACGTGGAGGACACTCTGCCCGGCGGGCGCATGTCTAATCTGCTGCTGAGGCGATTCGCCTCGAGAGTTACCAAATGATCCTGCCAATCGAGCCTCTTACGCTCTCGGTCACTCAGCCGATCTCTACCTCTCTCGGCGCACATAATCTGACAAGCCGGCTCGTCCACGATCAAGAGCTACTCCTCACAACCCTTCTTTAGATAAGCATCAATATCCTTGGAATACCGTACATAAAATACTGCTGGCAAGTCCTTTGCTAAACAGGCCGTCTCCTTCCAATCCATATTTTGCTCAATGGTGGGCGAAAGTCCGGATGTCATGACCGCAGATGGAATCGCTGCTGCGTGCCAAACTCTATGCTGCTGGCGGCGTCTCGAACTCCCGCGTAAGCATCACCTCAGTGATGATTGGGCTGTGCCGCTTCTAAATCTCTCAGACTTTACTCGCGGCTCCTTGGTGCCTTGCCATCTGGGCGAGTTACTGGCGGGCATCACTGGTAAAGGAAAGGAATACGTTAGAGGTCCAACTTATAACCGACTCTAAAGCACGATCTCAGAGTGAGAAGAATGGAAACCAATCCTAAATATCCTATAGCCTCACGATTATTGGTGTGGTGCACAACACCGATAATCAAGCACTACTAGATACGATGCGTAGACACTTTCCGAGGATTAATCGCTCGATACCACTTTTGTCACGACGTTCGGGGCGTGGATCGTGCCTTACCCGCACCCAAGTAGTCATACATCGAGAGAAAAACCGGAATATAAAACAACCAAGATATGAAACAGTATAAGTAAGACACGGTTTAGGAAAAAGTTGCCTTTCGGCATAATGTATATAAATAACCCAAAGCGAGCGATTATCCCAACCTTACAACAGTCTGGACCTCTAGAGTTTAAAACAACAATGGCGGGACGGGGCCCGCCATACCCTGAATACAAATATCTACAACGACAGGGGATCATACGAAATGCTAAGCTTAGAAACGGAGCTTTCCCAATGAAGCGGTGATCCTAAACGAGGATCAACGGTAGGAGTACCTTTACTGCGGCATGAACGGCCGAGGAGGTCGATCTGGCAGTACAGTATGTGGCGAAAATCGTAAATGAAATCATAGTAGTCTATATAAAGGCGGGAGACAGTATGATAAGCCAACACTGATTCGCAATAAATAAGCGATCATGCGAGTCGTGACTCATGCCCTCAAAGTCATCACAATAGAACTGCGGGGTAAGTGCGAAGGCATAGCCGACTACTAAAACCCACAGTGCAACAAGGTCATAAATCAGATCATGAGATCTGTCTAGGCATCGCATGATCAAAGCCGCCACTACGCGCGATATCTAATGTGCGCGTCTAGTCCTGGAACTTCCGCAGCTCGCGTAGGCCAAGCAGATAGGCCCGCATGAGGTATAACCCGCATCGGTAGCTACTCCCGGCGGCGTCTGACACGCGTCGTCGCATGGCTACAAGAACCGCGTGACCACGAGGCGCGTACTAACACTGAACTCCGCGATTCGCGCAGGCCATCTGAGACCGCATAAGGTATTCTCGAATCATAGGTCCATCGACGCTTTGAGTCTACCCGCGTGGAGGCGACAACCGGAGTTATGAATAATATAATATCAACATAACCGCTTATTGCTAAACAACATAAGCCACAAGGAAAAACCCCTTTACACAAATATCACAAGATATTAACTCACGTAGCATCCTAACATGTTTACTTATCAAGTCAACAAGAAAATATTACAAGACTATCACAAATCAATACAATCAAGTTATTCACACAAGGTACTTTCTATATTATGTTAATAAGTTGGGTTGTTAGCCCCAAAGTACTTCATGTATTACTCTTTTAAAAGATCCGTTCTTTTACAAAAGTCACCTGATACCGTAGTATAAAAATAGAGTAATTATCTTTTGAAGTTCATTAAAACACTTCTCCTTGTAAAATCAAGTAACAACATTCTTTTCCTAACGTTCAAGTTTGCCTAATTTCAATTACTCAAGTTTCTCATTTTGAAAGGGTTTGTAGTTCATAGTTTTAATCCTTTAAAACAATTTGAGAAACATATACCCTAAGTGTGAGTAGGTTATTATTATTCGTAACAATCTTATTACAAAGACCATGATCTAGTAAATGTAATATCCTTTTGTCTCATCTTAGCTCTATGCAGATGGAAGTTTCTACTAGTTTTAATAATACCTTATTAGTCAAAATAATTCCCTTTATTAAGCCGTGGTTTGTTCGACATTTATTACGATTGGTAAAACATCATTCCTTTTGAAAACCAAAAATACTAATTACTCACTAATGAGGTTTCACACTTTTAACAAAATTCATATTAGTATAATAAGTCAAGTCTCTTATTTCCTTAAATCAATAAATCGTTCTTTTTATCACTCTTGCCGTTATACCTAACCTCCCATAAAGCTAGTATAACTCTTGACTTTTAAAACCAAGTGTTACTCTTACATTAAAAATGATTCGAGATTCTTTTGAAATGTTTTGATTCTTTATTATTCAAGCTTAAGCGTGAGGCATTCTGCAAGTATTGTCGAGCTTAAGCGTGGCATTCTTAGTAAGTATTATTCGAGCTTAAGTCAAAGACATTGCCGTAGTTATTATTCGATTAACACGTACGTCTACCGTACTATATATATTGTAAAATATCATGCTTTAGGAAGAATCACATACCTTCCGTGAAAACCTCCCGCAGTTGAATATGTCGCGCAGAGTATCGACCTATAACGATCAAATCGCCTATCAACGTCGGTATCTTGTACAAAGTTCTAAGCAGAGGGTTTGTTATTCTATGGTCATTTGGGCGCACTTCCCTGCGGTGAGCTACTCAAGTCTCATGTGAAAACGATCTATGTAAATCTGATTCTATTATTCATCTTTTAAACCCTTCTGTGATAATTCAATTCTATTCGATATCCTTCTAAGTATTTAATACTTATTCCTATACTTCTACGGTATATATATTCTAATTACAAAAGGAGGATAAGGTTATTTACCTCGGTAAGCCCAATAATATCCTAGATAAAAGTCGCTTTGAGCAAGGTTTAGCTCACAAGTTGTGCGCTCAGTGCTCGATAAAACCTTAGAAGTTCTTTCACTTCTACTAAGGACTAAGGGATTTGGGCTAGGGTAATTCGGGCATTATAACGATACTAGAAGGCAACTTTTCTACCAAGGAGGGGGTAGTGTTTAGCTAGGCTAGCTTTAGAGGGGTGTGTTTGGGCCAAACAAAGAGGAGAGGAGGATTTGAGATTTAGATAGATTGCTCAATTTAGGATGAAATAACTCTTCAACAAGGGGGTATTTATAGGTCAAGACATGCCAACCAATGGCGAATTATGCCAAGTGCAAGGCAAGTGTAGGGTGAGGATTTAGGCAAGTGTCGCTGGCCAACTTGCACAAAATATCCTACCAACTCAAGACAAAACAAGCCGTCCCAATCGGCCCTATTGCGTGTGACATCCATCAATGAGAGGGTGACAAGTGTCGCCTCTCGTTGATCCAACGTGTTGCGTCTCTCGGAAAAATCCAAAAAATAGAAAGCGACATAGCGGAATTTATCCTACGCGAGTTGTGTAAAGCGTTTCGTCGAAAACGACTCTAGCGGGTGTTGTGTACAAAGTGGAATTCGTCAAGCCAACTAGGGGGTGACACGTGTCGCCCTCTACTCGTCCAAAATATTTCATCTTAGAAATATCCACAATGGCCAAAATCTCGAAAACAAAGTGGGCCCAAAGCGTAAATTTTCTCCGTGGGCCCACGTGACCATTTCAGAAAATAAAATTCCATAATTCTCTAAAATTCCAAGAAGTCAGAATACCAAATCGGGAATCCAATTCCCATTAACGAATCTTTTTCCTTCACAAAAACCGGAAACTTTTCCGTGGAAAAATCACCTCTTTCTTCCATTCCAATTCCAATGTCGTATTCTCGTACGTACGTCCTCGCATACATACCTTGAAACTACGGGGTATAACATACACGTAGGCTCCAGCCAACCGGATTCAGTTTTTCCCTCAGTATTCACAGTGTGGCAGACGTCATCCCGGAGAATGTCGTCTTTTAGTTGGTACTTGCTTTACTGCGGTAGCGGGGCCGTATGCGGAAAGGATGACGTAGTAGGAGGGTTGTAAGTGGGAGGACTTAACCTCCGGGATCGATGGGTAGTTCGTCACCTTCCAGTTATCGCCTGCACGCGGGTTTGATTAGAACGACTGAGGAGTGAAACAAGAATTCTGGTATATCCTTAACCCTCTAGAGATCAGTATGTGTGATAAGATGGGTATATCATAAGTGCTATGTTCTGATAGCAGTGTGTTAATTGTGATTAGAAATCTTGGTTAGTTAACCAAGTAAGATTTGGGGGATAGAGAAGGGTGAGCCTTAGAGTTTTATACGTAGAGACCTTAGAGGTAAGGCCATCTCGAGTAAAGGTGTAGTGTTATGTTTGATCCTTATCGGAGTGCATAGTGCACGTGAGCTATGTTTGGGATAGGTCCCTAAGTAGTGTGAAATGAAAGAGGGTAGTTGAACTAAGAAGACCGCTAGGTTTTCGTAACGTGATTTTAGAGATTGTTCCGGATCGGGAGCTAGTGTTTTGCGCGTTGCCTGCGGGTTGAGGCCATGTTGCGGGTCAACCCGCGGCATGTATGGTGGTGGGGTCAGTTGTGGTGGTCCCGCCGGGTGGTAGGGTCACGAGGGTGTTAGGCCCAAGTTTAGTTAACCAGCGTACGAGTTCGTGGATGCGTTCAACCAGTAGTCGGGCCGATAGGGGCAGCCCGTCGTGTTTTTCGGTCAGGACCGTTTACTCGGCAGTGTTGATTTATCAGGAAGGTTGTAAGGCTGCACGGGGTGCCTACCTTCACCTTATGACGCATGTGAAGCCGTGTTGTGGCTATTTTTCGCTTTCTATAAAGTTTTACCAGAAGGGTTAGGAACTCGGTGAGACTCGACCGCATTCGCCTCTGGCGTGTTCGATTTCGCGGTAGTTGCGGGATTGTTGTCTCCTGTGGAGGGAGTGTTTAATCTACCATTTCAGTGTTCGGATGTCGCCTTATGAAGCCTTGTAGGGACGGAAGTGTAAGTTGCCGGTCGATTGGTTCGATCTTGGCGTTCGATAGTGTTCAGCTTGTTCCACAGATCGGATAGGTGTGACGAGTTTTGGAAAAACAGAGTGAACTTAGCTCGAGTTACTTTGGGCCTTTTTGAGTTCATGTGAAGAATAGGCCAGGTTGCCTATATGTTAGCATTTGACGTCCGACTTAGGAGGCAGTACGTCCGGTCTTTTGTATTGTTATGTTCGGGAAAGTATCGGAGATCCATCCAGAGTGTTCCCAGTTAGTGATGACCACGTTAGAGATAGTAACTCGAGTTTTGGAAATCAAGCGAATGAAATGTAAGAGTTCGAGTGTACAGAAGTACGACACGTAAGGAAGAAGCGAGCATGTATGGCGAGCATAGATGTGATCATTTCTTTGTAAAGAGAAGGTGCGAAAGAAGTATATTTAGACCACGGAGAGAGGTATTTGTGGTGATGTTAGAGGTGTTTCTCGTGGACTTGGATGGAGGTATTTGCGCTGGTGTTTCGTGGCGGTGGCGATTTGTTCTCGTAAGTATGGTGGTGAAGACTATACTGGCGCGCGTTTGTTTTGGGACTTAGAAGGAACATTCGGGACGAATGTTTCTAAGGAGGGGAGAATGTTATACCAGTATTTCCAGGTGTATGTACGTAAGGACGACGTGAAAAGTTTGGACTTTAAAAGTGGCTTGGCGATTATACTTTGTTCACAACACCCGATTAGAGTCGTTTTTGACGAAACGCTTTACACAATCTCTTGCGAAGGAAAATTCCGCTATGTCATTATTATTTTTGCGGATTTTTCCGAGACGAAACATTTTGGACCAACGAGAGGCGACACTTGTCACCCTCTCATCGGGACGTTAGCAACAAGTGGGACGAAATGGCCTTGTTTTGGTCGGCGGGTTGGTAGGATATTTTGTGGTAGATGGATAAGGTGCACTTGGCATGATTCGCCCTACACTTGCCTTGCACTTGGCATGATCTCGCCATTGGTCGCCTTGGCTTGACCTATAAATAACCCCTTTGAAGACTTCTTCATCCAAATAATTTCCTAAGTCTAAAATTCCTCCCTCCCTTTGTGTCAGGTTTCGTCCAACACCCCTCTCCCCTTCGAGAAGGCCCCTGGCCGAGAGCCCTTCCTCCCCTCGTCGAGTACCCCTAGTGGGGTTGGCCGAGGGTATACACCCTTGTGGTGTTGTCTCGTATAAATACCCCCTCTTGGTAGAAATACTCTCAAAAGTATTGTTGTTATACCCAAATTACCTTAGCCAGATACCTTGTAGTATTCCAAAGATACCTCTATACGTAGAGTCTTAAATACTACAGATGTCCTTTTGTCTCAAACCGAAACCCTAGGGAAAATCTCCATAGTTGGTTGGAGTATTAAGAAGAAGTTGCGTAGAACTTCTAAGGGTCGCTTGGAGCGGGTTGGAGCACCGGAGTAGAGCTAAGCGCTGCTAAGGATCGACATCTATATTTGGATAATTATGGGCTTATCGAGGTAATTATCTTGTCCCCTATTGTAATTGGAAAATACATGTTGTAGGAATATATAGTTGAAGTATACTATATATAGAATCAACATAGTTTTGCGGCAATGTCTTTGGACTTAAGCCCGAATTTAAAGAAGAATCGAATCAGAATTACGTAGACCAGATTACGAGACTTGTAGTTTGACTGATAGGAAGTCGCCCGATTTTTCCGTAGGATCTTGTATCTAGATTTATTCTACCAGTAGTCTAGACTTTGATAGACTTGTATAACCTGTATAGGTTGAATGTTCTCGCAGTAGCGTGTCTACTTGAGAAGGTGGACAGCAAGCCGTTATAAGTGGAGCGATTTGCTAATAATCGATAATCGTCGTGAGGTATGTGATTCTTCCTATCCTCTTGAGCATGATATTTTAAAAAGAATATATATATAGTACGGTAGACGTACGCGTGCTAATTGAACGTAGTTGTACAAAATGTCTTTTGACTTAAGCCCAATAATAAGAACTTTGAAGTATTTCAAAAGTATTAAGAACTGCTTTTGAAAGAAGAGTAACACTTGGTTTTGAAAACATAAGAGTTATACTAGCTTTATGGGAAGTTAGGTATAACGTCTTAAGAAAGATAAAATGAATGATTTATTGATTATAGAAGTTAAGAGACTTGATCTTAAAAGATAAGAGACTTGACTTAAATGAATTGATATGAATTTCGTGAAACCTCATTCATGAGTAATGAGTACTTGGTTTTAAAAGGAATAATGTTTTACTGATTTCTAAATCGAACGTATCGACAAACCATCGCGTTAATAAAGGAAAATGTATTGAATAATTAAGTATTATTAAAACCGGAGAAACTTCCATCCGCAGAAGCTAAGATGACAAAATGATATTTCCTGATCATGGTCATTGTAATAAGATTGTTATAAACAAGAATATCCTACTCACATATAAGGCTTATGTTTCTCGATTGTTTAAAAGAGAATTATATTCTTAAATGAATAAGACTATGAACTACTAAACCTTTCTAAAATAAGAAACGTGAACATTTGAAATTAGGCAAACTTGGGCGCTTGGAAAATAATGTTGTTACTTGATTTTACAAAGGTAAGTGTTTTGGTTTACTTAAAAGATACTACTCTATTTTATACTACGGTATCAGTGTGACTTATGTGAAAGAAACGGATCTTTTAAAGATTTAATGTATGAAGTACTTTGGGGATAGATACCCAACTTGTTAGTAGAAAGTACCTTATGTGAATAACTTGATTGTGTTGGTTTGTGATAGCCTTGTAATACTTTCTGGTTGATTTGTTAAGTAAACATGCTAGGATGACTACGTGTGTTAGTATCTTGTGATGTTTGTGTAAAGGGGTTTCTCGATCGCGCTTTAAGTTGTTTAAAGATCACCGATTATGATGGTATTGTACCACTCACCTCGACTTGTTTCCGGAGGTTGTCGCCTCTCACGCGGTAGACTCAGCGTCCTGTGACCTATGATTCGAGAATACCTCATGCGGGTCCTGTGGGCCTATCGCGAGCTACGAGAGTTCCAGTTAGTGTGCGCCTTTATGGTCATGCGGTCTTTGCGCTACGCGGATCGCGAGTCCAGCGGATGCCGGGAGTAGCTACCGACGCGGAATACCTCACGGGCCTATGAGGTTGGCCTACGCGAGCTTCGAGAGTTCGTGGCTAGACGCGCATATTAGATACTGCGGAAAGTGGCCGCCTTTGATCATGTGACGGCCTAGACAGATCTCGTGATACGCTTTATGACCTTGTTGGTACTGTTGGTTTTAGTAGTCGGCTATGCCTTCGTACTTACCCTGTACGGTTTTATTAGGACACAGGTGGGACCTGGTGTTCATGTGCATTCCTTGATGCTTTTATATCATAGAATGCCGGCAGTGAGGAAGGTATTCCACGCATGATTGATGTACGCTGCGTGAGACCCATAGTTATATTTGAGTGATGACTTGGCGGCGTGAGTCCCCGACTTGGCATGACCGCTTATTTATCAGGAACTGTAGTTTGGTTATCATACATGTCTCCCGCTTATATAGACTACTATGATTTCATTTACAATATTTATTTTCGATTCCATACTCAGACTGTCAGATCGACTCTTCGGGGCCGCTCATGCCGCAGTAAAAGGTACACCGCCGTTGATCCTCGCCTCTTGGTCACAAGCCATTGCTTGGGAAAGCTCCGCTTCTCGGAGGCTTGTCTTCGTATAGTCCCCGTTGTCAGAGGTGCTACATTCGTGGTATGACGGCCCCGCCCCGTTGTTTTCATATCATTCGTAGAGGTCAGTAATCTTGTGCAAGGTGGTTTGTAAAAGGATTAAACCGTTTCTTTTGAAAGAGTTGTTATTTATATATATATGCCGAAAGGCAACTTGTCTTCGTAAACATGTGTTTCTTTGCATTATTTCATATTGTGTTATGTTCACGATTTTCTCGATGTATGACTACTGGGTGCCGGTAAGACACTCAACACGGGCCCCGTTCGGTCGTGACAAAGATCTGTGCAAGTGTATGGTGAAGATTGGGTCCAAGTGTGCTGGTAATTTGCCTACCAAATGTCCACCACAAAAATGGGACAAGTGGCTTGCCACTTGTCCCCAAAAACGCCCGTGTCCACGTGGTCCCCAAATTTTTCGGCCAACGAGCCATAGGGGTGCCGTGTGTCGCCCCTACTCGCCCAAAATATTTCATCTTCCAAAAATATCCGCAATGCCAAAAATCCAAAATAAAGTGGCCCCACAAACCGTAAATTCTCCCGGGCCCCACGTGACCAATTTCGAAATAAAATTCCATAATTCTCAAATATTCCAAAAGTCCAAATACCAAACTGGGAATCCAATTCCCATTAATGAACATTTTTCCTTCTCAAAATTCGAAACTTTTCCACAAAAATCACATCTTTCTTCCTTTCCAATTTTAATGTCGTATTCTCGCACGCACGCCCTCATATACATACTGAACTACGGTGTAACATTCTTCCTTAGAAACATTCGTCCCGAATGTTCCTTCAAGTCTCCAAAACATACCTGCGCCGGTATAGTCTTCACTACTATACTTACCAAACCAATCCTGCCACCAATGGCCATAGTATAACATACGCGCAAAACTCAATCCAAGCCAACGAGGAATCACCTCTAATCGTGTATAACAACACAAAAACTTCCACCCATGGTCCAAAGGATACTTTTCTTCCCCTCTTCACTTATAAAAAGGACACTTCAATCTTCTTAACGCATCTTAGCCTCTTTTCTTACTCGTCGTACCTTCCTCGTACACTCGAACTCTTCCTACTATACATACCACATTTCTGTCATTGCTTCAGCTTCCAAAATCTCGGGGTTACTATCTCCAACTTGGTCATCATTAACTGGGAACACTCTGGATGGATCTCCGATACTCTTCCAAAACATAGAAACATGGAATACCGGACGTACTGCCTCCTAAGTCGGACGACAGTGCTAACTTATAGGCAACCTGGCCTATTTACAAACGATCTGAAAATGCCCAAAGTACCTCGGGTTAAGTTTCCCCTGCTTTACAAATCTCGTCACACCCTTCCGGGGTGGTACCTTCAAGAAGACCCACCGTCAACCTGAACTCCAAGTGTCGACGCCGATTATCCGCACGACTGCTGTTGACTCTGAGCTACCAATAACCTCTTATGGATAAGCTCCACCTTATCCACATCCTGCTGGATCAAGTATGGACCAACTATCTGAACCTTTCCAACATCGAACCAATCGACCGGCAACCTACACTTCCGCCCATACAAGGCTTCATAAGGCGACCTCCGAAAACTGAAATGGTAGCTATAGTGATACTCACTCAACAAGAGGCACATAATCCTTGCTGCTACCCCTGAAATCAAAAACACCGTCCCGAGGGTGAATGCAATACTGGGACTCACCTGAGTTCCTAACCCGCCTGGTAAAACCTCCCGAAAAAGAAATAGCCATAAACTGGGCTCCACTGCCTTCCATAAAATAAAAGTAGGAACCCCGTGCAACCTTACAACCTTCCTGATATACAACATCACGCATAACCTCCGCGAGTAAATGCCCGATCGAAAGACAAGATGGGCTGATCTCATCGCCCTGCCATCGTCGAATCGTCCACGAACTCGCACGATGGTTACCTAAACTTGGGCCTAACACCTCGTGACTTATCATCTAGCGGACCACCTCAAACCGACTCACCACATTCGGGATACGGGTTGACTCGCGATATGGCCTCAACCCACCCACTTCAGACTAAACTCGCGCCTCGATCCTAACAATCTTACTAATTCACGCCATGAAAGCTACCACTTCCATCTCACACTACCCATGGAATTATCCCACAATATATATTACGATACCAAGTACTTCGACAAAGACCAACCGTAAAATCATCCACTCAAGACGGCTTGCATCCAAGGTCCCAACTGTTATAAATTCTAAGGCTCACCATTTTCTCGCCCCCGCACTTACCTCTCAACTACCCATGTTTCCTAATCCACGCCTAACACAATGCTATCCGACATAGCACTCCACACGTATCTACCATAACGACTTAGACCGGTCTCTTGGGTTGAAGATATCTCCGCAACTCTTGCTCACTTTCCTTTGCGCTCAAATCAAAACCTGCTCACGGGAGCATAACTACGTAAGGTGATGAACCAGCCACCGATCCCGGCGTCGAGTCTCAACATCCGTACTACTGCCTGACAAGCTCACCAATGGCCCGCTTGCCGCAAGCATAACAATCTCCCAAACTAGCACTACACCCGAGGATCATCCTCGCCTCTCCATCCATAGAACTCGCGAATCGCAACTCAAGAAATCCGGTCTCGGACTATCGATCCAGGTGAACCATCGTATCGCTTAACCACCGGCTCGCCCGTCCTCATATCCACCACCACTAGCTAGTAATCGGGCCATCTCCTTGTAACTCATATCCTTTGTTCTCGCCGCGACTAGAGGCTCGTGTATCGTGGTCTCGATGCTACGCCATCGCTCTAAACCTCACCGGGCTAGCGGCGTCGAACTCCCGAATGAATCTGTCTCCGATAATGACCGGCCCGTGCCTCGTAACCTCTGTGCTCTACTCGCAGCCTCTCGCCGCTTTGCCTTCTCGGGCTCTGGTTGCCTTGCGTAGAGGCAATACGGTGAAAAGAATACGCCGGAGGAGTCCAACTTATAACACAACTCTAAGGCACGATCTCGAGTGAGAAGAATAGAAACCAATCCTAAATATCCTGCAGACCTCCGATTATAGGTGGTGCACAACACCGATAATCAAGACTCTACTAGATACGGTGCGTAGACACTTTCCGAGGATTAATCGCTTCGGTACCACTTTTGTCACGACCCGATCCGGCCCGTGGATCGTGCCTTACCCGGCACCCTGGTGATACAACATCGTGAGAAAACTAGCGGAAATAAAACATACAGATATGAAACAAGAGATATGATAATAAAACAAAGCAACCAAAACGGTTGCCTTGCATATATATACAGAATGAATAGCTTACATCCTTTACAACCCCGCCCACAACAAGACTATAGACCTCTAAGAATGTAATAACAACTATGACGGACAGGGCCCGCCATACCCACAATGTACAAGAACCTACAACTCGGAAACATACCAAAAGATAAGCCTCCGAGAAACGGAGCTTCCTAATACGCTGAATCGTGATCCTATGGCGAGGATCAACAACCGATGTACCTCTACCTACGGATGAACGCAGCCTCAAGGAGGTCGCATAACAGTACCAAGTATGTGAAATCGAAAATATCAGAATGAAATCATAACAGTTTATATAAAAGAGACATGTATGATAATCAAACTACGATTTACAACATAAAAGTAATCATGCCGGCGCGTGGACTCACTCTCAAAGTCATCCTCGCCCGTGGAACTCGTTCACCATTGCTTGATCCAGGTATAAATCGTATGATACGTATAACATGTCTCGGCCCATCCCATGGGACTCGAGGTGGAATCGTGTGGAATACATGTCTCGGCCCATCCCATGAACGCGGTAGTCGAGTGAAATACATTCCCGGTTCATCCCATGAACGCGGTAGTCGAGTGAAATACATTCCCGATTCATCCCATGAACGCGGTAGTCGAGTGAAATACATTCCTTGCACAATAAGTCTATCACACGCAAACATAGGCAAGTTACACACAACTTAAAGTACTTTCATTTTATGACAAAGTCCGGGTTTTAACCCTAAAGTACTACGTACGTTAAATTCCTTTTAAGAGATCCATTCCTTTTATAAAAGTCACCCGATACCCGTAGTATAAAAATAGAGTGACTTATATCTTTTAAGTAAACCAAAACAACTTTCATACTTTCCTTTTAAACCAAATTAAGGCAATACCATGCCTTCTTTTTGAATCAAAACACTTCTCTTTTAAAGTCAAGTTACCACATTAAGACCAATGATAAAACCCTTCTTTCGTTTTCATAAAGTCGTTATAACTAACTTCCCATAAAGCTGTTATAACACTTTATGTTTTAAACCAATTTAAGACAAAACAATGCCTTTCTTTTCCCTAGAGTTCCAGTTTGCCTAATTTCAATTACTCAAGTCTCTTTTAGAAAAGTTTCATAGTTCAATGTCTTAATCTCTTTTAAAGCAATTGAGTAACATATGCCATAAAGGTGTGAGCGTTTATTCTTGTTTATAACCATTTATTAAAGCAGCCATGATCTAGAAAATGTAATATCATTTTGTCTCATCTTAGCTTCTATGCAGATGGAGGTTTCTACTGGTTTTAATAATACTTCATTATTCAATACATTTTCCTTTATTAGCTGGCTGCGATGGTTTATTCGATACTCATTCTCGATTTCAAATCAAGAAACATTATTCCTTTTAAAACTGTACTCATTACTCACGAATGAGGTTTCACACGAAATTCATATTAATACATTCAAGTCAAGTCTCTTATCTTTTAAGATCAAGTCTCTTAACTTCTAAAAATCAGTAAACCATTTTCTTTACCCCTCTTAAGACGTTATACCTAACTCCCCATAAAGCTAGTATAACTCTTTTTAAAACCCATACAGCCAAGTGTTAATCTTCTTTCAAAAATGGTTTCTTAACTCTATTGACGTACTTCAAGATTCTTATTATTCAGCTTAAGTCAAAAGACATTGCCGTAAGACTACGTTGCTAACACACGCACGCCTACCGCATTTATATATATATATTCTTAAAATATTTCAAGATTCTTATTATTCGTGCTTAAGTCAAAAGACATTGCCACACGCATTTACTCACCGTTACTATATATATATTCTTTTAAAATACTTCATGATCAAGAGTATAGGAAGAATCACATACCTCGCGACGATTATCGACTATAAGCAAAACGCTCCACGGCTATAACCCGGCTAGCCTTGTCCACCTTCTAAGTAGCACATGCTACTTGCAGAACATTCAACCAATTAAAGGTTATCACCATCAGAATACGATCCATGTAAATACAGTTTAATCTTCTACTTATTCTTCTGATGTGATACAGTTCAATTCTATTCTGTAATATCCTTCTATTACAGTTCAATTCTCTTCTATGAATCTTATATTCATTTCTATACTACTACAGTATGTAATTTCCAATTGCAAAAGAAGGACAGTAGTATTTACCTCGATGAGCCCAAAATTATCCAAGTTTAACGTCGATCCTGAGCAACGTTTAGCTCCTACTCCGAGTGCTCCAATCCGCTCCAAACAACCCTTAGAAGTTCTACGCAACTTCTACTAAACACTTCAACCGACTATGAAGGTTTTCCTTAGGGTTTCGTTTAGTGGCTAAAGGAAAGTATAATAGTATTTTCCGGGCTTTTCGTATAGAGGTAACCTTGGGAATACTACAAGGTATTTGGGCATTATAACAATACTTGGAGAGTATTTCTATACCACAAAAGGGGGGTATTTATACGAGACAACTAGGCAAGGGGGGGTACCTGGCCAGGGCACTAAAAGGGGGAGGAGGCTCTCGCCAAGGCTCACCTCAGTGGGGCTGACGAACACAACTCTCAAAAGGGAGGATTTTAACATTTAGAAATGATTTTGATGAAGAATTTCATCAACAAAGGGGTATTTATAGGTCAAGAAATGGCCAACCAATGGCCAAGATTCTTCCAAGTGTTAGGCAAGTGTAGGCTAGGATTAAGCCATGTGCACCTTATCCATCTACCACACCAACTTGCACAAAATATCCTACCAACTACACCCCACCCTTTCGCCCATTACCGCTAAAGTCTCGCCAATGTGAGGTGACATTTGTCACCCTCCGCTGGTCCAAAATGTTTCGCCTCTCGGAAAAATCCGCAAAATTATAAATGACATAGCCGAATTTTCCTTCGCAAGTTTAGTAAAACGTCGTTTAAAAACGATTCTTTCGCACTTGTGCACAAATTTCGAACCTATGCCTACTTTAAGGCTCAAATTATATACGTACGCCCTCACGTACATACTCTAGAAATACGGGGTATAACATTCTCCCCTCCTTAGAAACATTCGTCCCGAATGTTCCTTCTCAAGACGGATAACGATGAAGTTTTTCTAACAAGTTGCCCACGCCACACCTGGCCATGAAATAACACACATTCTCTTCCTTCCTTACTCGTCGTGCCCTTCTCGAACACTTGAACTCTTCTAGTATACGTACCACACTTCAGTCATCGCTTCAGTTTTCCAAAACTTTGGAGTCACCACCTCCAAACTTGGTCATCTTACTAGCCTCAATCTCCCTTAAGGCCATTCCCGGCCTTTACGATCCGCTCGTCGAACATATCCACGAACTCATCGATGGTCATCTAAACTTGGGCCTAGCACCCTCGTGACCCTACCACCGGCGACCACCCAGAGCTGACCCACCTCGAACAGCCGCGGTCGGCCCGCAACATGGCCCCAACCCGACCCACTTAACGCATCAAGCTCTTGTTTCCCGATCCGGAACAATCTTACATATACAGGTCATGAAAGCTACCACTTCCATTTTACACTACCCATGGACTTATCCTTTCAACTAACCATGTTTTCTAACTCATAACTAACACAACGTTATCCGTACATGGCGCGCAACAAAAGATCATCATATCAAGCATGCAAAACTCTAGAGGGTTAAGGATATACCTGAATCTACCACTCCACTCTAATCATAGGCCCACTGCAGGCGCATACCGAAGGCGATGAACTCGCCATCGATCCGCAGGTCGCGCCATGCCGCCGGCATTCTCCTATAAGCGCGATCGTCACATGGCTCGACGGCCGCATGAAACAAGCACCGATAAAAAGACGACATTCCCGACGACGCCGCCACATCGTACACCGAGGGGACATGAATCCTGGCTAGAACTCACGATACCGCGGAACTAAGCCCCGAGCTCGACCGGCTCGAATACCGAACGCCCCAAGATCGGAGGACCACTGCATCGCGGAGGTACATAACTAGCTGACGAGGCGGTCCGCCTCGAAAGTTACCAGGACCTCGCTGTCCGCCCTCTTCACGATCTCGGCCATTCCGTCGACCTCTCCGTGCCTCACATCCTAGTGTATGAAGCTTGCGTGCGGCAATGTCCATGCGGTGAAGAGCTACACCCGCATAAGCCTCGCTAAGTAATCATCTAGCCCGGCGTAGCGGTGTACTCGCCCTCCATATCGCCTACTACAATGGGACATACCGAGCTAATGAGTCGAACTCCACATTGTACTCTCTAACCGCCCGCCTGCCCCGCCAACGCCAAAAACTGCGGCCCGAGCCCTCCTCATCTGTGGAGGCGAAGTGTGCAAGAAATGCCTTTGAGAACTCGTCCCATAAAGTGAAGTGCATTCTCTCCCGACAGACTCCCACGACCAAACTACCGATCGAGCGGTATCACGCGCCGATGCGAACCTAGGACCACCGACTCGGTCTCCGATGCCTGATCACTCATGATCCAGAATCGCCGGATGAACTCCTGCGGATCATCCTCGTGCCTCGACCCATAAAACTCTGGCGTTACATCTCGTAAAATCCCGTAGTCTCAAATCGTCGCCGGGGTGGACTACGGGTGCTCTCGATCGAATCCAGATTCCACTTATCTCATATCTCGCCACGACTCGCCAAGAATCGCCATCTCTTGTACCCATATCATCCGCTTCCAGCCGCGTATGCGAGGCTCGTGTATTGTGGTCTCGGCAGCCATCGCCGCGCTCTAAACTTCGCTGGCCGGGCGGCGCCGCAAAACTCGCCGGCCGAAGCATCTGCTCAGCATCGATCGCTCGCGCTGCATTTCTTCAGATCCCACTAGCGCCTCCTGGCCGCTTGCCTCTCGGGCGGGGTTGCACTGCGCAGAGGCATAATCGTAAAACGGCGAATACGCCGAGGGTCCAACTTATCACACGCCTCTAAGGCACGATCTCGAATGAGAAGAATGGAAACCAATCCTAAATGTCCTATAGCCTCCTTATTATAGATGTGCACAACACATCGATAATCAAGACTCTACTAGACACGGTCAGACACTTTCCGAGGACTAATCGCTCGATACCACTTTTGTCACGACCGAACCTGCCCGTGGATCGTGCCTTACCGGGCACCCTAGTGATACAACATCGAGAAAAACCAATGAAATAAAAACTTAAACATTTAAATAGACATGGATCAAGATAAAAGAAAATAGGCCAACCAAAACGGGTGCCTTTCAACATATATATATATAAACATTTGAACAATTACAATCCTTACAACCCCGCCACAACAAAGCATGCACTTAAGATTTTTACAACAACTATGACGGACAGGCCCCGCCATACCCCGAATGTACAAGAACCTGCTGCACTGTGGTAACATACAAAAGATAAGCCTCCAAGGAACGGAGCTTCCCAATACGCTGAAATGAGATCCTAAACGCGGATCGATAATGATGATTTCTACCGCGCATGAACGCATTTCAAGCGAGGTCAAGATAATAGGTACCAAGTATGTGAAATCAGAACATCAGAAATGAAATCATAATAGTCTATATAAAGCAGAGACATGTATGATAACCAAACTACGATTCACAACATAAAAGCCATGTCAAGTCGTGACTCACGCCTCAAAGTCATCCTCATGCCCGTGGAACTCCTTCCTCACCGCCGGCCTAGGTACAAAGCATGTGATACGTATAACATGTCTCGCCCATCTCATGGACCCGATAGAAACGTGGAATACATTCCGGCCCATCTCATGAACTCGGTAGTCGGATGGAATACATTCCCTGGTCCATCCCGGACGCGAGTCGAGTGAAATACATTCTGCTCATCCATGAACACGGAATGAGTGAAATACATTCGGTTCATCCATGAACGCGGTAATGAGTGAAATACATTCCTGCTCATCCCATGAACGCGAGAATGAGTGAATACATTCCCGTTCATCCTATGAACGCGGTAATGAGTGAAATACATTCGGTTCATCCCATGAACGCGTAGTCGAGTGAATACATTCCGGTTCATCCTACGAACGCCAGAATGAGTGAAATACATTCCCGCTCATCCTACGAACGCGAATGAGTGAAATACATTCCTGCTCATCCCATGAACGCGTAGTCGAGTGAAATACATTCCTTGCACAACAAGTCTATCACACACAAACATAGGCAAGTTACACACAACTTAAAGTACTTTCATTTTATGACAAAGTCCGGTTTTAACTCTAAAGTACTACGACGTTAAATTCCTTTTAAGAGATCCATTCCTTTTATAAAAGTCACCCGATACGTAGTATAAAAATAGAGTGACTTATATCTTTTAAGTAAACCAAAACAACTTTCATACTTTCCTTTTAAACCAAATTAAGGCAATACCATGCCTTCTTTTGGATCAAAACACTTCTCTTTAAAGTCAAGTTACCACATTAAGACCAATGATAAAACCCTTCTTTCGCTTTCATAAAGTCGTTATAACTAACTTCCCATAAAGTCATTATAACACTTTATGTTTTAAACCAATTTAAGACAAAACAATGCCTTTCTTTTCCCTAGAGTTCCAGCTTTGCCTAATTTCAATTACTCAAGTCTCTTTTTAGAAAAGTTTCATAGTTCAATGTCTTAATCTCTTTTAAAACAATTGAGTAACATATGCCATAAAGGTGTGAGCGGTTATTCTTGTTTATAACCATTTATTAAAGCGTGCATGATCTAGAAAATGTAATATCATTTTGTCTCATCTTAGCTTCTATGCATGGAGGTTTCTACCGGTTTTAATAATACTTCATTATTCAATACATTTTCCTTTATTAGCGCCGCAGTTGGTTTGTTCGATACTCATTCGATTTCAAATCAAGAAACATTATTCCTTTTAAAACTGTACTCATTACTCACGAATGAGGTTTCACACAAATTCATATTAATACATTCAAGTCAAGTCTCTTATCTTTTAAGATCAAGTCTCTTAACTTCTAAAAATCAGTAAACCATTTTCTTTACCCCTCTTAAGACGTTATACCTAACTCCCCATAAAGCTAGTATAACTCTTTTTAAAACCCATAAAGCCAAGTGTTAATCTTCTTTCAAAAATGGTTTCTTAACTCTATTGACGTACTTCAAGATTCTTATTATTCAGGCTTAAGTCAAAAGACATTGTCGTAAGACTACGTTCCGTTAACACACGTACGTCTACCGTACTATATATATATATTCTTAAAATATTTCAAGATTCTTATTATTCAGGCTTAAGTCAAAAGACATTGCCACACGTACGACTACCGTACTATATATATATTCTTTTAAAATACTTCATGCTCAAGAGTATAGGAAGAATCACATACCTCGCGACGATTATCGACTATAAGCAAAACGCTCCACGGCTATTACCCGGCTAGCCTTGTCCACCTTCTAAGTAGCACATGCTACTTGCAGAACATTCAACCAATTAAAGGTTATCAGTCTACTGTAAATACAGTCCTATGTAACTACAGTTTAATCTTCTACTTATTCTTCTGATGTGATACGGTTCAATTCTATTCTGTAATATCCTTCTATTACAGTTCAATTCTCTTCTATGAATCTTATATTCATTTCTATACTACTACAGTATGTAATTTCCAATTACAAAAGAAGGACAGTAGTATTTACCTCGATGAGCCCAAAATTATCCAAGTTTAACGTCGATCCTGAGCAACGTTTAGCTCCTACTCCGAGTGCTCCAATCCGCTCCAAACAACCCTTAGAAGTTCTACGCAACTTCTACTAAACACTTCAACCGACTATGACGGTTTTCCTTAGGGTTTCGTTTAGTGGCTAAAGGAAAGTATAATAGTATTTTTCGGGCTTTTCGTATAGAGGTAACCTTGGGAATACTACAAGGTATTTGGGCCAAGGTATTTGGGCATTATAACAATACTTGGAGTATTTCTATACCACAAAAGGGGTATTTATACGAGACAACTAGGCAGGGGTACCCTGCTAGGGCTAAAAGGGGAGGAGCCTCGGCCAAGGCTCACTCATGGGGGGGCTTGGACGAAACACAACTCTCAAAAGGGGAGGATTTTAACATTTAGAAATGATTTTGGATGAAGAATTTCATCAACAAAGGGGGTATTTATAGGTCAAGAAATGGCAACCAATGGCCAAGATTCTTCCAAGTGTTAGGCAAGTGTAGGGCTAGGATTAAGCCATGTGCACCTTATCCATCTACCACACCAACTTGCACAAAATATCCTACCAACTACACCCCACCCTTTCTTCCATTACCTTCAAAGTCTGCCATGTGAGGTGACACTTGTCACCCTCCCGTTGGTCCAAAATGTTTCGTCTCTCGGAAAAATCCGCAAAAATTATAAATGACATAGCCGGAATTTTCCCTTCGCAAGTTTAGTAAAACGTTTCGTCGAAAAACGATTCTTTTCGGCACTTGTGCACAAATTTCGAACCTATGCATACTTTAAGGCTCAAATTATATACGTAAGCCCTCACGTACATACTCTGGAAATACGGGGTATAACACCTCCGGAGAAACGGAGCTTCCCAAAACGCTGAACTGTGATCCTATGAGCGAGGATCGACGACTGGTGTACCTCTACCTGCGGCATGAACGCAGCCCCGGCGAGGTCGATCTTATCGCGACCGAACGGGCGTGGCGGTGCCTTACCCCGGGCACCCTAGTGATACAACATCAGAGTAATCAGCGGAATATAAAACAAGACATGAAGTGTAAAACAGTTATCTGAGAAAAGTTGCCTTTCGGCATGTATATATATATATATAAAAACTTAAATCCGAACAGTTACATCCCTTTTTCAAACTCTGCCCACAACAGTACTACAGACCTCTAAGAATGATATGACAACAATGGCGGGACAGGGCCCCGCCATACCCCTGAATGTAAGTACAACTACAGGACTTTACCATTAAGCTCTCCGAGAAACGGAGCTTCCCAAACGCTGAATCGTGATCCTAAGAGCGAGGATCGACGCATCGTGTACCTCTACCGCGGCATGAACGCACTTCCCGAAGGAGGTCGACAACAGTACCAAGTATGTGAAATCAAAATATCAGAAATGAAATCATAGTAGTCTATATAAAGCGAGACATGTATGATAACCAAACTACGATTCACAAAAATAAACAGTCATGTCAAGTCGTGACTCACGCCTCAAAGTCATCACTCAAATACAACTATGGGTCTCACGCACACAACATCAATCATGCGTGGAATACCTTCCTCATGCCGTGATCATGATATAAAAGCACCAAGGAATACACATGAACACCGTGTCCCACGTGTCATAATAAAATCGCACGGTAAGTACGAAGGCATAGCCGACTACTAAAACCTACAGTACCAACAAGGTCATAAATCGTATCATGAGATCTGTCTAGACCGCCACATGATCGGCCGACACTCGCGCGATATCTAATGTGCGCGTCTAGTCCGAACTTCCGCACTCCGCATAGGCCACCCAATGGCCCGCATGAGGTATTCCGCATCGAGGGTAGCTACTCCCGCAACGCCCCGTACTCGCATCCGCATGGCCACATGACCGCATGACCATAAAGGCCGCGCTAACTTGGAACTCTCGTAGCTCGCGCATAGGTCACGCACCGCGTGGTATTCTGGAATCATAGGTCACACAGACCCGCCTGAGTCTACCCCGCATCGGAGGGCAGCTTAACCCCCGGAATCATGTCAAGAGGTGAGTGATATAATACTAACATAACAGCTTATCGTTAAACAACATAAGCACGACAAGGGAAACCCCTTTACACAAACATCACAAGATACTAACACACGTAGCATCCTAACATGATTACTTATCAAATCAACAAGAAAGTATTACAAGGCTATCACAAACCAACACAATCAAGTTATTCACACAAGGTACTTTCTACTTTATGTTAACAAGTTCGGGTTTTTATCCCCAAAGTACTTCATACATTAACTCTTTAAAAGATGTGTTTCTTTCACAAAAGTCACACAATACCCGTAGTATAAAAATAGGGTGACTATCTTTTTAAGTAAACCAAAACACTTCCCTTTGTAAAATCAAGTAACAACATTATTTTCCAAACGTTCAAGTTTGCCTAATTTCAAATGCTCAAGTTTCTCATTTTCGAAAGGTTTCGTAGTTCATAGTTTTAATCACTTAATGATGTAATTCTCCTTTAAAACAATTTGAGAAACATATACCTTATATGTGAGTAGGTTATTCTTGTTTATAACAATCTTATTAACGCAGCCATGATCTAGGAAATGTAATATCATTTTGTCTCATCTTAGCTTCTATGCAGATGGAGGTTTCTACTGGTTTTAATAATACTTAATTAGTCAATACATTTCCCTTTATTAACGCTGCAGTGGTTTGTTCGATACTTATTCTGATTTCCAAATCGAAGAAACATTATCCCTTTTAAAACCAAGTACTCATTACTCACGAATGAGGTTTCACACATTTTAACAAAATTCATATTAATTCAATTAAGTCAAGTCTCTTATCTTTTAAGATCAAGTCTCTTAATTTCTAAAATCAATAAACCATTCTTTTTATCTCTCTTAAGCCGTTATACCTAACTTCCCATAAAGCTAGTATAACTCTTAAGCTTTTAAAACCAAGTATTACTCTTCTTTCAAAAACGGTTCTTAATTCTTTTGAAATACTTCCAGATTCTTATTATTCAGGCTTAAGTCAAAAGACATTGCCGTAAAACTACGCTCGCTAACACACGCACGCCGTACTATATAGATATTCTTTTAAAATATCATGCTCAAGAGGATAGGAAGAATCACATACCTCGCGACGATTATCGACTATTAGCAAAACGCTCCACGGCTATAACTCGGCTAGCCTTGTCCACCTTTCAAGTAGAACATGCTACTTGCAGTACTTTCAACCTATAAAGGTTATACAAGTCTATCAATGGCTAGACTACTCTGTAGAATATTCTAAGCAGTAGGTTCTCTATTTTACGGAAAAATCGGGCGAGACTTCCTGCCGTTAAGCTACACAAGTCATCAGTAAATACACCTATGTAAGTCTGATTTAATCTTCTTCTTTAATATTCTTCTGATGTGATTTCAGTTCAAGTCTTTTATGTAATATCCTTCTATTACAGTTCAATTCTCTTCTATGAATCTTATATTCATTTCTATACTACTACAGTATGTAATTTCCAATTACAATATAAGGACAAGAGTATTTACCTCGATAAGCCTAAAATTATCCAAGTTTAATGTCGATCCTGAGCAACGTTTAGCTCCTACTCCGGGTGCTCCAACCCGCTCCAAACAACTCTTAGAAGTTCTACGCAACTTTTTCTTAATACTTCAACCAACTGTGAAGATTTTCCTTAGGGTTTCGTTTTGTGACTGAAGGGAAGTATAATAGTATTTCTGGGCTTTTGGTATAGGTGTAACCTTGGAATACTACAAGGTATTTGGGCCAAGGTATTTTGGAATAGTAACAATACTTGGAGAATACTTTTCTACCAAGGGGGGGGGGGGTATTTTACGAGAGCTTCAAGGTAGGGGGTGTCACGACCCGTTCCGGGGCCCGTGACTGGTGCCTTAACCGGGCACCCAAGTAGTCATACATCAGAGTAATCAGCGAAACATAAGACAAGACAGGAAACATTATAAAAATAGAAACAGTTTATCTGAAGAAAAGCTTGCCTTTCGGCATATATATATAACCCAAGTTTTGTAGTTACATCCCAAATGTACAATAGGACTACAGACCTCTAAAGAAGTAAACCACTATGGCGGGACAGGGCCCCGCCATACCCTGAATGTACCAAACTATCTACAATACAGGGAGATCATACCCAAAAGTAGAGCCTCCGGAGAAGATGGAGCTCCTGACACCAAAGCAAAGATCCTAAGGATGTGGATCTAGCACTCGCTTTGCCCACCTGCAGCATGAACGCAGCCCCGGGGAGGTCGATCTAACAGTACCAAGTATGTGAAAATGTAAAGTACTTAAAATGAAATCAAGTATTTAAAACCATTTGCAAATAAAATCAGTTTAATTGCACATAGTGCCATACCACAAACAAGAACAATAATAGGTAAGGTGACGTGTCTTTTCTAGGCGCGAATGATCGAAGCAAGGCGATCGCCCATAGTATCATTATGTGTGCCTAATCTCGACTCCGCATCCGCATAGGTCACACAGACCCGCATGAGGTATTCTCGCACGGGGTAGCTAACCGGTACCCTCCGACTCCGCGATCGCATAGTCTCAATAGACCGCGTAGTCACACGGACCGCATAGGGCATCCGCGTCGGGATAACACCGGAATGATCAATCCTCGAACTCCGCACTCGCGTAGTCACATAGCATAGTGAGCCGTATAGACCGCATCAAGAGTGGCAAGCCCTCGGTATAACAAGTCAAGGGGGTAGGTGATATAATAACAGTACAACAGACTTACCGTTTAGCAACGTAAGCACAGCAAGAATGACCTCCTTTCACAACATTACAAGATACTAATACATTTAGCATCATAATATGTCTACTTATCAAACAATCTTACTACACTTAACAGAAATCAATACAAGGCTTTTATAAACAAACAAGTAAACAGTTCCTTTTATCTTTCTTAAGTTGTTATACCTAACTTCCCATAAAGCTAGTATAACTCTTAAGCTTTTTGTTTAAAAACCAGATATTACTCTCATGTTAAAAATGATTCAATATTCTTTTTGAAATACTTCAAGATTCTTATTATTCAGGCTTAAGTCAAAAGACATTGCCGTAAATACGTCGATTAACACGTATGCGTCTACGTACTATATATACTTTAAAATATATCATGCTTAAGAGTATAGGAAGAATCACATACCTTCTGAAAACCACGCCAAGTCGAATATGTCGCGCGAGTATCGACTATATAATATCAAATACGCCTATCAACGTCAGATCTGTATAAAGCTCTAAGCAGAGGGTTCTCTATTCTATGGAAATTTGGGCAGCACTTCCCTACCCGGTAAGCTATACAGTCTACTGTAAATACAGTCCTATGTGAGTACAGTTCAATTATTCTTCTTTTATACCCTTCTACTGTGATAACAGTTCAATTCTATTCTGTAATATCCTTCTAAGTATTTATACTTATTCCTATACTTCTACAGTATGTATTCTCTAATTACAAAAGAAGGATAAGTTTATTTACCTCGATAAGCCCAAAATTATCCAAGTATAAACGTCGATCCTGAGCGAGGTTTAGCTCCTAATTGCACGCTCCGATAGCTCCAAGGAACCCTTAGAAGTTCTTCACAACTTCTACTAAGTACTAAGGGATTTGGGCTAGGGTATTTTGGTATAGTAACTACACTTGGAAGACAACTTTTCTACCAAGGGAGGGGGGGTAGGTTTCGGCTAGCCTAGAGGGTTGCTTCGGCTAAGCTTCACTCAAGGGGAAGAAGGCTTGGACGAAAGGCTCACAAGGAGAGGGAGGATTTTCAAGACTTGGAGAAAGATTTGTGGATGAAGAACTCTTCATCTTAAGGGGGGTATTTATAGGTCAAGCCATGCCAACCAATGGCCAAGATGATGCCAAGTGCAAGGCAAGTGTAGGGTGAGGATTTAGGCAAGTGTCCTTATCCATCCACTACACAAATATCCTACCAACTCCATGCCCATCCATTCGGCCCTATTGCCGCCCCACGTCCATCAATGAGAGGGTGACAAGTGTCGCCCTCTCGTTGGTCCAAAAGGTTTCGTCTCTCGGAAAAATCCGCAAAAATTAGAAATGACATAGCCGGAATTTACCCTACGCGAGTCTTGTAAAACGTTTCGACGGAAAACGATTCTTTGTGTGAGTTGTGCCCAAAAAAAGTCCTAGGCCTAACTTTTAAGGCTAAACTTTCGTACGTACGCCCTCACGTACATACTCTGGAAATACGGGGTATAACATTCTCCCCTCCTTAGAAACATTCGTCCCGAATGTTCCTTCCCAAGACAGTTAACGATAAGGTTCTTCATAACTTAAACAGTTTGCAAATGCCACATACGGCCACAAAACAACACTTAGGCATATATGACAATTTTAAAAAAAAAAATTACAAGTAGGAAAGTGAATTACCTGGAGGTGTGGGGAATAGGTGAGGATACTTCTGCCTCATGTCCTCCTCGCCTTCCACATCATCTCCTCCTCGAGCTCGTTCTCCACAAGACTTTGCGGAAGCCACGTCCTTGGTCGCAGACGCCTAACTGACGATCGATTATCGCTATGGGAATCTCCTCATACGATAACCCGCCGGTCACTGGATATCGCCAATCGGGTGTACCTAGATGGATCCGATACATCTCCTCAAAGATAGAAACATGAAACACCGGATGCCGCCTCCGGATCGGACGGCGGATCAAAGGTAGGCAACCTTGCCTACCTCGCGGACAATCGATAGGGCCCGATGTACCTTGGTGAGTTTCCCTTTCCTCCGAATCTCATCACACCGCCATGGGTGACACCTTCAGAAAACCCAATCATCAACCTCGAACTCTGGATCTGCGACGACGATGATCTGCGATATGACTTTATCGACTCGAGTATCAAGAATCGCTCCGGATAAGCTTTACCTTATCCATCGCTGCGCACCGTCGGGTCCCACTAATCGTACTCGCCCACATCGAACCAGCCTATAGGCGATCCGCACTTCCTCCCATACAAGGCCTCATAAGGCGCCATCGAATCGGAGTGGTAGCTATTATTGTACGCAAACTCAACTAGAGGCAAATGATCCTCGGCTACCCTCGAAGTCAATAACACGGGCTCGCGGATATCCTCGCAGTGCGGATAGTGCGCTCTGCTGTCGTGCATGCGTGGATGGAATGCGATTACTCGTGCTCACTGCGTCCTAAACCCTTTCGGAAAGACCTCCGAAGTTAGCGTAACCGGGCTCCTTTGTGCGATATGATCGAAATAGGGACTCATGCGATCGACGATCTCTCGGATGTAAAGTCCGCATAATCCTCGGTGAAAGGTCGTCCGACGGAAGAAAGTGGGCTGATTTCACCACTGTCGACGATAATCCAAATAGAATCATGCTTCCTGGTGCGAGGTAATCCGTGATAAAGTCCATGCTGATTACCTCCCACTTCCGTGTCGGGATCTCTATCGTCGCAACAAACCACCGTGCCTCGGTGCTCTATCTTCACCGCGACAACATGGGCACCGAGCTACAAACTCGCAACGTCCTCTTCGCCATCCCACCAATACGGATCGGGCGTCGTGGTACATCTTGGTCGACCCCGGATGGATAGAGTAACGCGCGCTGTCTGCTTCTCCTAGAACCTGCTGCCGAAGTCGTGAAACATCTGGAACACACAACCTGTCCTCAAATCTTAGCACCCCATCAGGTGCTACCTCAAAAGGACCTTTCCTCACGTAAGAGTCGCATCACGATACGAATCAAAGCGGATCCTCGAATCGTTGCCTCTTCACCTCGCCGACGATGGAAGACTCGGCAACCTCACGAACTCTAACCCATCGCTATCGTAATCAATCAAACGGACACAAGGCTCGCTAATCGATGCAAATCACGAACCATGCCCTCTCTCTAGCCGCACATCCGATAGGCTCCCATCGACCTACGACTAAGGCATCGCCACAACATTGGCCTTCCGGGTGGTACAGATATCAACATCGTAATCCTTAAGCAACTCTAACCACCATCTGCCGTAAGTTCGGCTCCTCTGGTGAAGATATACCGGAGGCTCTTGTGGTGCGTATAAATATCCACGTGAACCCCATACAAATAGTGCCTCAGATCTTGGGCGTGAATCACCGCGCGACTCCAAATCATGGGTGGGGTAGTTCTCATGCTTCTTAAGTCGTCGGGATGCGTGCGCTATAACCTTGCCTGCTGCGTCAACACACATCCCAACCCGATGCGACGCATCACAATACACAACATAACCATCCGACCTCCGGAAGAGTAAGAACAGGCGGTCGTCGGTCTCTCTTCAAGAATCAAGAATCGAAACCCTGCCACAAACATCACCATCGAAACTTAGCCGTCTTACGAGTCGGCCTAGTCAATGGTTCATAGATAGAAGCAAACTTCTCTACGAACGGGCGATAATATCCTGCAAGGCCCGAATCGCGAACCTCGTCGGAGTAGGTCTAGGCCAAGTCTCGATCGCCTCGATCTTGGCGTATCCACTCGAATGCCATCGGCCCACAATATGCCCAAGAAAAGCCACGAAGTTAACCAAAACTCACATTTGGAAAACTTAGCGTATAGCTGCTGGTCGGAGAATCACAAGATCGCCAAATGCTCTGCGCATGCTCGCTCTGGCGAGAATAAACCAAGATATCATCAATGAACACTATCACAAACGTGTCCAAAATGGTTTGAACACTCGGTTCATCAAATCCATGAATACCACGAGCATTCGTCAACCCAAAGACATGACCACGATCTCATAATGCCCGTCTGGTCCGAATGCGATCTAGGGACATCCACCTCTCGACACGAACGATGATAGCCCGATCGCAGATCAATCTTCGAGAAATATCTCGCGCCAGAATGTCGAACAAATCATCAATCCCGGAAGGGTATCGTTCTTAATGGTCACCTTGTTCACCGTAATCAACACATGCGCAGCCCCGCCCTTCTTCTTCACGAACAATACGGCGCTCCCGGGGAGAAACACTAGGCTGATGAATCCTTCTCCAAAGAAATCTCGCACTGGTCTTTCAACTCTCTCAACTCGGCGGTGCCATTCACGTATGGCGGAATGGAAATAGGTGAGTGTCCGCAATACGTCATACAAAACTCAATCTCCTCTCGGGGAGGATACCCGAGGTCGTCTGGAAACACGTCGGGAACTCTCGACTCTGGGCGGCGAAAATCTGGTACCGCAGCCTTGATATCAAACACGAACGAGATGGTAGATATACCCCTTCGCACCATCTTCCTAGCCTTGAGGTAAGAAATAAACCTACCCTCAGCGTCTGATGTTCCTCTCACTCAACAACCGGCTCCTCAGGAAACTGGAACCGTACCACTCTCTCCCTGCAGTCTACATTGGCGTAGCAAGAAGCTAGCCAATCCATGCCCATGATCACATCGAAATCAGTCATGTCCAACTCTATCAAGTCGGCTGGTGCGACGATCGCATATAGTCATCGACAAGCCCTATATACCGCCGAGCTACCATGAATCACCATCGCGTAGCTACCTCGAAAGTCTATGGACTCGTGCTATATCCCTATCCTACTAGCAATAAGGGAGATATATGGGGCAGTAGAACCCGGATCTATCAAGGCATACACATCAAATCCAGAAACTGATAAAGTACCTGTGACAACATCAGGCGACGCCTCCTGATCCTGCCGGCTGGACAAGGCATATATGCGGTTCTGAGGACCGCGAATCGACCCGCGCCACGACCTGCCGCGACCTGGCCGCCCATGAGTACCACGCCTCGGCGAGTATCGTAGGAGATGATGAGCGGCAGCGGACCGTGGTGAGCCTACCACCGCGCCGCCCGGTCGGACAAACTCTCGCATAATGACCCTGCTGGCCACAAGTATAGCAAGCTCCCGGAGTAGTACTACAGCTCCCTGAATGGAATCTACCACAACGGGCACACTGAGCAGACCTCGATCGGTTAGCACCCTTGCTACCACAAGTCAAGTCTTGGGGCCCGACCGCCCCGAATGCTCTGGTGTGCAGAAATTGATGTAGGAGTGCTCGAGCGGTGTGGTGCAAATCTAGACGTCTGACGCCGCCCACCCCGAGGGCTACCAAAAGAACGGCCGTCTTGGCGCCTTCTTCTGGCGATATCTGTCTGCGCGTCGGTCTACGCTCGCGCATCAGTGCATGAGCTGCATACGTAATGTCCATGCTCGTCAAGAGACACCCGCACAAGACTCGACCATATAATCATCTAGCCCGGTGACGTAGCGGTGTACACGGTCCTCCATGTCTGCTACTAGCGCAGGGACATATCGAGCCAAAGAATCGAACTCGACATTGTACTCCCTAACTGTGCGCCCTCTCTGCCTCAGCAACAAAAATCTGTCGGCCCGTGCCCTCCTCATCTGCGGAGGCAAGAAGTGCGTGAGAAAAGCCTCCGAAAACTCATCCCATACTGCTGAGTGCATGCTCTCCTGAAAGCTCCACAAATCAAACGATCATTTGCGGTATCACGCAGCCGATGCGAACCGAAGGTCACGGACTCGGTCTCTGAAGCCTTGATCACCCGCATGATCCTCTGTAACTGACGGATGAACTCCTGCGGATCATCCTCAGGCCTCGACCCGTAGAACTCTGGCGGGCTACAACTCAGGAAATCTCGTAGCCTCAAACTATCTGCCCTCGGGTGAACCACGGCACGACCGGGGCTGGAATCTGCTGCATCGGCCTATCCTCATGCGGCCACAATCCTAGCCAATAGTGGGCCATCTCCTCAGACCCTAACTCCTCCGCCCTGTGCAAATGGGACGGGAGTGCAGTCTTGTAGTCTCTTTGGGGCGGCGGCGTCATGGAACTCGCCGTCTGGTATAGATCGGGCACGAGCCTCGTAACTCGGTGTCCTACTAGCGGCTCCTCATTTGCCTTGCCGCCCGGGCGGGTTGCCTTACGTGGAGGCATAATCATTATGAGAAAGGAATACGTTAGAGGGTCAACTTATAACACAACTCTAAGGCACGATCTCGAGTGAGAAGAATGGAAACCAATCCTAAATATCCTATAGCCTCACGATTATTGGTGTGGTGCACAACACGATAATCAGACTCTACTAGATACGGTGCTAGACACTTTCCGAGGATTAATCGCTCGATACCACTTTTGTCACGACCGTTCGGGGCGTGGATCGTGCCTACCCGCACCCAAGTAGTCATACATCGAGTAATCAATGGAACATAAGACAAGACAGAAACATTATAAAAATAAAGCAGTTTATCGAAGAAAAGCTTGCCTTTCGGCATATATATAACCCAAGTTTTGCGATTACATCCCAAATGTACAATAGACTACGCACCTTAAAAAAGTAAACCACTATGGCGGGACAGGGCCCCGCCATACCCTGAATGTACCAAACTATCTACAATACAGGGAGATCATACCCAAAAGTAGAGCCTCCGGAGAAGATGGAGCTCCTGACACCAAAGCAAAGATCCTAAGGATGTGGATCTAGCACCTGCTTGCCCTTACCTGCGATATGAACGCAGCCCCCCGAAGGAGGTCAGTACAACAGGTACCAAGTATGTGAAAATGTAAAGTACTTAAAATGAAATCAAGTATTTAAAACCATTTGCAAATAAAATCAGTTCAATTGCACATAGTGCCATACCACAAACAAGAACAATAATAGGTAAGCTGAACTGGTCTTTTCTAGGCCGCGAATGATCGAAGCAAGGCCAATCGCCCATAGTATCATTATGCGTGCCTAATCCTGGACTCCCGCAGTCCGCATAGGTCACACACAGACCCGCATGAGGTATTCCTCGCATCGGGGGTAGCTAACCCGTACTCTCCTGGACTCCGCACCGCATAGTCTCAATAGACCGCATAGTCACACGGATCGCGCATAGGGCATCCCGCGTCGGATAACACCGGAATGATCAATCTCGAACTCCGCACTCCGCATAGTCACATAGACTACATAGCCGTATAGACGCATCGGGTGGCAAGCCCTCGGTATAACAAGTCAAGGGTAGGTGATATAATAACAAGATAATGGACTTACCGCTTAGCAACGTAAGCACGCAAGAATGACCTCCTTTCACAACATTACAAGATACTAATACATGTAGCATCATAATATGTCTACTTATCAAACAATCTTACTACATAGAAATCAATACAAGGCTTTTATAAACAAACAAGTAAACAGTTCCTTTTATCTTTCTTAAGTTGTTATACCTAACTTCCCATAAAGCTAGTATAACTCTTAAGCTTTTTGTTTAAAAACCAAATATTACTCTCCTGTTAAAAATGATTCAATATTCTTTTTGAAATACTTCAAGATTCTTATTATTCAGGCTTAAGTCAAAAGACATTGCCGTAAAGTACGTCCAGTTAACACATGTACGTCTACCGTACTATATATACTTTAAAATATATCATGCTTAAGAGTATAGGAAGAATCACATACCTTCTCGGCGAAAACCACCTGCCAAGTCGAATATGTCGCGGGCAGAGTATCGACTATAATATCAACACGCCTATCAACGCCTGTCAGATCTTGTATAAAGCTCTAAGCAGAGGGTTCTCTATTCTATGGAAATTTGGGCAGCACTTCCCTACCCGGTAAGCTATACAATCTCAGTAAATACAGATCTATGTAGTCTGATTCAATTATTCTTCTTTATACCGCCTACCGTGATAACAGCTCAATTCTATTCAGAATATCCTTCTAAGTATTTATACTTATTCCTATACTTCTACAAAGATGTATTCTCTAATTACAAAGGAAGGATAAGTTTATTTACCTCGATAAGCCCAAAATTATCCAAGTATAAACGTCGATCCTGAGCGAGGTTTAGCTCCTAATTGCACGCTCCGATAGCTCCAAGGAACCCTTAGAAGTTCTTCACAACTTCTACTAAGTACTAAGGGATTTGGGCTAGGGTATTTTGGTATAGTAACTACACTTGGAAGACAACTTTTCTACCAAGGGAGGGGGGTAGGTTTCGGCTAGCCTAGAGGGTTGCTTCGGCTAAGCTTCACTCAAGGGGGGGGGGGGGGGGGGGGAAGAAGGCTTGGACGAAAAGGCTCACAAGGGAGAGGGGAGGATTTTCAAGACTTGGAGAAAGATTTGTGGATGAAGAACTCTTCATCTTAAGGGGGGTATTTATAGGTCAAGCCATGGCCAACCAATGGCCAAGATGATGTCAAGTGCAAGGCAAGTGTAGGGTGAGGATTTAGGCAAGTTTCCTTATCCATCCACTACACAAATATCCTACCAACTCCATGCCCATCCATTCGGCCCTATTGCCGCCCCACGTCCATCAATGAGAGGGTGACAAGTGTCGCCCTCTCGTTGGTCCAAAAGGTTTCGTCTCTCGGAAAAATCCGCAAAAATTAGAAATGACATAGCCGGAATTTACCCTATGCGAGTCTTGTAAAACGTTTCGTCGGAAAACGATTCTTTGTGTGAGTTGTGCCCAAAAAAACGTCCTAGGCCTAACTTTTAAGGCTAAACTTTCGTACGTACGCCCTCACGTACATACTCTGGAAATACGGGGTATAACAGGGGGGGGAGATATCTCTCGGCCAAGGGGGCCTCACGAAAGGGGGGAGGGGGAGGCTTGGACGAAAACACTACACTAAGGGGGAGAGGGCTTTCAAGACTTAGAAACCATTGTGAGGATGAAGAAGTCTTCACAAAGGGAGGGGGTATTTATAGGGAAACGAATGGCCAAGATCAAGCCAAGTGGTGGGCAAGTGTAAGGTCAAGATTTGGACAAGTGTTTGTGGGTCCCACTTGCTCATCAACTACACAAAATATCCTACCAACTCCAAGGCTTCAATTCGTCCCATTGACGCCCACAAGTCCGCCAATTAGAGGGTGACAAGTGTCGCCCTCTCGTTGGTGCAAAATATTTCATCTCTCGGAAAAATCCGCAAAAATTATAAATGACATAGCCGGAATTTTCCCTTCGCAAGTTTTGGAAGACGTTTCGTCGGAAAACGATTCTTTTCGTGTGTTGTGCACAAAATTTTTGGTCCTAGCCTAACTTAAGGCTTAAACTTTTATACGTACGCCCTCACGTACATACTGTGGAAATACGGGGTATAACATTCTCCCCTCCTTAGAAACATTCGTCCCGAATGTTCCTTCTCAAGACGGATAACGATGAAGTTCCTCTTAACTTAAACAAGTTGCCAATGCCACACATGGCCACAAAATAACACACGCTCCAATACTTAATCCAAGTCTACGAGGAATCACCTCTAACATCACAAAGGCTTCCACCCAAAGTCTAAACGATACTCCCTTAAGAAACGATCACTTTTATCCTCTTAACATATGTTCACTTCTTCCCTTACTCGTCGTACCGTTCTCGTACACTCGAACCCTTCCTCATACCTTACCACATTTCTGTTACTGCTTCAGTTTCCAAATCTCTGGGTTACTACCTCCCACTTGGTCATCATTACTGGGAACAATCTGTATGGATCTCTGATACTTTTCCGAACATAGCAACATGAAAGACCGGACGCACTGCCTCCCACGTCGGACGGCAATGCTAACTATAGGCAACCTGGCCTATTCTTCACATGACCTGAAAAAGCCCAAAGTAACTCGGGCTAAGTTTCCTCTGTTTTCCAAAACTCGTCACACCCTTTCCGGGGTGGTACCTTCAAGACCCACCGCCTACAGACTCCAAGCGCCGCCGATTATCCGCACGACTTCTGTTGACTCTGAGCTGCCAATGACCTCTCCTGGATAAGCTTCACCCTATCCACATCCTGCCGAAACAAGTATGAACCAACTATCTGAACCTTGCCAACCTCGAACCAATCGACCGGCAACTTACACTTCCGCCCCTACAAGGCGTCATAAAGCGACATCCGAATACTGAAATGGTAGCTATTAAAAACTCCTCAACAGAGGCAATCATCCTCACGCCTACCCTCGAAATCCAAACACGGCCGAGGCGAACGCGATCGAGACTCACTGAGTTCCTAACCCGCTCGTAAAACTTCGGAACAAGAAATAGCCATAACGGGCTTCACTGTCATAAGGTGAAAGTAGGCACCTCGTGCAGCCTTACAACCTTTCTGATATAACATCTCGCATAACCCTCTGCCGAGTACACGGTCCTGACTGAAAGATAAGATGGGCTGACCTCATCGGCCGACTACTGGTCGAACGCATCCACGAACTCGTACGATGGTTAACTAAACTTGGGCCTAACACCCTCGTGACCCTATCACAAAGCGGGACCACCCCAAACTGACCCCACCACCATACAGGCCGCGGGTTGACCCGCAATCGGTCCTCAACCCGGCCCGCTATCGTGCCAAACTCTTGTTCCCCGATCCGGAACAATCTCACAGTCAAGTCATGAAAACCTAGCGGTCTTCTTAGCTCAACTACCCTCTTTCATTTCACACTACTCAGGGTCAAACATAAAAAAAAAATATAAATCTCTAACTCGAGCTGGCCTTGCCTCTAAGGTATCCACGTATAAAACTCTAAGGCTCACACTTTCCTTATCCCCAATCTTACCTTTTTAACTAACCATGATTTCTAATCACAATTATCACAATGCTATCTGAACATAACACTTAAGATATACTCATCTTATCACACATACAATCTCTAGAGGGTTAAGGATATACCTGTATCTATCGCTTCACTACCTCCGTCGTCCAATCAATCACCTGCTGCAAGCATAACAAGTTGTCGAAGAAGTACGACACTCCCCACAATGACACTTACCACAATGGCCACACCGAGGTGGGGGTGGCCTCCTCTGGCTAACACCCCTTCCTCTCCGAACTATCAATCCGCAATCGATCCGTAGGTGAGTCCTCCTTCGCATCCTCCTACTAGGACATCCTTTCGACACACGGCCCCGACGGCCGCAGTAAAACAAGCATCAACAAAAGATGACATTCCCGGGATGGCCGTCACTGCGTGAATACTGGGAAAATCAATCGGTGGCCGACTACGTGTATCGTGCACTAAGCCCGGAGCTTTGACCAACTCCTGCATACCGAACGTCCCGAACCCGCGAGGACCACTGCTGCCGGCGCATATCGATCTCTTCTTGAGGCGATTCGCATCGAAGTTACAAAAGGACCCGCCGACCGCCTCTTCACGATCTTCGTTAATCCGCCGATCTCTACGTTCCTCTGCGTCGCGCGATAAGCTGTCTGCGCAATATCCATGCCCGATCAAGAGCTACTTTTGCACAACCTTTCTTTAGATAGTCATCAAGACCCGTGATATATCGCGCACTCTATACTCTGGTAGCTACATCCTTAGCTAGTAACAGGTCGCTCTTTGCAATCTATACTTCGCCATCGGGTCGTAACTGGAAGGTGTAAATGTCATGGCCGCAGAGGAATCGCCGCCGTGCTAAACTCACGGGGCTAGCGACGAGCGTAACTCCCGAACGAAGCACCACCCTGTGTGATGATTGGGCCTCGTGCCTCAGAATCCTCTCGTGTTTCACTCGTAGCTCCGCTTTGCCCTTCTTCTCGGGCGGACGCCTTACGCGAGGTATAACGGTAGTGGAAAGAAATACGTTAGGGTCCAACTTATAACACACTCTAAGCACGATCTCGAGTGAGAAGAATGGAAACCAATCCTAAATATCCTATAGCCTCTCGATTATTGGTGGTGCACAACACACCGATAATCAAGACTCTACTAGATACGGTCAGAGACACTTTCCGAGGATTAATCGCTTCGATACCACTTTTGTCACGACCAACTCAACCCGTGGATCGTGCCTACCCCGCACCCTGGTGATACAACATCGAGTAATCGGCGAATATAAAACAAGACATGAAGTGTAAAACAGCTTATTCGAGAAAAGTTGTCTTTCTGCATGTATATATATATATAAAAACTTAAATCCAAAGCTACATCCCTTTTTCAAACTCGCCTACAACAAGATTTCTGCACTTCTAAGAATGATATGACAACAATGGCGGGACAGGGCCCCGCCATACCCCTGAATATAAGTACCTACAACTACAGGGGACCATACCACTGTTAAGCCTCCGGAGAAACGGAGCTTCCCAAACGCTGAACTGTGATCCTAAGAGCGAGGATCGACGATCGTGTACTTCTACCGCGCAGATGAACGCAGCTTCAAGGAGGTCAAGATAACAGTACCAAGTATGTGAAATCAAAATATCAGAAATGAAATCATAGTAGTATATATAAAGCAGAGACATGTATGATAACCAAACTACAGCTCACAATAAATAAGCAGTCATGTCAAGTCAGGGACTCACGCCCTCAAAGTCATCACTCAAATACAACTATGGGTCTCACGCCCACAACATCAATCATGCCCGTGGAATACCTTCCTCACTGCCGGCAGTCTATGATATAAAAGCACCAAGGAATACACATGAACACCAGGTCCCACCTGTGTCATAATAAAACCGAACGGTAAGTAATGCAGGCATAGCCGACTACTAAAACTCACGCATCAACAAGGTCATAAATCAGATCATGAGATCCGTCTGCACCGCCACATGATCGGCCGCCACTCGCCCGCAGATCTAATGTGCGCGTCTAGTCCTAGAACTTCCCGCAGCCCCGCATAGGCCACCCAATGGCCCGCATGAGGTATTCCCGCATCGAGGGTAGCTACTCCCGAACGCCCCGACTCGCATCCGCATGGCCACATAGACCGCATGACCATAAAGGCCGCACACTAACTCGAACTCGTAGCTCCGCATAGGTCACACTGCACCGCATGAGGTATTCTCGAATCATACGTCACACGCACTACCGAGTCTACCCCAGACGGAGGGCCTAACCCCTAATCATGTCAAGAGGTGAGTGATATAATACTAACATAACAGCTTATCGTTAAACAACATAAGCACAACAAGGGAAACACCTTTACACAAACATCACAAGATACTAACACACGTAGCATCCTAACATGATTACTTATCAAATCAACAAGAAAGTATTACAAGGCTATCACAAACCAACACAATCAAGTTATTCACACAAGGTACTTTCTACTTTATGTTAACAAGTTCGGATTTTCATCCCCAAAGTACTTCATACATTAACTCTTTAAAAGATCCGTTTCTTTCACAAAAGTCACACAATACCCGTAGTATAAAAATAGGGTGACTATCTTTTTAAGTAAACCAAAACACTTCCCTTTGTAAAATCAAGTAACAACATTATTTTCCAAACGTTCAAGTTTGCCTAATTTCAAATGCTCAAGTTTCTCATTTTCGAAAGGTTTCGTAGTTCATAGTTTTAATCACTTAATGATGTAATTCTCCTTTAAAATAATTTGAGAAACATATACCTTATATGTGAGTAGGTTATTCTTGTTTATAACAATCTTATTAACGCAATCATGATCTAGGAAATGTAATATCATTTTGTCTCATCTTAGCTTCTATGCAGATGGAGGTTTCTACTGGTTTTAATAATACTTAATTAGTCAATACATTTCCCTTTATTAACGCTGCAGTGGTTTGTTCGATACTTATTCGATTTCAAATCAAGAAACATTATCCCTTTTAAAAACCAAGTACTCATTACTCACGAATGAGGTTTCACACCTTTTTAACAAAATTCATATTAATTCAATTAAGTCAAGTCTCTTAACTTCTAAAATCAATAAACCATTCTTTTTATCTCTCTTAAGCCGTTATACCTAACTTCCCATAAAGCTAGTATAACTCTTAAGCTTTTAAAACCAAGTATTACTCTTCTTTCAAAAACGGTTCTTAATTCTTTTGAAATACTTCCAGATTCTTATTATTCAGGCTTAAGTCAAAAGACATTGCCGTAAAACTACGCTCGCTAACACACGCACGCTCACCGCATACTATATATATATTCTTTTAAAATATCATGCTCAAGAGGATAGGAAGAATCACATACCTCGCGACGATTATCGACTATTAGCAAAACGCCCACGCTATAACCCTGAGCCTTGTCCACCTTTCAAGTAGAACATGCTACTTGCAGTACTTTCAACCTATAAAGGTTATACAAGTCTATCAATGGCTAGACTACTCTGTAGAATATTCTAAGCAGTAGGTTCTCTATTTTACGGAAAAATCGGGCAGTACTTCCCTACCCGTTAAGCTACACAAGTTCATCAGAATACAAATCCTATGTAAGTACAGTTTAATCTTCTTCTTTAATATTCTTCTATTGTGATTTCAGTTCAAGTCTTTTCTGTAATATCCTTCTATTACAGTTCAATTCTCTTCTATGAATCTTATATTCATTTCTATACTACTACAGTATGTAATTTCCAATTACAATATAAGGACAAGAGTATTTACCTCGATAAGCCCAAAATTATCCAAGTTTAATGTCGATCCTGAGCAACGTTTAGCTCCTACTCCGGGTGCTCCAACCCGCTCCAAACAACCCTTAGAAGTTCTACGCAACTTCTTCTTAATACTTCAACCAACTGTGAAGATTTTCCTTAGGGTTTTGCTCAGGATCAAGGAAGTATAATAGTATTTCGGGCTTTTGGTATAGGTGTAACCTTGGAATACTACAAGGTATTGGGCTAAGGTATTTTGGAATAGTAACAATACTTGGAGAATAGTTTTCTACCGGGGGTATTTTACGAGAGCTTTAAGGTAGGGAGATATCTCTCGGCCATGGGCCTCACGAAAGGGGAGGAGGCTTGGACGAAACACTACACTGGGGAGAGGGCTTTCAAGACTTAGAAACCATTGTGAGGATGAAGAAGTCTTCACAGTGCGGGTATTTATAGGAAACCAATGGCCAAGATCAAGCCAAGTGGTGGGCAAGTGTAAGGTCAAGATTTGGACAAGTGTTTGTGGGTCCCACTTGCTCATCAACTACACAAAATATCCTACCAACTCCAAGGCTTCAATTCGTCCCATTGACGCCCACAAGTCCGCCAATTAGAGGGTGACAAGTGTCTCCCTCTCGTTGGTCCAAAATATTTCATCTCTCGGAAAAATCCGCAAAAATTATAAATGACATAGCCGGAATTTTCCCTTCGCAAGTTTTGGAAGACGTTTCGTCGGAAAACGATTCTTTTCGTGTGTTGTGCACAAAATTTTCGGTCCTAGCCTAACTTAAGGCTTAAACTTTTATACGTACGCCCTCACGTACATACTCTGGAAATACGGGGTATAACAAGTACAACAGGTACCAAGTATGTGAAACTGAAAGATACTCTAAATGAAATCATAATAGTCTATATAAAACAGAAGACATATATGATAACCAATTTACGATACACAATATGTAAGCAGTCATGTCAAGTCAGGGACTCACGCCCTTAAAGTCACCACTCAAATATAACCATGGGTCTCATGCCCACAATATCAATCATGCCCGTGGAATTCCTTCCTCACTGCCGGCAGTCCATGATATAAAAGCACCAAGGAATACATATGAACACCAGGTCCACCTGTGTCATAATAAAACCGTACGGGGTAAGTACGAAGGCATAGCCGACTACTAAAACCCACAGTACCAACAATGCTATAAAACTGTATCACGAGGTATTTCTGCATCCGCCACATGATCGAAGTTGCCACTCGCCTCGTGATCAATGCGCGCGTCTAATCTCGAACTTACCGCACTCGCGATAGCCACCTAGGCCCGCATGAGGCATTCCCGCATCGAGGGTAGCTACTCCTGCATCGCCCCGACTCGTAGTCCGCATGGCCACATGCACCGCATGAGGTATTCCCCGCACACTAACTCGAACTCGTAGCTCCGCATAGGTCCCCGACCCGCATGAGGCATCCTCGACGGGGCAGCTTAACCCCTGTATATCATGTCAAGAGGTGAGTGGTACAATACTAACATAACGGCTTATCGTTAAACAACATAAGCACAACAAGGGAAACCCCTTTACACAAACATCACAAGACACTAACACACGTAGCATCCTAACATGTCTACTTATCAAACCACCTTACTACACTTTCCAGAAATCAATACAAGACTTTCATAAACAAATAAGCAAACCGTTCCTTCTATCTTCCTTAAGTCGTTATACCTAACTTCCCATAAAGCTAGTATAACACTTAAGCTTTTAAAAACAAGTATTTCTTTTCTTTCAAAAATGGTTAATAACTCTTTTGAAATACTTCAAGATTCTTATTATTTAAAACTCAAGTCAAAAGACATCAAAGTAAAACCAAAACGATTTCCATACCTTCTTTTAAAACAAAGGCACTTTTCCTTTAAAAGTCAAGTAGCAATATACTTTTTAAACCAAGTGTCTTACTCTTTTAAAAACAAGTAACCTATACCTTTAAGTCAAGTTACTTCTCCTTTCCCAAAATCAAGTTGTTTATAAGTCAAGTTATCATTTTAAATCCAATGATAAAACCATTCTTATTTTCGAAATCAAGATAACTTTATTCTTTAAAAGACCACACACCCATTACTCATGAGTGAGGTTTTACAACTTTTTAACCTAATTCAAGTCCTTCATATTTCATAACAAGTCACTTAACTTTGGAATCAAGTCAAGGACACAAAAGGAAAGTCAAATTCCTTTAAACACACGTGCGTCTACCGCACTAAATATATTTCACAAATATCATGCTAGAAAGGATAGGAAGAGGTTCACATACCTCGCGACGATTATCGACAATTAGCAAAACGCTCCAAAGTACTCTAACCTTGCTCGCCCTTTCCACCCCTCAAGTAGAACACGCTACTCGTAGTACTTCAACCTATAATGGTCATAAAACGTCTATTAACTTCTAGCTCTCTTCGTAGAACAATTTTAAGTACCAGGTTCCTTATTCTACGGAAAATTCGGCCCCCCCCCCCCCCCCCCCCCCCCCGCAACCACATAAATCTCCTCCTCTAACGAGGCCTGCTACCAAACCAACAATCCCAGGGGGGGTTACACGTCTAACCGGACGTGTACAATTCTACTCCACAATAATACTACAAGTCTCATCAGAATACAAATCTATGTAAATACAAGTTCAATTCTTATCCATAATCATTCTACATATAGTATACTCAACTATACATTACTACAACATGTAATTTCCAATTACACAGGGGATAAAGATCATTACCTCGATAAGCCTAAAATTATCCAAGTTTTAAGTCGATCCCGAGCAACGCTTAGCTCCACTTCCTTACGCCCAACCCGCCTCCAAGAAACCCTTAGAAGTTTCTAAACAACTTCTCTTAACACTTCATCTAAGCTATGAAGATTTTTCTGTGGCTTCATTTTTCGACTAAAGGAATAAAGTAGAATTTCCTGCTCCTAGTATTGAAATAACTTGGAATACAACTAGGGATACTAGGCTAAGTCTTTTGGGATTTTTCAATAATACTTAAAGTATTTCTACACCAAGAGGAGGGGACGAGAACAAGGCTAAAGGAGTGGGGTATTTTTGCCTCAAGACTTAAGTGTGGATGATATGAAGTCTTCAACTAAGGGGGTATATATAAGAATCAAGGGTCAAGATTAATGCAAGTGTGGTGAGGATGGGTACACGTGTGTGGGTAGTTGGCCAACCAAGTGTCCACCACAAAATGGGACAAGTGGCTTGCCACTGTCCCTCACCTACCGCCCGCCGTGTCCCACAATGATTCGCCACACGGCCACTGGGTGACACGTGTCGCCCCTACTCGTCCAAAATATTTTATCTTTCAAAATATCCAAATGCCAAAATCCAAAAATAAAGCTGCCCACAAAACCAGAATTCTCCCGTGGGCCCCACGTGACCAATTTCGGAAATAAAATTCCATAATTCTCAAATATTCCAAAAAGTCCGAATACCAAATCTGGGAATCCAATTCCCATTAACGAACATTTTTCCTTCTCAAAATTCGGAAACTTTTCCGTCGAAAAATCACATCTTTCTCCCTTTCCAATTTTAATGTCGTATTTACGTACGTACGTCCTCATATACATACTCTGGAACTACGGGATGTAACATTCTTCCCCCCTTAGAAACATTCGTCCCAAATGTTCCTTCTAAGCCTCCAAACATACCTGTCGGTATAGTCTTCCCTATTATGCTTACGAAACCAATTATGCCATACATGGCCATAATACAACCCACGCGCAAAACTCAATCCAAGCTAACGAGGAATCACCTCTAACGTGTATAACAATACAAAAACTTCCACCCATGGTCCAAAGGATACTTCCATCTTCTTAACACACCTTAGCCTCTTTTCTTACTCGTCGTACCTTCCTCGTACACTCGAACTCTTCCTAGAATACTTACCACATTTCGCCATCGCTTGGGCCTCAAAATCTCGGTTACTATCACCAACTTGGTCATCATTAATCGAAAAAATCCTCTGGAGGATCTCGATACTCTTCCAAACATAGCAACATGGAATACCGGACGTCGCCTCCTAAGTCGGACGCGGTGCTAACTTACAGCAACCCGCCTATTCTACAAACGATCCAAATGCCCAAAGTACCTCGCTAAGTTTCCCGCTTCCAAATCTCGTCACACCCTTCCGGTGGTACCTTCAAGAAGACCCACCGCCAACTCGAACTCCAAGTGTCGACGCCGATTATCCACACGACTTCGCTGACTCGAGCCGCTAATAACTTCTTCTCGATAAGCTTCACCTTATCCACATCCTGCCAAACAAATAGGGACCAACTATCCAACCTTGCCAACATCGAACCAATCGATCAAGAACCTATACTTCCGCCCATACAAGGCTTCATAAGGCACCATCCGAATCGAAATGGTAGCTATTATAATACTCACTCAACAAGAGGCACATAATCCTCACCGCTACCCTCAAATCAAAACACCGCCCGAGGTGAATGCACATCGAGACTCACCGAGTTCCTAACCCGCTGTAAAACCTCTAGAAACAAAAAGAAATAGCCAAACCGGGCTCTCATCGTCATTATAAAATAAAAGTAGTAACCCCTGCAGTAGCCTTACAACCTTCCCCGATAACATCTCGCATAACCTCCGCCGAGTAAACCGCCCTAATCGAAAGACAAGATGGGCTGACCTCATCGCCCGCCATCGGTCGAACGCATCCACGATCTCGCATTTACGGTTACCTAATCTTGGCCTAACACCCGTGACTTATCATCTAGCTGACCACCTCAAACCGACCCCACCACATTCCGGCCGCGTTGACTCGCGATATGGCCTCAACCCGACCCACTTCAGACTAAACTCGCTCTCGATCCGAACAATCTTACGATTCACGCCATGAAAGCTACCACTTCCATCTCACACTACCATGGAATTATCTCACAATATATATCACGCATACCAAGTACTTGACAAGGACCAACCGTAAAAATCATCCACTCGTGACGGCCTTGCATCCAAGGTCCCAAATCATATAAATTCTAAGGCTCCCATTTCTCGCCCCCTGACTTACCCTTTTCAATCGCCCATATTTTCTAATCACAACTTACACAATGCTAACCTAACATAGCACTCACATATCTACCATAACGACCTAAACAAGTCTTTTAAGGTCAAGATATCTCTCAGAACTCATCGCTCACTTTCCCTTTGCCGCTCTAATCAAATCCTCGCTCATTGGCGCATAACTACAGATGGTGATGAACCACCATCGATCCCGGCTGAGTCGTAACATCCGCGCCACCTCTGTTCGGACAATTTCTCGCAAAATGGCCCTGCTGGCCGCAAGCCTAACAAGCTATCTAAGTAGTACGACCCTCCCCATAAGAACACCTACCACAACGGCCATACCGAGGTGGGGGTGGCCTCCTCTGGCTAACACCCCTTCCTCTCCGATCCACTGAATCCGCAACTGACCTGGTAGGCTAAGTCATCCCACCTGTATCCCTCCTCCTAGGACATTCTCTCTTACACGGCCCGACGTACGTAAAACAAGCATTAGTAAAAAGACGACATTTCTGGATGACGTCACCACATAGTGAACACTGAGGGAAAACTGAATCTGGCTGCTAGAACCTATGCAAATCTGTGAACCGAAACCCCGAGTCTCAAGTCCGCGAGGACCACTCAGATCGGCGGAGGCGCATAACCGCTGCCGGAAGGTCCGCCTCGAAAGTTACCATAGGACTCGCTGCTCGCCCTCTTCGCCGATTGGTTAATCCGCCGATCTCCACGCTCGATCACTGCGCGTAAGCTCAGACGCGGCAATGTCCATGTTCGATCAAGAGCTACTCTTGTACAACTCTCTCGCTAGATAATCGTCATGTCTCGTGACATATCGGTGTACTCTATCCTCCATGTTCGCCACTAATGCGGGACATAATGAGCCAATAAGTCAAACTTATATCAGTATTCCCGAACCGCCCGCCTGCTCGCCTCAACCTCTAAATCTATCTCGCCGAGCTCTCCTCATCCGCGAGGGCAAGAAGTGTGTAAGAAATGCCTTCGAGGTCTTGATCACTTTCACGATCCACCGCAATCGCCGAATAAACTCGATAATCTTCCTCGCCTCAATCCATAGAACTCGGATCGCAACTCAAGAAGTCCCAAATCTCAACTATCGGATCTAGGGTGAACTATCGTACTACGGAACCACCGACTCTCGTTCTCATTCCTACCACCGGACTAGCTAGTAATCGGGCCATCTCTTTGTAACTCATATCCTCCGTTCTCGCCGGGACTAGAGGCTCAGTATCGTGGTCTCGTGAGCTACCGCCATCGCTCTAAAACTCTCTCGGGCGGCGCCGCAGAACTCCCGAATGAGCGTTGTCTCGATAATGACCGGGCTCGTGCCTCGTAACCCTCTCGTGTTCTACTCGCAGCCTCTCGCTCCTCGCCTCGGGCTATGGTTGCGTAGAGGCATAACGGGTGAAAAGAATACGCCGAGGAGTCCAACTTATAACACGACTCTAAGGCACGATCTCGAGTGAGAAGAATGGAAACCAATCCTAAATATCCTGCAGCCTCTTGATTATAAGTGTGGTGCACAACACACCGATAATCAAGACTCTACTAGATACGGTCTGTAGACACTTTCCGAGGATTAACTGCTCTGATACCACTTTTGTCACGACCCGACCCCGGGCCCGTGACTGGTGCCTTACCCCGGGCACCCTAGTGATACAACATCAGAGAAAAATCAGCGGAAATAAAAGCTTACACATGAAACAAGATATACAATAATGAAATAAGAAAACAGGCTAACCAAAACGGTTACCTTTCTGAATATATAAATAAAACTTGAACCCGAACAGTTACATCCCTTTTACAAACTCTGCCACAACAATACTACATACCTCTAAGAATGTTATAACAATGACGGGACAGGGCCCCGCCATACCCCTGAATGTAAGTACCTACAACAACAGGGGACCATACCAAAGATAAGCCTCCGGAGAAACGGAGCTTCCCAAAACGATGAACTGTGATCCTATGAGCGAGGATCGACGACTGGTGTACCTCTACCTGCGGCATGAACGCAGCCCCCCGAAGGAGGTCAGTACAACAGGTACCAAGTATGTGAAACTGAAAGGTACTCTAAATGAAATCATAATAGTCTATATAAAACAGAAGACATATATGATAACCAATTTACGATACACAATATGTAAGCAGTCATGTCAAGTCAGGGACTCACGTCCTTAAAGTCACCACTCAAATATAATCATGGGTCTCATGCCCACAATATCAATCATGCCCGTGGAATTCCTTCCTCACTGCCGGCAGTCCATGATATAAAAGCACCAAGGAATACATATGAACACCAGGTCCACCTGTGTCATAATAAAACCGTACGGGGTAAGTACGAAGGCATAGCCGACTACTAAAACCCACAGTACCAACAATGCTATAAAACTGTATCACGAGGTCTTTCTAGACCGCGCCACATGATCGGAGCCGCCACTCGCCTCAAGATCAATGTGTGCGTCTAATCTCGAACTTACCGAAGCTCGCGATAGCCACCAGGCCCGCATGAGGCATTCCCCGCATCGAGGTAGCTACTCCGGCATCGCCCCGACTCTCGTAGTCCGCACGGCCACATAGATCGCATGAGGTATTCCCGCACACTAACACGAACTCGTAGCTCCGCATAGGTCCCCTGGACCCGCATGAGGCATCCCTCGCATCGGGGGGCAGCTTAACCCCCGGTATATCATGTCAAGAGGTGAGTGGTACAATACTAACATAACGGCTTATCGTTAAACAACATAAGCACAACAAGGGAAACCCCTTTACACAAACATCACAAGACACTAACACACGTAGCATCCTAACATGTCTACTTATCAAACCACCTTACTACACTTTCCGGAAATCAATACAAGACTTTCATAAACAAATAAGCAAACCGTTCCTTCTATCTTCCTTAAGTCGTTATACCTAACTTCCAATAAAGCTAGTATAACACTTAAGCTTTTAAAACCAAGTATTTCTTTTCTTTCAAAAATGGTTAATAACTCTTTTGAAATACTTCAAGATTCTTATTATTTAAAACTCAAGTCAAAAGACATCAAAGTAAAACCAAAACGATTTCCATACCTTCTTTTAAAAGTCAAGTAGCAATATACTTTTTAAACCAAGTGTCTTACTCTTTTAAAAACAAGTAACCTATACCTTTAAGTCAAGTTACTTCTCCTTTCCCAAAATCAAGTTGTTTATAAGTCAAGTTATCATTTTAAATCCAATGATAAAACCATTCTTATTTTCGAAATCAAGATAACTTTATTCTTTAAAAGACCACACACCCATTACTCATGAGTGAGGTTTTACAACTTTTTAACCTAATTCAAGTCCTTCATATTTCATAACAAGTCACTTAACTTTGGAATCAAGTCAAGGACACAAAAGGAAAGTCAAATTCCTTTAAACACACGTGCGTCTACCGCACTAAATATATTTCACAAATATCATACTAGAAAGGATAGGAAGAGGTTCACATACCTCGCGACGATTATCGACAATTAGCAAAACGCTCCAAAGTACTCTAACCTTGCTCTCCCTTTCCACCCCCTCAAGTAGAACACGCTACTCGTAGTACTTCAACCTATAATGGTCATAAAACGTCTATTAACTTCTAGCTCTCTTCGTAGAACAATTTTAAGTACCAGGTTCCTTATTCTACGTAAAATTCGAAGACCTCCCCGCAACCACATAAATCTCCTCCTCTAACGAGGCCTGCTACTAAACCAACAATCCCAGGGGGGGTTACACGTCTATCCGGACATGTACAATTCTACTTCACAATAATACTACAAGTCTACTGTAAATACAGTCCTATGTAAATACAGTTCAATTCTTATCCATAATCATTCTACATATAGTATACTCAACTATACATTACTACAACATGTAATTTCTAATTACAATAGGGGGATAAAGATCATTACCTCGATAATCCCAAAATTATCCAAGTTTTAAGTCGATCCTGAGCAACGTTTAGCTCCACATCCTTACGCTCCAACCCGCTCCAAGCAACCCTTAGAAGTTTCTAAACAACTTCTCTTAACACTTCATCTAAGCTATGAAGATTTTTCTAGGGCTTCATTTTTCGACTAAAGGAATAAAGTAGAATTTCCGGGCTCCTAGTATTGAAATAACTTGGAATACAACTAGGGATACTAGGCTAAGGCTTTTGGGATTTTTCAATAATACTTAAAGTATTTCTCTACACCAAGAGGGAGGGGGGACGAGAACAAGGCTAAAGGGAGGGGGTATTTTTGCCTTGGAAGACTTAAGTGTGGATGATATGAAGTCTTCAACTAAGGGGGGGGAGGGGTATATATAGAAGAATCAAGGGTCAAGATTAATGCAAGTGTGTGGTGAGGATGGGTACATGTGTGTGGGTAGTTGGCCAACCAAGTGTTATACCCCGTATTTCCAGAGTATGTACGTGAGGACGTACGTAGAAAATTTAAGCCTTAAGGATTGGCAAGAATCGAAATTTGTACACAAGTGCCGAAAAGAGTCGTTTTTCGACGAAACGTTTTACTAGACTTGCGAAGGGAAAAATACGGCTATGTCATTTTTAATTTTTGCGGATTTTTCCGAGAGACGAAACATTTTGGACCAACGGGAGGGTGACATGTGTCACCCTCACATTGGAAGCAATTGGGGCGGCAAGATGGACGATTGGGGTCAAGGGAGGTTGGTAGGATATTTTGTGCAAGTTGTTGTGGTAGATGGATAAGGTCCACATGGTTAAAATCTAGCCCTACACTTGCCTTACACTTGGATTGATCTTGGCCATTGGTTGGCCATTGCTTGACCTATAAATACCCCTCTAAGTTGAAGACTTTCTTCATCCTCACTTGAGCATTTCTCTAAGTCTCAAACTACTCCCTCCCTCTTGAGTTTCGTCCGCCACACCCCCTCCCCCCTTTGTGAGCCCTAGCCGAGAACACTACCCCCCTAGCCTAGTTGTTTTCGAGAAATACCCCCCCCCCCTCTTGGTAGAAATACTCTCCAAGTATTGTTATAATGCCCAAATACCTTAGCCCATATACCTTGTAGTACTTTCCAAAGTTACCTTTATACGTAGAGTCTGAAATACTATTATACTTTCCTTTAGCCACTAAACGAAACCCTAAGGAAAACCTTCATAGTCGGTTGAAGTGTTAAGTAGAAGTTGCAGAACTTTTAAGGGTTGTTCGGAGCGGGTTGAGCGCCGGAGTAGAGCTTAACGTTGCTCGGGAGCGACATTAAACTTGGATAATTTTGGGCTCATCGAGGTAAATACTATCGCCCTTCTATTGTAATTGGAAATTACATATCGTAGTAGTATAGAAACGAATATAAGATTCATAAGAGATTTGAACTGTAATGTAAGGATATTACGTAATAGACTTGAATCAAATCACATCGTAAGAATTAAGTAGAAGATTAAATCGTAGTTACATAGATCGTATTTACTGATGGTCGATAACCTTTATTGGTTGAATGTTCTGCGAGTAGCGTGCTACTTGGAAGATGGACAAGGCTAGCCGTTATAGCCATGAGCGTTTTGCTTATAGTCGATAATCGTCGCGAGGTATGTGATTCTTCCTATACTCTTGAGCATGATATTTTAAAGGAATATATATATAGTACGGTAGACGTACGTGTGTTAACAGAACGTAGCTGTACGGAAATGTCTTTTGACTTAAGCCTGAATAATAAGAACCTTGAATGTATTTTAAAAGAATTAAGAAACCTTTTTGGAAAGAAGAGTAATACTTGGTTTTGAAAACATAAGAGTTATACTAGCTTTATGGGAAGTTAGGTATAACGTCTTAAGAGAGATAAAGAGAATGGTTTACTGATTTTTAGAAGTTAAAAGACTTAATCTTAAAAGATAAGAGACTTGACTTAATATGGATGTTTGTGTGAAACCTCATTCGTGAGTAATGAGTACTTGGTTTTTAAAAGGGAATAATGTTTTACTGATTTCGGAAATCAGAATGAGTATCGACAAACCACTGCAGCGTTAATAAAGGAAAATGTATTTAATAATAAAGTATTATTAAAACCAGTAGAAACCTCCATCTGCATAGAAGCTAAGATGAGACAAAATGATATTACATTTCCTAGATCATGGCTGCTTAATAAGATTGATTATGAACAAGAATAACCTACACTCATAAGGCATATGTTTCTCAGATTGTTTAAAAGAGAATTATATTCTTAAATGATTAAGACTATGAACTATGAAACTTTTCTAAAATAAAGAGACTTGAGTAATTGAAATTAGGCAAACTGGAACTTTAGGGGAAAGAATGTTGTTGAAAAGGAAAGTGTTTTGGTTTACCTAAAAATGTGAGTCACTCTATTTTTATACTACGGTATCGGGTGACCTTTATAAAAGGAATGGATCTCTTTAAAAGGAATTTAACGTACGTAGTACTTTAGGGTTAAAACCCGGACTTTGATATAAAATGGAAGTACCTTGAGTTGTGTATAACTTGCCTATGCTTGTTGTTGTGTAACTCGCCTATGCTTGTTGTGATAGCCTTTGTTGTGCAAGAATTGTGTTTCTATACTACCGCGTCTCTCGATGGAGGGCCGGTTGACTTGTTGAGATCTTACTGACGCATCTGCGGTGACGGAAGATTCCACGTATGCTTCCATTATTATTGTTATACGGGCATGCCTACACCGGCGCGATTCCGGCTTGTGGCCATGCGGCAGGGTTGATTACCCGATATATGGTTATTATTGTTACATGGACGTGTCTGCACCGATGCAGAATTCCGGGGGCATGTGGCCATGCGGCATTGTTATTATTGTTGCATCATGGACATGTCTGCACCGGCGCAATTCCGGCACGCGCCATGACGCGATGCGAACATGATTGATGTGGGCGTGAGACCCATAGTTATATTTGAGTGATGACTTTGAGGCGTGAGTCCTCGACTTGATCGCTTTTATGTTGCGTCGTATTTTGGTTATCAAACATGTCTCAGTCTATATATAGACTGTTATGATTTAACTGCAGTATTTTCAGTTTCACATACTTGGTACCTGTTGTATTGACCTCCTTCGGGGGGCTGCATTCATGCCGTAGGTAGGAGTACACCGGTAGTTGATCCTCGCTCATAGGATCACAGTTCAGCGTATTGGGAAGCTCCGTTTCTCCGGAGGCTTATTCTTCGGTATGTGTTCCCTGAGTTGTAGGTTCTGTACATTCGTGGTATGGCGGGCTCATTCCGTCATGGTTGTTGTAAATCTTAGAGGTCTGTAGTACTGTTGTGGGCAGGGTTGTAAAAAGGATTAAACTGTTCGGGTTTTTATGTATTTATATACAGAAGGCAACTGTTTTGGTTGGCCTGTTTATATATAATATCTCTTGCTTCATGTCTTGTTTTTATGTTCCGCTGATTTTCTCTGATGTATGACTACTTGGGTGCCCGTAAGGCACGATCCACGCCCGGTTCGGTCGTGACAAAAGTGGTATCGTGAGCGCTTATCTCGGAAAGTGTCTACGCATCGTGTCTAGTAGACTCTTGATTATCGGTGTGTTGTGCACCACATCTATAATCGTGAGGTCAGCAGGACATTTAGGATTGGTGTCCATTCTTCTCAGACTGAGATCGTGCCTGAGAGCTGTGTTGTAAGTTGGACCCCTCTGACGTATTTCGTTTTCACCAGTTATGCCTCCGCGCAAGGCAACCCGCCAGTGGGCAAGGCGAGGAGCTGCTAGTGAGATACTGAGGAGTACGAGGCGCAGAACCGGCCATTACCGAGACAATGCTTCGACGGCGAAGTTTTGCGACGCCGCCCAAAGCAGAGTTTAGAGTCGCAGAATGGGCCGATGAGACCACGCACTGCACCTTCACCCCACACCGGGCGAGGAGTTGGGGTACAAAGAGATGGCCCGCCATCGCCGTGATCGTGGGCTGCATACGAGGATAGGCCGACACGCAGCTCCAGAGCACCCATGGTTCACCCAAGATCGGATAGTTTGAGGCTACATGACTTTCTGAGATGTAGCCCGCCAGAGTTCTACGGGTCGAGGCCTGAGGATGATCCGCAGGAGTTCATCCGAAGCGATTCTGGATCATGAGAGTGATCAAGGCTTCGAGACCGAGTCGGTGGTCCTAGGTTCGCATCGGCCGCGCGTGATACCGCAATGATCCGGTTTGATTCGCGAGCTGTCCCGGGAGAGAATGCACTTCCACCGTTTGGGGACGAAGTTTTGGGGCATTTCTTGCACATTTCTTGCCTCACGCATGAGGAGGGCTCGGGCCGACAGATTTTTGATGTTGAGGCGCACCGCGCATAGCCGAGTACAATGTGAGTTCGACTCATGGCTCAGATGCCCCGAGTAGTTGATATGGAGGATGAGTACACCGCCACGTTCTGGGTTAGATGACTACTTGGCGAGGCTTGTTCGGTGTAGCTCTTCACCGCATGGACATTGCCCGCATGCGCAGCTTATGCACTGGTGTGAGGAGGAGAGGTCGACTGAATGACCAAGATCGCAGAAGAGGCCGAACAACAGGTCCTTTGGTGACTTTCGAGGCGGACCACCTCAAGAAGATACTAGTTTTGTACCTCCGCCAGCAGAGTGGTCCTCCACAACCTTCGTGGCATCCGGGATTGAGGAGCGGTCGAGCTCGGGGTTCAGATTTCCAGGTGTGGGCGCTGGAGATGCACACCCCTACCTCGGTGGTCGATGTGGTAGACCGCATTTCTGAGTGTCGTGGTACTAAGGAGCTTGTTATTTTTGAAGCCAACAGGCCATCTCGGCGAGAGATCGTCACCAGTGGTAGCTGGTAGGATAGCACAGACTACGAGATCGGGCCATGGTTCTTCACCTTCCATAGCTAGGCAGATGTTCATACACCTACAGCCACGATGCAGGTCGCGGTGGAAGTTCCCAGTTTTAGCGGTCCTTAGAACCGCCTATTTTCAGGTATATCCTTAACCCTCTAGAGACTTGTATGTATTGATGTTATGATGATGTGTTTAGTGTTATGTTCGGATAGCTTTGTGCTAAAATGTGATTTAGAAACCTGGTTAGTGTAAAAGGGTAAGCACAAAGTGAGAAAATGATGAACCTTAGAATATTACAATTGAGACCTTAGATGTAAGCGCCGCTTGAGTACAAGATTTCATGGTGATCTTTGTCGAATGTATAAGTATATGTGGAGTAATTGTGGGAAAATTCCTTGGGTGGTGTAAAATGGAAGTGGTAGCTTTCATGACATGTATAGGTAAGATTGTTCCGGATCGGGAAACAAGAGCTTGATGCGTTAAGTGGGTCGGGTTGGGGCCATGTTGCGGGCCAACCCGCGGCCTGTTTTGGGGTTGGGTCAGCTCTGGGTGGTCCCGCCAGGTGGTAGGGTCACGAGGGTGGTAGGCCCAAGTTTAGATGACCATCGGATGAGTTCGTGGATATGTTCGACCAGAAGCAGATCGTGAAGGCCGGGAATGGCCTTAAGGAAGATTGAGGCTAGTAAGATGACCAAGTTTGGAGGTGGTGACTCCAAAGTTTTGGGAACTGAAGCGATGACTGAAGTGTGGTACGTATACTAGAAGAGTTCAAGTGTTCGAGAAGGGCACGACGAGTAAGGAAGGAAGAGGACGTGTGTTATTACGTGGCCAGGTGTGGCGTTGACAACTTGTTAGAGGAACTTTATCGTTATCCGTCTTGAGAAGGAACATTCGGGACAAATGTTTCTAAGGAGGGGAGAATGTTATACCCCGTATTTCCAGAGTATGTACGTGAGGACGTACGTAGAAAATTTAAGCCTTAAGGATTGGCAAGAATCGAAATTTGTACACAAGTGCCGAAAAGAGTCGTTTTTCGACGAAACGTTTTACTAGACTTGCGAAGGGAAAAATACGGCTATGTCATTTTTAATTTTTGCGGATTTTTCCGAGAGACGAAACATTTTGGACCAACGGGAGGGTGACATGTGTCACCCTCACATTGGAAGCAATTGGGGCGGCAAGATGGACGATTGGGGTCAAGGGAGGTTGGTAGGATATTTTGTGCAAGTTGTTGTGGTAGATGGATAAGGTCCACATGGTTAAAATCTAGCCCTACACTTGCCTTACACTTGGATTGATCTTGGCCATTGGTTGGCCATTGCTTGACCTATAAATACCCCTCTAAGTTGAAGACTTTCTTCATCCTCACTTGAGCATTTCTCTAAGTCTCAAACTACTCCCTCCCTCTTGAGTTTCGTCCGCCACACCCCCCTCCCCCCTTTGTGAGCCCTAGCCGAGAACACTACCCCCCCTAGCCTAGTTGTTTTCGAGAAATACCCCCCCCTCTTGGTAGAAATACTCTCCAAGTATTGTTATAATGCCCAAATACCTTAGCCCATATACCTTGTAGTACTTTCCAAAGTTACCTCTATACGTAGAGCCCGGAAATACTATTATACTTTCCTTTAGCCACTAAACGAAACCCTAAGGAAAACCTTCATAGTCGGTTGAAGTGTTAAGTAGAAGTTGCGTAGAACTTCTAAGGGTTGTTCGGAGCGGGTTGGAGCGCACGGAGTAGGAGCTTAACGTTGCTCAGGAGCGACATTAAACTTGGATAATTTTGGGCTCATCGAGGTAAATACTACTGTCCTTCTATTGTAATTGGAAATTACATACTGTAGTAGTATAGAAACGAATATAAGATTCATAGAAGAGATTTGAACTGTAATAGAAGGATATTACAGAATAGACTTGAACTGAAATCACATCAGAAGAATTAAGTAGAAGATTAAACTGTACTTACATAGATCGTATTCTGATGATCGATAACCTTTTTTGGTTGAATGTTCTGCGAGTAGCATGTGCTACTTGGAAGATGGACAAGGCTAGCCGGGTTATAGCCGTGGAGCGTTTTGCTTATAGTCGATAATCGTCGCGAGGTATGTGATTCTTCCTATACTCTTGAGCATGATATTTTAAAGGAATATATATATAGTACGGTAGACGTACGTGTGTTAACAGAACGTAGATGTACGGCAATGTCTTTTGACTTAAGCCTGAATAATAAGAACCTTGAATGTATTTTAAAAGAATTAAGAAACCTTTTTTGGAAAGAAGAGTAATACTTGGTTTTGAAAACATAAGAGTTATACTAGCTTTATGGGAAGTTAGGTATAACGTCTTAAGAGAGATAAAGAGAATGGTTTACTGATTTTTAGAAGTTAAGAGACTTAATCTTAAAAGATAAGAGACTTGACTTAATATGGATGTTTGTGAAACCTCATTCATGAGTAATGAGTACTTGGTTTTAAAAGGGAATAATGTTTTTGATTTCGAAATCGAATGAGTATCGACAAACCACCGGCGTTAATAAAGGAAAATGTATTGAATAAATAAAGTATTATTAAAACCAGTAGAAACCTCCATCTGCATAGAAGCTAAGATGAGACAAAATGATATTACATTTCCTAGATCATGGCTGCTTAATAAGATTGATTATGAACAAGAATAACCTACACTCATAAGGCATATGTTTCTCAGATTGTTTAAAAGAGAATTATATTCTTAAATGATTAAGACTATGAACTATGAAACTTTTCTAAAATAAAGAGACTGAGTAATTGAAATTAGGCAAACCGAACTTTAGGGAAAGGATGTTGTTGAAAAGGAAAGTGTTTTGGTTTACCTAAAAATGTGAGTCACTCTATTTTTATACTACGGGTATCGGGTGACCTTTATAAAAGGAATGGATCTCTTTAAAAGGAATTTAACGTACGTAGTACTTTAGGGTTAAAACCCGGACTTTGATATAAAATGGAAGTACCTTGAGTTGTGTATAACTTGCCTATGCTTGTTGTTGTGTAACTCGCCTATGCTTGTTGTGATAGCCTTTGTTGTGCAAGAATTGTGTTTCTATACTACCGCGTCTCGATGGAGGCGGTTGACTTGAGAACTTACTTGGACGTACCGGCAGTGACGGAAGATTCCACGGGTATGCTTCCATTATTATTGTTACATGGGCATGTCTACACCGATGCAGAATTCCGGGGGCATGTGGCCATGCGGCAGGGTTGATTACCCGATATATGGTTATTATTGTTACATGGACGTGTCTGCACCGATGCAGAATTCCGGGGGCATGTGGCCATGCGGCATTGTTATTATTGTTGCATCATGGACATGTCTGCACCGATGCAGAATTCCGGGGGCATGCGGCCATGATGCGAACATGATTGATGTTGTGGGCGTGAGACCCATAGTTATATTTGAGTGATGACTTTGAGGGCGTGAGTCCCTGACTTGACTGCTTTTATGTTGCGTACTGTATTTTGGTTATCATACATGTCTCCTGCTTTATATAGACTGTTATGATTTAACTGCAGTATTTTCAGTTTCACATACTTGGTACCTGTTGTACTGACCTCCTTCGGGGGGCTGCGTTCATGCCGCAGGTAGGAGTACACCGGTAGTTGATCCTCGCTCATAGGATCACAGTTCAGCGTATTGGGAAGCTCCGTTTCTCCGGAGGCTTATTCTTCGGTATGTGTTCCCTGAGTTGTAGGTTCTTGTACATTCAGGGGTATGGCGGGGCCCTGTCCCGTCATGGTTGCTGTAAATCTTAGAGTTCTGTAATCTTGTGGCGGGGTTGTAAAAAGGATTAAACTGTTGGGTTTTTATGTATTTATATACGTAAGGCAAGCTATTTTGGTTGCTTTGTTTATATATAATATCTCTTGCTTCATGTCTTGTTTTTATGTTCCGCTGATTTTCTCTGATGTATGACTACTTGGGTTCCCGGGTAAGGCACCAGTCACGGGCCCGGGTTCGGGTCGTGACACCAAGTGTCCACCACAAAAATGGGACAAGTGGCTTGCCACTTGTCCCCTCACCTACCGTCCAAGGCCAAGTGTCCCACAATGATTCGGCCACATGGCCACCTGGGGGTGACACGTGTCGCCCCCCTACTCGTCCAAAATATTTTATCTTTCGAAAATATCCGAAATGGCAAAAATCCGAAAATAAAGTGGGCCCCACAAAACCGTAAATTCTCCCGTGGGCCCCACGTGACCAATTTCGGAAATAAAATTCCATAATTCTCAAATATTCCAAAAAGTCCGAATACCAAATCTGGGAATCCAATTCCCATTAACGAACATTTTTCCTTCTCAAAATTCGGAAACTTTTCCGTCGAAAAATCACATCTTTCTCCCTTTCCAATTTTAATGTCGTATTTACGTACGTATGTCCTCATATACATACTCTGGAACTACGGGGTGTAACAACAAGGCCCCGCCGTACCCATAACTGTACAAAAGCCTGTACTGAAAGAACTTATACCAAAAAGATAAACTCCCGAACAGAAGGAGCTATCCAAAACTCTGAGCAGGGTCCTACACCTGCCGACCACCAAACAACAGACCTAAACTGCGGCATGAACGCAGCCCCGGGAGGTCGAGACGAAGAATGTACCAAGTATGTGGCATGAAATCAGTAATGAAATCATATGATTTAACAAAACAGGAGACATGTATGATAGCCAACCTACAGTACACATGTTACACCCCGTAAGTTCATGACATGTATAAGAAAAGGTATGTAAGGAATCAAGACTTGGAAATTAGTATGAAAGGAAGAATTGTTTTTCCAACGGAAAATCTTCCGAACGTCGGAAAGGAAAAATATTCTTTGTTGAGAATTGGATTCTCAAAATGCATTATTTGAAGAATATGGAACTTATTAACATTATGGAAATTTATTTTTACGGATTTGGTCACGTGGGGCCCACCCGAGGAATTTTACTTTTTGTGGGGCCCACGAGGGTTACGGAATTTTATGGACGAATGAGAGGGCGACACGTGGCACCCCCACACATGGTCTTGGTCGAAATTAGTAAGGGTAAAATGGTCATTGACCATGGTAGAAGATAAGTCTTCAAAGCTTGATATAATTGACCGAAGTCAACTTGCCACTTGGGCTTGATCCTAGTGAAACTCATCCTAGCCACTCATGTGTTGCAATCTAAGCCATCCAATGTGTTATATAAGCATACTACTAGTGCAAGACTAGTCTTCCAACACTTATAAAAAATCACACATTGTTGTTCTTCAATAAGACCTCTCGGGTTTGTGACTTTTCCTCACAATAAATTTTGTAGTTTTGATACATCTTTCACAAGACTTTAACCCAATGTCCCTAAGGGTATTGTAAGGATATCTCAACAGAAAGATTTCGGAAAAACGACGTTTTCGTATTAGTCGCAAGGCGGAAACTTAAGAAGTTCTTCAACTTTGAAGTTGGAACTTGAAGATGGGTTCTTCATAGGCTTCTAAGGAGTTCTTGGAGCAGATTGGAACATAAGGAAAGGAGCTAAGAATTTGCTAAGGAGCGACTTTGAATCTTGGAATTTTTAAGGGTTTGTAAAGGTATAATCTTGTCGTTTTAGCAATTAAGGTTTACTTATTGTTGTAGTTACGGTTATTAGCAAGCATGAGGTATTTAGTATAAGGTTTGATAAGTTTATTGGCTATTGAAACCTGATCCGAAAACTAGCATGATTAGCCTTAAGATTACAATTCAAGTCGATTATTAGTTTAAGTCGTCGCATGTTGTATAAAGAAGGAAATTGTAGTTGTTGAAGTTGTTTATGACTATATAACATGTTAGACCTTAGAACTTGGAATTGGAAAAGAATTGGAAAAGACTTTGAGTTGTTGGTTATTGTTGGTCGAGAATGGCTTGTGAGTATTAAACTACTTGGTATGAATTGTGGGGCGGAATTTTACACGTATTGTAAGGCGTGTAATCCCCTTTGTTTGGTTGTTTTTTTGAGCCTTAAATGTGGCGTGTTGGTTATTGTATTCGGCCTTGAAAAAGGTGGCAAAGTAAGTAGAAACAAAGGAAGTGCTGCCCGATTTTCTGTAGAATTAGAGACTGTATACTTAGTATTATTCTACGTTAGAGACTAGAAGTTGATAGTCATGTTATGACCATTATAGGTTGACACTTCTACGCACGCGCGATTCGCTTAGCTTGTGGATTTAGCCGAAAAGGTATGTGAACTGTCTCCTCTTCTAGCATGATTCCTTAAGATAAAGAAAGTATTTCCTGCTCCTTAAATGATCCATTCCTTGGTTGTATTTGGATTGCCTAAAATAGAATTTGTTCTATGTACTTCCTTGATTGTACTTTGATATTTAAATTGTAAGTTGTATAATCCATTGCCTTAGTGAAGTTTGGATTCTTAAGAGTGGAAGTATTTTACTTAAAGTACATAGAGTCTTGAAAAGGAAGTGGTTTCCAAACCTTTTGGCTAGTGCCTTAGTTCCAAAACCTAAAGGTCATTATAATGACTTTAGGGGAGTCAAAGGAGTGATTTACTTAATTGTTTTAAAAGAGGAGAAATGACATGATTTAAGAGAAGTAACTTGTTTTAAAGGTGTGAGTTACTTGAGGTTTAAAAGTAGAAGAAACTTGTTTTCTATATATTAAGAGGCTCGAAGTATTTTGAAAGTTAAGAAACTTGATTTGAAAGTTTGTGATACTTGGTTTTAAGTATAAGTCTCCTGGTTATAAAAAGAATGAAATTGTCTAAAAACCATAAAGGGTTATAACGACTTTATGGGAAGTTGGTTATAACGGCTTTATGGAAGGTTTTGAAAGTTGTCTATTTTGATTAATGGGCATAAGTTGCCTAGATTGTGAAAATTTGAAGTTACTTGGTTTCAAGCTTTGAAATAAGTTTCTAAAAGTGTAGTAACTTACTTTGAAAAATAGACACACCTTGATACTACGGGTGTTAGTATCTTGGGGTTTTACATAGAAAGGAGTCTTTTGAAAAGAATGTACGTACGTAGTACTTTGGCTTGTTTAATTGAGAATTATTCTATGTGTGCCTTGATAAGTACTTTGGCTTGTTTAATTGAGAATTATTCTATGTGTGCCTTGATAAGTACTTTGGCTTGTTTAATTGAGAATTATTCTATGTGTGCCTTGATAAGTACTTTGGCTTGTTTAATTGAGAATTGCCTATGTGTGCTGGTAATAGCCGGTTTTGTGCTAGTGGTATATCATTCATTACGGGGTCATTCCCCGGGTTTGTGGCATTTGCATATTCCGTGGATTTGCTACCCACGATGCGAGGAATACCTCATGCGAGTCCGCAAGGGCTTATGCGGGTGAAATAGTCCCATGCGGGCGGGTCCAGCCTATGCGAGGAATACCTCATGCGAGTCTGTAAGGGCTTATGCGGGTGAAATAGTCCCATGCGAGGAATACCTCATGCGGGTCCACGCGACCTATGCGGGTGAAATAGTCCCAGGAGTAGGATTGCTTAATGATACTGCGGGCGGGTGGTCCTGCTTTGATCGTGAGCTTCCTAATTTATATTGTAAGTATACTACTATTTACTCTCATTGTTAGTAAGGCGCAGTGTACTGTAATTTGATTATCATACATGTCTCCGGCTTTGTTTTAAACTTATGATGTAATTACAGTATTTTCAGTTTCACATACTTGGTACATTCTTCGTACTGACCTCCTTCGGGGGGCTGCGTTCATGCCGCAGGTTTAGGTATGCAGTTTGGTGATCGGCAGGTGTAGGACCCTGCTCAGAGTTTTTGGATAGCTCCCTCTGCTCAGGAGTTTATCTTTTTGGTATAGATCCTTCAGTAAAGGTTTTTGTACAGTTATGGGTACGGTGGGGCCTTGCCCCGTCATAGTTCAGTCTAACTCTTAGAGGTCTGTATTCATATGTAGGATTGGACTCATGTACAGTGTAATGTCTTTTGATTATGTATATTATGGCAGCCTTGTCGGCTTTGCCTTTGTACGTATGTTGGTTTTGAAAAAAAAAATGAGGTGTTATTTAATTCCGCGAGTTATTTGTGTCAGTTAAGTAGAAGGGTGCCCAGGTAGGGCACCAGTCACGGGCCCGGGGTTCGGGGTGTGACAGAGTGGTATCAGAGCAGTCAGTCCTCGGAATGTCTACAGACCGTGTGTCACGACCCGTTCCGGGGCCCGTGACTGGTGCCTTACCCGGGCACCCAAGTAGTCATACATCAGAGAAATCAGCGGAATATAAAACATACAGATATGAAACAAGAGATAAGATAATAAAACAGGCCAACCAAAACGGTTGCCTTCTTGCATATATCTGAAATTTTTGAGCAGTTACATCCTTTACAACCCCGCCACAAGATTACTGGACCTCTAAGAATGTAACAACAACTATGACGGGACAGGGCCCCGCCACAACCCTGAATGTAGAAGAACTTACAACTCAGGGAAACATACCAAAAGATAAGCCTCCGGAGAAACGGAGCTTCCAATACTGAATCGTGATCCTATGGCGAGGATCAACAACCGGTGTACCTCACTGCGGCATGAACGCAGCCCCGAAGAGGTCGACAACAGTACCAAGTATGTGGCGAAAATGCGAAAATGAAATCATAATAGTCTATATAAAGCGAAGACATATATGATAACAAAACTACGATTCCACAATATAAAAGTAGTCATGTCAAGTCAGGGACTCACGCCCTCAAAGTCATCCCTCATGCCCGTGGAACTCCTTCCTCACTGCCGGCAGTCTAGGTATAAGTCATGTGATACGTGTAACATGTCTCGGCCCATCTCATGGACTCGAGGTGAAATCGTATGGAATACATTCCCGGTCCATCTCATGGACTCGGTATCAAATCAGGTGGAATACATTCCCGGTTCATCCCATGAACGCGGTGTCGAGTGAAATACATTCCCGGTCCATCTCATGGACTCGGTATCGTGTGAAATACATTCCCAGTTCATCCCATGAACGCGGTGTCGAGTGAAATACATTCCCGGTCCATCTCATGGACGCGGTATCAAATCAGGTGGAATACATTCCCGGTTCATCCCATGAGCAGCGTGTCGATGGTCATAACATTTAAACGCTCTTTTAAGACAGATTAAGATAATACCAAATCTTCCTTTTAAAACAACTAAGGTAATATTATGCCCTTCTTTTTAAACCAAAACACTTTCCTTCTTAAAGTCAAGTAACAACATTCTTTTCCAAAAGTTCAAGTTTGCCTGATTTCAAATATTCACGTCTCTTATTTTTGAAAGGTTGTATAGTTCATAGTCTTAATCAATTAATAACATAATTCTCTTTTAAAACAATTGAGTGATATATGCCTTATGTGTCACGACCCGACCCCGGGCCCGCGACTGGTGCCCTACCTGGGCACCCTTACAGGTATACATCAGAGAAAAATCAGCGGAACATACATGAAACTTATAAAATAAAACAATAGAAGTAAAACAACAGGTTAGCCGATAGGGCTACCTTCCTGGACATATAATAAATAACCGAAGCAGTTGCCTCCTTTCCTTTACAACTGACCCACAAAACGTAACTACAGACCTCTAAGAGTTTTATCATAACAACTGTGGCGGGACAGGGCCCCGCCATACCCCTGAATATACATGAATCTACAATCTCAGGGAGAACCGTACCAAGAGATAAGCCTCCGGAGCAAATGGAGCTCTCTCCCAAAAACTGAACCGAGATCCTAAAAGCAAGGATCACCAACAGGTACCTAAACTGCGGGCATGAGCGCCCCGAGAAGTCGATTACAACAGTAGAATATGGAACGGAAATAAGGTACAACAATTAAAACATATCTGTATAAAAGCATGACAGGGGTAAGTGTAAAAGAAGCACATACCTGAGCCTACCATGTCATTACCCCCTCGTGAACTTAATCGTACCTTATTATCTTTTCCCATTTCTCAATAAAGGTTATAGTCACTTCCTTACGTACTTACTTCGGAAAATCATCAAGTTCACTACCATATAACCTACTTATCTTACACAACCTAGTCAGGCCGCTTTACCGGAGGGACAACACTTGCCGACCCCAACTGGGGGCGATAAAATCACGTAGTACGCCTTAAAAGGTATATTGTTGGCCCGTCTGCGGGGCGATAATGTCTATAGTGCGCGTAAAGGTATCTTGCCGGCCCGTCTCGGTCGATAATGTCATATAGTGCGCGTAAGGTATCTTGCGGCCCGTCTTCGGTCGATAATGTCATATAGTGCGCGTAAAGGTATCTTGCCGGCCCGTCTGCGGGTCGATAATGTCATATAGTGCGCGTAAGGTATCTTGTCAGGCCCGTCTGGGTCGATAATGTCATATAAAACCCGAATTTAACCCAACGTACTACGCACTCTACTCCTTAGAAGGACTCTTTTCAATTAAAACTTCCCAGATACTAACAACCGTAGTATCAAGTCATCTCTACCTTTCAGGACAAGTCACAATACCTTTTTAGAAATACAATTACCGGCTTCTAAATCAAGTGGCTTCTACTTTTTGAAACCAAGTATTATATATTTTCAAATCACTTCTCTTAACTTTCAAAAATACAGTTAGTCTCTTAACCTTTAGAACTCAAATGACTCCTTTTATTATAAAACCTTAGGCAATTGATGCCTTAAAATCAAGTTGCCTTTTCACTAATAACAAGTCATTTATCTTTCCATAAAGCAATTATAACCAACTCCCCATAAAGTCGTTATATTCACTTTATGCCTTAGCCAAATACCATTTCCTATCCAAGGGACTTATACGTTTAAAACAGAACAAGTATCACATACTTTAAAAATCTTCAAGCCCCTTAACTTAAATAAAACTTAAGACATCCTTTATTCTTTCAAAGAAGTGAGTAAATCTCCTAACTCACCCGACTTGGTTATCCATAAAACTAGTAAAGGATATCAAGGTGTTGTATGTATACCGTACTACATACGTGCAACTAGTCAAGCTCAAAGGGTAGGAAAATTTCTATATAGAGTAAGTCACACAACTACCTCTTAACTTCTAAGAGTATAAGGAAACATGAAATGATACCACAGGTATATTCCATACATAGAATCATGCCAAAGGAAGGAAGAGGTTCACATACCTCGCGACGATTGTCGACAAGCAGCAAAATGCTCCAAAGTACTTCAACCTTGAGCTATTCCATTCTTCAAGTAGGATACGCTATACTTAGTTCTTCAACCTATCATGGTCACAATACGTCCATTAACCTCTTACTTCAAACGTAGAATATTCTAAGTGCTAAGTCGCCAAATTCTACGGAAAATCGGACAGCACTTCCTTTGTTTCTACTACAATGCCACCTTTTTCAAGGCCGAATACAATAACCAAACACGCCACATTTAAGGCCCAAACAATGAAATCAACAATAGGGGATTACACGCCTACTAGACGTGTAAAATTCCGCCCCACAATAGATAACAAACTACAACAACTACTAGCCCATTTTCGGCCAACTTGAAGTACTACTACATCAATTCTTATCCAATTTCCATTTCAGTTCCAGTTATAAGCCTAACATGATATCAAGTCGCATTTGATTATAACCACTATAATCCTCAAGTAAACAACATGCGACGATTTCTAATAAACGACCAATTAGTAATCCAACTTCAAGTGGCTAATATAACATTTCGGATTTAAGCTACAAGCAATCCATAATACTTATGAACTTCAACATATCAACTTCATGCTAGCAACACGTAAAGCTAACAACAACAACATAACTATATAATCTTGTAACACCTATAAAAGACAAGATTATACCTCAATGAAACTTAATCCAACTCCAATCCGAAGTCGCTCCTTAGTAGTTTAGAGACTCCCCAAGACACTTCAATCCGCTTGTTGAGACCCTTAGAACCATACCAACAAATTTCCTTCCAACCTCCAATCCAAAACCTAGAAAGCCACTAGGTTTTCACTTTGCGACTAATACGAAAACTATCTTTTTCCGAGATTTTTCTATTGAGATACACTCACAATACACTTAGGAACCTTGGTTTAAAGTGTGGGGCTTAAAGAACAAGAAACGAAAATTTTTGCTCTTCAAAGTGCCATGAACCCGAGAGCTTATCAATGTGGAGTCTTCAAATTGTGTGAAATTTTGGCTAAGTGTTAAGCTTGTATTGCACTACTAGTATTATATAGTGTAATGGAGGGTTAAGATCTAAACAAATGGGTGATTTGGATGAGGTCTTAACAAATATCAAGGCTAATGTGGGGTCATTGACTTGGTCAATGTTTTCAAGCTCTAAGGCTAGCAAGACTTGTCTTCCTAACAAGGGTCAAATGACCCTTGTGTCCATGATCAATTTCGTCCAAGGCACTCTAAGGGGGGGTGACACGTGTCGCCCTCCCATTCGTCACAATAATACGTTTTCCGAAAATTCCAAAATTTCGCTAAATTTTTAAAAGTCTCAAATCTTGACACTAATGAGTTCTTACGTACGTTCTTAAAACATGTCCTGTAAATACGGGGTTTAACATTATGTGTGAGTAGGTTATTCTTGTCTATAACAATCTTATTAAAGCAGCCATGATCTAGGAAATGTAATACAATTTTGTCTTATCTTAGCTTCTATGCAGATGGAGGTTTCTACTGGTTTTAATATAATTACTTATTTGTCAATACATTTACCTTTATTAACGCTGCAGTGGTTCGTTCGATACTTATTCTCATTTCCGAAATCAGTAAAACATTATTCCTTTTAAAAACCAAGTACTCATTACTCACGAATGAGGTTTCACACTTTTTAACAAAATTCATATCAATTCAATTATGTCAAGTTGCTTATCTTTTGAGATCAAGTCTCTTAACTTCTAAAATCAATAAACCATTCTTTTTATCCCTCTTAAGTCGTTATACCTAACTTCCCATAAAGCTAGTATAATTCTTAGACTTTCAAAACCAAGTATTACTCTTCTTTCAAAAACGATTCTTAATTCTTTTGAAATACTTCAAGATTCTTATTATTTAAAACTCAAGTCAAAAGACATCGAAGTAAAACCACGTTCAGTTAACACACGTACGTCTACCGTACTATATATATTCTTTTAAAATATCATGCTCAAGAGGATAGGAAGAATCACATACCTCGCGACGATTATCGACTATTAGCAAAACGCTCCAAAGTACTGTAATCCGGCTAGCCCTTTCCACCCTTCGAGTAGAATACGCTACTTGCAGTACTTCAACCTATAACGGTCATACAAGTCTATCAACGTCTAGACTACTCTGCAGAATAATTCTAGATACAGATTCCTTATTCTACGGAAAATTGGGCAGCACTTCCCTACCCGCCAAACTACACAAGTTCATCTGAATACGGTCTATGTAAATCTGATTCGGTCTTATTCTTTAATATTCTTCTGATGTGATTTCAATTCAATTCTCTTCTGTAATATCCTTCTATTACAGTTCAATTCTCTTCTGAAATATCCTTCTATGTATCTTATATTTATTTCTATACCACTACAGTAAGTAATCTTCAATTACACTAGAAGGATAGGATTATTTACCTCGATAAGCCCAAAATTATCCAAGATTAAATGTCGATCCTGAGCAAGGTTTAGCTCCTACTCCGTGCGCTCCAACCCGCTCCAAACAACCCTTAGAAGTTCTACGCAACTTCTTCTTAATACTTCAACCGGCTATGAAGATTTTTCCTTAGGGTTTCGTTTAGTGACTAATGGAAATATAGTAGTATTTTCGGGCTCTACGTATAGAGGTAACTTTGGAAAGTACTACAAGGTATTTGGGCTAAAGTATTCGGGAACAGGACCCGCACTTGGAGAATACTTTTCTACCAAGGGGGGGGGGGGCTATTTTACGAGAACAACTCAAGAGAGGGGGTTGGTTTCGAAGGCTTCGAAAGGGGAGGGATAGCTTGGGCGAAAACTACACTTAAGGGGAGAGGGTTTTAGACTTGGAAAATGATTTGTGGATGAAGAATAAGTCTTGCATTTGAGGGGTATTTATAGGCCAATCAATGGCCAAGATCAAGACAAGTGGTGGGCAAGTGGAGGGTGAGGATTTGGGCAAGTGTACCTTATCCATCTACCACACAAAATATCACAAAATATCCTACCAACTCCTTGACCACAAAATCGTCCAATTGCCGTCCACTTGAGGGTGACACTTGTCACCCTATCGTTGGTCCAAAATATTTCATCTCTCGGAAAAATCCGCAAAAATTATAAATGTTGCAACCGTATTTTTCCCTTCGCAAAGTCCGAAAACGTTTAGGAAAACGATTCCTTTCGCTAGTTGTGCACAAATTTCGACCCTTATGCCTACTTAAGGCTAAAAACTTTTGTACGTACGCCCTCACGTACATACTCTGGAAATACGGGGTATAACACCGTGTCTAGTAGAGTCTTGATTATCGGTGTGTTGCGCGCCACATCCATAAACAGGAGGCTACAGAACATTTAGGAGTTGGTTTCTATTCTTCTCACTCTAATATCATACCATAGAGCTGTGTTAGTAAGATAATTCCTCTCTGACGTATTTTTTTTGTTACAGCTATGCCTCCAAGGAGGGCAACAGTCGCCCAGAAGGGCAAAAGAGTAACAGGAGCTACTAGTCAGACTCAGAGAGTTGATAGGGCTTATGCCCAGGGTATACCGGATGTTGTTCATGATGGCGAAGTTCTTCGCGCTGAGTTTTGAGGCCCCAAGACGAGCCTCCAGTTTCTCAGTTAGGAGAAGACTATAGGGTCATGAGGGAAGCAATTATGTTATTGACCAAGATAGCGGTGCTACAGTTTTACCAGCAGGAAGTTATTCGGCCAAGACAGCAGTGTACGAGAGGGTAGAGGCCAGCGGAGATCAGCGAAGAGGCTAGACCGGTTGGTTATCCGGTGAGTTTTGGGCGAGCTCAAGAATGAGTGAGATATTCGTCCCAGCCTACCCAGTACATACCCCCGCAGCTCACAGGTGGGAGATTGGACTCCACAAGGTATTTAGGAGCCGGTCCAAGCTCCACGGGTCGAGGTTCTCAAAGGAGCGCAGAGAGTTTCTCCGAGGCCACTTTTTCCTCGATGTTTCCGATGTAGTAAGCGTCATTTGAAATGCCGTTATGGCACAAGTGCTTGTTTTTATTGTGGCCGTCCGGGCCGCCATATTCTGCGGTATGTCCTTTTAGAAGGAGCAGGTGAGGTGGCTCGACTATGAGGCGGTAGTTGGTTCCCTTTCCTCGCGGTTGTCGTCCCGAGCGGTGTTCGGATGGCGGCCGGCCGTGGTAGAGTCGAGTGGAGTTTATAGTTCTGGCGGTCCTTGAACCGCAGAGATGACGTGACTCTTGGGCGGGATCGGAGGCGGCATCGCACGGGTTCTACAGTATATTTCGATTCTTTTGAATCATACGTGCATTGATAGATTCGATTTTACCACTGGCGTATATGTTTTCCCTTTATTGCTAGAGTTGTAAAGTGATAGTACCCCAGAGGTAGGGATACTTTGATTAGTAAAGTGAGAAGTTAAGAATATTGACAAGAATGATAAGTGAGCTGAGACTAGAGTTGTGTAGAGTTCACACGTAGAAATTGCCCCATAACAGTGTAAGACCAATAGAGAAGATTGTACAGTAGAAATACGTTGGCTTATGTGATGAACCTCTAGTGAATAGGGGGATAGGGTGAGAAGTACCTTGAGATAAGAGAGATATTTATTCCAGACTAAGAATGAGAAGTTAAGTGTGACGATGGGTCGGGTTATAGACTCATTTCGGGTCAACCGGTAGTATGGAATGGGGTGATGTCAGTTAGAAATGGTCCCGTTATGTGGTAGGGTCCCGAGGATGCCAGGCCCAAGTTTAGTTAATCGTTGTACGAGTTCGTGGATACGTTCCACCGGAACTAGGTCGTAAGGACCGAGAAGAGCCTTAGCGGAAATTCAAGTAGCATAATGGCCAAGTTTGGTTAGTAACTCCAAGGATTGGGGAACAGAAACAATATTTGAGATGTTGTACGTTTACTAAATAAGTTTAGAAGTACGAGAAAGAAAGACAGGTAAGAAATAAAGGAACCTCTAAGGATCTCGTGTTTTAGAAGACTGTAACCTTCGAGTTTTGTGAGAAGGGGTCGCGGACGGAAGGTCCATTGATATGTTTACGTATGTTAGGTGGTGTCCATGTGTGGCATCGTTGGTCTTGTGGAGTTTTGACTGTTAGGCATAGTATAGAGTTTATGCCGGAGTTTGTATAGCTTGACAACCGACTAAGAACATTCGGGGACGAATGTTTCTAAGGGGGGAAGAATGTTACACCAGTAAGTTCAGACATGTATAAGAAAAGGTATGTAAGGAATCAAGACTTGGAAATTAGTGCGAAAGGAAGAATTGTTTTCAATCGGAAAATCTTAGAAACGTCGGAAAGGAAAAATATTCGTTGTTGAGAATTGGATTCTCAAAATGCATTATTTGAAGAATATGGAACTTATTAACATTATGGAAATTTATTTTTACGGATTTGGTCACGTGGGGCCCACCCGAGGAATTTTACTTTTTGTGGGGCCCACGAGGGTTACGGAATTTTATGGACGAATGAGAGGGAGACACGTGGCACCCCCACACATGGTCTTGGTCGAAATTAGTAAGGGTAAAATGGTCATTGACCATGGTAGAAGATAAGTCTTCAAAGCTTGATATAATTGACCAAAGTCAACTTGCCACTTGGGCTTGATCCTAGTGAAACTCATCCTAGCCACTCATGTGTTGCAATCTAAGCCATCCAATGTGTTATATAAGCATACTACTAGTGCAAGACTAGTCTTCCAACACTTAGAAAAAATCACACATTGTTGTTCTTCAATAAGACCTCTCGGGTTTGTGACTTTTCCTCACAAGAAATTTTGTAGTTATTATCCATCTTTCACAAGACTTTAACCCAATGTCCCTAAGGGTATTGTAAGGATATCTCAATAGAAAGATTTCGGAAAAATGACGTTTTCATATTTGTCGCAAGGCGGAAACTTAAGAAGTTCTTCAACTTTGAAGTTGGAACTTGAAGATGGGTTCTTCATAGGCTTCTAAGGAGTGCTTGGAGCGGATTGGAACATAAGGAAAGGAGCTAAGAATTTGCTAAGGAGCGACTTTGAATCTTGGAATTTTTAAGGGCTTGTAAAGGTATAATCTTGTCGTTTTAGCAATTAAGGTTTACTTATTGTTGTAGTTATGGTTATTAGCAAGCATGAGGTATTTAGTATAAGGTTTGATAAGTTTATTGGCTATTGGAACCCTAATCCTAAAACTAGCATGATTAGCCTTAAGATTACAATTCAAGTCGATTATTAGTTTAAGTCGTCGCATGTTGTATAAAGAAGGAAATTGTAGTTGTTGAAGTTGTTTATGACTATATAACATGTTAGACCTTAGAACTTGGAATTGGAAAAGAATTGGAAAAGACTTTGAGTTGTTGGTTGTTGTTGGTTATTGTTGGCCGAGAATGGCTTGTGAGTATTAAACTACTTGGTATGAATTGTGGGGCGGAATTTTACACGTATTGTAAGGCGTGTAATCCCCTTTGTTTGGTTGTTGTTTTGAGCCTTAAATGTGGCGTGTTGGTTATTGTATTCGGCCTTGAAAAAGGTGGAAAAGTAAGTAGAAACAAAGGAAGTGCTGCCCGATTTTCCGTAGAATTAGAGACCGTATACTTAGTATTATTCTACGTTAGAGACTAGAAGTTGATAGTCATTTTGTGACCATTATAGGTTGACACTTCTACGTACGGCGTATTCGTCTTAGCTTGTGGATTTAGCCGAAAAGGTATGTGAACTATCTCCTCTTCTAGCATGATTCCTTAAGATAAAGAAAGTATTTCCCGCTCCTTAAATGATCCATTCCTTGGTTGTATTTGGATTGCCTAAAATAGAATTTGTTCTATGTACTTCCTTGATTGTACTTTGATATTTAAATTGTAAGTTGTATAATCCATTGCCTTAGTGAAGTTTGGATTCTTAAGAGTGGAAGTATTTTACTTAAAGTGCATAGAGTCTTGAAAAGGAAGTGGTTTCCAAACCTTTTGGCTAGTGCCTTAGTTCCAAAACCTAAAGGTCATTATAATGACTTTAGGGGAGTCAAAGGAGTGATTTACTTAATTGTTTTAAAAGAGGAGAAATGACATGATTTAAGAGAAGTAACTTGTTTTAAAGGTGTGAGTTACTTGAGGTTTAAAAGTAGAAGAAACTTGTTTTCTATATATTAAGAGACTCGAAGTATTTTGAAAGTTAAGAAACTTGATTTGAAAGTTTGTGATACTTGGTTTTAAGTATAAGTCTCCTGGTTATAAAAAGAATGAAATTGTCTAAAAACCATAAAGGGTTATAACGGCTTTATGGGAAGTTGGTTATAACGGCTTTATGGAAGGTTTAGAAAGTTGTCTATTTTGATTAATGGGCATAAGTTGCCTAGATTGTGAAAATTTGAAGTTACTTGGTTTCAAGCTTTGAAATAAGTTTCTAAAAGTGTAGTAACTTACTTTGAAAAATAGACACACCTTGATACTACGGGTGTTAGTATCTTGGGGTTTTATGTCACGACCCGAACCCGGGCCCGTGACTGGTGCCTTACCCGGGCACCCAAGTAGTCATACATCAGAGAAAATCAGCGGAACATAAAAACAAGACATGAAGCAAGAGATATTATAATTAAACAGGCCAACCAAAACAGTTGCCTTCTGTATATAAATACATAAAGAACCCGAACAGTTTAATCCTTTTTACAACCACGCCACAGCGATTACTGCACTTCTAAGATTTACAACAACTATGATGGGACAGGGCTCCGCCATACCCCTGAATGTACAAGAACCTACAACTCAGGGAACACATACCAAAGAATAAGCCTCCGGAGAGACGGAGCTTCCCAATATGCTGAACGGTGATCCTATGAGCGAGGATCAACTACCGGTGTACTCCTACCTGCGGCATGAACGCAGCCCCAAGGAGGTCGATACAACAGTACCAAGTATGGCCCGAAAATATGCGGTTGAATCATAACGATCTATAAAGGGAGACATGTATGATAACCAAAATACGACGCAACATAAGCGACAAGTCGTGACTCACGCCTCAAAGTCATCACTCAATATATAACTATGGGTCTCACGCCCACAACATCAATCATGTTCGCATCATGGCCACATGCCCGAAGTGCGCCGGCGCGGATATGTCAATGATGCGACAATAAAACAATGCCGCATGGCCACATGCCCCGAGTTCCAGACGGCGGACATGTCCATGTAACATCAACAACAATATACTGGGTGGTCAACCCTGCCGCATGGCCACGTGCCCCCGGAATTCTGCATCGGTGCAGACACGCCCATGTAACAACAATAACCATATATCGGGCAATCAACCCTGCTGCATGGCCACATGCCCCCGGAATTCTGCATCGGTGTAGACATGTCCATGTAGCAATAATAACAATATATCACACAGCCAGGCTATCACAAGCAAGCACAAGCAAATTACCATACTTCTAGACTTTCATAAAAAGATCCATTCTTTATCAAGAAGTCACCTGATATCAACATTTGCACAACAAAGGCTATCTCGACAAGCATAGGCGAGTTACACAATAACAAGCATAGGCAAGTTATACACAACTCAAGGTACTTCCATTTTATATCAAAGTCCGGGTTTTATCCCTAAAGTACTACGTACGTTAAATTCCTTTTAAAGAGATCCATTCCTTTTGTAAAGGTCACCCGATACCCGTAGTATAAAAATAGAGTGACTCACATTTTTAGGTAAACCAAAACACTTTCCTTTTCAACAACATTCTTTCCCCTAAAGTTCCAGTTTGACTAATTTCAATTACTCAGGTCTCTTTATTTTAGAAAAGTTTCATAGTTCATAGTCTTAATCATTTTAAGAATATAATTCTCTTTTAAACAATCTGAGAAACATATGCCTTATATGAGTGTAGGTTATTCTTGTTTATAATCAATCTTATTAAGCAGCCATGATCTAGGAAATGTAATATCATTTTGTCTCATCTTAGCTTCTATGCAGATGGAGGTTTCTACTGGTTTTAATAATACTTATTATTCAATACATTTTCCTTTATTAACGCTGCAGTGGTTTGTCGATACTCATTCTGATTTCCGAAATCAGTAAAACGTTATTCCCTTTTAAAAACCAAGTACTCATTACTCACGAATGAGGTTTCACACAAACATCCATATTAAGTCAAGTCTCTTATCTTTTAAGATCAAATCTCTTAACTTCTAAAATCAGTAAACCATTCTTTTTAGCTCTTTTAGACGTTATACCTAACTTCCCATAAAGCTAGTATAACTCTTAAGCTTTTTAAAACCAAGCATTACTCTTCTTTCAAAAAGGTTTCTTAAATCTTTTGAAATACTTCAAGATCATTATTATTCAGACTTAAGTCAAAAGACATTGCGGTGACACTACATTCAGTTAACACACGTACGTCTACCGTACTATATATATATATATACTCTTTTAAAATACTTCCAGATTCTTAGTATTCAGGCTTAAGTCAAAAGACATTGCCACACGTACGTCTACCGTACTATATATATATTCCTTTAAAATACTTCATGCTCAAGAGTATAGGAAGAATCACATACCTCGCGACGATTATCGACTATAAGCAAAACGCTCCACGGCTCTAACCCGGCTAGCCTTGCCCACCTTCTAAGTAGCACATACTACTTGCAGAACATTCAACCAATAAAGGTTATCAGTCTACTGTAAATACAGTCCTATGTAAATACAGTTTAAACTTCTACTCTAATATTCTTCTGATGTGATTTCAGTTCAAGTCTATTCTGTAATATCCTTCTATTACAGTTCAATTCTCTTCTATGAATCTTATATTCATTTCTATACTACTACAGTATGTAATTCCCAATTACAATAGAAGGACAGTAGTATTTACCTCGATGAGCCCAAAATTATCCAAGTAAATAAGTCGCTCCTGAGCAACGTTAAGCTCCAACTCCGAGTGCTCCAATCCGTTCCAAAAAACCCTTAGAAGTTCTACGCAACTTCTTCTTAACACTTCAACCGACTATGAAGGTTTTCCTTAGGGTTACGTTTAGTGGCTAAAGGAAGTATAATAGTATTTTCCGGGCTCTACGTATAGAGGTAACTTTGGAAAGTACTATAAGGTATATGGGCTAAGGTATTTAGGGCATTATAATAATACATGGAGAGTATTTCTATACCACAAAGGGGGGTAGTATTTCGACTAGCACAACTAGGCTAGGGGGAGGGGGTTCTCGGCTAGAACCACTAGGCAAGTGGGTTCGCCGAGGCCTACAAGAGGGAGGGGTGGTGTTTGGACGAGACAAGCAAGAGGGAGAGGGAGTATTTGAGACTTGGAAATGATTTTAGGATGAAGAAGTTCATCACTTAGGGGGGGTATTTATAGGTCAAGAAATGGCCAACCAATGGCCAAGATTCATCCAAGTGTAAGGCAAGTGTAGGGCTAGATTTTAACCATGTGGACCTTATCCATCTACCACAACAACTTGCACAAAATATCCTACCAACTCCCTTGACCCCTTTCGTCCATCTTGCCGCCCCAAGCCCTTCCAATGTGAGGGTGACACATGTCACCCTCCCGTTGGTCCAAAATGTTTCGTCTCTCGGAAAAATCCGCAAAAATTAAAAATGACATAGCCGGTATTTTCCCTTCGCAAGTTTAGTAAAACGTTTCGTCGAAAAACGACTCTTTCCGGCACTTGTGTACAAATTTCGAACTTAGCCTAACTTTAAGGCTTAAATTATATACGTACGCCCTTACGTACATACCCTGGAAATACGGGGTATAACATTTTACATAGAAAGGAGTCTTTTGAAAAGAATGTACGTACGTAGTACTTTGGCTTGTTTAATTGAGAATTATTCTATGTGTGCCTTGATAGTACTTTGGCTTGTTTAATTGAGAATTATTCTATGTGTGCCTTGATAAGTATTTTGGCTTGTTTAATTGAGAATTGCCTATGTGTGCTGGTAATAGCCGGTTTTGTGCTAGTGGTATATCATTCATTATGGGGTCATTCCCCGGGTTTGTGGCATTTGCATATTCCGTGGATTTGCTACCCACGATGCGAGGAATACCTCATGCGAGTCCGCAAGGGCTTATGCGGGTGAAATAGTCTCATGCGGGCGGATACAGCCTATGCGAGGAATACCTCATGCGAGTCCGTAAGGGCTTATGCGGGTGAAATAGTCTCATGCGAGGAATACCTCATGCGGGTCCACGCGACTTATGCGGGTGAAATAGTCCCAGGAGTAGGATTTCTTAATGATACTGCGGGCGGGTGGTCCTGCTTTGATCGTGAGCTTCCTATTTTATATTGTAAGTATACTACTATTTACTCTCATTGTTAGTAAGGCACAGTGTACTGTAATTTGATTATCATACATGTCTTCGGCTTTGTTTTAAACTTATGATGTAATTACGGATTTTCGGCCACATACTTGGTACATTCTTCGCATCGACCTCCTTCGGGGCCGTCATACCACGTGTTTAGGTGCGCGATTTGGTGATCGGCAGTGTAGGACCGCTCGAGTTTTGGATAGCTCCTCGCTCAGAGTTTATCTTTTTGGTATAGATCCTTCAAGATGTTTTTGTACTGATTATGGTGCGGCGGGGCCTTGTCCCGTCATAGTTCAGTATAAATCTTAGAGGTCTGTATTCATATGTGGGATTGGACTCATGTACAGTGTAATGTCTTTTGATTATGTATATTATGGCAGCCTTGTCGGCTTTGCCCTTGTACGTATGTTGGTTTTGAAAAAAAAAATGAGGTGTTATTTAATTCCGCGAGTTATTTGTGTCAGTTAAGTAGAAGGGTGCCCAGGTAGGGCACCAGTCACGGGCCCGGGGTTCGGGGTGTGACAACACAATACATAAACAGTCATATCAAGTCAGGGACGCATGCCCTCAAAGTCATTACTTAAATATAACCATGGGTCTCACGCCCATAATATCAATCATGCCCGTGGAATCTTTCCTCACTGCCGGCAGTCCATGATATAATAACACCAATAGGCATACATGAACACCAAGTCCCACCTGTGTCCTAAAAACTGTACGGGCCAAGTAGGTAAACGAACCAATCAAGTACCAAATATGTGAGACTGAAAGTATTGTAACGAAATCATAACAGTCTAAACAAAAACCGGAGACATGTATGATAATCAAATTACAGTACACTGTGCCTTACTAACAATGAGAGTAAATAGTAGTATACTTACAAAATAAAATAGGAAGCTCACGATCAAAGCAGGACCACCCGCCCGCAGTATCATTAAGAAATCCTACACCTGGGACTATTTCACCCGCATAGGTCGCGTGGACCCGCATGAGGTATTCCTCGCATGGGACTATTTCACCCGCATAAGCCCTAAAGGACTCGCATGAGGTATTCCTCGCATAGGTTGTATCCGCCCGCATGGGACTATTTCACCCGCATAAGCCCTTGCGGACCCGCATGAGGTATTCCTCGCATCGTGGGTAGCAAATCCACGGAATATGCAAATGCCACAAACCCGGGGAATGACCCCGAAATGAATGATATACCACTAGCACACACCCGGCTATTACCAGCACACATAGGCTATTCTCAATTAAACAAGCCAAAGTACTTATCAAGGCACACATAGAATAATTCTCAATTAAACAAGCCAAAGTACTTATCAAGGAACATTTAGAATAATTCTCAATTAAACCAGCCAAAGTACTTATCAAGGCACACATAGAATAATTCTCAATTAAACAAGCCAAAGTACTTATCAAGGCACACATAGAATAATTCTCAATTAAACAAGCCAAAGTACTACGTACGTACATTCTTTCCAACAGACTCCTTTCTATGTAAAACCCCAAGATACTAACACCCGTAGTATCAATGTGTGTCTATTTTTCAAAGTAAGTTACTACACTTTTAGAAACTCATCTCAAAGCTTAAAACCAAGTAACTTCAAATTTTCACAATCTAGGCAACTTATGCCCATTAATCAAAATAGACAACTTTCTAAACCTTCCATAAAGCTGTTATAACCAACTTCCCATAAAGCCGTTATAACCCTTTATGGTTTTTAGACAATTTCATTCTTTTTATAACTAAGATACTTATACTTAAAACCAAGTATCACAAACTTTCAAATCAAGTTTCTTAACTTTCAAAATACTTCGAGTCTCTTAATATATAGAAAACAAGTTTCTTCTACTTTTAAACCTCAAGTAACTCACACCTTTAAAACAAGTTACTTCTCTTAAATCATGTCATTTCTCCTCTTTTAAAACAATTAAGTAAATCACTCCTTTGATGTCACGACCGATCCGGCGTGGATCGTGCCTTACCCGCACCCAGTAGTCATTCATCGAGAAAATCAGCGGAACATAAAACATAAATATGGAACAAGAGACATGATAAACAAGCAAAGCAACCAAAATGATTGCCTTAGATATATACATAAAAACCCGAGCAGTTTAATCTCACAACTCGCCACCACAAAGGCTACTGCACTCTAAGATTTATACAACAACTATGACGACAGGCCCCGCCATACCACGAATGTACAAGAACTCACGGACTCGGGTAACATACCAGCAGATAAGCCTCCAAGAAAGCGGGCTTCCCAACACGAACTGTGATCCTATGAGCGAGGATCCACAACCGATGTACCTACTGCGGCGTGAACGCACTCAAGGAGGTCGATACAGCGGTACCAAGTATGTGAAATCAGAAATATCAGAAATGAAATCATAATAGTCTATATAAAGCGGGAGACATGTATGATAACCAAACTACGATTTACAACATAAAAGCGATCATGTCAAGTCGTGACTCACGCTCAAGTCATCCTCACGCCGTGGAACTCCTTCCTCAACGCCGAGCCTAGGTATAAATCGTGTGGAATCGTGTCCGCCCATCCCATGGGACTCGGTAAAGAATCATGTAGAATACGTGTCCCGGCCCATCCCATGGGACTCGGTAAAGAATTATGTGGAATACGTGTCCCGGCCCATCCCATGGGACTCGGTGAAGAATCAGATGAAATACGTGTCCCGGCCCATCTCATGGGACTCGGTGAAGAATCAGATGGAATACGTGTCCCGGCCCATCTCATGGGACTCGGTGAAGAATCAGATGGAATACGTGTCCCGGCCCATCTCATGGGACTCGGTAGCATAGAAATACAACACTTTCACAACAAAGGCTATCACACGCAAACATAGGCAAGTTACACACAACTTGAAGTACTTCCATTTTATGTCAAAGTCCGGATTTTAACCCTAAAGTACTACGTACGTTAAATTCCTTTTAAAGATCCATTTCTTTTACAAGGGTCACCCGATACTCGTAGTATGAAAATAGAGTGACTAACATTGTTAAGTAAATCAAAATGCTTTCCTTTGTAAAATCAAGTAACAACATTATTTTCCAAACGTTCAAGTTTGCCTAATTTCAAATGCTCAAGTTTCTCATTTTTGAAAAGGTTTCGTAGTTCGTAGTTTTGATCCCTTAAAACATAATTCTCTTTTAAACAATTTGAGAAACATATGCCTTATATGTGAGTAGGTTATTCTTGTTTATAATCAATCTTATTAAGCAGCCATGATCTAGGAAATGTAATATCATTTTGTCTCATCTTAGTTTCTATGCAGATGGAGGTTTCTACTGGTTTTAATAATACTTCATTATTCAATACATTTTCCTTTATTAACGCTGCAGTGGTTTGTCGATACTCATTCTCGATTTCAAATCAAGAAAACATTTCTCCTTTTAAAAACCAAGTACTCATTTCTCACGAATGAGGTTTCACACAAAATTCATTTTAATTCATTCAAGTCAAGTCTCTTATCTTTTAAGATCAAGTCTCTTAACTTCTAAAAATCAGTAAACCATTCTCTTTATCTCTCTTAAGACGTTATACCTAACTTCCCATAAAGCTAGTATAACTCTTATGTTTTCAAAACCAAGTATTACTCTTCTTTCAAAATGATTCTTTTGAAATACTTCAAGTTCTTTATTATCACACATCAAGTCAGTTATAAGTCAAATCAGTTACCTTTTAAAACCACAAAGCATTTTCTTTCCTACATAAAGCTGTTATAACCAACTTCCCATAAAGCCGTTATAACACTTTATGTTTTAAACCAATCAAATACATTTAACACATGTACGTCTACCATACTACATAGTTATACACATATCATGCTAGAAAAGATAGGAAGAGGTTCACATACCTCGCGACGATTATCGACTAATAGCAAAACGCTCCAAGTACCTCAAACCGTCGGCTACTCCTTAAGCCAAGTAGATCACGCCATACGTAGTACTTCAACCTATAGAGGCCACAAGGCGCCTATTAACATCTAGATCTCAACGTAGAATATTCTCTGACGTAAAATTGGCAGACTCTCCCCGCAACCGCGTAAATCTCTTCCTCTATCGAGGCCTGCTAACAGGCCAACCACTCCCGAGAGAGGGGGGGGGGTTGTACGTCTAATCCGGACGTGTACAATTCTACTTCACAGTAATGCTACACAAGTCTCTTATCTGATACACCCTATGTAATTACGATTGATTCTCTTTAAATTCAGGCTTAAGTCAAAAGACATTGCCGCAAAACTATGTTCAGTTCTATATATAGTATACTTCAACTATATATTCCTACAACATATAATTTCCAATAAAAATAGGGGGACAAGATGATTTACCTCGATAAGCCCAAAATTATCCAAGTTTAATGTCGATCCTGAGCAACGTTTAGCTCCTACTCCGGGTGCTCCAACCCGCTCCAAACAACCCTTAGAAGTTCTACGCAACTTCTACTTAACACTTCAACCGACTATGAAGGTTTTCCTTAGGGTTTCGTTTAGTGGCTAAAGGAAGTATAATAGTATTTTCGGGCTCTACGTATAGAGGTAACTTTGGAATACTACAAGGTATAAGGCTAAGGTATTTTGGAATAGTACAATACTTGGAGAATACTTTCTACCAAGGGGGGGGGGTGTATTATACGAGAACAACTCAAGGTAGGGGGGGGGGGTACCCTCTCGGCCACAAGGCCCAACAAAGGGGGAGGGTGTGGCGGACGAACTACCACAAGGGGGAGGGAGTATTTGGGACTAGGAAATTGCTCAAGTGTGGATGAAATAACTCTTCAACAAGGGGGGTATTTATAGGTCAAGCAATGGCCAACCAATGGCCAAGATTAGGCCAAGTGCCATGCAAGTGTAGGGTCAAGATTTAACCATGTGGACCTTATCCATCTACCACACCAACTTGCACAAAATATCCTACCTAACCCATTGCTCCCCTTCGTCCATTACCGCCCACACTCTCTTCCAATGTGAGGGTGACACATGTCACACTCCCGTTGGTCCAAAATGTTTCGTCTCTCGGAAAAATCCGCAAAAATTATAAATGACATAGCCGGAATTTTCCCTTCGCAAGTTTAGTAAAACGTTTCGTCGAAAAACGATTCTTTTTGGCACTTGTGCCCAAATTTCGATCCTTGCCAATCCTTAAGGCTTAAATTTATATACGTACGCCCTCACGTACATACTCTGGAAAATACGGGGTATAACATTCTCCCCTCCTTAGAAACATTCGTCCCGAATGTTCCTTCTCAAGACGGATAACGATGAAGTTCTTCTAACAAGTTGCCAACGCCACGCCTGGCCACGAAATAACACACGTTCTCATCCTTCCTTACTCGTCGTGCCCTTCTCGAACACTTGAACTCTTCTAGTATACGTACCATATTTCGGTTTCTAAAACTTCTGGAGTCACTACCTCCAAACTTGGTCATCTTACAAGTCTCAAATTCCTTTAAGGCCATTCCCCGGCTTTTACGATTCGATTCTGGTCTAACATATCCACGAACTCATACGATGGTCATCTAAACTTGGGCCTAGCGCCCTCGTGACCCTATCACCTGGCGGGACCACCTAAAACTGACCCCACCACCATACAGGCCGCGGGTTGAACCGCGAATGGTCCTCAACCCGACCCGTTATCGCGTAAAACACTTGTTCTCCTGATCCGGAACAATCCTTACTAATTCACGTCATGAAAGCTACCACTTCCATCTCACACTACCCATGGACTTATCCCACAACACATTTATACGCAAACCAAGTATTTCAACAAAGACTAACCGTAAAATCTTTTATTCAAGATGACCTTACATCTAAGGTCTCAACATGAAATATTCTAAGGTTCACACTTTCCATGCCCCCATACATATCCTTTCAACAACCATGCTTTCTAACTCATAACCAACATAATGCTATCCGTACATAGCACACAATAATAAGGTCATCATATCATGCATACAAATCTCTAGAGGGTTAAGGATATACCTGAATCTACCGCTCCACTCTGTCATAGGCACGCCTAAGGTGGCGCATTGTAGAAAGCGATGAACTGCCATCGACCCGTGGTGAGTCATTCGCTGCATCCTTCCTATTAGACGATTTCGTCATATGGCCCTCGACGGCCGCAGAAAACAAGCACCAAGAAAGACGACATTCCCGGGATGGCGCGCACATTATGCACTCTGAGGAAAACTGAACCCGATCAAGAACCCATGTATATTCAGGAACGAAGCCCGGAGCCACGACCGGCTCCGAATACCGACGTCCCGAAAATTGTGGAGGACCACTCAGATCTTGGCGGAGGTACATAACTAGTCTGCTGGCGGCCCGCCTCGAAAGTTACCAAGGACCTGTTGTTCGCCTCTTCGCTGATCTGGTCATTCCGTCGACCTCTCCGTGCCTCGCATCCTGGTGCATGAGCTTGCATGCGGGCAATGTCCATGCGGTGAAGAGCTACACCCGCATAAGCCTCTCGCCAAGTAATCATCTAGCCCGGCGTGCAGCGGTACTCGTCCTCCATATCGCCTACTACAGGTGGAACATACCGAGCTAATGAGTCGAACTCCACATTGTACTCACTAACCGCCCGCTCGCCCCGCCTCAGCGTCAAAAATGTCGGCCCGAGCCCTCATCCATGGGGGCAAGAAATGTGCAAGAAAAACCCTTGAGAACTTCGTCCCAAACGGTGGAAGTGCATGTTCTCCCGACGACTCGCGAATCAAACGATCGATTGCGGTATCACGCGGTGATGCGAACCCAATACCACCGACTCGCCTCGAGACTCGATCACTCATGATCCAGTGCTGTCGGATAAACTCCCGAGGGTCATCCTCGCCTCGATCCATAGAACATCCGGATTCTGACTCGAGAAAGTCCAGTAGTCTCAAATTGTTGCTCGGGGTGAACTACGGGTGCTCTGGATCGAAGGCTGCATCCAGCCTCTCCTCATATCTGCCACGACCACGGCGATCGGGCCATCTCCTTGTACCCCATCTCATACGCTCCGGTGTGGGATGGAGGCTCGTGTATCAGTCTCGCAGCCATCGCTGCGGCTCTAAACTCTGCCGGCCGCGGCGCGCAAAACTTCGCCGTGGAGCACTATCTCGTAACGATCGGGCCTCTGCCGGTAACCCTCCGTGCTCTCTACTCCCTCGCCGCCTTGCCTTCTCGCCCGGCGGGTTTTACGCGAGGCATAATCGTAAAAGAAAGGAATACGTCGGAGGGTCCAACTTATCACACGGCTCTAAGGCACGATCTCGGAATGAAGAATGAAAACCAATCCTAAATGTCCTATAGCCTCCGATTATAGATGTGGTGCACAACACACCGATAATCAAGACTTACTAGACATGAGTGTAGACACTTTCAGAGGATTAATCGCTCTGATACCACTTTTGTCACGACCGATCCGGGCCGTGGATCGTGTCTTACCGGGCACCCAAGTAGTCATTCATCGGAAGAAAAATCAATGAACATAAAACATAAATATGGAACAAGAGACATGATAAACAAGCAACCAAAATAGCTTGCCATACGTATATATACATAAAAACCGAGCAGTTTAATCCTTACAACCCCGCCACCACGGCTATCAGACTCTAAGATTTATACAACAACTATGACGGACAGGGCCCGCCATACCACGAATGTACAGAACCTACAGACTCGGGGTAACATGCCAAAAGATAAGCCTCAGAAACGGGGCTTCCAACACGTATGGCGTGATCCTATGGCGAGGATCCACAACCGATGTACCTCTACTGCGGCGTGAACGCAGCCGAGGAGGTCGATTACAGTACAGTATGTGAAATCAAAAATCGTAAATGAAATCATAATAGTCTATATAAAGGGAGACATGTATGATAACCAAACTACGCTTCTGACATAAAGCGATCATGTCAAGTCGGGACTCACGCCTCAAGTCATCCCCATGCCCGTGGAACTCCTTCCTCACTTGCCGCGATCTAGGTATAAATCGTGTGGAATCGTGTCGGACCATCCCATGGGACTCGGTAAAGAATCATGTAGAATCGTGTCGGCCCGTCCCATGGGACTCGGTAAAGAATTATGTGGAATCGTGTCGACCCATCCCATGGGACTCGGTGAAGAATCGGATGAAATCGTGTCGGCCCATCTCATGGGACTCGGTGAAGAATCGGATGGAATCGCGTCGGCCCATCTCATGGGACTCGGTGAAGAATCGGATGGAATACGTGTCCCCCGTCTCGTGGGACCTGGCATAGAAATACAACACTTTCACAACAAAGGCTATCACACGCAAACATAGGCAAGTTACACACAACTGAAGTACTTCCATTTTATGTCAAAGTCCGAATTTTAACTCCTAAAGTACTACGTCGTTAAATTCCTTTTAAAGATACATTTCTTTTACAAGGGTCACCCGATACTCGTAGTATGAAAATAGAGTGACTAACATTGTTAAGTAAACCAAAATGCTTTCCTTTGTAAAATCAAGTAACAACATTATTTTCCAAACGTTCAAGTTTGCCTAATTTCAAATGCTCAAGTTTCTCATTTTTGAAAAGGTTTCGTAGTTCGTAGTTTTGATCCTTTAAAACATAATTCTATTTTAAACAATTTGAGAAACATATGTCTTATATGTGAGTAGGTTATTCTTGTTTATAATCAATCTTATTAAGCAGCCATGATCTAGGAAATGTAATATCATTTTGTCTCATCTTAGTTTCTATGCAGATGGAGGTTTCTACTGGTTTTAATAATACTTCATTATTCAATACATTTTCCTTTATTAACGCTGCAGTGGTTTGTCGATACTCATTCGATTTCGAAATCGATGAAACATTTCTCCTTTTAAAAACCAAGTACTCATTTCTCACGAATGAGGTTTCACACAAAATTCATTTTAATTCATTCAAGTCAAGTCTCTTATCTTTTAAGATCAAGTCTCTTAACTTCTAAAAATCAGTAAACCATTATCTTTATCTCTCTTAAGACGTTATACCTAACTTCCCATAAAGCTAGTATAACTTTTATGTTTTCAAAACCAAGTATTACTCTTCTTTCAAAATGATTCTTTTGAAATACTTCAAGTTCTTTATTATCACACATCAAGTCAGTTATAAGTCAAATCAGTTACCTTTTAAAACCACAAAGCATTTTCTTTCCTACATAAAGCTGTTATAACCAACTTCCCATAAAGCCGTTATAACACTTTATGTTTTAAACCAATCAAATACATTTAACACATGTACGTCTATCGTACTACATAGTTATACACATATCATGCTAGAAAAGATAGGAAGAGGTTCACATACCTCGCGACGATTATCGACTAATAGCAAAACGCTCCAAGTACCTCAAACTGTCGGCTACTCCTTAAGCCAAGTAGATCACGCCATACGTAGTACTTCAACCTATAGAGGCCACAAGGCGCCTATTAACATCTAGATCCCGACGTAGAATATTCTCGAAAATTGGCGGCACTCTCCCCGCAACCGCGTAAATCTCCTCCTCTATCGAGGCCTGCTAACAGGCCAACCACTCCCGAGAGAGGGGGGGTTGTACGTCTAATCCGGACGTGTACAATTCTACTTCCATGAATGCTTTACACAAGTCTCTTGTCTCTCCTATGTAATTCTGATTCGGTTCTCTTCTTTAAATTCAGGCTTAAGTCAAAAGACATTGCCGCAAAACTATGTTCAGTTCTATATATAGTATACTTCAACTATATATTCCTACAACATATAATTTCCAATAACAATAGGGGGACAAGATGATTTACCTCGATAAGCCCAAAATTATCCAAGTTTAATGTCGATCCTGAGCAACGTTTAGCTCCTACTCCGGGTGCTCCAACCCGCTCCAAACAACCCTTAGAAGTTCTACGCAACTTCTACTTAACACTTCAACCGACTATGAAGGTTTTACTTAGGGTTTCGTTTAGTGGCTAAAGGAAGTATAATAGTATTTCCGGGCTCTACGTATAGAGGTAACTTTGGAATACTACAAGGTATAAGGCTAAGGTATTTTGGTATAGTACAATACTTGGAGAATACTTTCTACCAAGGGTGGGGTGTATTATACGAGAAAAACTCAAGGTAGGGGGGGTACCCTCTCGGCCACAAGGCCCAACAAAGGGGGAGGGTGTGGCGGACGAACTACCAAGAGGAGTATTTGGGACTAGGAAATTGCTCAAGTGTGGATGAAATAACTCTTCAACAAGGGGGGTATTTATATGTTATACCCCGTATTTCCAGTGTATGTACGTAAGGACGTACGTAGGAAAGTTTGGGCTTTAAAAGTGGCTTGGCCGATTTTACTTTATGCACAACACCCGGTTAGAGTCGTTTTTAGAAGCAAAGTTTTACATAACATGCGGAGGGCAAATTACGGCTATGTCAATTTTAATTTTTGCGGATTTTTAGAGGCGAACGTGTTGGACCAACGAGAGGCGCCACTTGGCACCCTCTCATTGGCGTAAAGTGGGCGACACGGGACGAACCAACCATGGAGTGGGTAGGATAAGGGTGCGGGGATTAAGGAGTAGGGACTAGGGGGGCACTTGGGCATATCTTGGCCCTACACTTGCTTAGCACTTGGCTAGATCTTGGCCATTGGTTGGCCTTTGCTTGACCTATAAATACCCCCCCTTTGATGACTTCTTCATCCATTCCAAAATTTCCTAAGTCTTGAAAGTCCCTTCCCCCTCTCTTGTTGTGTGCTTGTCCTAGCCTCCCCCTCCCCCCTTTGGGAGGCCCCTTGGCCGAGAGTCCCCTTCCCCCCTTGGCCGACTGTACCCCCCCCCCCCTCCTAGTGGGGTTGGCAGAAAGGTATACACTTGTGGTGTTGTCTCGTATAAATACCCCTCTTGGTAGAAATACTCTCCAAAGTATTGTTACTATACCCAAAATACCTTAGCCGTATACCTTATAGTATTCCAAAGATACCTCTATACGTAGAGCCCGGAAATACTACCGTATGTCCTTTTTGTCTCAAATCAAACCACAGGAAAATCTCCATAGTTGGTTGGAGTATATAGTAGAAGTTGGTTAGAACTTGTAAGGGTGGTTTGGAGCGGGTTGGGCGCGGAGTTGGAGCTAAGCGGTGCTCGGGAGCGACATTAAACTTGGATGATTTTGTGCTTATCGGGGTAAATATCTTGTCCCCCTATTGTAATTGGAAATTACATGTTGTATGAATATATAGTTGAAGTATACTATATATAGAACTGAAATTAGTTTTGCGGCAATGTCTTTGGACTTAAGCTGAATTTAAAGAAGAGAATTGGTACTTACATGGGAGTGTATTCTGATGAACTTGTGTAGTTGTGGGTAGGGAAGAGTGCCCAAATTTCCGTAGAATCTTGTATCTAGATTTATTCTACCGAGTAGTCTAGACTTTGATAGACTTGTATAACCTTTATAGGTTGAATGTTACGTGAGTAGCATGTGCTACTTGAAGGTGGACCAGGCTAGCCGGGTTATAGCCGTGAAGCGATTTGCTTATAGTCGATAATCGTCGCGAGGTATGTGATTCTTCCTATCCTCTTGAGCATGATATTTTAAAAGAATATATATATAGTACGGTGAGCGTCGCGTGCTAATTGAGCGTGGTTATGGCAATGTCTTTTGACTTAAGCCCGAATAATAAGAATCTTGAAGTATTTCAAGAGACTTAAGCTATTTTGAAAGGAGAGTAATACTTGGTTTTGAAAACATAAGAGTTATACTAGCTTTATGGGAAGTTAGGTATAACGGCTTAAGAGAGATAAAATGAATGATTTATTGATTTTAGAAGTTAAGAGACTTGATCTTAAAAGATAAGAGACTTGACTTAAATGAATTAATATGAATTTTGTGTGAAACCTCATTCGTGAGTAATGTGTTATACCCCGTATTTCCGGAGTATGTACGTGAGGGCGTACGTACGAAAGTTTGGCCTTAAAAGTTTAAGCCTTGGACGTTTTTATTTGTGCACAACTCACTAAAAGAATCGTTTTCCGACGAAACGTTTCCACAGCTTTTGTAGGGAAAATTCCGGCTATGTCATTTAGTATTTTTGCGGATTTTTCCGAGAGACGAAACATTTTGGACCAACGGGAGGGCGACACTTGGCACCCTCCAATTGATGGACTTGAATCGTCCATAGGACGAATTGGACATGGATGGCACGTTTTTTGTGCCTTTGCACAAGTCAAGGAGTTGGTAGGATATTTTGTGTGCAAGTTGGCTAAGGACACTTGCCCAAATCTTGACCTTACACTTGCCTTGCACTTGGCATAATCTTGGCCATTGGTTGGTCATCCCTTGACCTATAAATACCCCTCTTGTGATGAAGAGTTCTTCATCCACAAACAAGCTTTCCAAGTCTTGAAATCCTCTCCTCTCCTTGTGCCTTTTTAGTCAAACACTCCCTCCTTGTGAAGTTTGGCCGGGGCCTACTCCCTAGCCTAGCCGAAATCTACCCCCCCCTCCCATGGTCGAAACGTTGCCTGCTCGTAGTGTTATAATGCCAAACATACCCTAGCCCAAATCCTTAGTACTTAGTAGAAGTTGTGAAGAACTTCTAGGTTTCTGGAGCTATCGGGCGTCTGACTTAGGAGCTAAGCCTTGCTCGGATCGACTTTTATCTAGGATATTATTGGGCTTACCGAGGTAAATAATCCTAACCCTCTTTTGTATTAGAGAATGCATCTTGTAGAAGTATAAGAATAAGTATTAAATACTTAGAAGAATATTCTGAATAGAATTGAATTGTTATCACGTGAAGGGTTTAAAGAAGAATAATTGAACTATACTTATATAGAATTTGTTTTCTGATGGACTTATATAGCTCAGGGTAGGTTGTGCTGCCCGACTTTCCGTAGAATTGTGAACCCTCTGTTTAGAATGACCTTGAGTAGTCTAGACTTTGATAGATGTCTGTGACTATTATAGGTGATTCTCTGTAGCGACATATTGACTTGGCGGGAGGTTTTGTAGGAAGGTATGTGATTCTTCCTAAGCATGATATTTTAACATATATATATAGTACGGTAGACGTACATGTATTAACTGAATAATAACTACGGCAATGTCTTTTGACTTAAGCCTGAATAATAACTACGGCAATGTCTTTTAACTTAAGCCTGAATAATAAGAATCCTGATGCATTTCAAAAGAACTACTGAATCATTTTTAACAGAAGATAAATATTTGGTTTTTAAAACAAAAGCTTAAGAGTTATACTAGCTTTATGGGAAGTTAGGTATAACAACTTAAGAAAGAACTGTTTACTTGTTTGTTTATAAAAGCCTTGTATTGATTTCTGTTAAGTGTAGTAAGATTGTTTGATAAGTAGACATATTATGATGCTACCTGTGTTAGTGTCTTGTAATGCTGTGTAAGGGGGTCATTCTTGCTGTGCTTACGTTGCTAAACGGTAAGTCTGTTGTACTGTTATTATATCACCTACCCCCTTGACTTATTATACCGAGGGCTTGCCACCCTTGATGCGGGTCTATACGGCCTATGCGGTCTGTGAGACTATGCGGAGCAGCGGTATGCTCCAGGATTGATCATTCCGGGTGTTTAGCGTCGCGGGATTCTATGCGGTCCAGGACTATGCGGTCTATTGAGACTATGCGGTGCGGAGTCGGCGGTCTGGGGTTAGCTACCCCGTCGCGAGGAATACCTCATGCGGTGCATGTGTGACTATGCGGATGCGGAAGTCGAGGACTAGGCACGCAGAATGATACTATGGGCGATTGGCCTTGCCCGATCATTCGCGGCCTAGAATAGACACTTCTACGATTTCCTATTCGTTGTTGTTTGTGATGTGGCACTATGTGCAATTGAACTGATTGTATTTGTGAAAAGGTTTTAAATACTTTGATTTCATTTAAGTACTTTATAGTTTCACATACATGGTACCTGTTGTACTGACCTCCTTTGGGGGGATGCGTTCATGCCGCATGTAAAGGCAAGCAGGTGCTAGATCCGCATCCTTAGGATCTTTTGCGTTGGTGTCAGGAGCTCCATCTTATAGGAGGCTCTGCTTTTGGGTATGATCTCCTGTTGTAGATAGTTTTTTATCGAGGTATGGCGGGCCTGTCCGCCATAGTTGTATATTTCCTTAAGTGCTGTAGTCATGTTATGCGATTTGGGATGCTTGCTAAACCATGTTTATATATATATGCGAAAGCGCCTTTTTCTCGCATAAAGCGTGTCTCATTTACAACTATTTCATGTCTTGTTTTTATATTCCGTGATTACTCGATGTATAACTACTTGGGTGCCGGTAAGGCACGATCCACGCCCAGAGCGGTCGTGACAAAAGTGGTATCGAGCGATTAATCCTCGGAAAGTGTCTATGACCGTATCTAGTAAGTCTTGATTATCGGTGTGTTGTGCACCACACCAATGTCAGAGGCTATAGGATATTTAGGATTGGTTTCATTCTTCTCACTCGAGATCGTGCCTTAGAGCCATGTTATAGGTTGGACCCTCTAACGTATTCCTTTCTATGCTGATTATGCCTCGCGTAAAGCAACCGGGCCCGAAGGGCAAGGCGGCGAGGAGCTGCTAGCGAGACACCCAAGTCACGAGGGCTCGAGCCCGTCTATGCCGAGGCAGCGAGTTCCATGCGCCGCGCCCAGCGAGACCGCGATGCACCTCCGTCCCACACTGGGCGAGAGAGATAAGTGCAGAGAGATGGCGATTATTTGCTCGGATTGTGGCGCGAGGACAGAGGCGCAGTGGGCCGATTCGATTCAGCGGCACACATGAGTGCACCCGAGGCGACGGTTTGAGGCTACGGATTTCCTTAGTTGTAGCGCCCGAGTTTTACGGGTCGGCGGAGGATGATCGCGGGAGTTCATCCGTCGATTCGCAGAGGATCATGCGGGTGATCGAGGCTTCGAGGCGAGTGCGTGACATTCGGTTCGCGTCGGCTGCGTGATACCGATCGATTAGTTTGATTCGGGAGCTTTCGGGGAGAGCATGCACTCCGGCGTTATGGGATGAGTTTTGAGGCTTTTCTCACACACTTCTTGCCTCCGCGAATGAGGAGGAGCACGAGTGATAGATTCTTCTTTGAGGCAGGAGGGCCTTGATTAGGGAGTCTGATGTCGAGTTTGATTCTTTAGCTCGATATGTCCCTGTGCTAGTAGCAGATATGGAGGACCGGGTGCATCGCTATGTCACTGGGCTAGATGATTACATGGCCGAGTCTTGCGGGTGTGTCCTTGACCCGAGCATGGACATTACCGTATGCGAGCTCATGCACTAGGATGCGAGGCGTAGAGGCCGCGGGTAAGCGATATCAGCGGCGAGAAGAAGGCGAGACGGCGGTTCTTTTGGTGGTTCTCGGGGTGGGCGTCAGCGAAGTCGGTGCACCACGGCGCGAGCGCTCTACATCATTTGGTCAGCCGAGCGGGCGGTCGGGGCCCGGACTTGATTTTCGGGTAGCGAGGTGCTAACCGTTGAGGTCCGCTCGGTGTGCCGTTGTGGTAGATACCATTAGGGCGTACTCGGGAGCTTGCTATACTTGTGGCCGAGGTCATTTCGCGAGTTTGTCGGCCGGCGGCGGTGGTAAGGCTCGGCTACAGTGGTCTGCTGCCGCTTCATCCCCGACAGTTACTCGCCGGAGGGCAAGGTACTCGTGGACCAGCGGTCGCGGCGGTCGTGGCGCGGTCGATTCTAGCGGTCCTCGAGCCGCATTTATGCTTTGTCCGGAAGCGAGGATCGGAGGCCTCACTGATGTCGTCACAGTACCTTATCGACGGGTTTGATGTGTATGCTTTGATAGATCCGGTTCTACTCCCTATATATCTCCCTTGTTGCTAGTAGGATAGGGATAGAGCACGAGTCCATGGACCCTTTCGAGGTAGCTACGCGATGGGTGATTCGGTGGTAGCTCGGTGGTATATAGAGCTTGTCCTGTGACCATTTGATCGTTAGACCCTGGCCGACTTGATAGAGTTGGAGATGATTGACCGGCGTGATCATGGGGATGGATTGGCTAGCTTCTTGCTACGCCAATGTAGGCTGCAGAGAGAGTAATGCAGTTTCGCTGAGGAGCGGTTGTTGAGTGGGAGAGCACGGTATCGTAGGGTAGGTTTATTTCCTACCTCAAGGCTAGGCAGCTGGTGCAGCAGGGGTATATCTACCATCTCGTTCGGGTGTTTGATATTGAGGCTGCGGTACCAGATTTTCGACGATTCGGTGGTCGAGAGTTCCCAGACGTGTTTCAGCACGACCTCCGGGTATCCTCACGAGAGGAGATCGAGTTTTGTATAGATGTCTTTGCGGACACTCGGCTATTTCCATTCCACCATACGAATGGCACGCCGAGTTGAGAGAGTTGAAGGACCGGTGAGAGATTTCTTTGGAGAAGGGCTTCATCGAGCCTAGTGTTTCTCCACGAGAGCGCCGTATTGTTCGTGAAGAAGAAGGGCGGGGCCGCGCGTGTGTTGATTCTGACGGTGAACAAGGTGACCATTAAGAACGAATACCCCCTTCCCGGGATTGATGATTTGTTCGACCGGTTGCGAGTGCGAGATGTTTCTCCAAGATTGATCTGCGATCGGGCTATCATCAGTGCAGTCGAGAGGTGGATGTCCACTAGGGTGCGTTCGGACGTGACGGCACTATGAGTTCAGTGGTCGTGTCTTTTGGGTTGACGATGCTCGGCGGTATTCATGGATTTGATGAACCGAGTGTTCAAACCATTTTTGGACACGTTTGTGATAGTGTTCATTGATGATATCTTGGTTTATTCTCGCTGGAGCGGGAAGCGTGCGAACGTTTGGCTGTCTTGTGATTCTCGGGACCAGCGATTATCGCCAAGTTTTCCAAATGTGAGTTTTGGTTAGCCGGTGGCTTTTCTTGGGCATATTATCGGGGTTGATGGCATTCGAGTGGATACGGCAAGATCGAAGCGATCGGACTTGGCCTAGACCTGCTACTCAGGCAGAGGTTCGCGATTTTACGGGCCTTGCGAGGATATTATCGGCGGTTCGTAGAAGTTTGCTTCTATCTGCACCATTGACTAGGTGACTCGGAAAGCGGCTAAGTTTGATGGTGATGCTTGTGGCGGGGTTTCCGATTCTTTGAAGGAGGCGGCGACGCCCCGTTCTTACTCTTCTGAGGGTCGGATGGTTACGTGGTGTATTGTGATCGTCGGGCATCGGGTTGGGATGTGTTGATGCGGCAGGCATAGTTATAGCATCGCGTCAGACGGCTTAAGATACACGAGGAACTACCCCACCCGTGATTTGGAGTTAGCGCGGTGATTCACGCTTTGAAGATCGGAGGCACTATTTGTATGGGGTTCACGTGGATATTTATCTGACCACAAGAGCCTCGGTATATCTTGACCAGAGGAGTGAACTTACGATAGAGACGGTGGTTAGAGTTGCTTAAGGATTACGATGTTGATATCTGTACCACCCGGGAAGGCCGATGTTAGGCGAGATGCTCTTAGTCGTAGGTCGATGGGAGCCTATCGGATGTGCGGCTAGAGAGGAGGGCATGGTTCGTGATTTGCATCGATTAGCGAGCCTTGGTGTCCGTTTGATTGATTACGATAGCGGTGGGGTTCGAGTTCGTGAGGTTGCCGAGTCTTCCATCGTCGAGAGGTGAAGAGGCAACAGTTCGAGGATCGATTTTGACACGTTATCGTGATCTGACTCTTCGTGAGGCAAGGGTCCTTGAGTAGCACCGATGGGGTGCTAAGGTTTGAGCGAGTTGTGTGTTCCGGATGTTTGAGGACTTGGCGAGTTCTTGGAGAAGCACGGCGCGCGTTACTCTATACATACGGGGTCTAACAAGATGTACCACGACCTTAGATCAGTGTATTGGTGGGATGGCTTGAATAGGGGCGTTGCGAGTTCGTAGCTCGGTGCGTGTTGTCGCGAGTAAGGTAGAGCACCGGAGGCACGGTGGTGCATTGCGGCGATAGAGATCGGACTTGGAAGTGGGAGGTGATCAACATGGACTTTATCACGGGATTACCTCGCACTCAGGAAGCATGATTCTATTTGGGTTATCGTCGGCGGTGGCGAAATCAGCCCACTTTCTTCCCGTTAGGGCGACTTTTTGGTGAGGATTATGCGGACTTTACATCAGAGATCGTCGATGCGTGGAGTCCCTATTTCGATCATATCGAGAGGAGCCCGGTTACGGCTAACTTGGAGGTCGCTTCCGAGGGGTTTAGGGGCGGTGAGCACAGTCTGCATTTCATCCACGCAGACGGACGGCGAGCGCACTATCCGGACTCTTGAGGATATCTGCGAGCTGTGTTATTGACCGAGGGTATTTGGGAGGATCATTTGCCTCTAGTTGAGTTTGTATAATAATAGCTACCACTCCGATTCGATGGCGCCTTATGAGGCCTTGTATGGAGGAAGTGCGGTCGCCGATAGGCTGGTTTGATGTTGGCGAGTGCTTAGTGGGACGGTTTGGTGCAAGCGATGGATAAGGTGAAGCTTATCCGAGGCGGCTATTGGCGGCTCGAGTCGGCGAAGTCATATGCAGATCACCGTCGTCGGCATCTGGAGTTCGAGGTAGATGATTGGGTTTTCCTGAAGGTGTCACCCATGAAGGGTGTGATGAGATTCGGGAGGAAAGGGAAACTAAGCCCAAGGTACATTGGGCCCTATCGGTGTCCGCGGTAGGCAAGGTTGCTACGAGTTGAATCTGCCGTCCGTCTGGAAGCGATGCATCCGGTGTTTCATGTTTCTATCTTTGAGTAGATGTATCGGGATCCATCTGGGTACATCCGATTGGCGGCGTCCGTGTGGGGGTTATCGTATGAGAGATTCCATAGCGATAGTCGATCGTCGGGTTAGGCGTCTGCGGACGAGGGCGTGGCAGTCAAAGTCTTGTGGCGAGCGAGCTTAGGAGGAGATGGCGTGGGAAGGCGAGGAGGACATGAGGCGGAGGTATCTCACTTATTCCCCACCTCCGGGTAACTTACTTTCTGCTTGGTTTAATTTTCGTAAATTGTTAAGTGTTATATTGTGGCCATGTGGCACCAAAGTATTTAAGCTTTTACAGTTAATTGTCTTGGGAAGGAACATTCGGGGCGAATGTTTCTAAGAGGGAGAATGTTATACCACGTATTTCCGGAGTATGTACGTGAGGGCGTACGTACGAAAGTTATGCCTTAAAAGTTTAAGCCTTGGACGTTTTTATTTGTGCACAACTCACTAAAAGAATCGTTTTCGGCGAAACGTTTCCTGACTTTTGTAGGGAAAATTCGGCTATGTCATTTAGTATTTTTGCGGATTTTTAGAGGCGAAACATTTTGGACCAACGGAGGCGACACTTGGCACCCTCCGATTGATGGACTTGAATCGTCCATGGGCCAATTGGACATGGATGGCACGTTTTTGTGCCTTTGCACAAGTCAAGGAGTTGGTAGGATATTTTGTGTGCAAGTTGGCTAAGGACACTTGCCCGAATCTTGACCTTACACTTGCCTTGCACTTGGCGTAATCTTGGCCATTGGTTGGCCATCCTTGACCTATAAATACCCCTCTTGTGATGAAGAGTTCTTCGTCCACAAACAAACTTTCAAGTCTTGAAATCCTCTCCTCTCCCTTGTGCCTTTTCGTCCAAACACTCCCCTCCCTTGTGAAGTTTGGTAGGGCCTACTCCCCCTAGCCTAGCCGAAATCTACCCCCCCTCCCGTGGTAGAAAAGTTGCCTTCTAGTATTGTTATAATGCCCAAAATACCCTAGCCCAAATCCCTTAGTACTTAGTAGAACTTGTGAAGAACTTAAGGTTTCATGGAGCTATCGGAGGCGTCTGACTTAGGAGCTAAGCCTTGCTCCGGATCGACTTTTATCTAGGATATTATTGGGCTTACCGAGGTAACTAATCCTAACCCTCTTTTGTATTAGAGAATGCATACTGTAGAAGTATAAGAATAAGTATTAAATACTTATAAGAATATTACATAATAGAATTGAACTGTTATCACAGTAGAAGGGTTTAAAAGAAGAATAATTGAACTATACTTATATAGGACTGTTTTCACAGTAGACTTATATAGCTCACCGGGTAGGGTTGTGCTGCCCGACTTTCCGTAGAATTGTGAACCCTCTGTTTAGAATGACCTTCATAGTAGTCTAGACTTTGATAGATGTCTGTGACTATTATAGGCTGATTCTCTGCGCGCGACATATTCAACTTGGCAGGAGGTTTTCGCCGAGAAGGTATGTGATTCTTCCTAAGCATGATATTTTAACATATATATATAGTACGGTAGACGTACATGTATTAACTGAATAATAACTACGGCAATGTCTTTTGACTTAAGCCTGAATAATAACTACGGCAATGTCTTTTAACTTAAGCCTGAATAATAAGAATCCTGATGCATTTCAAAAGAACTACTGAATCATTTTTAACAGAAGATAAATATTTGGTTTTTAAAACAAAAGCTTAAGAGTTATACTAGCTTTATGGGAAGTTAGGTATAACAACTTAAGAAAGAACTGTTTACTTGTTTGTTATAAAAGCCTTGTATTGATTTCTGTTAAGTGTAGTAAGATTGTTTGATAAGTAGACATATTATGATGCTACCTGTGTTAGTGTCTTGTAATGTTGTGTAAGGGGGTCATTCTTGTTGTGCTTACGTTGCTAAACGGTAAGTCTGTTGTACTTTTATTATATCACCTACCCCCTTGACTTATTATACCGAGGGCTTGCCACCCTTGATGCGGGTCTATACGGCCTATGCGGTCTGTGAGACTATGCGAGCGGCGGTATGCTCGAGATTGATCATTCGGTGTTTATCCCGTCACGGGATTCCTATGCGGTCCAGGGACTATGCGATCTATTGAGACTATGCGGTGCGGGAGTCGGCGTAGCACGGGGTTGGCTAACCCGATGCGAGAATACCTCGTGCGGGTGCGTGTGTGACCTATGCGGTGCGGAAGTCGGGGACTAGGCACGCAGAATGATACTATGGGCGATTGGCCTTGCTTCGATCATTCGCGGCCTAGAATAGACACATTCTGATTTTCCTATTTTTGTTGTTGTTTGTGATGTGTCACTATCTGCAATAGAACTGATTGTATTTGTGAAAAGGTTTTAAATACTTTGATTTCATTTAAGTACTTTATAGTTTCACATACATGGTACCTGTTGTACTGACCTCCTTCGGGGGGCTGCGTTCATGCCGCAGGTAAAGGCAAGCAGGTGCTAGATCCGCATCCTTAGGATCTTTTGCGTTGGTGTCAGGAGCTCCATCTTCTCCGGAGGCTCTACTTTTGGGTATGATCTCCCTGTTGTAGATAGTTTTGTGCGATCGAGGTATGGCGGGCCCTGTCGCCATAGTTGTATATTTCCTTAGAGGTCTCAGTAGTCATTTATGCAGTTTGGGATGTAACTGCTAAACCATGTTTATATATATATGCCGAAAGGCGCCTTTTTCTCACATAAACTGTGTCTCATTTTACAACTATTTCATGTCTTGTTTTTATATTCCGCTGATTACTCTGATGTATGACTACTTGGGTGCCCCGGTAAGGCACCAGTCACGGGCCCCGGAACGGGTCGTGACATAATGAGTACTTGGTTTTTAAAAGGAATAATGTTTTACTGATTTCGGAAATCAGAATGAGTATCGACAAACCACTGCAGCGTTAATAAAGGGAAATGTTTTGATTAATGAAGTATTATTAAAACCAGTAGAAACCTCCATCTGCATAGAAGCTAAGATGAGACAAAATGATATTACATTTCCTAGATCATGGCTGCTTAATAAGATTGATTATGAACAAGAATAACCTACTCTCATATAAGACATATGTTTCTCAGATTGTTTAAAAGAGAATTATATTCTTAAATGAATAAGACTATGAACTACGAAACCTTTCTAAAATAAGAAACGTGAACATTTGAAATTAGGCAAACTTGGACGTTTGGAAAATAATGTTGTTACTTGTTTTTACAAAGGGAAGTGTTTTAGTTTACTTAAAAGACAGTACTCTATTTTATACTACGGGTATTGTGTGACTTACGTGAAAGAAGCGGATCTTTTAAAGAGTTAATGTATGAAGTACTTTGGGGATAGATACGAACTTGTTAGCATAAAGTACCTTGTGTGAATAACTTGATTGTGTTGGTTTGTGATAACCTTGTAATACTTTCTGTTGATTTGATAAGTAAACATGTTAGGATCTACGTGTGTTAGTATCTTGTGATTGTTATGTAAGGGGTCATTCTTGTTGTGCTTACGTTGTTAAGCGTTAAGCCCAGTTATCTTGTTATTGTATCACATACCCTTGACTTATTATACCGAGGGCTTGCCACCGATGCGGTCTATAGGCCTATGCGGTCTATGAGACTATGCGGGCGCGGTATGCTCGGGATTGATCATTCGGGTGTTTAGCCCGTCGCGAGAGATGCCACTATGCGGTCTTTGAGGGACTATGCGGTCCGAGGACTATGCGGCTGCGGAAGTCGAGCGGATACTGGGGTTAAGCCGCCTCCGATGCGGGTATACCTCGGTGATGCAGGACCGTGATTCGAGGAATACCTATGCGGGTGCGTGTGTGACCTATGCGGAGCTGCGGTAAGTTCGAGGATAGACGCCGCGGTGATCTGCGGGCGAGTGGCCGCCGATCATGTGGTGCGGTCTAGAAAGACCTCGTGATACAGTTTATGGCATTTTTGGTACTGTGGGTCTTAGTAGTCGGCTATGCCTTCGTACTTACCCCGTACGGTTCTATTGTGATGGCTTTGAGGGCGTGAGTCCCTGACTTGACATGACTGCTTATTTATTGTGAACTGTAGTTTGGTTATCATACATGTCTCCTGCTTTATATAGACTACTATGATTTCATTTACGATGTTATTTTCGCCACATACTCGTACTGTTATCGACCTCTTCGGGCTGCGTTCATGTCGCAGTAAAGGTACACGATCGTTGATCCTCGCTCTTAGGGTCACGATTCGTTGGGAAAGCTCCGTTTCTCCGAGGCTTATCTTGGTGTAGTCCCTGTTGTTATAGGTGCTTACATTCGGGGTATGGCGGCCCCGCCCCGTCGTTGTTGTCATATCATTCGTAGAGTGCATGCTAAATGTTGTGGGCGGGGTTGTAATGGGATGTAAATTCAAATTGTTATTTATATATCTGAAGGTAACCGTTTTGGTTAGCTTTGTCTTCTTATTTCAACATCTTATTGCATTGGCTTGAGTTATTGTTCTATGTTCGTGATTACTGCGATGTTGTATCACCGGGTGCCGGGTAGGCACCACGGGCCGGTTCGGTCGTGACAAAAGTGGTATCGAAGCGATTAATCCTCGGAAAGTGTCTACGCATCCGATCGATGAGTCTTGATTATCGGTGTGTGCACTACACCAATAATCGGGAGGCTATAGGATATTTAGGATTGGTTTCTATTCTTCTCACTCGAGATCGTGCCTTAGAGGCTGTGTTGTAAGATTGGACCTCTAACGTATTTCTTTCCTTACCATTATGCCTCCGCGTAGGCAAACCCGGCCAGGAGGCAAGGCGAGGAGCTGCGAGTAAGTACGAGAGGGTTCACAGTGCAGGCCCAATCATTACCTAGGGTAGTGCTTCATTCGGGAGTTCTGCGGCGTCGCTAGCCCCGTGAGTTTAGCACGGCAGCGGTTCTCTGCGGCCATGATATTTGAACCTTGCCCACGGCCAGGGGACAGAGAATATGGATTGCAAAGGCGACCACATTAACTATGGATTTGGCTACGAGTATGCCGATGTCTGCGAGTCTTGATGACTATCGAGAGAGTTGTACAAGAGTAATTTTTTCGATTAGGCTTGAGCATGGCACGTATGCGGGCTTATGCGCGGCCGAGAAACGTGAGATCGGCGGGTTAACCAAGGACGGCAGAGAGGGCGCAATGAGTCCTTTGGTAACTTTCCGGCGAGTCACCTCGCGTGATTAGAATATGCACATCCACGGTCGCAGAGAGGTCCTCCACGGGGTTCAGGACGTTCGGGGTATGCAGGAGTTGGTCAGAACTCCAGAGTTTCCGGTTCACAGCTACACGTAGGCTCCGGCCGGCGGATTCATTTTTCCTCGGTATTCCAAGATGACAGCGTCGTCCGGGAATGTCGTCTTTTTGTTGGTACTTGTTGTACCTGCGGCCGTCAGGGCCAGGTGTCGAAAGGGTGTCCTAGTAGGAGGGATGCAAGTAGGAGGACTCAGCCTTCAGGATCGGTGGGTAGTTCGTTACCTTCCCTAGCTATGCGCCCTACGGGGCAGGTTTGATTAGAACGACTAAGGGGAGTGAAGCAGTAGATATAGATATATCCTTAACCCTCTAGAGATCAGTATGTGTGATAAGATGGGTATATCATAAGTGCTATGTTCTGATAGCAGTGTGTTAGTTGTGATTAGAAATCATGGTTAGTAACCGGGAAAGATTGGGGGATAGGAAGTGTAAGCCTTAGAGCTTTTTACGTGGAGACCTTAGAGGCAAGGCAATCTTGAGAAAAAGATTACATTTGTGTTTAACCCTTATCGGAGTGCATTGTGCACGTGAGCTATGTTTGGGATAAGTCCCTGAGTAGTGTGGAATGAAAGAGGGTAGTTGAGCTAAGAAGACCGCTAGGTTTTCGTAACGTGATTAGTAAGATTGTTTCGGATCGGGGAGCTAGTATTTTTGCACGTTGTCGGGTCGGGTTGGGGCCACATTGTGGGTCAACCCGCGGCCTGTATGGTGGTGGGGTCTGTTTGTGGTGGTCCCGCCTTGTGGTAGGGTCACGAGGGTGTTAGGCCCAAGTTTAGTTAACCAGCGTACGAGTTCGTGGATGCGTTCAACCAGTAGTCGGGCCGATGGGGGCAGCCCATCGTGGTTTTCGGTCGGGACCGTGTACTCAGCAGTGTTGATTTACCAGAAAGGGTGTAAGGCGGCACGGGGTGCCTACCTTCACCTTATGACGCATGGAGCCAGTGGTACTTGTTTTTTCTAGAGGTTTTACCAGGCAGGGTTAGGAACTCAGGTAAGTCTCCGTATCGCATTCGCCCTCGGGCCAGTGTTTGGATTTCAGGGGTAGTTGTGAGGATTGTTGTCTCCTGTTGGGGAAGTGTTTAAGCTACCATTTCAGTGTTCGGATGTTGCCTTATGAAGCCTTGTAGGGGCGGAAGTGTAAGTTGCCGGTCGATTGGTTCGATGTTGGCAAGGTTCAGATAGTTGGTTCAGGCTTGTTCCAGCAGACTGTGGTTAGGGTGAAGCTTGTCTAGAAGAGGTTATTGGCAGCTCAGAGAAATCGTGCGGATAATCGGCGACGACGCTTAGAGTTCAGGTTGACGGTCGGTCTTCTTGAAGGTACCACCCCGGTTAGGGTGTGACGAGTTTTGGAACCAAGCGAATGTAAATGTGGTAAGTTATGAGAAAGAGTTCGAGTGTACAAGAAGGGTACGACACGTAAGGGAAGAAGCGAGCATGTATGGTGAGCATAGATGTGATCATTTCTTTAGTAAAGAGAAGGTGCGAAGGAAGTATATTTTAGACCTCGGGTGAGTGTTTTTGTGATGATAGAGGTGTTTCCTCGTGGACTTGGATGTAAGTATTTGCGCAGGTGTTTCTGTGGCCAGGTGTGGCAGGTTTTGCTCTCATAAGTATAGTAGTGAAGACTATACTGGCGCACGTTTGTTTAGAGACTTAGAAGGAACATTCGGGACGAATGTTTCTAAGGAGGGGAGAATGTTATACCCCGTATTTCCAGTGTATGTACGTAAGGACGTACGTAGGAAAGTTTGGGCTTTAAAAGTGGCTTGGCCGATTTTACTTTGTGCACAACACCCGGTTAGAGTCGTTTTTCGACGAAACGTTTTACATAACTTGCGAAGGGAAAATTCCGGCTATGTCATTTTTAATTTTTGCGGATTTTTCCGAGAGACGAAACGTGTTGGACCAACGAGAGGGCGCCACTTGGCACCCTCTCATCGACAAAATGGGGCGGCACATGGGACGAACCAACCATGGAGTTGGTAGGATATTTGTGAGGGTTTTAAGGAGTAGGGACTAGGGGGGCACTTGGGCATATCTTGGCCCTACACTTGCTTAGCACTTGGCTAGATCTTGGCCATTGGTTGGCCTTTGCTTGACCTATAAATACCCCCCCTTTGATGACTTCTTCATCCATTCCAAAATTTCCTAAGTCTTGAAAGTCCCTTCCCCCTCTCTTGTTGTGTGCTCGTCCTAGCCTCCCCCTCCCCCCTTTGGGAGGCCCCTTGGCCGAGAGTCCCCTTCCCCCCTTGGCCGAGAGTACCCCCCCCCCTCCTAGTGGGGTTGGCCGAGGGGTATACACCCCCCCTTGTGGTGTTGTCTCGTATAAATACCCCCCTCTTGGTAGAAATACTCTCCAAAGTATTGTTACTATACCCAAAATACCTTAGCCGTATACCTTGTAGTATTCCAAAGATACCTCTATACGTAGAGCCCGGAAATACTACCGTATGTCCTTTTTGTCTCAAACCGAAACCCTAGGGAAAATCTCCATAGTTGGTTGGAGTATATAGTAGAAGTTGGTTAGAACTTGTAAGGGTGGTTTGGAGCGGGTTGGAGCGCACGGAGTTGGAGCTAAACGGTGCTCAGGAGCGACATTAAACTTGGATGATTTTGGGCTTATCGAGGTAAATATCTTGTCCCCCTATTGTAATTGGAAATTACATGTTGTAGGAATATATAGTTGAAGTATACTATATATAGAACTGAACTTAGTTTTGCGGCAATGTCTTTGGACTTAAGCCTGAATTTAAAGAAGAGAATTGGATCAGACTTACATGTGATCAGACATGAGACTTGTGTAGTTTGACGGGTAGGGAAGGGCTGCCCAAATTTCCGTAGAATCTTGTATCTAGATTTATTCTATCTAGTAGTCTAGACTTTGATAGACTTGTATAACCTTTATAGGTTGAATGTTCTGTGAGTAGCATGTGCTACTTGAAAGGTGGACCAGGCTAGAAGCCGTTATAGCCATGAGCGATTTGCTTATAGTCGATAATCGTCGCGAGGTATGTGATTCTTCCTATCCTCTTGAGCATGATATTTTAAAAGAATATATATATAGTACGGTGAGACGACGCGCTAATTGAGCGTGGTTATGCGGCAATGTCTTTTGACTTAAGCCGAATAATAAGAATCTTGAAGTATTTCAAGAGACTTAAGAACTGTTTTTGAAAGGAGAGTAATACTTGGTTTTAAAAACTTAAGAGTTATACTAGCTTTATGGGAAGTTAGGTATAACGGCTTAAGAGAGATAAAATGAATGATTTATTGATTTTAGAAGTTAAGAGACTTGATCTTAAAAGATAAGAGACTTGACTTAAATGAATTAATATGAATTTTGTGTGAAACCTCATTCGTGAGTAATGAGTACTTGGTTTTTAAAAGGAATAATGTTTTACTGATTTCGGAAATCAGAATGAGTATCGACAAACCACTGCAGCGTTAATAAAGGGAAATGTTTTGATTAATGAAGTATTATTAAAACCAGTAGAAACCTCCATCTGCATAGAAGCTAAGATGAGACAAAATGATATTACATTTCCTAGATCATGGCTGCTTAATAAGATTGATTATGAACAAGAATAACCTACTCTCATATAAGACATATGTTTCTCAGATTGTTTAAAAGAGAATTATATTCTTAAATGAATAAGACTATGAACTACGAAACCTTTCTAAAATAAGAAACGTGAACATTTGAAATTAGGCAAACTTGGACGTTTGGAAAATAATGTTGTTACTTGTTTTTACAAAGGGAAGTGTTTTGGTTTACTTAAAAAGACAGTCACTCTATTTTATACTACGGGTATTGTGTGACTTCTGTGAAAGAAGCGGATCTTTTAAAGAGTTAATGTATGAAGTACTTTGGGGATAGATACCCGAACTTGTTAGCATAAAGTACCTTGTGTGAATAACTTGATTGTGTTGGTTTGTGATAACCTTGTAATACTTTCTTGTTGATTTGATAAGTAAACATGTTAGGATGCTACGTGTGTTAGTATCTTGTGATTGTTATGTAAGTGGTCATTCTTGTGCTTACGTTGTTAAGCGTTAAGCCCGTTATCTTGTTATTGTATCACATACCCGACTTATTATACAGGGCTTGCCACCGCTTGATGCGGTCTATACGGCCTATGCGGTCTATGAGACTACGCGAGCGGTATGCTCGAGATTGATCATTCCGTGTTTAGCCCGATGCGGGATGCCCTATGCGGTCTTTGAGGGACTATCACGGTCGCGAGGACTATGCGGCCGCGAAGTCCGGCGGATCTGGGGTTAAGCCGCCTCCGTCGCGGGTATACCGCGGCCGGCAGGACCATGATTCGAGAATACCTCATGCGGGTTCGCATGTGACCTATCGCGGAGTCGGTAAGTTCGAGGATAGACGCCACGTGATCTGCGGGCGAGTGGCCGCCCGATCATGTGGTGCGGTCTAGAAAGACCTCGTGATACAGTTTATGTCATTTTTGGTACTGTGGGTTTTAGTAGTCGGCTATGCCTTCGTACTTACCCCGTACGGTTCTATTGTGATGGCTTTGAGGGCGTGAGTCCCTGACTTGACATGTCGCTATTTATTGTGAATCGTAGTTGGTTATCATACATGTCTCCTGCTTTATATAGACTACTATGATTTCATTTACGTGATTTATTTTCGCCACATACTCGGACTGTCAGATCGACCTCTTGGGGCCGCGTTCATGCCGCAGTAAAGGTACACCGCCGTTGATCCTCGCTCTTGGGTCACAGTCGTTGGGAAAGCTCGTTTCTCCGAGGCTTATCTTCGTGTAGTCCCCGTTGTAGGTGCTACATTCGTGGTATGGCGGCCCTGCCCCGTCGTTGTTATCATATCATTCGTAGAGGTCTTGTAGTAGGCGGTGGTTGTAATGGGATGTAACTGTTCAAATTGTTATTTATATATACTGAAGGTAACCGTTTTTGGTTAGCCTGTCTTCTTATTTCACTGTCTTATTGCATTGGCTTCAGGTTATTGTTCTATGTTCCGCTGATTACTCTGATGTTGTATCACTGGGGTGCCCGGGGTAAGTCACCAGTCACGGGCCCGGGTTCGGGTCGTGACATTATAGGTCAAGCAATGGCCAACCAATGGCCAAGATTAGGCCAAGTGTCATGCAAGTGTAGGGTCAAGATTTAACCATGTGGACCTTATCCATCTACCACACCAACTTGCACAAAATATCCTACCTAACCCATTGCTCCCTTTCGTCCATTACCGCCCACACTCTCTTCCAATGTGAGGGTGACACATGTCACCCTCCCGTTGGTCCAAAATGTTTCGTCTCTCGGAAAAATCCGCAAAAATTATAAATGACATAGCCGGAATTTTCCCTTCGCAAGTTTAGTAAAACGTCGTTTAAAACGATTCTTTTTGGCACTTGTGCCCAAATTTCGATCTTTGCCAATCCTTAAGGCTTAAATTTATATACGTACGCCCTCACGTACATACTCTGGAAAATACGGGGTATAACATTTGACTTCCCTAAAGTCATTATAATGACCTTTAGGTTTTGGAACTAAGGCACTAGCCAAAAGATTTGGAAACCACTTCCTTTTTAAGACTCTATGTACTTTAAGTAAAATACTTTCACTTTTAAGAATCCAACTTCACTAAGGCAATGGATTATACAACTTACAATTTAAACATCAAAGTACAATCAATGTAAGTACATAGAACAAATTCTACTTTAGGCAATCCAAATACAACCAAGGAATGGATCATTTAAGGAGTAGGACGCACTTTCTTTATCTTAAGGAATCATGCTGTAAGAGGAGATAGTTCACATACCTTTCGCTAAATCCACAAGCTAAGCCGAATACGCCGTACGTAGTAGTGTCAACCTATAATGGTCACAACATGACTATCAATTCTAGTTTCTAACGTAGAATAATACTAAGTATACGGTCTCTAATTCTACGAAACATCGGGCAGCACTTCCTTTGTTTCTACTTACTTTGCCACCTTTTTCAAGGCCGAATACAATAACCAACACGCCACATTTAAGGCTCAAAACAACATCCAAACAAAGGGGATTACACGCCTTACAATACGTGTAAAATTCCGCCCCACAATTCATATCAAGTAGTTTAAAATCCAAGCCATTCTCGGCCAACTACATAACCAACAATTCAAAGTCTTTTCCAATCCTTTTCCAATTCCAAGTTCTAAGGTCTAACATGTTATATAGTCATAAACAACTTCAACAACTATAATTTCCTTCTTTATACAACATGCGACGACTTTAACTAATATTCAACTTGAATTGTAATCTTAAGGCTAAACATGCTAGTTTTCGGATTAGGGTTCCAATAGCCAATATACTTATCAACTTCATACAATATACCTCATGCTTGCTAATATCCATAACTACAACAATCAGTAAACCTTAATTGCTAAAACGACAAGAATTATACCTTTACAAGCCCTTAAAAATTCCAAGATTCAAAGTCGCGCCTTAGCAATTCTTAGCTCCTTTCCTTATGTTCCAATACGCTCCAAGCACTCCTTAGAGGCCTATGAAGAACCCATCTTCAAGTTCCAACTTCAAAGTTGAAGAACTCCTTAAGTTTCCGCCTTGCGACTAATACGAAAACGCCACTTTTCCGAAATCTTTCTATTGAGATATCCTTACAATACCCTTAGGGACCTTGGGTTTAAATCTTGTGAACAATGGAACAAAATTACAAAATTTTCTAGTGTGGGAGATGTCAAACCCGAGAGGTATTGTTGAAGAACAAGGGTTCTCTAAATTTTTCTAAGTGTTTGAAGAGCTTGTCTTGCACTAGTGTAGTATATAAAACATATTGGAGGGCTTAGATTACAACAAATGTGTGGCTTGGATGAGGATCATTAATTAAATATCCAAGTGGACAAGTTGACCTTGGTCAACAATCTCAAGCTTGCAAGACTTATCTTCCAAGATGGTCAATGACCATTTTACCCTTCCTCTAATTCGTCCAAGACCATATGTGGGGGGGTGCCATGTGTCGCCCTCTCATTCGTCCATAAAATTCCGTAATCCTCGTGGGCCCCACAAAACGTAAAATTCCTCGGGTGGGCCCCACATGACTAAATCCGTAAAAATAAATTTCCATAAAGTTAATAAGTTCCATACTCTTCAAATAATGCATTTTGAGAATCCAATTCTCAACAACGAACATTTTTCCTTTCCGACGTTCGGAAGATTTTCCGTCGGAAAAACAATTCTTCCCTTCGTACTAATTTCCAAGTCTTGATTCCTTACATACATTCTCTTACACATGTCCTGGACTTACGGGGTGTAACATTCTTCCCCCCTTAGAAACATTCGTCCCCGAATGTTCTTAGTCGGTTGTCAAGCTATACAAACTCCGGCACAGTCTCTATACTATGCCTATCAATCAATACTCCACAAGACCAACGATGCCACACATGGCCACCACCTAACATACGTAAACATATCAATGGACCTTCCGTCCGCGGTCCCTTCTCACAATACTCGAAGGTTACTGTCTTCTAAAACACGGGATCCTTAGAGGTTCCTTTATTTCTTACTTGTCATACTTTCTCGTACTTTCAAACTTATCTAGTACACGTATAAAATCTCAAATATTGTTTCTATTCTCCAATCCTTGGAGTTACTAACCAAACTTGGCCATATTGTTACTTACTTTCCCGTTAAGGCTCTTCTCGGTCCTTACGACCTAGTTCCAGTGGAACGCATTCCACGAACTCGTACAACAATTAACTAAACTTGGGCCTTGCATCCTTGGGACCCTATCACATAACGGGACCATTTCTAACTGACATAACCCCATTCCATACTACCGGTTGACCCGAAATGAGTCCATAACCCGACTCATCGTCACACTTAACTTCTCGTTCTTAGTCTGAAATAAATCTCTCTCTTATCTCAAGGTACTTCTCACCCTATCCCTCCCTATTCACTAGAGGTTCGTCACATAAGCCAAAGTATTCCTACTGTACAATCTTCCCTATTGGTCTTACACTGTCATGGGGCAATTACGTGTGAACTCTACGCAACATTCTTAACTTTTCACTTTACTAATCAAAGTATCCCTACCTCTGGGTACTATCACTTTACAACTCTATCAATAAAGGGAAAACATATACGCTAGGGTAAAATCTGAATCTATCAATGCACGTATGATTCAAAAGAATCGAAATATACATGTAACCCCGTGCGATGTCGCCTCCTGATCCTCGCCCATGAGTCACGTCTCTGCGGTTGAAGGACCGCCGAACTATAAACTCTCTGACCTCTACCACGGTGGCTAACATCCAACACCGCTCGGGAACACAGAACCGCGAGGAAAGGGAATCAACCATCGGCCTCATAGGTCGAGCCACCTCACCTGCTCTTTCTAAAAGGACATACTTTCCAAATATGGCGGACGGCCACAATAAAACAAACACTTGTGCCATAACGGCATTTCCCGAATGGCGCTACCGCATCTGAAACATCGAGGAATAGGTGGCCTCGTGAGAAGTCATCTGCTCCTCGAGAACCTCGACTGGAGCTTGGACCGCTCCTAAATACCTTATGGGTCCAATCTCCCACCTGGGTTGCGGGGTATGTACTGGGTAGGCCGACGAATATCTCACTCCGCTGAAATTGGTCGTCAAAAACTCAGGGATAACCAACCGGTCTAGCCCTCTTACGCCGATCTCCGCTGCCTCTACCTCTGTACACCGCTGCATGGCCGAATAACTTCCTGCTGATGAAACTGTAGCACTGCTATCTTGGTCAATAACATAATGGCTTCTCATGACCTATAGTCTTCTCCAATCGAGAAACTGAGGCTCGTGCTGGGCCTCAAAACTCGCGCAGAAGAACTTGCCGATCGTGGCACAACATCCGGTATACCACAGGCATAAGCCCTATCAACTCTCTGAGTCTGACTAGTAGCTCTTGCTACTCCCTTGCCCTTCAGTACTGCCGCCTCTCCGAGGCATAATCAGAACACAAAATTACGCTGAGAGGAATTATCTTACTAACACACTCATGGCACGATCTTAGAGTGAGAAGAATAGAAACCAACTCCTAAATGTCCCGTAGCCTCCTGTTTATGGGTGTGGCGCGCAACACACCGATAATCAAGACTCTACTAGACACGGTCTGTAGACATTCCGAGGACTGACTGCTCTGATACCACTCTGTCATGACCCGAACCCCGGGCCCATGACTGGTGCCTACCTGGGCACCCTTCTACCTTAACAACTAAGTAAACTGCGGAAATTAAATAACACCTTTTTTTTAAAATCAAACATACGTCTGGCAAAGCCGACAAGGCTGCCGTATAATATACATAAACAAAAGACACTACACCGCATACGAGTCCAATCCCATATGAATACTGGACCTCTAAGAGTTATATCAACTATGGCGACAAGGCCCCGTGTACCCATAATCGTACAAAAGCCACATCGAAAGAACTTATACCAAAAAGATAAACCTGCGATGTAGGAGCTATCCAAAACTCGAGGCGGTCCTACACTGCCACCACCAAACAGCAGACCTAAACATGCGGCATGAACGCACTCAAGGAGGTCAAGACGAAGAATGTACCAAGTATGTGAAGCAAGGCGTCAGAATGAAATCATAACATCTAACAAAACAGAGACATGTATGATAGCCAACCTACGACACAATACATAAACATCATATCAAGTCGAGGGCGCGTGCCTCAAAGTCATTACTAAAATATAACCGTGGGTCTCACGCCCATAATATCAATCATGCCCGTGGAATCCTTCCTCATCGCCAAGTCCATGATATAATAACGCAATAGGCATACATGAACACCAAGTCCCACATGTCCTAAAACTGCGGGCAAGTAGGTAAACGAACAATCAAGTACCAAATATGAGACCGAAAGTATTGTGAAATCATAATCTAAACAAAACGGAGACATGTATGATAATCAAATTCAAGACATCGTGCCTTACTAACAATGAGTAAATAGTAGTATACTTACAAAATAAAATAGAAGCTAACGATCAAAGCGGGACCACCGCGCGGATCGTTAAGCAATCCTACACAGGACTATTTCACGCGTAGGTCGTGGACCCGCGTGAGGTATTCCTCGACGGGACTATTTCACCCGCATAAGCCCTTACGGACTCGCGCGAGGTATTCCTCGCATAGGTCATCCGCCGCGTGGGACTATTTCACCCGTAAGCCCTCATGACCCGCACGAGGTATTCTCGCGATCGTGGGTAGCAAATCCACGAATATGCAAATGCCACAAACCCAGAATGACCGAAATGAATGATATACCACTAGCACACACCTATTACCGACACATAGGCTATTCTCGATTAAACAAGCCAAAGTACTTATCAAGGCACACATAGAATAATTCTCGATTAAACAAGCCAAAGTACTTATCAAGGCACACTTAGAATAATTCTCAATTAAACCAAAGTACTTATCAAGGCACACATAGAATAATTCTCAATTAAACAAGCCAAAGTACTTATCAAGGCACACATAGAATAATTCTCAATTAAACAAGCCAAAGTACTACGACGTGCATTCTTTTCAACAGACTTTCTATGTAAAACCCCAAGATACTAACACCCGTAGTATCAATGTGTGTCTATTTTTCAAAGTAAGTTACTACACTTTTAGAAACTCATCTCAAAGCTTGAAACCAAGTAACTTCAAATTTTCACAATCTAGGCAACTTATGCCCATTAATCAAAATAGACAACTTTCTAAACCTTCCATAAAGCCGTTATAACCAACTTCCCATAAAGTCGTTATAACCCTTTATGGTTTTTAGACAATTTCATTCTTTTTATAACTAAGAGACTTATACTTAAAACCAAGTATCACAAACTTTCAAATCAAGTTTCTTAACTTTCAAAATACTTCGAGTCTCTTAATATATAGAAAACAAGTTTCTTCTACTTTTAAACCTCAAGTAACTCACACCTTTAAAACAAGTTACTTCTCTTAAATCATGTCATTTCTCCTCTTTTAAAACAATTAAGTAAATCACTCCTTTGACTTCCCTAAAGTCATTATAATGACCTTTAGGTTTTGGAACTAAGGCACTAGCCAAAAGATTTGGAAACCACTTCCTTTTTAAGACTCTATGTACTTTAAGTAAAATACTTTCACTTTTAAGAATCCAACTTCACTAAGGCAATGGATTATACAACTTACAATTTAAACATCAAAGTACAATCAATGGAAGTACATAGAACAAATTCTACTTTAGGAAATCCAAATACAACCAAGGAATGGATCATTTAAGGAGTAGGACGTACTTTCTTTATCTTAAGGAATCATGCTAGAAGAGGAGATAGTTCACATACCTTTCGCTAAATCCACAAGCTGCCGAATCGCTGCGTAGAAGTGTCAACCTATAATGGTCATGACATGACTATCGATTCTAGTTTCTAGCGTGAATAATACTAAGTATCTGGTCTCTAATTCTACGGAAAATCAGGCAAGACTTCCTTTGTTTCTACTTACTTTGCCACCTTTTCAAGGCGAATACAATAACCAACACGCCACATTTAAGGCTCAAACAACATCAAACAAAGGGGATTACACGCCTTACAATCGTAAAATTCCGCCCCACAATTCATATCAAGTAGTTTAAAATCCAAGCCATTCTCGGCCAACTACATAACCAACAATTCAAAGTCTTTTCCAATCCTTTTCCAATTCCAAGTTCTAAGGTCTAACATGTTATAGAGTCATAAACAACTTCTACAACTATAATTTCCTTCTTTATACAACATGCGACGACTTTAACTAATATTCAACTTGAATTGTAATCTTAAGGCTAAACATGCTAGTTTTCGGATTAGCGTTCCAATAGTCAATATACTTATCAACTTCATACAATATACCTCATGCTTGCTAATATCCATAAGTAAACCTTAATTGCTAAAACGACAAGAATTATACCTTTACAAGCCCTTAAAAATTCCAAGATTCAAAGTCGCGCCTTAGCAATTCTTAGCTCCTTTCCTTATGTTCCAATCCTCCAAGCACTCGTAGAGGCCTACGAAGAACCCATCTTCAAGTTCCAACTTCAAAGTTGAAGAACTCCTTAAGTTTCCGCCTTGCGACTAATACGAAAACGCCACTTTTCCGAAATCTTTCTATTGAGATATCCTTACAATACCCTTAGGGACCTTGGGTTTAAGTCTTGTGAACAATGGAACAAAATTACAAAATTTTCTAGTGTGGGAGATGTCAAACCCGAGAGGTATTGTTGAAGAACAAGGGTTCTCTAAATTTTTCTAAGTGTTTGAAGAGCTTGTCTTGAACTAGTGTAGTATATAAAACATATTGGAGGGCTTAGATTACAACAAATGTGTGGCTTGGATGAGGATCATTAATTAAATAGCCAAGTGGACAAGTTGACCTTGGTCAACAATCTCAAGCTTGCAAGACTTATCTTCCAAGATGGTCAATGACCATTTTACCCTTCCTCTAATTCATCCAAGACCATATGTGGGGGGTGCCACGTGTCGCCCTCTCATTCGTCTATAAAATTCTGTAATCCTCGTGGGCCCCACAAAACGTAAAATTCCTCGGGTGGGCCCCACATGACCAAATCCGTAAAAATAAATTTCCATAAAGTTAATAAGTTCCATACTCTTCAAATAATGCATTTTGAGAATCCAATTCTCAACAACGAACATTTTTCCTTTAGGCGTTCGGAAGATTTTCCGTCGGAAAAACAATTCTTCCCTTCGTATTAATTTCCAAGTCTTGATTCCTTACATACATTCTCTTACACATGTCCTGGACTTACGGGGTGTAACATTTTTCAAGGCCGAATTCAATAACCAAACACGCCACATTTAAGGCTCAACAATGTAGTTAACAATAGGGATTACACGCCTACAAGGCGTGTAAAATTCGCCCACGATTGATATCGAACTAATACAAACTACTAGTCCAATTCGACCACATTGAGTACAATAACACCAATTCTTATCCAATTTCCATTTCAATCCAAGTTGTTAGCATAACGTAATATCAAGTCGCGATCGATTATAACCACTATAATCTTGAGTAAGTAACGTCGACGATTCTAATAAACGACCAAATTGTAATCCAACTTACAAGGCTTAAATGACATTTCGATTTAAGGCTACAATCAATCCATAATACTTAAGAAACTTCAACACATATACTTCATGCTAGCAAACATGTAAAGCTAACAACAATATGTAATCTTGTAACACTTAAGAGACAAGATTATTACCTCAACGATTCTTAGTCGACTTGAATCCAAAGTCGCTCTTAGCACTTAGAGCCTCTTCTTGACACTTTAATCCACCCCTTGAGACCCTTAGAATATCACAAACCACTTCCCTTAAATCTTCCAATCAAAACCTAGAAAAGCAACTAGGTTTTCATCTTGCGACTAATACGAAAACTATTTTTTAAGGATTTTCTATTGAGATACCCTTACAATACACTTAGGAACCTTGGTTTAAAGTTGGGAGATTATTGGACAACAAACAAATTTTTTTCCTTTTCTCCCTTGATGAACCCGAGAGCTCTAGCATTGTTCATCCAATTTTCATGAAAATTTGGCTAAGTGTGGAACTTGTCTCACTACTAGTACTACTATATAGTAACATGGAGGGTTGAGATTAGCACAAATGTGTGGTTTGGATGTAGTTCTTCTAAATATCAAGCTAGTGGTCCCATTGACTAAGTCAAATGTATCAAGCTTTACTACTTGCAAGACTTGTCTTCCTAACAAGGGTCAAATGACCCTTTTGCCCATGTAATTTCATCGAAGACAACAATAAGGGTGACCGTGTCACCCTCCCATTCGTCATGATATTACGTTTTCGAAAATTCCATAATTAGATAAATTTTACAAGTCTCTAATCTTAACATTTGGGATTCTCACGACGTTCTTTAAAACATGCACGCAAATACGAGTGTAACATTTCTACCGCGTCCATTCGACCAAGACCAACCAAGGGGGACACGTGTCGCCACCCATTCGTCGCATATTTCATTTCGGCATTTCCATAATTAGATAAATTTTTACTAGTCTCAAATCTTATCATTTTGAGTTCATACTTACGTTCGTATAAACATGTCACGGAAATACGGGTGTAACACGATCCATGGAATAATCGTGGGAATTGAACGCGTGGGACTATTTCACCCGCGTGGATCTTGTGGACGCGTGAGGTATTCTCGCGTAGGACTATTTCACCCGCATGAGACTTTTTCACTCGCATGAGGTATTCCTCGCATCATGGGAAGCAATTCCACGGAATAGGCAAAATGCAAGGGGATTGACCCCGTAATAAATACTATGACACTAGCACAGCCGGCTATCATAAATAACTTATGCAAGTAAATCATCTTGGACTCTCATTACAATAAAATGAACAACCCTCATTTTATACAATCAAGACAATGTCATGCCTTCCTTTAAACCAAATCAATACAATTATCATTTTAGCAAACCAAAGTACTACGTACGTTCGCCGTACGTCCTGTTCCTTTATATAAATACCAAGGCACTAGCCCTGCAACCTCAAGTTACTTTTTCATCAAATCAGCGACCTCACGCTTTATACTCTGAATTACTCCTTTCATGTACTATAATGAAACCAAGTTCATTCTATTAACCATATTTAGACTTTTCATAAAAGCGATTATAACCACTTCCCATAAAGCCGTTATAACAACTCTTATGAAACTAGGTGCTATCACACCTTTCCTTTTAGAACCCATCAAGGCTTTATCAGACACATCATTTCAAGTATCTATTAAAACATGATTTGGAAAATCAAGGCATTAGTTACCATGTATTATTTGGGAGTTGAACTCCAAAAGTACTACGTCATACATTTGTTATAACAAGAATCATTTCATGAAGTATTAGGCGTTTGGACCCAACGTACTTTGTACATCATTTCTTTAATAGAAGATTTAAACCATGAAATGTTAGGAAACAAAATAAACTCAATCTCTTGACTTTCAATATTCAAGTATCATATACTTTCAAACAAATTCTCATACTTTCAAAATATATCAAGTCTCTTAACTTTTTTGGAATCAAGTCTCATAACTTGAAAAATAAAGTCTCATAATCTATTAAAGTAATTCGAGTGACTTATACTTTCATAATCAAGACTTATATATTTTCAAAATCAATTTACTTACTTGAATAAATCAAGTCACTACATATTTTCAAAATTCAAGTCTCAAGTACTTTCCAAATTAATACTTTTATGAGTCGTGAATAGGTTATACTCGTTTATAACGATCTTGTCCATTGAGCCATGATCTAGAAAATGTAATACAATTTTGTCTCATCTTAGTTTCTATGCAGATGGAATATTCTACTCATTTCAATGTAATTGATTACGATACATTTTCATTAACGCTGATGGCTTGTTGATCCTTTTTTCATTAGTGTAGTAATTTAGCAAGGTCAACTAGACTCCAATACTTCCTAACGACTCTTACCAACATCCCCCATAAGACTTGGTAAGAACTTAGGAATATTCTAGACATGTCTTTAGCATAAAATCAATAACATGAATACTTCCTATGACAAGGAAAGTATACTCGAGAACAAGTCGTGTATAATCCTAACAACAAGGCAAGTATACTTCAAATATCAAGGCGAGTATACTCCTAACAACAAGACAAGTTTACTTCAATATCAAGGCAAGTATACTCCTAACAACAAGGCAAGTATACTTGATATCAAGTCATGTATACTCACAATAACAAGGCAAGTATACTTGAATATCAAGGCGAGTTTACTCACAACAACAAGGCAAGTATACTTGATATCAAGGCAAGTATACTCTAACAACAAGGCAAGTGTTACACCCGTAGTTCCAGGTATGTATGTGAGGGCGTGCGTGCGAGAATCGACACGAAAATTTGAAAGGAAGAAAGATGTGATTTTTGACGGAAAAGTTTAGCTTTTGTGAAGGAAAAAGGTTCGTAATGGAAATTGGATTCGGATTCGGTATTCGGACTTTTGGAATATTTGAGAATTATGGAATTTGTTTCTTTCCGAATTGGTCACGTGGGGCCACGGAGAATTTACGGTTTTGTAGGGCCAGCTTTATTTTCGGATTTTGGCATTACGGATATTTTGGAACATGAAATATTTTGGACCAATAGGAGGCGACATGTGTCACCCTAGGTGACACGGTGGACGATTTGATGGGCAATGTTTCGCGCGTTTTGGCATGCAAAATGCCATAAACATTTAGTCAAAGTCTTGAAGATATTTTGTGTAGTAGATGGATAAGTGGGACCCACACATGGCTCAATCTAGACCTCACACTTGCTTGAATCTTGGCCCTTCATTGTTCTATAAATACCCCTAAGTGCGAGACTTCTTCATCCACAAAACAATTTCCAAGTCTTAAAATACTCTCTCCCTTTGATGAAGTTCTCGTCCACACCCTCTCCTTAACTTGACTTTGTCCAAAAATTCTTAAAGTTTTAAGTGTTCTTCCTTAGTGTATTAGGAAGACTATTAACCAAAAGCTAGAAAAGATTTCACACCCTTAGCCTAAATCACCCCTTTGGTAGAGAGTTGCCACAAGTTTAGCCTAAGTGTACTTCACTTTTTGGAGTTGAAGTGTTTAAGAGAAGTTATTAGAAACTTCTAAGGGTTGCTTGGAGCGGTTTGGGCGTCTGATTAGGAGCTAAACGTTGCTCGGGATCGACATATAATCTTGGATAATTTTGGGCTTATCGAGGTAATGATCTTTATCCCCTATTGTAATTGGAAATTACATGTCGTAATGTATATTGAGTATACTATATATAGAATGGATATTAAAGAAGAGAATTGAATTGTATTTACATTGGGTGAATTCTGATGAGCTTGTAGTATTCTGTGAAGTAGATTTGAACACGTCAGGTTAGGCGTGTAATCCACTGAGTTGTTGGCACAGTAGCGGGCCTTGTTAGGGGAGGAGATTTATGTGATAGTGGGGGGGGAGGTGCTGCCGAATTTTTCGTAGAAATATTCTACGAAGAGAACTAGAAGTTAATAGGCGTTTTATGGCCATTATAGGCGGAAGTACTACGAGTAGCGTATTCTACTTGAAAGGTGGAAAAGGCTAGCAAGGTTGTAGTACTTGGAGCATTTTGCTAATTGTCGATAATCGTCGCGAGGTATGTGAACCTCTTCCTATCTTTTCTAGCATGATATGTTGTGAACTATGTAGTACGGTGAGCGTACGTGTGTTAAATGAATTTGGTTGGTTTAAAACATAAAGTGTTATAACGAACTTTATGGGAAGTTGGTTATAACAACTTTATGTGGGCAAAGAAATGGTTTGTGGTTTTTAAAAGATAAAAGACTTGATGTGAAATAATAAGGACTTGGGTTGTGTTAAATAGTTGTGAAACCGCTTTTATGAGAAATGGGTACTTGGGTTTTAAAAGGAATAATATTATATTGATTTCGGAAATGAGAATAAGTATTGAACAAACCAACTGCGGCGTTATTAAAGGAAAATGTATTGACTAATTAATTACTACTAAAACCGGTAGAAACCTTATCTGCATAGAAGCTAAGATAAGACAAAATTGTATTACATTTCTAGATCATGGTTGCTTTAATAAGAATCATTATAAACAAGCATTAATTTTCTTAAATTTCCAAAGTAAGGAACTTGATTTCTAAAAGAAAAGAGACTTGAAGAATTGAAGAGTTTTGGTTTAAAAGAAAGACATTGTTTTGTCTTAAATTGGTTTAAAACATAAAGTGTTATAACATCTTTATGGGAAGTTAGTTATAACGACTTTATGAAAACAAAAGAATGGTTTTATCATTGGTTTTAAAATGGTAACTTGACTTTAAAAGGAGAAGTGTTTTGGTCTAAAAAGAAGGCATGGTATTGTCTTAATTTGGTTTAAAAAGGAAAGTATGGAAGTTGTTTTGGTTTACTTAAAAATATTAGTCACTCTGTTTTTATAATACGGGCATCGGGTGACCTTTGTAAAAAAAATGGATCTTTTAAAAAGAATTTAACGTACGTAGTACTTTGGGGTTAAAACCTGGACTTTGGCATAAAATGAAAGTACCTTGAGTTGTGTGTAACTTGCCTATGTTTGCGTGTGATAGCCTTGTCGTGCTAGTATTGTATTTCTATACCACGCGTCTACCGATGGAGGGCGGCTGATTTGTTATGATCTTACTTGGGCGTCTGCGGCGGTGTGGAGCATTCGCGTGCACCTGCGATTATTATTCCATGGACTAGCTCTCGGCGAGGTTTCTTGATTAAATCTTGGTATCGGTAGTTGGCTCGTGCTTGCCCGAAGTCGTGGTGATTCGGCAGTATCGGTAGTTAGCCTTCGTACTTGCCCGTTCGGTTTGTGAAATCTCGTGATTCCGACGGTATCACGGTAGTTAGTCTTCGTCTTGCCCGGCTACGTGGCGCGAGCAGTATCGGTAGTTGACTTTCGTACTTGCCACAGGTCGACCGTGGTATGGTTATGTAGATTTGTTAGTGCGGCTTTGGTATCTGGTAGTTGGCTTTCGTACTTGCCGGTCGATTGATGATGCGGCTTTGGTATCAGTAGTTAGCCATTACTTGCCGTCACGGTTTTATGACACAGTGGGACCGTGTTCATGTACTTCTTGGTGTTATTATATCATAGTGCCGGCGGTGAGAAGGTATTCCACGTGCATGATTGATGTTGTGGGCGTGAGACCCATAGTTATAATTGAGTGATGACTTTGAGGGCGTGAGTCCCTGACTTGACGTAACTGCTTACATATTATGTACTGTAGTTTGGTTATCATATATGTCTCTGTTTTATATAGACTATTATGATTTCATTTACGATATTTTGATTTCACATACTTGGTACTGTTGTCTTGACCTCTCCCGGAAGCTGCGTTCATCCGCGGTAAGTACATCGGTTGTGGATCCTCGCTCATAGGATCACAGTTCGGCGTTTTGGGAAGCTCCGTTTCTCGGAGGCTTATCTTTGGTATAGTCACTGTCGGTGTAGTTACTTGTACATTCGGGGTATGGCGAACACTGTCGTCATAGTTATGGTTACATTCTTAGAAGTGCACATGTAATCTTGTTGTGGGCGGGGTTTGTAAAAGGATTTAATTATTCGATTTGATATATATATGTATATATTCGGAAGGTGACCGTTTTAGTTGCTTTGTTTCATACTTTATGTCTTGTCTCATGTTTTAGTTTTTATTTCCACGATTCTCTCTGATGTTGTATCACTAGGGTGCGGGGTAAGTCACGATCGCGGGCGAGGTCGGGTCGTGACAAGTATACTTGATATCAAGTCATGTATACTCCTAATAACAAGGCAAGTATACCATAAAAATACTCATGTCTATAAAAAGAAGAAGTTCACATACCTCGTGACGACTAACCAATATGACAAGTAGCAAAATGCTCCAAAGTACTTCAACTTCATCGGCTATTCCTTAAGTCAAGTAGACTCTGCTACACGTAGTACTTCAACCTAAAATGGCCATAGTACTTCTATCAATATCATACTTACTATTGTAAGACTTATACCAAATAATTGCCCTTTAATTCTACGGAAAATCGGGCGTAACTTTGTTTTTCGTATTTTCCACCTTTTCTAAGGCGTATTCATCAACCAACAAGCCACATTTAAGGCGCAACCAACAGTTAACCAAAGGGGATTACAAGCCTAACAGGACGTGTAAAATTCTGCCCCACAATTAATATAAAAACTGTCCATTTCCTTAAGGCAATTCTCGGCTCAAATGTGTAACAACATAAAGTTCATTCCAATTCCTTTTCAATCCAAATTGTTATTCTAACATGTTATACAGCCGATCGATTATAACGACTATAATCCACTTCTTTCTATAACATGCGGCGATCGTAACTAACAATTAAATTGAATTACAATCTTAATGGCTACTTGTGAACTTTTTTGGATTTTAGGCTTCAATATTCCATAACAACATCAATCTTCATAATATATATCTGATCATCTATCACTTTCATAACATGGAATCTTTAATTCTGATAGTAAGGCGAAGGTTATTACCTCAATAAGTCCAAATCTAATCCAAGATTCAAAGTCGATCCTTAGCGGCTTTAGCTCATCTTCGGCGTTCGATCCACTCCAAGCGACCCTTGGAAGCTTATGAAGAACTCTTCTTCAAGTTCGAACTCAATCTATGAAAAACCTCTTCGGTTGTCATGTTGCGACTAACGTACAAACGTAGTTTTTCCAGGATGTTTGTATTGAGATATCCTTAGAATACCTTAAGGGAGCTTAGGTTTGACTATTGGGATTTATGAAGCAAGATTGAAGATTTTTCTCCTTTTTTTGAGCTATGGGAGAGCCTCGTAAGGGCACACAAGATTGCCCATTTTTTTCTAAGTGTTGAAATGATCTAGTCTTGCACTAGTAGTAGTAATATATAAGGAGACGAGGCTAGGATTAATCGAATGGAAGGCTAGGATGGTCAATTATCTCAAGCTCGACGGCTTCCTCGGCAGTCAATTTCTTTTCATCCAACTAGCCCATGTGGAGGGTGACACGTGTCGCCCTCCCATTGGTCTAAAATATTTCATTTCCCGAAATTTCCATAATTCGTCAAAATATCGAAAACCTCGTGGGCCCCACAAAACGTAAAATTTCTCGGGTGGGCCCCACGTAACCAAATCCGTAAATAAATTTCCACAATCTCAAATAGCAATTCTGGGAACCCAATTCTTACTAACAAACATTTTTCCTTCCCGAGATTCGGATGATTTTCCTTAGAAATAGCAACTCTTTCTTTCGTTCAAATTTATAAATCCTGATTCCTTACGTACATTCTCTTAAACATGTCCTGGAATTACGGGGTGTAACAATATGATTCTATGGACATGTATCCATGATGTCGATATAGATACCCAAGACAGTATATGATTATATGGACAGACATTCATGATTTTGATATGACTCTCCTTTTTTTTAAAAGTACGATTGACTTCTATTGTACAAGTGATTGACTCTTATTTTATATGGCGAGGTTGGATGCAGTATGTTGATTATCATACACATCCCCGTAAATCTTTTGTATGATTATGATCTTATCTACTGTACTTTATGCTTATATACGAGGTACATTGTTGTCGACCCTCTCGGCTGCGTTAAATGTCGCGGTATATGTACTCGATTTGATGATCCTCGAGCTTAGGATCTTTGCTCGGCTTTTAGGATAGCTCCATTGTTCGAGCTTGTCGTTTTAGTGCAGACTTATGTATATTGAAGTGCAGCGGGGCCTTGTCCCGTCACATTTCACTATCAAACTCTTAAAGGTCTGTAGACAGGTGTGGGTGGTAAATGTGTATTTGGATACATGTGGGTTGTATATGTTGTAACTCGTTTTGGAAAATTTTGTATACAGTGACAGTCTTGTCGGCTTGCCTATTTTTATTATATGCGTTTTTCTTAAGCTTCCGCTGGTTATATGTGATGTGTGGGTATAAGGGTGCCTGTAGAAGTACCGTCATTGTCGGCTCGGGTCGTGAAATATTGTTGCTTTCCATTGTTGTTAATCTCTATATAGTTGAAGTATCTATATAATAGTGTTGTTGAATTCAATTTCTTTGAATGATATATATTGTATTGTGGTTTATACATTGAAGGTCTAGATTGACACTAACATTTATTAAATTTTTATTTTAAAGACAACAAAAGAAAATAGTCAAAATCGATCAATATGAGGGCAATAAGACCACTGTTAATGTGGGTATCATTTATCCTTGTAATAATATAATTGAAAAATTATATCTGAGAATACATTTTTTCTTTTATTGAATTTTAGGCAACACAAATCTGAATTATTTGGTTCGCAAATTTTCAAATACTAGATAATTATTATACCAAAACATATCAATTCTATTTTTTGGTCGAAACATTGCAACAATGTGGAAGGATATACATAGAGAGGGACATCCATCCACAAACACGCACACTTGTACTTTTAAGTCTTCTTTTGGGTTTTGGAGGGGATTGGGGATTAGTTACTGTCTCACTGATGTCGAAATATAGTCTGTACCATTAGTACTGAAATTCATAGGCAATTAAATTGTAGACCTTCCTCGATTATTTGTCTCAACTACTTAACTAATGAAAGTGAATTTTGCTTGCCTTATACATTTCCTTAACTATCAATCAAGATCTATCAAAGTTTGAGATTATGTTTGAGCCTTTTTCACTTAAATAAATTTTCAAGTAAAATAAAAATATTTATTCTTTTCTCTTTTTTAATTTAATTATCTTATATTTGAAACTTTTTGACTGACTAATCTGAATTAATGACATGTAAAATTATTAAATAGTGATAAATTGATTGAAATTCCTCTACCTTAATAAAAAAAATTGATTCCTAACTTTGAAAATAAAGAACTTTTCTATAAGAAGCAACTCATGTGCCCATATCTTTATTTGCTACTTGTTAAATCAATACCCAACAAACAAATTTTTAAAACATTTTTGTCACCTTTAGCCGATGAAAACATTAGGTGTCCCCCACCCCCCCCCCCCCAAAAAAAAAACTTGAGATGAAAGGAGAAAAAGGAAAATATAGAACTTAGATTAGAACACGTTTGATCTGTTGTATTCATTTGAATCAATGAATAAAAAAATAATCTGACGTTTAATGGGCGCTTTCGATCAATTTGGTATCTTATTTCTAAAAATAGTACACTTCAACTGTCATTTTTTAGACGCATCTAGTATATGAGTCTCCCTGAACTATACTAAAAATTAAAAAAAATGCAATCCATTACATATTAATATTTTAATATCGTTCATTATATATTAATACAGTCCAGTCCAATATAAAAATATACGGTTACCAAATATGAATGGCACACCTGAATTTTTCCAAGTAAGCTCCTTAAATAACAACGAGGGCTTTGTCCTATTTTGATAACTTAGCTTTTACTGGGTCGCACTGTGTGAATCTCTCAACCATTTTCAAGTAGTATTGAAGTCTATCACCTGTTTGTAAAGTCTTCTCTTTCATTTTGCCTAGGAGTGAAATTTGAAAAACAATCTTCCAGTTTTTGGTTTCTACGCGTTTGTCAAACAAACTCTTATCTCTCTCTCCGACCATTTTATTCAACTCTTGGGTTTTGGTTTTATTTACGTAGTCCACTTGACTTATGAATTTTAACGATTGATCTCAGTTTTGGGAATTACTACTGAGTTTGTTTATGTTGTCTGTGAAATGAATGTCAGTGAGCATAGGTTGTTAATTATTGCTCTGCTCTTGTGTTTGGTACATCAGAATTTGAGTTTCTGTTGGTCCCTCAACGATGAAGGTATTATTATCTTCCATTTATGACTTAGTATTTTGTTAATAAAAAGTTGTCATTTTGCTTCAAGATTTGTCAATATTGTTGCAGGTTTGGCACTGTTGAGATTCAGGGAGAGAGTGGAGAGCGATCCATTTGGGGCTTTGTCCAATTGGAAAGATGGTCATGTAGTGGAAAATCCATGTACTTGGTTAGGAGTTGGCTGCTTTAATGGGAATGTTGTCTCTCTGTAAGTACTAAATATTGCTGCAATTCTTCTATAGCTCTTCTCTATTTGCTTCTGCATAAATCTTCTTTATCGATTTTGATCTAGTTGGCTTGTATAGATGAATCCAAGTTTGATAAAGAACAGCATACCCAGTGTAATCACACATGTGAGATCTGGAGAAGGTTTACCCTACCATGGAATGTGGTATAGATGTTGTTTCAGATAGACCCTCGGGAAAATCAAACCAAAGTAATCTGGAAAAAGAAGTAGTACTAGAAGAAAAGAAGCCAAGGCAATACTAAATAAAGCATGACAACGTAGTCTGAAAAAGGAACAATAACGTAACTACCATCAAATCATAGGACAATCGAAGTACAAGACACAACCGATAATAACATGAATCCAAGTTTGATCTCTATTGTAAAATGGGAGCTATTGTATGTACCACTCAGTTTGATTTTTATTACTTAATTTTGAGAGGTCTAGCACAATCTTATGCTTTATCGTAATCATGATAATTATACTTTTAACTCCGCAATTGATGTAAAATTGTAATTAAGTTTATGTCTAAATTAGAAGGATGAAATATTTGACTGTGGGTCTAATGGAAGGGAGAGACTAGAAAACCTATGCAACTCTAGAAAGGACAAACATGGAGTTAGGTATAGTAACAAAGATATAAATACTTAAGCTTGATCAGAAATCAAATAAAAGGAGGTAAAGTCACATATTACCTTTGATGCCAGCCTTTTCCAGTTTATTTAAGTTTCTCAATAAAATGCAAACTAGATAATTAGAGCTACATGTATAATGTGATCACTTTTCTTCTTCACCTGATACATGACTCTATATTTCTATGAATTAACTAGCAGTCGAATTTTGTGAAAAGTTGTAATTATATCATAGTTAGAATATATTCATCTCTTTCTAACTCTAGAAACGCATTTGAATGTACATCTATTTTTGTAAACACAATTGATTTCATACACAATGTCTCCATTTATTATCACGAATATAATTTTCAAGACAGTAAGTAGCATAGTGTCTACGTAGAACTGGCTATTGTAAAAATAGCCATGATACTGATGCTCTTATGGGTTTAACTAATCTGTGTTTTTTAACTACTCACAGGGACTTGAAAGATCTCCATCTCTGTGGTACTCTAGCTCCTGATCTAGCGCGCTTGGTTCACTTGAGAATTATGTACGTCCATATTTAGCTAGATGTTTTCATTGTTCTAGTCGCGGTCATTACGAATTCTAACTTTAAGTCTTTTTGCTTTAAAAGATAATTGGCAACTCACTGGAGACTTCTTTGCAGAATTTTACGCAACAACTCCTTATCTGGGGTCATACCTGATGAAATTGCAAAGCTAAAAAAATTGGAGATTCTGGACCTGGGATATAATAACTTTAGCCAGCCGTTGCCTTCCAACCTTTGCAATAATCCCTCTTTGGAAATCCTGTGAGTTCAAACAGAGGTGGTGTCATTTTTTTAATTCACCTCCTTGTTCCCTTACTTACGGAGCCTACATTAATGCAGTTTATTAGACAACAATGAGCTGTTTAGCCACATATTTCCTGGAACCCATAGACTTGAAATGGCCCCAGATGTCCAAGCAAATAACAACCACGTTCCGAGAGCCCAACCCACGTCACCTCCCAATGGGAGATTGATTTTAAGGTACACATCTTTCAATCAAACGAGATGTATATTTTAAGAGTAACCATGTAAAACTTTAAAAGTTTTCCAACATCGTAAGAGTAAATGACTTGAATGATTTCAATTATTGGAATACATATTCCTGGAATAAGCATGCATCTGTAGCGATTCATTGCTTGTTCTTTTGACCCACCTGATCTTTGGGAAGAATTTACAAGTCCCATTGATTTTCTTTGAGTTTTCTTTTGGTTGACCTTCACATTGAACATCTCTAGTTTTCCTTAATGGCCTGATAGTTAGTTGTTAAGCATATTCTAATTCATGTTTGCACAAACAATGTTCAAATCTTTTTCTGATATTTCTGAAAAGATAAACTGCTAATCTTTTCTTTTCATCTCGGGATAATTCACCTCATTTTCAGTTAAGCTTTGCTCTAGCTTCTCTTATGGGTATATACTTCTTTGGTAGCAACTTACGTAGTTATCATGAAATTTAAATTATTTGCAGGAGTACAGAAGCACTTGGAAATGTAGCTGGAAGAAAATTACTAGAAGTATCATCGTTTCCTCTCGTGAATAACTTCCGCAAGCAATTTCGGCCGGTCTTACGACTTCTAGGTCATCCTGTAGTTGGTGTTGAGAAAAATGCACCTTCATCATCCTCATCTCCATCACCAAGTCCTTCTCTTTCCCCATCTCCATCACCGTCAATTACTGTGGAACCTCATCTGGCTCCTGCACCAAGAACCTCTTCTTCTCCATCTTCACTTCCCAGTCCTGCAGAGAACCGCAGTGGAGTTGAAGATTCCAGACGAAGTCATCATCGAGCTTTAATAATGTCTGCAGCTATAGGAGGTCCCATTCTACTATTAATATTGATAACTGGCAGGATCTTCTTTCGAAGCAACAAAATGGCTGTTGTAAAACCTTGGGCCACTGGATTGAGTGGACAGTTGCAGAGAGCATTTGTTACTGGTGATTTTTATCTATCGATGAATGAATAGTATATCTATTTGTAGAACCAAAATGGTTGTCTTAAAAATCATATCCATAAAATAGAAGCTGAGTTGTATCATTCTTACTGTGTGAACAGGTGTGCCAAAGCTTAAGAGATCAGAACTTGAGTCAGCCTGTGAAGATTTCAGCAATGTGATTGGTTCTTCATCTGTTTGCACACTATATAAGGGCACATTATCCAGTGGAGTTGAGATAGCTGTGATATCTCGTACAGTGGCATCTACTAAGGATTGGTCAAAAGATATGGAAGCCCATTTCAGGAAAAAGGTGTTTTAGGTCTTCCAGTTTGAATCTTACTTCTCATTTTCTCCTATCTGTGAGTTTCTAAATGCTTTTCTCCTGCTTTTACCAGATTGATACATTGTCAAAGGTCAATCACAAGAACTTTGTCGGCCTCCTTGGTTATTGCGAAGAAGAGGATCCATTTACCAGGATGATGGTTTTTGAGTATGCTCCTAATGGGACCCTCTTTGAACATCTGCACAGTAAGTTTCTTATTCTCAGGTTGTACCCATTGTGATTTACTCAAAACTGTTACCCAACTCTTCTACATCTGCTTGATTGAACTATCTAGGCAATTCTTTTATATAGCAGGTAAAAACTTACCGGCATTCGGTGTTCACACAAACAGTATTTATTTACCATTGTAAAGTGATAAATTGACATGAGAATGTGTATTAATTAACTTTGGTTCAATTATAACAGTGGTTGTGAAAACACGTCTTCTGTATTCATTGGGTGGTGTAAACACCTGTGACCAAGTTCTTTTTCTACCTAGAGTATGGTGTCTGTGGATGTGTCTTTGGTCTCATGTTGATAATTTATGTCTATAATTGGAGAAGTAACCATTTTCACATTAGCCTCATAAGATGTTTGACCATTGTACTTGAAATGCTCTCGCTTATTAATTAGAGAATCATTGATTCCGGACAGAATGTTCACACCTGTACAAGACTTCTTTGGCATTCACTTTACATGCTCTTTATTTATATTTAGCTTGCCCTGTGATAAACACTTTTCCTTTGATGTGAGCAAAATATCTAATGTTTAAGCTAGATGTTTCTCGTGCCAATGTGACGAATAACCACTCTTAGATGTAACTGAAACATCTAGTGCTTATATATCTTTTCTTACAATTGTAACGGACTGAGATTTAAAAACGCGAGGGTGGAAAGTCTTCAGTGAATTAGAAATGCATTAGTTTATTTGGGTTGTGTAATTACAGCTCGTACACTTGAATGTATTTGTGAATATTTTTATGCCTCTCCAGTGACAACTTTATTTAAACTGGTTCTTCCTTTCTTATGTGGTCCATTATGATCGAGAAGATCTCTAATTCTTGAGTTTTGCAGAAAGGGAAGCTGAACACTTGGACTGGGGGATGCGAATGAGGATAACAATGGGCATGGCATATTGCCTTGAGCACATGCACAATTTGTCGCCATCATTACCTCATAAAAACTTGACCTCCTCTGCGGTGTACCTCACAGAAGACTATGCAGCCAAAATATCGGATTTTGGGTTCTGGAATGAGACAGGTGCAGCTGAAATGGGGTCGAGTCCAGAAAGTAATGTTTACAGCTTTGGTGTCATTCTGTTTGAGATGATGAGTGGTAGGCTCCCTTACTCAGCAAACAGTAACTCTCTTGATGACTGGGCATCAGACTATCTTAGGGGAGGAGAATCCCTGAGGAAATGGTTGACCCAACTTTAAATTCTTTCCAAGAGGAGCAGGTAGAAAATAGCTGATGTGATTAAAACGTGTGTACATCCTGAGCCAAGACAACGACCGACGATGAGAGAGGTTTCTGCCACATTGAGAGAGATAACAAGTGTAGGACCAGATGGGGCAACCCCAAGACTCTCTCCTCTATGGTGGGCTGAGCTTGAGATTATATCAACGGAGGCTTGTTAATTGCCTTTAGATGGTAGTAATCAATATAGAAGCTGTATATACAAAGATGGAAAACCTTTTTCCGTTTTTTTTTTTTGGGTGGATCACAAGAGCATATAAAAGAAAATTTACTAATTTTTAATCCCCTCAATTTGCTTCTTGAATGAAGGCTTGGGAGCAATTCTATTGCTTATCAACACTCCAATATGACAAAACATAAGGGGTCGCTTGGTTTATCGATTAACAAAAATAGTTCTAGCATCAAATTTCACATTAGTTATATAATGTTTGATTGGTTGTACAAGAAAAAATAATGGTAGCATAACTTAATATAATGTTTTGTTTGTTTTCTTATACTCCGCCTTGCTAATAGCTGCACAAGTTATGTCGAAATTTGTGTATTATTTTGTATGAGATAGAATTTGGAATAAGAATATATTTGTTACTATGAATAATAGCAAAAGACAAAAAATCATGAACATAAGCAATCTCCACATAACAATCACTACATCGTTATTCAGCAAATAACAATTCTCTAATTATTTATTCACAATATATAAACAATATTTACATTTTAAATTTATAATCTTGTATCTTTAACTGGTGAACCAAAAGTCCCTAACTTCATGCTGGACTCCCTCATTTTTTGCCAACTCCGAGAATTCCGATAACAATACAATAATTGGACACTTGATATGACATCACGTTTAACCAATTCAACAAAATGCTACTATATTTTATTTCATGGGATGGAGGGATTAACAGCAAAATTAACATGAAATCATATTTAATTCAGAAATTTCATTCTATTTTTATTATGGAAAAAGGTCAACATACGGATCCACATTTTGACCAATTGAATATTAAGCGTTAATTTTATTTAACTTTACGGACACGGATAAAGCATTATTTCCTTCTATTGGTCACTAAATTTTCAAGTAGGTTGGCTCACCTAACCTATCATGTTAGAGGAGGGAGGGGTAAGTGGTTTGCACGTAGAAGAATCTACGTGTGCTTAACACATTGAAACTCAAACTATAAACTTCTGAATATGGTCATCACGTCTTGAAACAATTGAGGATCAATACGCATTCCACAAATGTGGTTTAGTAGCATTCACGTCCTTGACAACATTCAGAGAGCATACAGACAAAGCCATGCCAAAAACTATATATAGGAATCAACTCATATGAACTCAAAGCAGAATCACATTCCAAAACTGACATAAGCTCCAAGAAATCTTTTCAAAAAGATGGCAAGCAGCCAACTTGTCCTGATCGTCTCGTTGCTCCTTGCATTAGCCTTTCCACTGATTACCGCCTATGACAATGCGCCGGCCAAGTCAGCAGAGAAGACTGCCCCCAAGTAGTGGTTGAAGGCATGGTCTACTGCCAGAGCTGTGATAACTATGGATCATGGTCTCTGTTAAGTGTTATCTGCAAAAATTACATGAAAAGGGTGAACTTCTATAAGGCATTTCAAACAGATGAAAATGGCTACTTATTTGCACAGCTCGATGGCTTCAAAATGGGGCATTCTTATCTTGACCATCCTCTACATTCATGCCGCGTAAAACTGGTCGACTCTCCTCTCGAAAACTGTGATGTCTTCACTACTGTCAACTATGGAATTACTGGTGCTCAACTTTGATTTTTAGACAAAACATTGGGGCGAAGTAATTATGAGGCTGTGATTTATGCTTCAGGCCCCTTCGCTTTCCGACCAGCTTACTTCCCTCCTAAACCAGAATATTAATTATTTTCCACCATGTACTTTTTATGTTTTGATCTTTTTACAGGTTTTATGCTTTCACAAGAGTTGAGTATAAATTTTCCTTCTCTGTAAGCCATATGCTGAATTTTACAACATTCTTCACATTGCAGCAACAATTTGCTCTCATTCCATTTCATAATGGACTACTCCATAGTAACCCCCCCTCCTCTCTGTCTATCAATCAATCAATCTGTAGGTTTGTACTGTGAAATCTCAACCTTCAACATAAATATGACCAAATTAGATGTGCCAGATCCATCTCACACATCTCAGAATTTAGGCAGGACGCAATTGAAAACAAAATCAGTCAATAAACTCAAACTCTATATATATTTTAAAAGAAAATAAAGAAGACATTACCAGCTTGAAAGAAAATATAGAAGAATTTACCAGCATCTTAGAAATCCAATGGCATCGCAAACATTTTATTTATCTCATCCATTGCCTCCTTTGTGCACACAGTTTTCTCAAACAAGTCATTATCCCTTCTCGACGACGAAGTTGGCAGGGAACTCATAGGTTGATGGTGTGGCTCATCATCTGGAAGTATCATGAACCCACTGATACCTCTCTCCATCTTAGGTGCTACTCCCTGTTTCTTCGGCCTGCTTTTCCTTGTAAACTCAATTGGCTTTCCGAACATGCTATTAATATCATCCATAGCCTCCTTCAAGTTAATTGTTGGTTCTACAAGGCCATGATGGCAAACATTTTCGACCTCTGATTCTTCTGAAATGGTGGAACCAACAAATTTGTATACAATTGTGTCCTCCCTACGGAGTCTTGCTTGAGGAGGCCTTTCAACCTTTGGATCTCTAGAACATTCTGAAGTAACATCAGTTGGACTTGGAAACACAAAACCTTTCACAATCCCATCTTCAATAGTACATCCAGTCAAATTGTTGGAGTTACCCATATCTAATTTATCCAGCTCATGAACTCCTCCAGCACATCATTGAGTCATCATCATCAATATATATCTGAAATGGCTTCTGCATGGGCTCTTGAGTTTCAACTCTGGTGATTTGTAGCACTGATGAACCATTTGCCAAGACTTGGTGAGAAGATCCAACAGCACTATCAGTGTTTTCATTGAGAAAAACCTCAAAACCATTGTTTGATCTCTGATCAACTTTTGGCTGGTTTCTACGTGAATGCTTGCCAGAAAGAGATGGCTCTAATGGCTGTCGAAACATGCTATTAATTTCATGTATGGCCTCCTTTGTATTAATGGTAGGTTCCACCAGACCGTGATGTCGTGCATCTTCGACGTCAGACTTCCCAACAATGGCATTACCTACAAATTTAACTACAACTGTGTCTTCACCAGAAAACTTTCGGCATCTATCTGTTTCTATAGTGTCTCCAACATAAATTTTTCGACCGAGGTCACACCTGAGTTCCTTCTGAAGGGCTGGACCAACATGAGTAGCTTCGTTCATTTGTGACTCTCTCCTGGAGCCCTGTGAAATGACAACATTTTTCATATTTAAATGCTTGGAATGTGCATCGGGTAATTGATCCTCGGTGATGACAGGATTGTTTTCATTTCCACTTAAATTCTCATTATTTTCCTTAATCTCATTGTTCTTCAAAGTGATGCTTTTAGCACCAAGAGAACATATTTTATTTTTTCCTTCCTGGCGCTGCAGAACATATTTCTATTATCAGTTAATGGCTCATATAGACAAAAATAAGACATTTGATAGGAGATATGACCAATGTAACCAACCTGTATCCTCTTATTCTTACGCTGCTCCATGCGATGAAGGAACTGCTCATATGACTTATGTAACTCATCAAGTGGCTCAGCAAGCCTGTTCATTGAAGAATGAAGAAGAAATCTGTTAAGCAACATTTGTTTCCAGAATTATTTGTTAGATCACTGATAACAGGGCCCTGCAATTAAAAGGAATTAATAGCTCGATGGAGGGAAAAGGAGTGAGAAGAAACATTTGGCACCTGATGGCACTTCTCTTGTAAATAGCTTGAAGGAACAATGTTGCTTTTGAATTGAAAACATGTCTAAAAAAATACTCTACACAATATAGCAACTTTGCACAACAAAATTCAGATAATTTCCTAAGAAGAAAGTAAAGTGAATCAACTTAAATGACCAATACTAATGGTGCAAAGACACGCACGTGCACTAACACTGCTTGATTACATCTCGAAATTGGCCATAGGAAACAAACTGTTACCTGACCTTGTAGAGTATCAAATATTCATAACTCAAGGAGAAAGCGAGTCAAAGTAGGATAATCACTGAGGGTTACATTTGATTTTCACCCTAGAATTAAATTCAACAATGCACTTTTGAAAGGATAATTAACCTTCACTGAGTATAACAAATTGAACTAAGTTTTCAACGGGTTAAGTGTTAACATATCCCTAGAGAGTAATATGGCTTGAGATACCCCTAAACATATGCAAAACAATGAAGAATCCTTTTCATTGAAATGTGACAACAACTTGGAATGTTGAACAAAATGTGAAACGATCAATGAACGGCATTTGTCAACCTCTTTCACCACATTTCTATAATATTATTTGGATGCAATAGATAAAGATATTCTTACGACTAATAACTCAATAAATTTAAAATCACAACTAGCTATTAGTTACTTACTTATGCACACCCAAATGGTACATCTTTTCCGCAGCCTCAAACTTTTTAATCTTTTCATAATAAAGAGCATATGCTTGGTAAAACAGAGACTTTTTCATCCCAATACGATTTGACTCCATGGCTTTTAATACCGCTTTTGGGTCATCTACATAGTCCATCTACATTAAAAAAAAAAAAAAAAGCAAAGAAATGCAAATGAGAGCATAGTTCATAACTCAAAATGTAAAGCAAATCAGGAAATTGTTAATTTCTTTTTAAGTATTAATTTATGCAAGGTATAACCAAAATAAGGAGGGGAGACTTGGCGTACTGCCATGTGACCAGGTCACGGGTTCGAGCCGTGAGAACAGTCTCAAGGTTGCATACAATAGACCCTTGTGGTCCGGCCCTTCACCGGACACCGCTCGTAGCGGGGGCTTAGTGCGCCGGGTGCCCCTAAGGTATAACCAATAAATATTCTTCAATATATTCAGATTGGACACCCCAGGTAAAAAAAAATTCATTACATTTTTAATGAAGTTTATAATTGCAGCATTTGTTTTGCACACTGTTAGTGCATTGTTTAGTTGCTAATAAGCCTCTTAGAAATTAGTTAAAATGTCACGTGATATTAGAAGGTCGGTTGGTTGTGTATAAGAGGTGTATGTACTGTTGTTGGCATAACTAAGAATGTGAAATGCAGATCTCCTTCTCTTCTCTCTAACGAAAATATCTTCTAGGTCAAATTGTTCTTAAATTCCTAGCTTCTGTTCCGCAAGTATATTGAAAATTAACAATTTTAGGAAAAGAATAATCAAACTAACAACAGCCCACATTTGTAAACATCGAAAGAATGAAAGAGAGAAAAGGGTATAGTATTAACCAGTTGTAACCAGACTCGAAGATAACGCATATCATTAGCATAACGGCGATCGGTCTCAAAAGTCTGTGCACATTTCTGAAGAAATCGTGGGAGTTTGTCCTTAAGAAGCTGAGGAGGAAGTGACTCTTTCATTTTCTTTATTCCTCTATCAAACAATCACAAAAACAATAATAATAATCGGAACTTAGAAGAAGAAAAATTGATTGTTAGAGGGCTGCTGCTTTGCTTACCGGAGCCAAGGGAGAAGAGGGTCTTTACCGTTGTAGGATTTTATTTCAGAAACGACAGAAGAGAAGAGATCATTGTACATTAAAGTGGACATTGCTGCAACTATGAGATAGGTGTCCAACACAGACCTAATTTGAATTTTAGGACATTTTCCATATATTTCTGTTTGCCCCAAAAGTTCAAAAGTAACATATTCACCCCCTCCCTTCTTTGCATATAGGAGGGTATTTATTTATTACCCGTAGGTGTATTTCGATTAGTTAGGGTGTGATTGCTCAAAGCGAGTTCGAGCGCAGCGTATGATGTGGGAGTTCATTTTCTCCTTTGTGAGGATGACTCGCTTGTGGGCACCGACCATGTCTCCCACCTAGTGGTAGACTGTGATTTACCTCTCCGTCTAATCCTGATCGGAGGGTGGGATTTTGCCTTTTTGCTCCCAAGGGAGGGTATTTATTAAGCGTTTGGCCATATTTTTTTTCAAAAAAGTACTCGCATTTGAGAAAAGTTGAAGAGGTTTATTTAAAATTGAAATTGTGTTTAATTTGAAAAAAAAAGTTAATTAAAATTTTACTTGAAATACTGATTAAAACCACTTTTCCAAATTTGACACTGACTTTGAAACAAGTTTTTAAAAAATTCAAATGTATAACCAAAAGAGACCTTATGCTTTCTCCTTTTTCATTTCAGTATCCAAGTGACCAAATCTTTTTAGTCCTCATTTGTTTGTATTTAATAGAAAAAATACATAAATTATTTTTAAAATTTTGTCCCGAAAATTCAATTAAACATTTTAATTTATAGGCGATTAAGAACTGTTACTCATGAAAACGAAAAAATTACTTTCAACTTCTTAAAGTTCGTGACAAGCACAAAATAAAAATTTAAAATGCACTAATTTGTACAGTCATTTTTTTGTTACATGTTACATACACTAATTAGTTGTGTTTAGTGTAAAGAAACTCATTGTTAATGTTACTTTTTCTCTTGGTATTTTTATTTTCTGTCTTTTCTTTTTTCTTATTGTTTTGGCCATTTTCGTTGGAGCACCATCCCGTCGCCTTCTTCGTTATTCTTAAAGTCTCTCTCTTCCACGGATTTCAAGTTCAAAGTTTTGTTTTTCGTGACGGAGAATAGTAAACTAGTGCTTAGAAAGGACAATAACTATAAATTACAAATCATGTAATAAACTTGATGTCAAAAGTATTGTGGCAACAATTATATTTTGTGGTCTTGATCTTTATCCTTAAATTCGTCTCGAATCTTATGCCTTGAATTCTTTATCGAATTCTTTAAGCTCCTTGAATCTTGTTGATCTGAAACCAATATACACTAAATCTTGGTTGCTAAGTCGATTGATGTTCAATCTTTCTTTAAGATAATATTGCCCGTATATATGCTTTGTACGGGTGATTTGCAACTGGTCTCCCAAGATAAAGCAAAGAAATATCACTTGTGCAAAGCAAACACTCGTGATCTGCGAAGAAAACAAATATGAAACGATTGCTAAAGAGTGGAAAAGAAGAACTTGTCTTTGCGGTGTTTTCTCATTTGTTTTGTATGTTCTCTCTTATTGTCTCAAATCAAAACAATGTATGATTTTATAGTGTTTTAGGAGGAGGAGAGGTGTTAAAGTGGTTAAGAAGTTGTTTAAGAGGTCAATGAAAGGCCAAAACGTTTCAAATAAGTGCCAAACGTTTTAGCAACTTAATGGCATTAAGCGATGGCTTTACCGTTGTCGCAGCTCGGCTGGACACCTTGACATCGCTGGTCGGCGAGGCGCGCTGACAACTTTCGTCTTCGTAAACTTGAGGACAGCGTAAATAATATAAAGTTTGGGGTCAGAAGATAATATCGTAAGAAGTCAATGACCCATGACCACTACCATCGGGTGGATGGTGGTGGTGCGCGTGTGGCTCGATCTCAAACCAAGCACCTTTATCGACCGAACCGGGCGTGATCGTGCCTACCGAGCACCCTGGTGATACAACATCGAGAAAAACGTGAAATAAAAACTTAAAACATACAATTAGATATGGATCAAGATAAAGAAAATAGGCCAACCAAAACGGTTGCCTTTCTCGCAAATATATATATATCGACATTTGAGCGATAATCCTTACAACCCCGCCCACAAAGCATGCACTCTAAGATTTTTACAACAACTATGACGGACAGGGCCCCCGCCATACCCTGAATGTACAAGAACCTCTGCACTGTGGTAACATACCAAAAGATAAGCCTCCAGGAACGGAGCTTCCAATACGCGAAATGTGATCCTATAAACGGATCGACGGTAGATGACCTCTACTCGCGATTGAACGCAGCCTTCGGGCGAGGTCGAGACAACAGTACAGTATGTGAAATCAAAATACCGTAAATGAAATCATAATAGTCTATATAAAGCGGAGACATGTATGATAACTAAACTACGATACACATATAAACAGTTATATCAAGTCGTGACTCACGCCTCCAAGTCATTACTCAAATATAACTATGGGTCTCACGCCACAACATCAATCACGCGTGGAATACCTTCTCATCGCTGGCGATCTATGATATGATAACACCAAAAGTACACCGAACATCGATCCCACGTGTCATAAAAGACCGTGACGTGAAATAATCATAACACGGTGACACGTGGCAAGTCGATAAGCCTCGCAGATCCTCCCAAAGCCACGTACCGACGGGGCAAGTAACTGTGCTATGCACCGGATCACAACCGTAAGTCACGGCTTCATCCAACACCGACTCGCGGTCGACACGTGGCAAGTGTAATAGCCTCCACCAGATCCTCCCGCCGCCACGCAGATGACGGGGCAAGTAACGTGCTAAGCACCGATCACAACCGTAAGTCACGATACTTCGCGCGAAGGCGACACGTGGCAAGTCAATAACCTATACCGGATCCACCTACGCCACGTGGTGGCGGCAAGTAAACATGCTATGCACCGATCACAACCGTAAGTCATGATACTTCGCCATAAATAACCATAATGGTCACATGCCCACGAATCCATCATCTGTAGCCATGCCCATGTAACAATAATAATGGAAGCATACCCGTGGAATCTTCCGTCACTGCCGGTACGTCCAAGTAAGTTCTCAACAAGTCAACCGGACCTCCATCGAGAGACGCGGTAGTATAGAAACACAATTCTTGCACAACAAAGGCTATCACAACAAGTATAGGCAAGTTATACAACAACAAGCATAGCAAGTTACACACAACTCAAGGTACTTTCATTTTATGTCAAAGTCCGGGTTTTAACCCTAAAGTACTACGTACGTTAAATTCCTTTTAAAGATCCATTTCTTTTACAAAGGTCACCCGATACCCGTAGTATAAAAATAGAGTGACTAACATTGTTAAGTAAACCAAAACACTTCCCTTTGTAAAATCAAGTAACAACATTATTTTCCAAACGTTCAAGTTTGCCTAATTTCAAATGCTCAAGTTTCTCATTTTCGAAAAGGTTTCGTAGTTCATAGTTTTAATCCTTTAAAACAATTTGAGAAACATATGCCTTATGTGTGAGTAGGTTATTCTTGTTCATAACAATCTTATTTAAAGCAACCATGATCTAGAAATGTAATATCATTTTGTCTCATCTTAGCTTCTATGCATGGAGGTTTCTAACGGTTTTAATAATACTTAATTAGTCAAAACATTTCCCTTTATTAACGCCGCAGGTGGTTTGTCGATACTCATTCGATTTCAAATCAGTAAAACATTATTCCCTTTTTAAAAACCAAGTACTCATTACTCACGAATGAGGTTTCACACAAAATTCATATTAATTCATTTAAGTCAAGTCTTTTATCTTTTAAGATCAAGTCTCTTAACTTCAAAAATCAGTAAACCATTCTCTTTACCTCTCTTAAGACGTTATACCTAACTTCCCATAAAGCTAGTATAACTCTTATGTTTTCAAAACCAAGTATTACTCTTCTTTCAACAGGGTTTCTTAATTCTTTTGAAATACTTCAAGATTCTTATTATTCAGGCTTAAGTCAAAAGACATTGCCGTAAAACTACGTTTTGTTAACACACGTACGTCTACCGTACTATATATATTCTTTTAAAATATCTTGCTCAAGAGGATAGGAAGAATCACATACCTCGCGACGATTATCGACTATTAGCAATTAGCTCAAAGATCGTAATCCCGCTTATCCTTTTCCACCCTTCGAGTAGAATACGCTACTCGCAGTACTTCAACCTATAACGGTCATAAAAGTCTATCAACATCTAGACTACTCAGTAGCATAATTCTATGGAAAATTGGGCAGCACTTCCCTACCCGCCAAACTACACAAGTTTCATCAGAATACATCCTATGTAAGTACTGATTCTCTTCCTCTTTAATATTCTTCTATTACAGCTCAATTCTCTTACAGAATATCCTTCATGTATCTTATATTCATTTCTATATTACTACGATGTAATTTCCAATTACAATAGAAGGACGAGTATTTACCTCGATAAGCCCAAAATTATCCAAGTTTAACGTCGATCCCGAGCAACGCTTAGCTCCTATTCGAACGCCAAATTCGCTCCAAACAACCCTTAGAAGTTCTACGCAACTTCTACTTAATACTTCAACTACTTGTGAAGATTTTTCCTTAGGGTTTCGTTTAGTGGCTAAAGGAAAGTATAGTAGTATTTTCCGGGCTTTTCGTAAAGAGGGTACTTGGAAACAATACAAAGGTTTTGGGCTAGAGTATTTTGGCATAACAACAATACTAGAAGACAACTCTTCTACCAAGGGGGGCATTTCACGAGAACTACTAGGCAAGGGGTACTCGCCAATACCTCACAAAGGGGAGGGAGTTGGACGAGAGCTCACAAGGGAGAGGGAGGGATTTTTAGACTTGGAAATGTCCAAGTGTGGATGAAGAAGTTCATCAACTAAAGGGGTATTTATAGGACCACCAATGGTCAAGATTAAGCCAAGTGGTATGCAAGTGTAAGGTCAAGATTAAGCCATGTGTTGTGTGGGTCCCACTTGGTCATCAACCACACAAATATCCTACCAAACATTGACCAAACATTTTAGGCAACAAAAAGGGAAAAAAACGTGCAAGCCTAGAAGCTTCCACCAAGCAAAAATCGTCCAACCTTGGACACCTAAGGGTGACACATGTCGCCCTCTCGTTGGTCCAAAATATTTTATCTCTCGGAAAAATCCGCAAAAATTATAAATGTCAAAGCCGGAATTTTCCCTTCGCAAAGTTTGTAAAACGTTTCGTCGGAAAACGACTCTTTTCGCGTGTTGTGAACAAAATTCGTCCCTTAGCATGTACGGTGTAGTGTCCTTTGTTATGTATATTATGACAGCCTTGTCGGCTTTGTCCTTGCACGTATGTTGGTTTTTAAAAAAAAAAGGGTGTTATTTAATTTCCGCAAAGTGCTTAGTTGTTAAGGTAGAAGGTGCCGGGTAGGCACCACCACGCCCGTGGTTGGGCGTGACAAAAAAGGTGGCAAAGTATGTAGAAACAAAGGAAATACTGCCCGATTTTCCGTAGGATTTAGTGACTTTGCACTTGGAAAATTCTATGTTGAAGCTAGAGGTTAATAAACGTATTATGGTCATTATAGGTTGACGTACTACGTGCGATAAATTGGACTTAGCAGTGGATTGACCCGAAGAGGTATGTGGAACTTTCCTACCTCTTGAGCATGAATAGTTGCATTTATGTAGTACGGTAGATGTACAAGGCTTTGATATTCCTTACTTGTTTTAATGATGTCTTAAGTTTCAAGTTAAGGGACTTGAAGAGTTTTAAGTATATGATACTTGTTTCGTTTTAAAAGTATAAGCCCTTGGACATAGGGAAATGTGTTTGACTAACGTATAACGTTAATATAACGACTTTATGAGAAGTTGGTTATATTAGTTTATGGAAGGTTAATAAGGAAAGGTTTACTCTAAGTAAAATATGTACGGATAAATGATTTGAATTTGTGAAAGGCAAATTGTTTTTAAGGCATTAATTGCCTAAGGTTTTAAAAGAAATGAAGTCACTTGATTTGAAGCCTATTATATTTCTAAAAGTAAACGTGACTTGTTTTGAAAAGTAGTCGTGACTTGATACTACGGTTATTAGTATCTTGGGAGTTTTATATAAAAAGGAGTCATTTCTTAAAAGGTTAGAGGTATGTGGTACTTGGGTTGAATTCCCGGATTTTCTCTTAAATGACATGTTAGTGCCTTAAGTAAACTAAAATGAGAGGGTATGTTAATAATGTTAATAAGAAGTTAGGGGATATTCTTAACTTGCTTACGTTATGATAAGTCGGTAGCGCTTATGTTATGTATGATATCCGGTAGTGCTGGGTTATGTATTATTATTATTATTATTATTACTACTTATTCCATGGATTTGCTACCCATGATGCGAGTCTGGCGCTTGTACTCACGCGGGCCCACCGGGTCCACGCGTGAAATAGTGAAATAGTCCCACGCGAGACGGATGTCCACGCGGGTGAAATAGTCCCACGCGAGGCGGATGACCTCACGCGGGTCCACAGACCTATGCGGGTGAAATAGTCCCGCGAGTAGGATTGCTTAACGATACTACGGCGAGGACCCTGCTTTGATCACGAGCCTCCTATTTTACGCAAGAAAGTTTATACTTGTTACTCTCATTGTTAGTAAGACACAGTGCAATGTAATTTGATTTTCACCTATGACTCCAGCTTATTTTAGACTTATGATATTATACAGTATTTTCCAGTTTTACATACTTGGTACATATGTGTAATCGACCCCCGTCCTCGGGGGCTGCGTTCATGCCGCAGGTAAGGGTAAACAGGTGGTGGATCCTCATTCTTAGGATCTTTGCTCAGGTGTCAGAAGCTCCACTTCTCCGGAGGCTTGACTTTTGGTACCGCTCTCCCTGATGTTGTAGATGTTATGTACATTCAGGGGTATGACGGGGCCCTGTCCCGCCATAGTAGTTACTCATTCTTAGAGGGCGGTAGCCCTGTTATAAATTGGATTGAGAAGGATGTAACTGCTCGCTTTTGTTATATTTAAAGGTTTCCATTTTGGGTTAGCCTGCTTTAGATTCTATATGGTTTCTTGTTGTGAGTTTATCTTCCGCTGGTTTTCTCTGATGTTGTATCACAATGGTGCCCGAGGTAAGGCACCAGTCACGGGTCCGAGGTCGGGTCGTGACACATATAACATACATAATCAAAAGACAATACACTGTACATGAGTCCAATCCCACATATGAATACAAACCTCTAAGAGTTTTACTGAACTATGACGGGACAAGGGCCCGCCGTACCCATAACTGTACAAAAGCCTGTACCAAAATGATAAACTCACGAGCAGATGGAGATATCCAAAACTCTCGAGCGGTCCTACACTGCGCAGATCACCAAATTGCGTACCTAAACTGCGGCGATGAACGCGGCCCCGGGCGAGGTCAAGACGAAGAATGTACCAAGTATGTGAAACGAAATCGTAAAGAAATCATAACAGTCTATACAAAACAGGAGACATGTATGATAGTCAAACTACAGTACACAATCCATAAGCAATCATATCAAGTCAGGGACGCATTCCCTCAAAGTCATTACTCAAATATAACCATGGGTCTCACGCCCATAATATCAATCATGCCCGTGGAATCCTTCCTCATCGCTGATCCATGATATAATATAACATCAATTAGCACATCGAACCTTGCAATCACGAGAGTAATGCAATCTTTTTTATCTTTTAAGTTATGCTTTTAACAATGAGACCAACTGCTCCACTTTAAGTCATAACCACAACGCACTTTTCATTAATGAAAACAATATCGTTTCAAAACATGGCGTCGCTCTGTGCGGTCAACCACCCTCTGTGTTATAATGCAACCTATCATAGACTATTTCACCCGCAAGGACTATTTCACTCGCTTAGGTCATGTGGACCGCAATGAGTCATCGAGACACGATACTCGCATCACGGATAGCTAATCCATGACTTATATATATATCCCGAATTTAACCCGCCCGAGTCAAATATCGACCACGCGAAGTAGTGTACCACTCACCCCACGGGAGCTACCCCATGGTATCTTTGAAACAAGTTGCCGACCCTTTATGGAGGGACGGAGATGTGGAAATATGACACTTGCACGAATGTCTATATGAGCAACCCATATGCAAGCGAACCAAGCAAAACCATGCCTTTACACAAATCAAGACAATTACCATGCCTTTCTTTTTGTCATAAACCAAGACAATACCATGCCTTTCCTTTTTACACAAACTAAGACAATACAATGCCTTTACACAAACCAAGACAATACCATGCCTTTACACAAACCAAGACACTTACAATGCCTTCTTTTCACATAAACCAAGAGAAATCCTTATTTAAGCAAGACAAAGTACTTATCAAGGCACACATAGAATAATTCTCAATTAAACAAGCCAAAGTACTATCAAGGCACACATAGAATAATTCTCATTTAAACAAGCCAAAGTACTATCAAGGCACAAATGGAAAAATTCTCATTTAAACAAGCCAAAGTACTACATACGTACATTCTTTTCAAAAGACTCCTTTTTTATGTAAAACCCCAAGATACTAACACCCGTAGTATCAAGACATGTCTATTTTTCAAAATAAGTTACTACACCTTTTGAAAATTCATTTCAAGGCTTGAAACCAAGTAACTTTAATTTTTACAATCTAGGCAACTCATGCCTATCAATCAAAATAGACAACTCTCTTAACCTTCCATAAAGCCGTTATAACCAACTTCCCATAAAGCCGTTATAACCCTTTATGGTTTTAGACAAATTTATTCTTTTTATATCCAAGAAACTTATACTTTTAAAACCAAGTATCATACTTTCAAATCAAGTTTTTTAACTTTCAAAATACTCCAAGTCTCTTAATCTTTAGAAATCAAGTTTCTTAACTTTCAAAGTACTTCAAGTACCTTAACTTTAAATCATGTCATTTCTCCTCTTTTTAAATCAATTAAGTAAATCACTCATTTGACTCCCCTAAAGTCATTATAACAACCTTTAGGTTTTGGAACTAAGGCACTAGCCAAAATATTTGGAAACCACTTCCTTTTCAAGACTCTATGTACTTTAAGTAAAATACTTTCACTTTTGAAAATCCAAACTTCATTAAGGTAATGGATTATAACAACTTCCAATTTAACATCCAAAGTACAATCAAGGAAGTATATAGAACAACTTCTATATTAGGCAATCCAAGTACAATCAAGGAGTGGATCATTTAAGGAGTAGGACTTACTTACTTTACCATAAGGAATCATGCTAGAAGAAGAGGAGATGATTCACATACCTTTTCGGCTTAATACACAAGCTAAGTCGAATACGCCGCACGTAGAATTGTCAACCTATAATGGCCACAACACGACTATCAACTTCTAGTTTCTAACGCAGAATACTACTAAGTATACGGTCTCTTATTTTACGGACAATCGGGCAGCACCTCCTTTGTTTCTACATACTTTTCCACCTTTTTCAAGGCCCGATAATCAATAACCAACATGCCACATTTAAGGCTCAATACATCAACCAACAAAGGGGATTACACGTCTTACAATACGTGTAAAATTCTGCCGCACAACTAATACCAACTAAGTCCATAATCAAAGTGTAACGACCCGTTCCGGGGCCCGTTACTGGTGCCTTACCCCGGGCACCCTAGCGATACATACATCAGAGAGAATCAGCGGAACATACAACATGAGTCATTATACAAGAGATATAATAAATAAACAGGCCAACCAAAACGGTTGCCTTCAAGATATACATAAAACTCGAATAGCTTTAATCCTTTTACAACCCCGCCACAGCATTACTACTGCACTTAAGATATACTGATGACTATGGCGACGGGGCCCTCCATACCACAGATGTACAGAACCTACAACTCGGGAACACCTACCAAAGATAAGCCTCCGAGAAAGCGGAGCTTCAATCTGCTGGCTTGTGATCCCATGAGCGAGGATCCACGATCGATGTACCTCTACTGCGGCGTGAACGCGGCCGAAGGAGGTCGGACAACGGTACAGTATGTGGCGCATGCAATCAGTAAATGAAATCATACTAGTCTATATAAAGCGAGACATGTATGATAACCAAACTACGATTCACAACATAAAACGATCATCACTCCGATATAACTATGGGTCTCACGCCCACAACATCAATCGAGTTCGCATTATGGCGCGTACCGAATCTTGCATCGGTGTAGACATGTCCATGATGCAACAATAATACCAATGTCCCATGGCCACATGCCGACTGCGCCGGTGTAGACATGTCCGTGACCTTAACAACAAGACAAAGATCCAAATGGAAGCATACATACCGCGCGCTACGATCGTCGGTATGTCCAAAGGGAAACAATAAGACAACATTCCAAATGGACGACGCATGCGTGCGCTACGATCGTGTCGGTATGTCCCGGGAAACAATAAGACCACTTTCAAGACGGACGATACGTGCGCTACGCGTCGTGTCGATATGTCAAAAGGAAAACAAGGCGATAATCGAAATGGAAACATACGTGCGCTACGCGTCGTGTCGAGATATCCAAAGCGATTAACCACAAGACCTTAACCAAAATGGAGGCATACGTGCGCTACGCATCGTGGTCGGTATATCAAAGTGATTAACAACAATAATACTATCAGCGAGGCGTGCGTGGAATTTCTCCGTCGCAAGACATCCAAGTAAGTTCTCAACGGTCACCGACCTCTATCGAGACGCGGCGGTAACACAACGCTTGTACAATAAAGGCTATCATCACAAGCATAGGCAAGTTTCACAACAACAAGCATAGGCAAGTTTTACAACAACAAGCATAGGCAAGTTTCACACAACTCAAAGTACTTTCATTTTATGCCAAAGTCCGGTTTTTAACCCCAAAGTACTACATACGTTAAGTTCTTTTAAAGAGATCCATTACTTTTATAAAAGTCACGATACCGTAGTATTAGAATGACCAACCCACCTTCCTTTTCAAAATCAAGTAACAACATTCTTTTCCTAAGTTCCAGTTTGCCTAGTTTCAATTACTCAAGCTTCTCATTTTCAAATGGTTTCATAGTTCCCAAACTTAATCACTGATTCCTTTTTAGAACAATTAAGTAACATATGTCATATATGTGAGTAGTTTATTCTTGTTTATAACGATCTTATTACAAATGACCATGATCTAGAAAATGTAATATCATTTTGTCTTATCTTAATCATGCGGATGGAGGTTTCTTGGTTTTAATACAACACATCATTATTCAATACATTTTCCTTTTATTAACGCTGCGCTGGTGCTGTCGATACACATTCGATTCCAAATCGGTGAAACATTATCCCTTTAAAACCAAGTACTCATTACTCACGAATGAGGTTTCACACAAACATCCACATTAAAACAAATAAGTTAAGTCTCTTATCTTATAAGATCAAGTCTCTTAACTTAACATCGATAAACCATTTTCATTTACATAAGGTCGTTATAACTAACTTCCCATAAAGCTATTATAACACCCTATGTTTTAAACCAACCAAATCACTTAGCACGTATGCGTCACCGTACTACATAGTTCACAACAATCATGCTAGAAAAGGTAGGAAGAGGTTCACATACCTCGCGACGATTTATCGACAATAAGCAAAATGCCCAAGTACTACAACTCACTAGCCCTTTCCACTCTCGAGTAGAATACGCTACTCTTAGTACTTTCACCTATAAAGGTCACAAACGTCTATTAACCCCAAACACAAGTTTCTATCTTTCTAAAGAAAATTCAGCGATTCCTCCCACAACAGAAATCTCCTCCTCTATCGAGGCCACTACCAGCCAACTGGAGGGTTTACGCCTAACCTGACGTGTACAATTACACAAGTCTACTGCTGATCCTATGTAAATCTGATTCGATTCGATTCTTTATTCTTGTGCTTAAGTCAAAAGACATTGCGAATACTAAGTATAGTTCCATATATAGTATACTTCAACTATATATCCTAACAAACATGTAATTTCCAATTACAATAGAGGACAAGATAATTACCTCGATAAGCCCAAAATTATCCAAGTTATAATGTCGATCTGAGCAAGGTTTAGCTCACTCAGTGCGCTCAAACCACTCCAAACAACCCTTAGAAGTTCTAACCAACTTCTACTCAAATACTTGACCAACTATGAAGATTTCCTTAGGGTTTCGGTTTGAGACTAAAAGGACAAAAGGTAGTATTTCGGACTCTACGTAAAGAGTATCTTTGGAATACTACAAGGTACAAGGCTAAGGTATTTTGGGCATTATAACAATACTGGGAGTATTTCTATACCACAACAAAGGGTATTATACGAAAACAACTAGGCAGGGGTACCCACCTAGACCTCATGAGGAGGAGACCTGCGGCAAAGGCCACTTTCGAGGAGAGGGCTCTTGGGCGAGAGTCAACAAGAGGAGGGAGGATTCAAGACTTGGAAACATTTGTGGATGAATGAAGTCTTCACAGAGGGGTATTTATAGCAAACCCAAATGCCAACCAATGGCCAACAAGCCGTGTGCAGGCAAGTGTAAGGCCTTGATCAAGCCAAGTGCACCTAACCCTACTCCACAAAACACGGCACAAGACAAGCCACAAAACAAGGCCAAAACAAGGCACAAAACAAAGGAACGATAGGGCCAACGTGAGCCAAAAGATCAAGCCAATTCGTGAACCACATCTTCCACTGACGCCACTTGATTCCAATGTGAGGTGACACACGCCACCTCCCGTTGGTCCAAAATGTTTCGCCTCTCGGAAAAATCCGCAAAAATTAAAAAGGACATAGCCGGAATTTTCCTCTACGAAGCTGTGGAAAGCGTTTCGTCGAACGACTCTAAAGGTGTTGTGCAAAGGTCATTCGGCCACACTGGCGGGGTGACACGTGTCACCCTCCTATTCGCCCAAAATAAAACATCTTCGAAAATATCCACAATGGCCAAAATCTCAAAACAAAGTGGGCCCTACAAACAGTAAATTTCTCCGTGGGCCCACGTGACCATTTCCAAAAATAAAATCTCAAAATTCTAATATAATCTATGAAGTCCAAATACCAAATCTGGGAATCCAATTCCATTAACGAACCTTTTTCTTCACAAATAACCTAAACTTTTCCGTGAAAACTCACATCTTTCTTTCTTTTCAAAATTTCTGCAGATGCGCCGCGTCGCCCTCACATACATACCCTGCAACTACGGGTATAACATTCTCCTCGCTAGAAACATTCGTCCGAATGTTCCTTCTCAAGACGGATATCGATGAAGTTCCTCTAATCAAGTTGTCAACGCCACGCGGCAGCGCGAAATAACACACGTTCTCTTCCTTCCTTACTCGTCGTGCCCTTCTCGAACACTTGAACTCTCCCAAGATGTACCATACTTCACCATTACTTCCGTTCGAAAATCTCGGAGTCACTACCTCCAAACTTGGTCATCTTACTAACCTCAAACTTCCTTAAGGCCATTCCGGCCTTTACGAACGCTTCGTCGAACGCGTCCACGAACTCATACGATGATTATACAAACTTGGGCCTAGCATCCTCGTGACCCTACCACTGGCGGGACCGCTGAACTGGCCCCACCCCAAGCCGGTTCTGGTTTGACCCGCAAATGGTCCTAAACCCGACCCCGTGCAAACTCTTGTTCCCGATTCTAACAATCTTACTAATTCACATCATGAAAGCTACCACTTCCATCTCACACTACCCATGGACTTATCACACAAATAAATCCCACGTATACTACTCACCCTTATAAAGGTCAAACATAAAACGAATCCTTTACTCAAGACGACCTTACCTCTAAGGTCTCAGTCGTGAAATAGTCTAAGGTTCACACTTACCATGCCTCCATACGAATCCTTCCAACTAAGCATGTTTTCTAACTCATAATTAACACAACGCTATTCGTACATAGCACACAATAATGAGATCATCATAACAAGCATACCAAAACTCTAGAGGGTTAAGGATATACCTGAAGCTACCGCTCCACTCTAATCATAGGCACGCCTGCAGGCGTATAGAAGGTGATGAACCAGCCACAAATCCTGAAGGCTGAGTCGTAACATCCGCGCTTCCCTTGGTAGGACAGTTCCTCGCAAAATGGCCCTGCTGGCCGCATGCAAAACAAACTCCCAATCTAGCACGACACTCTCCAAAATGGAGTCTACCACAATGGTCACAACGAGGTAGGGGTGGCTTCACCGTTAACACCCGCTCTTTCTGAAAATCAACCCGGAGCCTCGACCGCTCACAAGACGGTGGAGGACCACTGCACGGTGGGGGTATATAACTAGCTTTCTTCGAGGCGGTCCGCCTCGAAAGCCACAAAGGACCTGCGTCTGGCCTCTTCTCACGACCTGTGTCATTCGCCGACCCTCCGTGCCTCACATCTGGTGCATGAGCTGCGTGCGGGCAATGTCCATGCGGTGAAGAGAAACACCGCGCAAGACTCGGCCATATAATCATCTAGCGGTGGCGTGGCGATGCACCTATCCTCCATATCTGCAACTAAGCGCGAGGACATATCGAGCCAAAGAATCGAACTCGACATCAGACTCCACGGCGGTCGCGCCTGCTCTCAAGAATAAAAATCACGGCCGTGCCTCGCCATCTGCGGAGGCAAGAAGTGCGTGAGAAAGCCCGAAAACTCATCCCATATCACGGAGTGCATGCTCTCCCGGAAAGCTCCCATGAATCAAACCAATCGATCGCGGTATCACGGCCGACGCGAACAAAGGTCACGCACTCGGTTTGAAGCCTTGATCACCCGCGTGATCCGCAGAATCGCTGCGGATGAACTCCTGCGGATCATCCTGCAGCCTCGACCCATAAAACTCGGGCTACACTCGTAAAGTCCGTAGCCTCAAACTATCTCGCTCGGGGTGAACCATCGTGCTATCGAACCGGCTAATGCGTCCGGCTGCCTCATATCGGCCACGACCACGGCGCCCAAGACCATCTCCTTGTAACCCATCTCTCGCGGTGCATCGGGGTGGAGGCTCAGTATCGCGGTCTCAGCAGCCTATTCACGCGCTCTAACTCTCTTTGGGGCGGCGCCACAAAACCCGCCGTCAAGCACAACCTCGGTAATCGCGGGCTGCGCCTCGTACTCCTCAGATCTCACTAGCACCGGCCGCCTTGCCTCTCCGGGCTCTGGTTGCGCTGCGAGGCATAATCGTAAAAACGAGATACGTCGGAGGGTCCAACTTACAACATGGCTCTAAGGCACGATCTCGGGATGAGAAGAATGGAAACTAATCCTAAATGTCCTGCGACCTCACGATTATAGATGTGGTGCATAACACATCGATAATCAAGACTTACTAGACACGGATGCCAGACACTTTCCGAGGATTAATCGCTCGATACCACTTTTGTAACGACCTGTTCGGGGCGTTCGCATCGTGCCTTACCCTGCACCTAGCGATACATACATCGAGAGAATCACGGAACATACAACATGAGTCATTATACAAGAGATATAATAAATAAAAGCAACCAAAACGGTTGCCTTCAGATATACATAAACACGAACAGTTTAATCCTTTTACAACCCCGCCCACAAAGATTACTACATCCTCTAAGATATACAATGACTATGACGGACAGGGCCCGCCATACCCGAATGTACAAGAACCTACAACTCGTGGAACACTACAAAGATAAGCCTCGAGAAAGCGGAGCTTCAAAGTCTGTTGGTGATCCTATGAGCGAGGATCCACGGCCGATGTACCTACCTGCGGCATGAACGCAGCCCAGGAGGTCGATAACAGTACCAAGTATGTGAATCTGCATATCAGTAAATGAAATCATACTAGTCTATATAAAGCGGAGACATGTATGATAACCAAACTACGATTCACAACATAAAACGATCATCACTCAATATAACTACGGGTCTCACGCCCACAACATCAATCAGTTCGCATTATGGCCGCATGCCCCGAATCGCATCGGTGTAGACATGTCCATGATGCAACAATAATACCAATGTCCATGGCCACATGCCCCGAATTCAGACGGTGTAGACATGTCCATGTGACCTTAACAACAAGACAGCAATCCAAATGGAAGCATACCCGTGCGCTACGCATCGTGTCAGTATGTCCAAAGGGAAACAATAAGACAACATTCCAAATGGACGCATACCCGTGCGCTACGCATCGTGTCAGTATGTCCCAAGGGAAACAATAAGACCACTTTCAAGATGGACGCATACCCGTGCGCTACGCATCGTGTCAGTATGTCCAAAAGGAAAACACAAGGCGATAATCGAAATGGAAACATACCCGCAGCGCTACGTGTCGCCGAGATATCCAAAGCGATTAACCACAAGACCTTAACTAAAATGGAGGCATACCCGTGCGCCACGATCGTGTCGGTATGTCCAAAGTGATTAACAACAATAATACTATCAACGACGCATCTGCGGAATTTCTCCGCCAACGGCGACATCCAAGTAAGTTCTCAACTACCAACCGACTCTATCGAGGAGACGCCAGAACAAAACAACACAAACGCTTGTACAATAAAAATCATCATCACAAGCAAGGCAAGTTTCAACAAACAATAGGCAAGTTTTACCAACAACAACAATAAGCAAGCTTTCACACAACTCAAAGTACTTTCATTTTATGCCAAAGTCCGGTTTTTAACCCCAAAGTACTACATACGTTAAGTTCTTTTAAAAGAGATCCATTACTTTTATAAAGTCACCCGATACGTAGTATTAGAATGACCAACCCACCTTCCTTTTCAAAATCAAGTAACAACATTCTTTTCCTAAGTTCCGGTTGCCTAGTTTCAATTACTCAAGCTTCTCATTTTCAAATGGTTTCATAGTTCCCAAACTTAATCACTTGATTCCTTTTTAGAACAATTAAGTAACATATGTCATATATGTGAGTAGTTTATTCTTGTTTATAACGATCTTATTACAAGCCCATGATCTAGAAAATGTAATATCATTTTGTCTTATCTTAGCTTCTACGGATGAGGTTTCTACCGTTTTAATACAACACATCATTATTCAATACATTTTCCTTTTATTAACCGCAGTGAGTGCTGTCGATACACATTCGATTCCAAATCGGTAAAACATTATCCCTTTAAAACCAAGTACTCATTACTCACGAATGAGGTTTCACACAAACATCCACATTAAAACAAATAAGTTAAGTCTCTTATCTTATAAGATCAAGTCTCTTAACTTCTAACATCAGTAAACCATTTTCACTTACATAAGGTCGTTATAACTAACTTCCCATAAAGCTATTATAAAACCCTATGTTTTAAACCAACCAAATCACTTAGCACGTATGCGTCACCGTACTACATAGTTCCACAACAATCATGCTAGAAAAGGTAGGAAGAGGTTCACATACCTCGCGACGATTTATCGACAATAAGCAAAATGCTCCAAGTACTACAACCTTGCTAGCCCTTTCCACTCCTAGTAGAATACGCTACTATTAGTACTTTCACCTATAAAGGTCACAAACGTCTATTACCCCCAAACACAAGTTTCTATCTTTCTAAAGAAAATTCGGCAGCACCTCCCCCCCCCCCGCAACAACGTAACTCTCCTCCTCTATCGAGGCCGGCTATCAAGCCAACCAGGGGTTTACACGCCTAACCTGACGTGTACAATTCTACACAAGTCTCATCGCTGATACACCCATGTAAATACAATTCGATTCGATTCTTTATTCTTGAGCTTAAGTCAAAAGACATTGCGAATACTAAGTATAGTTCCATATATAGTATACTTCAACTATATATCCTAACAAACATGTAATTTCCAATTACAATAGAGGACAAGATAATTACCTCGATAAGCCCAAAATTATCCAAGTTATAATGTCGATCCCGAGCAAGGTTTAGCTCACTCATGCGCTCCAAACCACTCCAAACAACCCTTAGAAGTTCTAACCAACTTCTACTCAAATACTTCAACCAACTATGAAGATTTCCTTAGGGTTTCGGTTTGAGACTAAAAGGACAAAAGGTAGTATTTAGGACTCTACGTAAAGAGGTATCTTTGGAATACTACAAGGTACAAGGCTAAGGTATTTTGGGCATTATAACAATACTAGGGAGTATTTCTATACCACAACAAGGGTATTATACGAAACAACTAGGCTAGGGGTACCCCACTAGACCTCATGAGGAGGAGACCTGGCCAAAGGCCACTTTCAGGAGAGGAGCTCTTGGGCGAGTCAACAAGAGGAGGAGGGATTCAAGACTTGGAAACATTTGTGGATGAATGAAGTCTTCACAAGGGGGTATTTATAGCAAACCCAAATGCCAACCAATGGCCAAGATCAAGCCATGTGCAAGGCAAGTGTAAGGCCTTGATCAAGCCAAGTGCACCCTAACCCCTACTCCACAAAACATGGCACAAGACAAGCCACAAAACAAGGCCAAAACAAGGCACAAACAAGGAACCAATAGGGCCAAAACGCGAGCCAAAAGATCAAGCCAATTCGTGAACCACATCTTCCACTGACGCCACTGCTTCAATGCGAGGTGACACATGTCACCCTCCCGTTGGTCCAAAATGTTTCGCCTCTCGGAAAAATCCGCAAAAATTAAAAAGGACATAGCCGAATTTTCCCTACGAAAGTCGTGGAAACGCTTCGTTACGAAACGACTTAACCGGTGTTGTGCACAAAGGTCATTCATTTAAGCCACCTAGGCGGGGGTGACACGTGTCACCCTCCTATTGGCCCAAAATAAAACATCTTCCGAAAATATCCACAATGGCCAAAATCTCGAAAACAAAGTGGGCCCCACAAAACCGTAAATTTCTCCCGTGGGCCCCACGTGACCATTTCCAAAAATAAAATCTCAAAATTCTAATATAATCTATGAAGTCCAAATACCAAATCTGGGAATCCAATTCCCATTAACGAACCTTTTTCTTCACAAATAACCGGAAACTTTTCCGTCGAAAACTCACATCTTTCTTTCTTTTCAAAATTTCTGCCGTACGCTCGCACGTACGTCCTCACATACATACCCTGCAACTACGGGGTATAACACAAAGCCATTCTCGGCTAAGTTATTCAACAACACAAAGTTCTTTTCAATCTTTTTCAATCCAAGTTCTTAGGTCAAACATGTTATATAGTCATAAACAACTTCAACAACTTTAATTCCTTCTTTATATAACATGCGACGACTAAACTAATAATCAAATTGAATTGAAATCTTAAGGGCTAAACATACTAGTTTTCGGATTAGGGTTCCAATAGTCAATACACTTATCAAACTTCATACTATATACCTCATGCTTGCTAATATCCGTAGCTACAACAATAAGTAATCTTAATTGCTAACACGACAAGATTGTTACCTTTATAAGCCCTTATAAATTCCAAGATTCAAAGTCGCTCCTTAGCAATTCTTAGCTCCTTTCATTTACGCTCCAATCCGCTATTTGAAGCCTTTAGAAGTTCACAACCAACTTCTCTTCCATTTCCAATCCAAAACTATGAAAACGACTTAGGTTTTCGCCTTGCGACTAACGTGAAAATGTCGTTTTTCTGAAATCTTTCTATTGAGATATCCTTACGATACCCTTAGGGACCTTGGGTTAAAGTCTTGTGAAGAATGGACCAAAACTACAAAAATTTTGTGTGGATTTTTACTTAAAGCCGAGAGCAACATAGCTTGCACAAAGCTTCTCTAATTTTTTCTAAGTGTGGAAGACCTTGTCTTGCTACTAGTGTGTATATATAACACAAGGAAGGGTCAAGATTATAACATATGTGTGGCTAGGATGAAGAACACTTGGATAACTACACAAGTGGCAAGTTGACTTGGTCAATATTCTCAAGCTTGAAGACTTATTCATCTACAATGGTCAATGACCATTTTACCCTTGTATTAAATCGTCCAAGACCATGTGGGGTAGGTTCCACGTGTCGTCCTCCTTTTCGTCCATAAAATTCTGTAACCCTCGTGGGCCCCACAAAACGTAAAATTCCTCGAGTGGGCCCCACATGATCAAATCCGTAAAAATAAATTTCCATAATGTTAATAAGTTCCATATTCTTCAAATAATGCATTTTGAGAATCCAACTCTCATCAACGAACATTTTTCCTTTCCGACGTTCGGAAGATTTTTCCGTCGGAAAACAATTCTTCCTTTCGTACCAATTTTCAAGTCTTGATTCCTTACGTACATTCTCTTTTACATGTCCTGGACTTACGGGGTGTAACAATTATTACCCCATGGCCATGCTTATACGATGAGGGATTCCGGGGCATGCGACCATGTTTTATACTATTACTCCAAGGACTAGCTCCCCATGAAGACATGTACCAGAGATGAGGGATTCCACGGGCATGTGATATGCGATTATTACCCCATGGATTAGCTCTCTATGAAGTCATGTACCCGAGATGAGAGATTCCACGGGCATGAGATATATATATATATATATATATATATTGCATATGTGCACGACAAATGATGGAGGATGCCACGCGTTACATGGATATATCTTACACTTACTACCGTGTCAGCGATGGAGGATTCCACGCATGCTTTGATGTTTTTGGGCTTGAGACCCCATCGGATCGTGATGGTTTTGAGGGCTTGTGTCCCTAGCCATGGTGTGACTATTGTTCATGTGTTGAAATAGTATTTTAAAAGGTAAAACTGACTTTCATTACTTTCATTTCAGCAAGGCACGATTGTACTGTTAATTTGGTTATCATACATGTCTCCAGCTTTATTTTAGACTATTATGATTTAAATTACAGTACTTTAAGTTTTACATACTTGGTACATATTTTGTACTGACCTCCTTCGGGGGACTGCGTTCATGCCGTAGGTTGAGGTACATAGCCTGCTGATACTCATTCTTAGGATCACTGTTCAGCTGGTTGGGAAGCTCCATTATTTCGGAGGCTTTGTATTTTGGTACAGTTCCCTGAGGTTGTAGATTTATGTACATTCAGGGGTATGGCGGGGCACTGTTGTCACGCCCCGAACCCCGGGCTCGTGGATCAGTGCCCAACCCGCACCCTACCTAATCGACACAAGTAAACCACTAACTAAATAACACCTCATTTTTTTTCTTTTAAAACCAACGAATACATGCAAGGCAAAGCGACAAGTGCTGCCATATAATATACATAATAAAAAGGTACTACACTGCATACGAGTCCAATCCACATATGAATACAGACCTCTAAGAGTTTATCAACTATGACGGACAAGGCCCCGCTGCACCCATAACCGCACAAAAACACATCAAGGATCTATACCAAAATGATAAACTCCTGAACAGATGGAGCTATCCAAAACTCGAAGCAGGGTCCTACAACTGCAGATCATAAAACTGCGTACCTAAACCTGCGGCATGAACGCAGCCGGGCGAGGTCGGTCAAGAATGTACCAAGTATGTGAAACGATGAAATCGTAAAGGAGATCACACAGTTCATATATAAAACAGGAGACATGTATGATAGTCAAACTACATTATACAATACATAAACAATCATGTCAAATCAGGGACGCATGCCCTCAAAGTCATTACTCAAATATAAACATGGGTCTCGCGTGATAACATCAATCATGCCCGTGGAATCCTTCCTCACCGCCATCCATGATATAATATAACATCAATAAGCACACCAACTTGCAATCATGAGAGTAATGCAATCTTTTACCTTTTTAAGTTATACTTTTAACAATGAGACCAACTGTTCCACTTTAAGTCATACACACACTGCACCCTTTCATTAATGAAATCACTACCGTTTCAAAACATGAAGGCCGTGCCAGTGCCAGGGTCAACCACCCTCTGTTATAAGGCAACCTATCATAGGACAATTTCACCCGCAAGGGACTATTTCACCCGCTTAGGTCACGTGGACCCATGATGAGTCATCGGTGCACGATACTCGCATCACGGATAGCTAATCCATGGCTTATATATATATCCCGAATTTAACCCACCGAGTCAAATCGACCACCGTGAGTGTGTACCACTCACGTGAGCTACCCCATGGTATCTTTGAACTGTTGCCGGCCACTTTATGGAGGGACGGAGACGTGGAAATATGACACTTGCACGAATGTCTATATGAGCAACCCATATGCAAGCAAACGAAGACAATACCATGCATTTACACACCAAGACAATACCATGCCTTTCCTTTTTACATAAACCAAGACAATATCATGCCTTTACATAAACCAAGACAATTACCATGCCTTCTTTTTACATAAACCAAGACAATACCATGCCTTTCCTTTTTACATAAACCAAGACAATTACCATGCCTTCTTTTTACATAAACCAAGACAATACCATGCCTTTCCTTTTTACATAAACCAAGAGAAATCCTTATTTAAGCAAGCCAAAGTACTATCAAGGCACAATTAGAATAATTCTCATTTAAACAAGCCAAAGTACTATCAAGGCACAAATAGAAAAATTCTCATTTAAACAAGCCAAAGTACTATCAAGGCACAAATGGAAAAATTCTCATTTAAACAAGCCAAAGTACTACGTACGTCCATTCTTTTCAAAAGACTCCTCTTTATATAAAACCCCAAGATACTAACACCCGTACTATCAAGGCATGTCTATTTTTCAAAATAAGTTACTACACCTTTTGGAAATTCATTTCAAGGCTTTGAAACCAAGTAACTTCAATTTTCACAATCTAGGCAACTCATGCCTATTAATCAAAATAGACAACTCTCTTAACCTTCCATAAAGTCGTTATAACCAACTTTCCATAAAGCCATTATAACCCTTTATGGTTTTAGACCAATTCATTCTTTTATAACCAAGAGACTTATACTTTTAAAACCAAGTATCATATACTTTAGAAATCAAGTTACATAACTTTCAAAATACTTCAAGTCTCTTAACTTTAGAAATCAAGTTACATAACTTTCAAAATACTTCAAGTCTCTTAACTTTAAATCATGTCATTTCTCCTCTTTTAAATCAATTAAGTAAATCACTCCTTTGACTCCCCTAAAGTCATTATAACAACCTTTAGGTTTTGGAACTAAGGAACTAGCCAAAAGATTTGAAAACCACTTCCTTTTCAAGACTCTATGTACTTCTAGTAAAATACTTTCACTTTTGAAAATCCAAACTTCATTAAGGTAATGGATTATAACAACTTCCAATTTAAACATTCAAAGTACAATCAAGGAAATATATAGAACAACTTCTATATTAGGCAATCCAAGTACAATCAAGGAGTGGATCATTTAAGGAGTAGGACTTACTTACTTTACCATAAGGAAGCATGCTAGAAGAAGAGGAGATGGTTCACATACCTTTTCGGCTTAATCCACAAGCTGAGTTGAATGCGCCGCACGTAGAAGTGTCAACCTATAATGGCCACAACACGACTATCAACTTCTAGTTTCTAACGTAAAATAATACTAAGTATACGGTCTCTTATTCTACGGAAAATTGGGCAGCACCTCCTTTGTTTCTACATACTTTTCCACCTTTTTCAAGGCCCGATAATCAATAACCAACATGCCACATTTAAGGCTCAATATATCAACCAATCAAAGGGGATTACACGCCTTACAAAACGTGTAAAATTCTGCCCCACAATTCATACTAAGTAGTTCAATACTCAAAATCCATTCTCGGCTAACATAAACAACAACTCAAAGTCTTTTCCAATTCTTTTCCAATCCAAGTTCTTAGGTCTAACATGTTATATAGTCATAAACAACTTTAACAACTATAATTCCTTCTTTATATAACATGTGACGACTTAAACTAACAATCAAATTGAATTGTAATCTTAAGGGCTAAACATGCTAGTTTCGGATTAGGGTTCCAATAGCCAATACACTTATCAAACTTCATACTATATACCTCATGCTTTCTAATATCCATAGCTACAACAATAAGTAATCTTAATTACTAAAACGACAAGATTGATACCTTTATAAGCCCTTATAAATTCCAAGATTCAAAGTCGCTCCTTAGCAATTCTTAGCTCTTTTCCTTTACGCTCCAATCCGCTATTTGAAGCCTTTAGAAGTTCACAACCAACTTCTCTTCCATTTCCAATCCAAAACTATGAAAACGACTTAGGTTTTCGCCTTGCGACTAACGTGAAAACGTCATTTTTCCGAGATCTTTCTATTGAGATATCCTTACAATACCCTTAGGGACCTTGGGTTAAAGTCTTGTGAATAATGAACCAAAATTACAAAAAAATTGTGTGGGAAAATCACTAAAGCCGAGAGCTATCTTAAGTGAGCTCAAAGTTCCCTCAATTTTTCTAAGTGTTGAAGACAAGTCTTGCACTAGTGTGTATATATAAAACAATGGAGGGCTTAGATTATAACATATGTCTGGTTAGGATGAAGAGCAATTAATATTTATCCAAGTGGACAAGTTGACTAAGTCAATTTTCTCAATCTTGAAGACTTGATCTTCTACATTGGTCAATGACCATTTTACCCTTGTTTTAATTTTGTCCAAGACCATTGTGGGGGTGGGGGTGCCACGTGTCGCCCTCCCATTCGTCCAAAAAATTCCATAACCCTCGTGGGCCCAAAACGTAAAATTCCTCGGGTGGGCCCTACGTGACCAAATCCGTAAAAATAAATTTCCATAATGTTAATAAGTTCCATAATCCTCAAATAATACATTTTGAGAATCAAATTCTCATCAACGAACATTTTCCTTTCCGACGTTCGGAAGATTTTCCGTCGGAAAAACAATTCTTCCTTTCGTACCAATTTTCAAGTCTTGTGTTCCTTACGTACATTCTCTTAAACATGTCTTGGAATTACGGGATGTAACATTCTTCCACCCTTAGAAACATTCATCCCCGAATGTTCTTAGTCGGTTGTCAAGCTATACAAACTCCGACATAGTCTCTATACTATGCCTATCAATCAATACTCCACAAGACCAACGATGCCACACATGGCCACCACATAACATAAACATAACAATGGACATTCCATCTATGGTCCCTTCTCACAAAACTCAAAAGTTACAGTCTTCAAAAACGGGATCCTTAGAGGTTACTTTCTTTTTCCCCGCATAAAGGGATGACCCTGTCGTATTCTAAGTCATGGGACTAACACTAGCTGAATCTTTCACGGACTCTACTCAGCTAACTGATATGTTCCCCCGTGTTACTCCCCTTCTCTGTCTCACTCAGTCACAAAACTAGTTGGGCCATGAACCTATAACCTGCCTAGCTTAGTTTACCAACCGGTGTAAACTCTAATACTAGTAGCATCTCAAACACGAGCACCTATGGACAGTGTTACTGAACCTAAGGCGTGTGTATCATCACAATTAACCTCCACTCATGGCCTAAAAGGAATTTTCTCTACGCACCTTTATTACTCATGCTTAGAACCTCTATATTTCTCTTAACCCTTGTTCCTTCCTTTTCTTACTTGTCATACTTTTTCGTACTTCCCAACTTATTTAGTACACGTACAAAATTTCAAATATTGTTTCTGTTCTCCAATCCTTGGAGTTACAATCCAAACTTGGCCATTTTGCTACTTGAATTTCCGCTAAGGTTCTTCTCGGCCCTTACGACCTGGTTCCGGTGGAACGCGTCCACGAACTCGTACAACGATTAACTAGACTTGGGCCTTGCATCCTCGTGACCCTATCACATAGCGGGACCATATCCAACTGACATCACCCCATTCCATACTATCGGTTGACCCGAAATGAGTCCATAACCCGACCCATTGTCACACTTAACTTCTCATTCTTAGCCTGAAATAAATCTCTCTTATCTCAAGGTACTTCTCATCCTATCCCCCTATTCACTAGAGGTTCGTCACATAGGCCGAAGTATTTCTACTGTACATCCTTCCCTATCGGTCTTACGCTGTTATGGGGTAATTACAACTTGTGAACCCTACACAACTATAGTCTCAGTTCACTTTATCATTCTTGTCAACATTTTTCACTTTTCACTTTACTAATCAGAGTATCTCTAATCGTGGTACTATCACTTACAACTACTAGCAACAAGGGAAAACATATATGCTAGGGCAAAATCTGAATCTATCAATGCGTATGATTCAAAAGAATCGAAATATACTTGTAACCCATACGATGTTGCCCCCGATCCGCCGATCGCCACGCCATCTATGCGGTTCAAGGACCGCAGAACTATAAACTCCACCACGACCTCTACCACGGTGGTGACATCCAACACCCGCCTCGGGGCCGCATTGTGGAGGTAAAGGAACCAACCATCGGCCTCATAGGCTGAGCCACCTCACCGGTGCTCTTTCTAAAAGGACATACCCTCAATATATGGCCCGGACGGCCACATATAACAAACACATGTGCCATGACGACATTTCCCATATACGACGCTTACATCGAAACACGAGGAATAAGTGGCCTCGAGAAAATCCTCTGCTCCTCTGAGAACTTCGAACCCTGGAGCTCGGACCGGTTCCTAAATACCTTGTGGGGTCAAGTATCCCACCTGTGACCTGCGGGGGTATGTACTGGGTAGGCTGGGATGAATATCTCACTCTCTGCTGAGGTTGCTCGTCCAAAACTCACCGATAACCAACCGGTCTAGCCTCTTACGCCGATCTCGCGTTGGCCCTCTACCCTCTGTACATCTATCTGTACTGGCCGAATAACATCCTGCTGATGAAACTGTAGCACCGCTATCTTGGTCAATAACATAACTGCTTCCCTTATGACCATATAGTATTCCCTAGCCCGAAACTGGAGGCTCGTGTCGGGCCTCAAAACTGGCGCAAGAACTCGCCGGCTGCGGACAACATCCAGTATACCCCAGGCATAAGCCCTATCAACTCTCTAAGTCCGATGGTAGCTCACTGCATCGCTTTGCCCTTCAGGCGATCGTTTCCTCCGAGGCATAGCTGTAACACAATAATACGTCAGAGAGGAAGTATCTTAATAACACAGCTCTATGACACGATCTTAGAGTGTGAAGAATAGAAACCAACTCCTAAATGTCTTGTAGCCTCCTGTTTATGGGTGTGGCGCGCAACACACCGATAATCAAGACTCTACTAGACACGGTCTGTAGATATTCCGAGGATCGCCTCACGACCGAACCGGGCCGTGATCGTGCCTTACCCGGCACCTAGTAGATATACATCGAGTAACCAAATGAAATAAACTTACAACATAGAACACTGTAAAATAAGAAATAGTCTAACCCAAAAAGAAATTTGCCTTTCAGCATGTATATTGTCACGACCTGTTCGGGGCAGTATCGTGCCTTACCCGGGCACCCAAGTAGTCATACATCAGAGAAAATCAGCGGAACATAAAAACAAGACATGAATCAAATGTAAAATGAGACACATTTTATCCGAGAGAAAGTCGCCTTTCGGCATAAATATGTATATATACAATCTTTCAACCCGAACAGTTTAATCCTTTTTACAACCCTGCCCACAACAGTACTACAGACCTATAAGAATGTAACGACAACTATGGCAGGACAGGGCCCCGCCATACCCCTGAATGTACAAGAACCTACAGACTCAGGGTAACATACCAAAAGATAAGCCTCCGGAGAAACGGAGCTTCCCAAAACGCTGATTTGTGATCCTAAAAGCGAGGATCGACAACCGATGTACCTCTACCTGCGGCATGAACGCAGCCCCCCGAAGGAGGTCAGTACGCATGTACCAAGTATGTGGCGAAATCATCAGAGTTAAATCATAACAGTCTATATAAAGCAGGAGACATATATGATAACCAAAATACAGTACGCAACATAAAAGCAGTCAAGTCAGGGACTCATGCCCTCAAAGTCATCACTCAAATATAACTATGGGTCTCACGCCCATAACATCAGTCATGTTCGCATCATGGCCGCATGCCCCCGGAATTCTCCATCGGTGTAGACATGTCCAGGATGCAACAATAACAATGTACCTGGTAATCAACCTGCGCATGCGTACGCCCGGATTTCGTCGGTGCGAGCGTGTCCATGTAGCAACAACAACAATATCCGGGTGATCAACCTCGCGTAGCCACATGCCCGAGTGCGTCGGTGCGTACATGTCCATGTAGTAATGATAACAATATACCGTGATCAACCCGCGTGGCCGCACGCCGGATGCGCCGGTGCGAGCGTATGTCCATGTAACAATGATAACAATATACCGGGTGATCAACCCGCCGCATGGCCGCATGCCGGGTGCGACGTGCGGTATATGTCCATGTAACAATGATAACAATATACGGGTGATCAACCGCGCGTGCCGCGTACCGGAGTCTGCGCCGGTGCAGACATGTCCATGTAACAACAACAACATCACACTCCTAATGGAAGCATACCCGTGGGCCACCCATCGTGTCAGTATGTCCAAAAGGATCGATATAGTGGAAGCATACCCGTGGGCCACCCATCGTGTCAGTATGTCCATCAATCAGTCAAATAGCCGACCCTCCAACGAGAGACGCGGTAGCACAGAAATACAACATTTTCACAACAAAGGCTATTACCACAAGCATAGGCAAGTTCAACATACTTATAGACTCCTATTTTATTACAATAAATCCGGGTTTTAACCCCAAAGTACTACATACATTAATCCTTTCAAAAAGACCTCTTTTTACGTAAAAACAACTCGATACTATTATCCGTAGTACCAAATAAGTTCATGTATTAAAGTTAAGTATTTTACACTGTTTTAAACCAAGTGGCTTACACTTTTAGAATAACGTCAAGTAACAGCATTCTTTTCCAAAAGTTCAAGTTTGCCTAATCTCATATACTCAAGTCTTTTAGTTTCGAAAGATTTCATAGTTCATAGTCTTTATCAAATAACGTACTCTCTTTTAAAACATTTGAGTAATGTATGCCTTATGTGTGAGTAGGTTATTCTTGTTTATAACAATCTTATTAAAGCAGCCATGATCTAGGAAATGTAATATCATTTTGTCTCATCTTAGCTTATGCGGATGGAGGTTTCTCTTGGTTTAATAATACTTAATCACCAATACATTTCCCTTTATTAGCGCTGCAGTGGTTTGTTCGATACTTATTCTGATTTCCGAAATCAGTAAAACATTATTCCTTTTAAAAACCAAGTACTCATTACTCACGAATGAGGTTTCACACTTTTTAACAAACTTTATGTCAATTCAATTAAGTCAAGTCTCTTATCTTATAAGATCAAGTCTCTTAACTTCTAAAATCAAATAACCATTCTTTTTATCTCTCTTAAGTCGTTATACCTAACTTCCCATAAAGTTAGTATAACTCTAAAACTTTTAAAACCAAGCATTACTATTCTTTCAAAAAGGTTTCTTAATTCTTTTGAAATACATTCAAGGTTCTTATTATTCAGGCTTAAGTCGAAAGACATTGCGATAAAACTACGTTCAGTTAACACACGTACGTCTACCGTACTATATATATTTCTTTTAAAATATCATGCTCAAGAGGATAGGAAGAATCACATACCTCGCGATTATCGACTATTAGCAAATAGCTCCCAATCGTAATCCTGCTAGCCTTTTCCACCGCCGAGTAGAATACGCTACTCGCAGATTTCAACCTATATTGGTCATATAAGTCTATCAACGCCTAGACTATTTGGTAAAACATTCCTAGATCTGATTCCTTTATTCTACGGAAAAATTGGGCAGCACTTCCCTACCCGCCAAACTACACAAGTCTACTGTAAATACAGTCCTATGTAAGTACAGTTCAGTCTTCTTCTTTAATATTCTTCTGATGTGATCTATTCAATTCTCTTCTTTTATACCATCCTTATATACGTCTTATACTCACTTCTATACAACTACAGTATGTAATTTCCAATTACAATAGAAGGACAAGAGTATTTACCTCGATAAGCCCAAAATTATCCAAGTTTATATGTCGATCTGGCGACGCTTAGCTCTATTCGAACGCCCAACCCACTCCAAACAACCCTTAGAAGTTCTACGCAACTTCTTCTTAATACTTCAACCGGCTATGAAGATTTTCCTTAGGGTTTCGTTTTTGTGACTTAAGGGAATATAGTAGTATTTCCGGGCTCTACGTATAGAGGTAACTTTGGAAAGTACTACAAGGTATTTGGGCTAAAGTATTTGGGAATAGTAACAACACTTGGAGAATACTTTTCTACCAAGGGGGGGGTATTTATACGAGAACCGCTTTAGGAAGGGGGGGGTTTTGCCTCGGCTAGGGCTTCACAAAGGGGGAGGGGGAAGGTAGGACGAAAACTACACAAAGGGGAGGGAGTATTTTCCTTGGAATTTCACAAGTGTGGATGAAGAATAAGTCTTCAACTAAGGGGGTATTTATAGGACAACCAAGGGCCAAGATCAAGACAAGTGGGGGGCAAGTGGAGGGTCAAGATTTGGACAAGTGTTTGTGGGTCCCACTTGCTCATCAACTACACAAAAATATCCTACCAACTCCTTGACCAAAAACAAGGCCATTTCGTCCAACCATTACCGTCCACTTGAGGGTGACAAGTGTCACCCTCTCGTTGGTCCAAAATATTTCCTCTCTCGGAAAAATCCGTAAAAATAATAAATGACATAGCCGTATTTTTCCCTTCGCAAGGTCCGGAAAACGTTTCGTCGGAAAACGACTCTTTTCGCTAGTTGTGTACAAATTTCGCCACTTTGCCTACTTAAGGCCTAAACTTTTGTACGTACGCCCTCACGTACATACTCAGGAAATACGGGGTATAACATTCTCCCATCCTTAGAAACATTCGTCCCGAATGTTCCTTCTCAAGACGGATAACGATAAAGTTCCTCTAACAAGTTGCCAACGCCACACCTGGCCACAAAATAACACACATTCTCTTCCTTCCTTACTCGTCGTACCCTTCTCGAACACTTGAAATCTTCTAGTATACGTACCATACTTCAGTCATCGCTTCAGTTTCCAAAATCTCTGGAGTCACTACCTCCAAACTTGGTCATCTTACTAGCCTCAAATTCCTTTAAGGCCATTCCCCGGCCTTTACGATCCGATTCTGGTCGAACATATCCACGAACTCATACGATGGTCATCTAAACTTGGGCCTAGCACCCTCGTGACCCTACCACCTGGCGGGACCACCCAGAACTGACCCCACCTTAAACAGGGCTACGGGTTGACCCGCAATACGTCCTCAACCCGACCCGCTATCGCGTCAAACAATTGTTCTCCTGATCCGGAACAATCCTTACTAATTCACGTCTTGAAAGCTACCACTTCCATCTCACACTACCCATGGACTTATCACACTAATACATTCTAGGCATATAATGCACTCCGACAAGGATCATTTGCAAAATCCTTTACTCAAGACGGCCTTACATCTAAGGTCTCAATCGTGAAATATTCTAAGGTTCACACTTTCCATACCCCCATACTTACCTTTTCAACTACCCATGTTCTCTAGATCATAATTTTACACAATGCTAACCAGACATAACACTCAACATAAACTCATCATAGCAAGCATACTAATATCTAGTGAGTTAAGGATATACCTGCATCTACCGCTTTTCTCTAATCACAGTCCTGCCCTGCAGGGCGCATAGCTAGTGAAGGTGATGAACCAGCCACTGATCCTGAAGGCTGAGTCGTAACATCCGTGCTACCCCTGGTCGGGCAGTTCCTCGCAAAATGGCCTGCTGTCCAAAAATAACAAGCTCCTCGCACCACGACACTCCCGAAATGCGGTCTACCACACCGACCATCGAGGTAGGGGTGACTGCGTCGCCAACACCTACTCACCGAAACTGAACCCCTCGAGCTCGACCTGCTCTGAATACCTGAGCATACAGAAGGTTGTGGAGGACCACTCTGTACTGGCGAAGGTGCATAACTAGCCTGCTGCTGAGGCGGTCTGCCTCGAAAGTCGCCAAAGACCTGCTCGGCCTCTTCTGGCGATCTTGGTCATTCCGTCGACCTCTGCTCCTCACACCCAAGTGCATAAGCTGCGTGCGGGCAATGTCCATGCCGGTGAAGAGCTACACCAACAAGCCTCGCCAAGTAGTCATCTAACCCAGAACGTAGCGGTGTACTCGTCCTCCATATCGGCCTATTACAGGGGTATACCGAAAGCGATGAGTCGAACTCACATTGTACTCCGGCCATGCGCGGATTACGCCTCAACATCAAAAATCTGTGGCCCGAGCCCTCATCATCTGTGGAGGCAAGAAATGTGAAAGAAATGCCCTCGAGAACTCGTCATACGGTGGAAGTGCATACTCTCCGGGACGGCTCGCGATCAAACCCGATCATTGCGGATCACGCGGCCGACGCGAACCTAAGACCACCGACTCGGTCTCCGAGGCCTTGATCACTCTCGCGATCCGTCAGAATCGGAAGAACTCCTGCGGATCATCCTCGTGCCTCGACCGTAGAACTCAAGCGGGCTCTGACTCGTAAAGTCTCGTAGCCTCACTCTATCCGTTCTTGGGTGAACCATGGGTATTATCTGGGCTGCTGCGTCCGGCTTATCCTCATGTCCGCCACATCACGGCTAGCAACTGTGCCATCTCCTTGTAACCCATCTCCTCTGCCCCGGTGTGGGCGGAGGCTCGTGCATCGTTGTCTCATCGCCCATCGCTGCGCTCTAAACTTCTTTGGGGCGGTGGCGTGCAAAACTCGCCGTCTGAAGCATTACTCGGTCTTGGCGGGCTGCGCCTCGTACTCTCAGTATCCCTAGCGCCTCGACCGCCTTGCCCATCTGGGCCCGGGTTGCCTTGCGCGGAGGCATAACTGGTACACACGAGATACGTCAGAGGGGTCCAACTTACAAAACAGCTCTAAGGCACGATCTCAGAATGAGAAGAATGGAAACCAATCCTAAATGTCCTGCAGCCTCCTGATTATAGATGTGGTGCACAACACACCGATAATCAAGACTCTACTGGACCCGGTCTGTAGACACTTTCCGAGGATTAACTGCTCTGATACCACTTTTGTCACGACCCGTTCCGGGGCGTGGTAGTCTTACCCGGGCACCCAAGTAGTCATACATCAGAGAAAATCAGCGGAACATAAAAACAAGACATGAATCAAATGTAAAATGAGACACATTTTATCCGAGAGAAAGTCGCCTTTCGGCATAAATATGTATATATACAATCTTTCAACCCGAACAGTTTAATCCTTTTTACAACCCTGCCCACAACAGTACTACAGACCTCTAAGAATGTAACGACAACTATGACGGGACAGGGCCCCGCCATACCCCTGAATGTACAAGAACCTACAGACTCAGGGTAACATACCAAAGATAAGCCTCCGGAGAAACGGAGCTTCCCAAAACGCTGATTTGTGATCCTAGAAGCGAGGATCGTCAACCGATGTACCTCTACTGCGGCATGAACGCAGCCCCGAAGGAGTCGATAACAGTACAGTATGTGGCGAAAATATCGTAGTTAAATCATAACGATCATATAAAGCGGAGACATATATGATAACCAAAATACAAGATGCAACATAAAAGCGATCAAGTCGTGGACTCATGCCTCAAAGTCATCACTCAAATATAACTATGGGTCTCACGCCCATAACATCGATCATGTTCGCATCATGGCGCATGCCCGAATTCTCCATCGGTGTAGACATGTCGAGATGCAACAATAATAACAATGTACCGTAATCAACCTGCGCGTAGCGTACACGCCGACCGTGCATCGGTGCAGACATGTCCATGGAGCAACAACAATAATATACCGGGTGATCAACCTGCGCGTACCACATTCCCGGACTGCATCGGTGCGTACATGTCCATGTAACAATGATAACAATATCTGGGTGATCAACCCGCGCGTGGCGCGTGCCGGATGCGTGGTGCGAGCATGTCCATGTAACAATGATAACAATATACCGTGATCAACGCCGCGTCGCGTGCCCGTGCGTCGGTGCGATATGTCCATGTAACAATGATAACAATATACCGGTGATCAACCCGCGTGGCCGCGTGCCGGAATTCGCAGGTGCGCACATGTCCATGTAACAACAACAACATCACACTCCTAATGGAAGCATACCCGTGGGCCACCCATCGTGTCAGTATGTCCAAAAGGATAGATATAGTGGAAGCATACCCGTGTGCCACCCATCGTGTCATTATGTCTATCAATCACGGATAGCCTACCTCAACGAGAGAGCGGTACGTAAATACAACATTTGCACAACAAAGGCTATTACCACAAGCATAGGCAAGTTCAACATACTTATAGACTCTATTTTATTACAATAAATCCGGGTTTTAACCCCAAAGTACTACATACATTAATCCTTTCAAAAAGACCTCTTTTTACGTAAAAACAACTCGATACTATTATCCGTAGTACCAAATAAGTTCATGTATTAAAGTTAAGTATTTTACACTGTTTTAAACCAAGTGGCTTACACTTTTAGAATAACGTCAAGTAACAGCATTCTTTTCCAAAAGTTCAAGTTTGCCTAATCTCATATACTCAAGTCTTTTAGTTTCGAAAGATTTCATAGTTCATAGTCTTTATCAAATAACGTACTCTCTTTTAAAACATTTGAGTAATGTATGCCTTATGTGTGAGTAGGTTATTCTTGTTTATAACAATCTTATTAAAGCAGCCATGATCTAGGAAATGTAATATCATTTTGTCTCCTCTTAGCTTCTATGCAGATGGAGGTTTCTACTGGTTTTAATAATACTTAATCAATCAATACATTTCCCTTTATTAAGCCCAGTTGGTTTGTTCGATACTTATTCGATTTCCAAATCAAGAAACATTATTCCTTTTAAAAACCAAGTACTCATTACTCACGAATGAGGTTTCACACTTTTTAACAAACTTTATGTCAATTCAATTAAGTCAAGTCTCTTATCTTATAAGATCAAGTCTCTTAACTTCTAGAATCAAATAACCATTCTTTTTATCTCTCTTAAGTCGTTATACCTAACTTCCCATAAAGTTAGTATAACTCTAAAACTTTTAAAACCAAGCATTACTATTCTTTCAAAAAGGTTTCTTAATTCTTTTGAAATACATTCAAGGTTCTTATTATTCAGGCTTAAGTCGAAAGACATTGCCATAAAACTACGTTCAGTTAACACACGTACGTCTACCGTACTATATATATTTCTTTTAAAATATCATGCTCAAGAGGATAGGAAGAATCACATACCTCGCGACGATTATCGACTATTAGCAAATAGCTCCCAAGTACTGTAATCCTGCTAGCCTTTTCCACCCTTCGAGTAGAATACGCTACTCGCAGTACTTCAACCTATATTGGTCATATAAGTCTATCAACGTCTAGACTATTTGGTAAAACATTCCTAGATACAGATTCCTTTATTCTACGGAAAAATTGGGCAGCACTTCCCTACCCGCCAAACTACACAAGTCTACTGTAAATACAGTCCTATGTAAGTACAGTTCAGTCTTCTTCTTTAATATTCTTCTGATGTGATCTATTCAATTCTCTTCTTTTATACCATCCTTATATACGTCTTATACTCACTTCTATACAACTACAGTATGTAATTTCCAATTACAATATAAGGACAAGAGTATTTACCTCGATAAGCCCAAAATTATCCAAGTTTATATGTCGATCTTGAGCGACGTTTAGCTCCTATTCTGAACGCTCCAACCCGCTCCAAACAACCCTTAGAAGTTCTACGCAACTTCTTCTTAATACTTCAACCGGCTATGAAGATTTTCCTTAGGGTTTCGTTTTTGTGACTTAAGGGAATATAGTAGTATTTCCGGGCTCTACGTATAGAGGTAACTTTGGAAAGTACTACAAGGTGTTTGGGCTAAAGTATTTGGGAATAGTAACAACACTTGGAGAATACTTTTCTACCAAGGGGGGGGGGGGTATTTATACGAGAACCACTTTAGGAAGGGGGGGGGGGGTTTGCCGCGGCTAGGGCTTCACAAAGGGGAGGGGGAAGGTAGGACGAAAACTACACAAAGGGGAGGGAGTATTTTCCTTGGAATTTCACAAGTGTGGATGACGAATAATGTTATACCCCGTATTTCCAGTGTATGTACGTGTGGGCGTACGTAGAAAAGTTTGAGCCTTAAAGTTAGGCAAGGACGGAATTTTGTGCACAACCCCCGAAAAGAATCGTTTTTCGACGAAACGTTTTACAAAATTTGCGAAGGGAAAATTACGGCTATGTCATTTATTATTTTTGCGGATTTTTCCGAGAGATGAAATATTTTGGACTAACGAGAGGGCGACACTTGTCACCCTCAAGTGGGCGGTCAAGGTGGCCGAATTGGTGCCCATTTCGTGACTTGTTTTGTGCCTAAAACATGGGTCAATGTTTGTGAGGGATTTGTGGATTAGGGTTAGGGTGCACTTGGACAAATCTTGGCCCTCCACTTGCCCCCCACTTGGCTTGATCTTGGCCATTGATCTCCCTATAAATACCCCCCTTTGTGAAGACTTCTTCATCCACAAAATTTTCTAAGTCTTGAAAACCCTTCCCCCCTTAGGAGAGGTTCTCGTCCAAGCCTCCCCCTCCCCCCTTTGTGAGGCCTTTTGGCCGAGAGGTACCTCCCCCCTCCTAGTGGTGTTGGCCGAGCGGTACACCCCCCCCCGACCGAAAGGTGTTCTCGTAAAATACACCACTCTCTTGGTAGAAATACTCTCCAAGTATTGTTACTATACCAAAATACCTTAGCCTTATACCTTGTAGTATTCCAAAGATACCTCTATACGTAGAGCCCGGAAATACTACCTTATGTCCTTTTTGTCTCAAAAACGAAACCCTAAGGAAAACCTTCATAGTCGGTTGAAGTGTTAAGTAGAAGTTGCGTAGAACTTCTAAGGGTTGTTTGGAGCGGGTTGGAGCGCCCAGAGTAGGAGCTAAACGTTGCTCAGGATCGACATTTAAACTTGGATAATTTTGGGCTTATCGAGGTAAATACGCTTGACCTTCTTTTGTAATTAAAGTTTACATACTGTTGAAGTATAAGAATTAAGTATAAGTTATATACAAGGAGAGTATATAAGAAGAGAATTGAACTGTACTTACATAGAATTTGTATTCTGATGAGACTTGTGAAGTTTGATGGGTAGGGAAGTCTTTGCCCATTTTTCCGTAGAATCTTGTATCTAGATTTATTCTACCGAGTAGTCTAGACATTGATAGACTTGTATAACCGTTATAGGTTGAAATCACAGTAGCGTAGTCTACTCAAAGGGTGGAAAAGGCTAGCGGGATTACAGATGCTTTGGAGCTATTTGCTAATAGTCGATAATCGCCATGAGGTATGTGATTCTTCATATCCTCTTGAGCATGATATTTTAAAAGAATATATATATAGTACGGTGAGCGTGCGTGTGTTAATCGAACGTAGTTTTACGGCAATGTCTTTTGACTTAAGCCTGAATAACAAGAATCTTGAAGTATTTCAAAAGAGTTAAGAAACCTTTTTGAAAGAAGAGTAACACTTGGTTTTAAAAGTTTTAAAAGCTTAAGAGTTATACTAGCTTTATGGGAAGTTAGGTATAACGACTTAAGAGAGATAAAAAGAATGGTTTATTGATTTTAGAAGTTAAGAGACTTGATCTTAAAAGATAAGAGACTTGACTTATTTGAAATTAACATGAATTTTGTTAAAAAGTGTGAAACCTCATTCGTGAGTAATGAGTACTTTGTTTTTAAAAGGAATAATGCTTTACTGATTTCGGAAATCAGAATAAGTATCGACCAAACCACTGCAGCGTTAATAAAGGGAAATGTTTTGATTAATTAAATATTATTAAAACCAGTAGAAACCTCCATCTGCATAGAAGCTAAGATGAGACAAAATGATATTACATTTCCTAGATCATGGCTGCTTTAAATAAGATTGTTATGAACAGGAATAACCTACTCACACCTAAGGCATATGTTCTCAGATTGTTTTAAAAGAGAATTATATTATTAAAACTATGAACTACGAAACCTTTCGAAAATGAGAAACTTGAGCATTTGAAATTAGGCAAACTTGAACGTTTGAATAATAATGTTGTTACTTGATTTTACAAAGGGAAGTGTTTTGGTTTACTTAAAAAGATAGTCACTCTATTTTTATACTACGGGTATTGTGTGACTTTTGTGAAAGAAACGGATCTTTTAAAGTGTTAATGTATGAAGTACTTTGGGATAAAACCCGAACTTGTTAACATAAAGTAGAAAGTACCTTGTGTGAATAACTTGATTGTGTTGGTTTGTGATATCCTTGTAATACTTTCTTGTGGATTTGATAAGTAAACATGTTTAGGATGCTACGTGTGTTAGTATCTTGTGATGTTTGTGTAAAGGGGTTTCTTGATTGTGCTTACGTTGTTTAACGATAAGCCGTTATGATAGTAATGTACCACTCACCTCTCGACATGATACACGGGTTAAGCCGCCTCCACGCGGTATACTCAGCACCAGGACTATGATTCGAGAATACCTCATGCGGTCCAGGGACCTATGCGAGCTACGAGAGTTCCGTGTTAGTGTGCGGTCTATATGGCCATGCGGCTCATGTGGCCATGCGGATCGCGAGTCCAGATTTACGCCGGAGTAGCTACCCTCGATGCGGGAATACCTCACGCGGCCTATATGTGGCCATGAGGAGTCATGAAGTTCGTGACTAGACGCGCACATTTGATATCATGCGAGTGGCCGCTGATCATGTGGCGGTCTAGAAAGACCTCGTGATACGCTTTATGACTTTGTTGGTACCGTGGGTTTTAGTAGTCGGCCACGCCAGATTTACCCCGACGATTTTATTATGACACAGCGGACTCGTGTTCATGTGTATTCCTTGGTGCTTTTATATCATAGATCGCCATGAGGAAGGTATTCCACGCATGATTGATGTTGTGGGCGTGAGACCCATAGTTATATTTGAGTGATGACTTTGAGGGCGAGTCCCCGACTTGACATGATCGCTATTTATTGTGAATCGTAGTTTGGTTATCATACATGTCTCTCGCTTTATATAGACTACTATAATTTCATTTACGTGATTTTCGCCACATACTGGTACTGTTAGATCGACTTCTGGGCCGCTCATGCCGCAGTAGAGGTACACCGCCGTCGATCCTCGCCTAGGATCACGATTCATTGCTGGGAAGCTCCGTTTCTCCGAGGCTTATCAGTGGTATAGTCCTCGTCGTTGTAAGTACTTACATTTAGGGTATGGCGGCCTCGCCCCGCCATTATTGTTATATCATTCTGCAGGTCCATAGTAATCGCCAGGCAAAGTCCGTAAAGGGATGTAATCGTCGATTCAAGTTTTATATATATGCCGAAAGGCAACTTTTCGCAGAAAAACTGTTTTACACTTCATATTATTTCATGTCTTGTTTTATGTTCCGCTGATTACTCTGATGTTGTATCACTAGGGTACCCGGGGTAAGGCACCAGTCACGGGCCCGGTTCGTGACAAAAGTGGTATCAGAGCGCTAATCTCGGAAAGTGTCTCATGCACCGTATCTAGTAAGTCTTGATTATCGGTGTGTTGCGCACCACACCAATAATCGTGAGGCTATAGGATATTTAGGATTGGTTTCCATTCTTCTCACTCGAGATCGTGCTTAGAGTCGTGTTATAAGTTGGACCTCTAACGTATTTCTTTCCTTACCGCTATGCCTCCGTAAGGCAACCCGGCCTGTAGGGCAAAGCAATGGCGGAGTCGCGAGTAGAGCAGAGGTTACTAGGGCACAGGCCCAATCATCACCTAAGGTGGTGCTTCATTCGGGGAGTTCTGCGACGACACCAGTCCCAGCAGAGTCTAGCGTAGCGGCAGCAGTTCCTACTGCGGCCATGATATTTGAACCTTCAGTTCCACGACAAGTAGCAGGAAGTATGGCTTCCACAGAGACGCCACTGTTACTAGCTGGAGTTAGCAACCAGAGAGTATTTTATGTACCGACTTATCACGGGTCTTGATGACTATCTAAGAGAGGGTTGTGCAAGAGTAGCTCTTCAGTCAGGCTTGAGCATGGCCTGCGTACGGGCTTATGCATAGCAAGCCGAGAAACGTAGAGATCGACGGGTTGACCAAGATCAGGAGAAGAGGGCCAAAACAACAGGGTCCTTTGGTAACTTTCGAGGCGAATCGCCTCAAAGATCGATCGATACGCGCTCCGCCAGTGCAGAGTGGTCCTCCATAGACTTCAGGACGTTCGAGGTATGCCGGAGTTGTTCAGAGCTCCAGGGCTTCTGATTCACAGATACACGTAGGTTCCAACGATGGATTCAGCTTTTCCTCGATTCACAGTGTGGCAGGCGTCATCCCGGGGAATGTCGTCTTTTTGTGGATGCATGTTTTACCTGCGGCCGTCAGGGCCATGTGTCGAAAGGATGTCCTAGTAGGAAGGATGTGTCACGACCCGAACCCGGGCCCGTGACTGGTACCTTACCCGGGCACCCAAGTAGACATACATCAGAGTAATCAGCGGAACATAAAACCAGACATGAAAATATTATCAAGTGTAAAACAGTTTTTCTGAAGAAAAGTTGCCTTTCGGCATATATATATAAAAACTTTAATCCGAACAGTTACATCCCTTTTTCTACAACTCTGCCCACAACAGTACTATAGACCTCTAAGAATGATATAACAACAATGGCGGGACAGGGCCCCGCCATACCCCTGAATGTAAGTACCTACAACGACAGGGGACTATACCCAAGATAAGCCTCCGGAGAAACGGAGCTTCCCAAACGCTGAACTGTGACCCTATGAGCGAGGATCGATGACTGGTGTACTTCACCGCGATGAACGCATTCCGGCGAGGTCGATAACAGTACCAAGTATGTGAAATCAAAATATCAGAAATGAAATCATAATAGTCTATATAAACGAAATGATAACCAATTTACGATACACAATGTGCGATACGCCAAGTCGTGACTCACGCCCTCAAAGTCATTACTCAAATACAATAATGGGTCTCACGCCCACCACATCAATCATGCCCGTGGAATACCTTCCTCACTGCCGGCAGTCTATGATGTAATAACACCAAGGAGTACACATGAACACCAGGTCCCACCGGTGTCATAATAAAACCGTACGGGGTAAGTACGAAGGCATAGCCGACTACTAAAACCCACAGTACCAACAATGCTATAAAACTATATCACGGGGTCTTTCTAGACCGCACCACATGATCGGCCGCCACTCGCCTCAAAGATCAATGTGCGCGTCTAGTCCTGGAGCATACCGCTGCTCCGCATAGGCCACACATAGGCCCGCATGAGGTATTCCTCGCATCGGGGACAGCTAACCCCCGGTACCCTCCTGGACTCCCGCAGTCCGCATAGTCTCATAGACCGCATAGTCACACTGCATCGCGTAGGCATCCCCGTCGGATAAAACACCCGGAATGATCAATCCTGGAGCATACCGCTGCTCCGCATAGTCCGCAGACCGCATAGGCCGTATAGACCCGCATCAAGGGTGGCAAGCCCTCGGTATATCAAGTCAAGGGGGTATGTGATAATATAATAGTACAACGGCTTATCGTTAATCAACATAAGCACAGCAAGGGAACCCCTTTACACAAACATTATAAGACACTAACACACGTAGCATCATAACATGATTACTTATCAAACCAATCAAGAAAGCATTACAAGGCTATCACAAACCAACATAGTCAAGTTTATTCACCCAAGGTACTTTCTATTTCATGACAACAAGTTCGGGTTTTAACCCCAAAGTACTTCATACATTAATTCTTTAAAAAGATCTGTTTCTTTCACAAAAATCACACGATACCCGTAGTATCAAAAATAGAGTGACTATCTTTTTTAAGTAAACCGAAACAGTTTTCTTTTTAATATCAAGTAACAACATTCTTTTCCAAACGTCCAAGTTTGCCTAAGTTCAATTACTCGAGTCTTTTATTTTCGAAAGGTTTCGTAGTTCATAGTTTTAATCACTTACTAATATAATTCTCCTTTAAAACAATTTGAGAAACATATGCCCTATGTGTGATTAGGTTATTATTGTTCATAACAATCTTATTAGAGCAGCCATGATCTAGGAAATGTAATATCATTTTGTCTCATCTTAGCTTCTATGCAGATGGAGGTTTCTACTGGTTTTAATAATACTTTATTAGTCAATACATTTCCTTTTATTAGCTAACTGTGGTTTGTTCGATACTTATTCTCATTTCCAAATCAATATAAGGCTTTCATAAATAATAAGTAAACTGCCTTTTATCTTCTTGTGTCGTTATACCTAACTTCCCATAAAGCTAGTATAACTTCTTAAGCTTTCAAAACCAAGTATTATCCTTCTTTCAATAAGGTTTCTTAATTCTCTTGAAATACTTCAAGATTCTTATTATTCAGGCTTAAGTCAAAAGACATTGCCGTAAAACTACGTTCAGTTAACACATGTACGTCTACCGTACTATATATATTCTTTTAAAATATCATGCTCAAGAGGATAGGAAGAATCACATACCTCGCGACGATTATCGACTATTAGCAAAACGCTCCACAAGAGTAGTTACCTCGATAAGCCCAAAATTATCCAAGATTTAATGTCGATCCTGGGCAACGTTTAGCTCCTACTTCGGGTGCTCCAACCCGCTCCAAACAACCCTTAGAAGTTCTACGCAACTTCTTCTTAATACTTCAACCGGCTATGAAGATTTTTCCTTAGGGTTTCGTTTGTGACTGAAGGGAAGTATAGTAGTATTTCTGGGCTTTTAGTATAGGTGTAACCTTGGAATACTACAAGGTATTTGGGCCAAGGTATTTTGGAATAGTAACAATACTTGGAGAATACCTTTCTACCAATGGGGGTGTATTCTACGAGAACAACTAGGCAAGGGGATACTTTCGGCCATGGGAGGGTGCTCGGCCAAGGGGCCTCCCAACGGGGGAGGGGTAGGCTTGGACGAAAACACTACACCGGGGGAGAGGGCTTTCAAGACTTAGAAATTATTTTAGGATGAAGAAGTCTTCAACTAAGGGGGTATTTATAGGACAACCAAGGGCCAAGATCAAGCCAAGTGGTAGGCAAGTGTAGGTGAGGATTTACCCACGTGTACCTTATCCATCTACCACACCAACTATCACAAATATCCTACCTAACCCAAGACTTCAAATTGTCCCATTTGACGCCACAACAACGTCAATATGAGGGTGACACATGTCACCCTCCCGTTGGTCCAAAATGTTTCATCTCTAAAAATCCGCAAAATTATTAATGACATAGCCGTATTTTTCCTTCGCAAAGTTTGGAAAATGTTTCACGAAAACGATTCTTTTCGTGTTGTGAACAAAATTTGAACCTTGCCTATCTTTAAGGCTCAAACTTCTACGTCGTCCTCACGCATATACTCAAAATACGGTATAACATTCTCCTCCTTAGAAACATTCGTCCGAATGTTCCTTCTAATTCTCAAAACAAACATGCGCCAATATAGTCTTCATCGCTATACTTACGAAAACAATCATGCCACACCGCCACGTAAAACACCCGCAAATACTTAATCCAAGTCCACGAGGAACCACCTCCATCACTACAAAGCTCCCACCCAAGGGCTAAAAGATACTCCTTCGCACCTTTTCCTTACAAACGAAATGATCACTTTTATGTTCTTAACACATGCTCGCTTCTTCCTTACTGTCGCACCTTCTCGAACACTCGAACTCTTACTCATAACTTACCACATTTCATTCGCCAGCTTTCCAAATCTACGTTACTATCTCCAACTTGGTCATCATTAACTGGGATCACTTTGGATGGATCTCCGATACTTTTCCGAACATAACAACATGAAAGACCGGACGTACTGCCTCCTAAGTCGGACGACAATGCTAACCTATAGGCGACCTGGCCTACTCTTCAAATGATCTGAAAGGGCCCAAAGTACCTCGGGCTAAGTTTCCTCTATTTTCCAAAACTCGTCACACCCTTTCCGGTGGTACCTTCAAGAAACCCACAGTCAACCTGAACTCCAAGCGTTGTCGCAGATTATCCGCACGACTTCTGTTGACTCTGAGCTGCCAATAACCTCTTCTGGATAAGCTTCACCCTATCCCCATCCTGCCGAAACAAGTATGAACCAACTATCTGAACCTTGCCGACATCGAACCAATCGACCGGCAACTTACACTTCCGCCCCTACAAGGCGTCATAAAGCGACATTCGAATACTGAAATGGTAGCTATTAAAACACTCCCTCAACAGGAGGCAACCATCCTCACAGCTACCCCTGAAATCCAAACACTGGCCCGAGGGCGAATGCGAGCATCGAGACTACCCGAGTTCCTAACCTTGCACAGTAAAACTTCCAGAAAAGAAATAGCCGTGAATCGGCTCCACCGTCATAAGGTGAAAGTAGGCACCTCGTGCAGCCTTACAAACTTCTCGATATAACATCTCGCATAACCTCTGCGAGTAAACGGTCTTGATCGAAGACAAGAGGATCGACCCATCGCCCGACCATCGTCGAACGCATCCACGAACTCAGTCTGGTTAACTAAACTGGGCCTAACACCCTCGTGACCACCACTGGCGGGACCACCTCGAACGACCCCACCATAATACAGCCGTGGGTTGACCCGCAATCGTCCATGAATCTGACCCGCTTATCGCTGAAAACTCTTGTTCCCCGATCTGGAACAATCTCACAATCAAGTCACGAAAACCTAGTGGTCTTCTTAGATCAACTACCCTATTTCATTTCACACTACTCAGGGACTTATCCCACAAACATAGCTCACGCATACAATGCTCTCCGATAAGGGTCAAACATAAAATAACTCTTTTACCCAAGATGGCCTCGCCTCTAAGGTCTCCACGTATAAAAATCTAAGGTTCACACTTTCTCTATCCCCAATCTTACCCTGATAACTAACCATGATTTCTAATCATGATTAACACAATGTTATCTGAACATAACACTTAAGATATACTCATCTTATCACACATACTAATCTCTAGAGGGTTTAAGGATATACCTGTATCTACCGCTTCACTCCCCTTTGTCGTTCTAATCAATCTCGCCAAAGCAGGCGCATAGCTAGGAAGGTGATGAACTAGCCACCGATCCTCGGTCGAAGTCTCTACGTCCGCGCCACCTTTGGTCGGACAATTTCTCGCAAAATGGCCCTGCTGGCCGCAAGCATAACAAGTACCAGTAAAAAGACGACATTCCCCGGGATGACGCCTGTCACATCGTGAACACTGAGGAAAAACTGAACCCGACTGGCTAGAACCTATGTATCTCGCAACCGAAGCCCAGAGTTCGCCAACTCCTGCATACTCGAACGCCCCAACCCCGGGAGGGACACTCAGACGGCAGAGGCGCATATCTAATCTGCTGCTGAGGCGATTCGTCTCGAAAGTTACTAAAGGATCCTGCCGATCGGGCCCTCTTCTGCTGTCCTTGACTAATCTGTCGATCTCTACGTTTCTCGGCCTGCTGCGCATAAGCCCGTACACATGCCATGCTCAAGTCTGACTGAAGAGCTACCCTTACACAACCCTCTCTTAAATAGTCATCAAGACCCGTGATATATCGGTGCACTCTATATTCTCTGGTTGCTAAAATCCTAGCTAGTAACAGGTCCATTCCTTTGTAATCCATATTCTTTGTTCTGGCCGTGGAATCAAGGCTCATATATCATGGACGCAGAGGAATCGCCGCTGTAGCTAAACTCATTGGGCGGCGACGCCGCGAACTCCCCGAATGAAGCACCACCCAGTGATGATTGGGCTGTGCCTCGTAACCCTCTCGTTTCTACTCGCGCCTCCTCGCCGCTTTGCCCTTCGGGCGGGTTGCCTTACGGAGGCATAGCGGTAAGGAAAGAAATACGTTAGAGGGTCCAACTTATAACACAACTCTAAGGCACGATCTCGAGTGAGAAGAATGAAACCAATCCTAAATATCCTATAGCCTCACGATTATTGGTGTGGTGCACAACACACCGATAATCAAGACTTACTACTAGATACGGCTCAGAGACACTTTCCGAGGATTAATCGCTCGATACCACTTTTGTCACGACCAACCTGCCTCGTGGATCGTGCCTTACACAGGCACCCAAGTAGACATACATCGAGTAATCATGGAACATAAAACCGCATGAAAATATTATCAAGTGTAAAGCAGTTTTTTCAAGAAAAGTCCTTTCGATATATATATAAAACTTTAATCCAACGATTCATCCTTTTTCTACAACTCGCCACAATAGTACTACGTACTTCTAAGAATGATATAACAATAATGGCGGGACAGGCCCCGCCATACCTGAATGTAGTACGACGACAAGGGACTATACCCAAGATAAGCCTCCGGAGAAACGGAGCTTCCCAAACGCTGAACTGTGACCCTATGAGCGAGGATCGATGACTGGTGTACTTCTACCTGCGGCATGAACGCAGCCCGGGGAGGTCGATAACAGTACCAAGTATGTGAAATCGAAATATCAGAATGAAATCATAATAGTCTATATAAGCGTAAGACATATATGATAACCAATTTACGATACACAATGTAAGCGATACGCGTCAGTCGAGGACTCACGCACTCAAAGTCATTACTCAAATACAATAATGGGTCTCACGCCCACTACATCAATCATGCCCGTGGAATACCTTCCTCACTGCCGGCAGTCTATGATGTAATAACACCAAGGAGTACACATGAACACCGTGTCCCACCTGTCATAATAAAACCGTCACGGTAAGTACGAAGGCATAGCCACTACTAAAACCCACGTACCAACAATGCTATAAAATTATATCACGGGTCTTTCTGCACCGCACTACATGATCGAAGCCGCCACTCGCCTCGGTATCAATGCGCGTCTAGTCCTGAGCATACCGCTGCTCGCGATAAAGCCACATAGGCCCGCATGAGGTATTCTCGACGGGGATGCTAACCCCGGTATTCTCCTCGACTCCCGCATCGCATAGTCTCATAGACCGCGTAGTTACAGCATCGCATATGGCATCCCCGTGGGATAAAACACCCGGAATGATCAATCCTGGAGCATACCGCTGCTCCGCATAGTCACGCAGACCGCATAGGCCGTATAGACCGGCATCAAGGGTGGCAAGCCCTCGGTATATCAAGTCAAGGGGGTATGTGATAATATAACAGTACAACGACTTATCGTTAATCAACATAAGCACAACAAGGGAACCCCTTTACACAAACATTATAAGACACTAACACACGTAGCATCATAACATGATTACTTATCAAACCAATCAAGAAAGCATTACAAGGCTATCACAAACCAACATAGTCAAGTTTATTCACCCAAGGTACTTTCTATTTCATGACAACAAGTTCGGGTTTTAACCCCAAAGTACTTCATACATTAATTCTTTAAAAAGATCCGTTTCTTTCACAAAAATCACACGATACCCGTAGTATCAAAAATAGAGTGACTATCTTTTTAAGTAAACCAAAACAGTTTCTTTTTTAATATCAAGTAACAACATTCTTTTCCAAACGTCCAAGTTTGCCTAAGTTCAATTACTCGAGTCTTTTATTTTCGAAAGGTTTCGTAGTTCATAGTTTTAATCACTTACTAATATAATTCTCCTTTAAAACAATTTGAGAAACATATGCCCTATGTGTGATTAGGTTATTATTGTTCATAACAATCTTATTAGAGCAGCCATGATCTAGGAAATGTAATATCATTTTGTCTCATCTTAGCTTCTATGCAGATGGAGGTTTCTACTGGTTTTAATAATACTTTATTAGTCAATACATTTCCTTTTATTAGCGCTGCTGTGGTTTGTTCGATACTTATTCTCATTTCCGAAATCAATATAAGGCTTTCATAAATAATAAGTAAACCGTTCCTTTTATCTCTCTTAGGTCGTTATACCTAACTTCCCATAAAGCTAGTATAACTTCTTAAGCTTTCAAAACCAAGTATTATCCTTCTTTCAATAAGGTTTCTTAATTCTCTTGAAATACTTCAAGATTCTTATTATTCAGGCTTAAGTCAAAAGACATTGCCGTAAAACTACGTTCGCTAACACACGACGTCTACCGTACTATATATATTCTTTTAAAATATCATGCTCAGAGGATAGGAAGAATCACATACCTCGCGACGATTATCGACTATTAGCAAAACGCCCACGGCTATAACCCTACTTAGCCTTGTCCACCTTCAAGTAGAGCATGCTACTCGCAGTAACTTTCAACCTATAAAGGTTATACAAGTCTATCAATGACTAGACTACTCGTAGAATATTCTAAGCAAGAGGTTCTCTATTTTACGGAAAATCGGGCGACTTCTCTACCCGTTAAGCTACACAAGTCTCATCAGAATACAGTCATGTAAATACGATTTAATCTTCTTCTTATATATTCTTCTGATGTGATTCAGTTCAAGTCATTTCTGTAATATCCTTCTATTACAGTTCAATTCTCTTCTATGAATCTTATATTCATTTATATACTACTACAGTATGTAATTCCCAATTACAATATAAGGACAAGAGTAGTTACCTCGATAAGCCCAAAATTATCCAAGATTTAATGTCGATCTTGGGCAACGTTTAGCTCCTACTTCGGGTGCTCCAACCCGCTCCAAACAACCCTTAGAAGTTCTACGCAACTTCTTCTTAATACTTCAACCTAGTATGAAGATTTTTCCTGTGGTTTCGTTTGTGGTGAAGGAAGTATAGTAGTATTTAGGCTTTTAGTATAGGTGTAACCTTGGAATACTACAAGGTATTTGGGCAGGTATTTTGGAATAGTAACAATACTTGGAGAATACTTTTCTACCAAGAGGGGTGTATTCTACGAGAACAACTAGGCAAGGGGATACTTTCGGCCAGGGGAGGGTGCTCGGCAAGGGGCCTCACAGGGGAGGGGTAGGCTTGTACGAAAACACTACACTAAGGGGGAGAGGGCTTTCAAGACTTAGAAATTATTTTAGGATGAAGAAGTCTTCAACTAAGGGGGGGGGGGGTATTTATAGGACAACCAAGGGCCAAGATCAAGCCAAGTGGTAGGCAAGTGTAGGGTGAGGATTTACCCATGTGTACCTTATCCATCTACCACACCAACTATCACAAATATCCTACCTAACCCAAGACTTCAAATCGTCCCATTTGACGCCCACAACAACGTCCAATATGAGGGTGACACATGTCACCCTCCCGTTGGTCCAAAATGTTTCATCTCTCGGAAAAATCCGCAAAAATTATTAATGACATAGCCGTATTTTTCCCTTCGCAAAGTTTGGAAAACGTTTCGTCGGAAAACGATTCTTTTCTTGTGTTGTGAACAAAATTTCGAACCTTGCCTATCTTTAAGGCTCAAACTTCTCTACGTACGTCCTCACGTACATACTCTGGAAATACGGGGTATAACAGGATGCAAGTAGGAGGACTCAGCCTACCAGATCAGTTGCGGATTCAGTGGCTCGGAGAGGAAGGGGTGTTAGCCAGAGGAGGCCACCCCCACCTCGGTGTGGCCGTTGTGGAAGATGTCATTGTGGGGAGTGTCGTACTTCTACGACAGCTTGTTATGCTTGCGGCCAGCAGGGCCATTTTGCGGGGAATTGTCCGACCAGAGGTGGCGCGGATGTAGAGACTCAGCCTTCAGGATCAGTGGCTAGTTCATTACCTCCCCTAGCTATGCGCCAACAGGGCAGGATGGATTAGAACGACAAAGGGGAGTGAAGCAGTAGATACAGGTATATCCTTAACCCTCTAGAGATTTGTATGTGTGATAAGATGAGTATATCTTTAGTGTTATGTTCAGATAGCATTGTGCTAATTGTGATTAGGAATCATGGTTAGTTAAAAGGGTAAGTTTGGGGATAAGGGAAAGTGTGAGCCTTAGAATGTTGTACGTAGAGACCTTAGAGGCGAGGCCATCTTGAGTAAAAGATTTATTTTTATGTTTGACCCCTTGTCGGAGTGCATAGTGCACGTGACATATATTTGTGTGATAAGTCCCTGAGTAGTGTGAAATGAAAGAGGGTAGTTGAGCTAAGAAGACCACTAGGTTTTCGTGACTCGATGGTGAGATTGTTCCGGACCGGGGAACAAGAGCTTGGCGCGAAGTGGGTCGGGTTGAGGCCAATCGCGGGTCAACCCGCGGCCTGTATTATGGTGGGGTCAGTTCGAGGTGGTCCCGCCAGGTGGCAGGGTCATGAGGGTGTTAGGCCCAAGTTTAGTTAACCATCGTACGAGTTCGTGGATGCGTTCGACCAGTAGTCGGCCGATGAGGTCAGCCCACCTTATCTTTCAGTCAGGACCGTGTACTCGGCAGAGGGTTATGCGAGTTGTTATATCAGGAAGGTTGTAAGGCTGCACGAGGTGCCTACTTTCACCTTATGACAGACAGTAAAGCCCAGGTTATGGCTATTTCTTTTTCTGGAAGTTTTACCAGGCAGGGTTAGGAACTCAGGTGAGTCTCGATGTCGCGTTCGCCTCGGGCGGTGTTTGGATTTCAGGGGTAGCTGTGAGGATTGTTGCCTCCTGTTGAGGGGGTGTTTTATAACTACCATTTCAGTATTCGGATATCGCCTTATGAAGCCTTGTAGGGGCGGAAGTGTAAGTTGCCGGTCGATTGGTTCGATGTTGGCAAGGTTCAGATGGTTGGTTCACACTTGTTTCAGCAGGATGTGGATAGGGTGAAGCTTATCCAGAAGAGGTTATTGGCAGCTCAGAGTCAACAGAAGTCGTGCGGATAATCGGCGACGACGCTTGGAGTTGACGGTGGGTCTTCTTGAAAGTACCACCCCGGAAAGGGTGTGACGAGTTTTGGAAAACAGAGGAAACTTAGCCCGAGTTACTTTGGGCCTTTCCAGATCATGTGAAGAATAGGCCAGGTTGCCTATAGTTAGCATTGCCGTCCGACATAGGAGGCAGTACGTCCGGTCTTTCGTGTTGCTAGGTTCGAAAAAGTATCGGAGATCCATCCAGATTGTTCCCAGTAATGATGACCAAGTTGGAGGTAGTAACCGAGTTTTGGAAAGCAAGCGAATGAAATGTGGTAAGTTATGAGAAAGAGTTCGAGTGTACGAGAAGGGTACGACGAGTAAGGGAAGAAGCGAGCATGTGTTAAGAACATAAAAGTGATCATTTCGTTTGTAAGGAAAAGGTGCGAAGGGAGTATCTTTTAGCCCTTGGGTGGGAGCTTTTGTAGTGATGGAGGTGGTTCCTCGTGGACTTGGATTAAGTATTTGCGCGGGTGTTTTCTGTGGCCAGGTGTGGCATGATTGTAGATTGTTTTCGTAAGTATAGATGTGATCATTTCTTTTGAAAAGAGAAGGTACGAAGGGAGTATATTTTAGACCTCGGGTGGGAGCTTTTGTGATACTAGAGGTGATTCATTGTGGACTTGGATTTAAGTATTTACGCGTGTTATTCTGTGGCCAGGTGTGGCATGATTGTTTTCGTAAGTATAGTAGTGAAGACTATACTGACGCATGTATGTTTTGAGGCTTAGAAGGAACATTCGGGACGAATGTTTCTAAGGAGGGGAGAATGTTATACCCCGTATTTCCAGAGTATGTACGTGAGGACGTACGTATAAAGGTTTAAGCCTTAAGTAGGCAAAGGGACGAAATTTGTGCACAACTAGCGAAAATAATTGTTTTCCGATGAAACGTTTTCCAAACTTTGCGAGGGGAAAATTACGGTTGCGACATTTATTATTTTTGCGGATTTTTCCGAGAGATGCAATATTTTGGACCAACGAGAGGGCGACACTTGTCACCCTCAAGTGGGCGGTCTTGTGGCCGATGGTGTGCACGTTTTGTGCCATGTTTTGTGGCCTAAACCATGGGTCAATGTTTGGAGTGAATTGAGGAGTAGATGGCTAGGGGGCACTTGGGCAAATCCTCACCCTCCACTTGCCCACCACTTGTCTTGATCTTGGCCATTGATTTCCCTATAAATACCCCCCCCCTTTGTTGAAGACTTCTTCATCCACAAACTTTTTCTAAGTCTTGAAAAGCCCTCTCCCCCTTAGTGTAGCTCTCGTCCAAAGAGCTCCTCCCTTGAGAAGGCCTTGGCCGAAACAACCCCCCCCTTGCCTAGTTGTTCTCGTAAAATACCCCCCCATGGTAGAAAAATACGCTCCAAGTATTGTTACTATTCCAAAATACCGTGGCCCAAATACCTTGTAGTATTCCAAGGTTACCCCGATACGAAAAGCCCAGAAATACGAATATACTTCCTTGATACAAAACGAAACCCTAAGGAAAATCTTCACAGTTGGTTGAAGTATTAAGAAGAAGTTGCGTAGAACTTCTAAGGGTTGTTTGGAGCGGGTTGGGCGCTGAGTAGGAGCTAAACGTTGCTCAGGATCGACATTTAAACTTGGATAATTTTGGGCTTATCGAGGTAAATACTCTTGTCCTTATATTGTAATTGGAAATTACATACTGTAGTAGTATAGAAATGAATATAAGACTCATAGAAGGATATTACAGAAAAGAATTGAACTGAAATCACATCAGAAGAATATTAAAGAAGGAGATTAAACTGTACTTACATAGGACTATATTTACAGTAGACTTGTGTAGCTTAACGGGTAGGGAAGTGCTGCCCAATTTTCCGTAGAATAGAGAACCCTCTGCTTAGAATATTCTACAGAGTAGTCTAGACGTTGATAGACGTATATGCCTTTATAGGTTGAAAGTTCTGCGAGTAGCATGTTATACTTGAAAGGTGGACAAGGCTAGCCGGGTTATAGCGGTGGAGCATTTTGCTATTAGTCGATAATCGTCGCGAGGTATGTGATTCTTCCTATCCTCTTGAGCATGATATTTTAAAAGAATATATATAGCGGTAGGCGTGCGTGTGTTAAGCGAGCGTGGTTTTACTGTGATGTCTTTTGACTTGAGTCTAATAATAAGAATCTTGAAGTATTTCAAAAGAATTAAGAATCGTTTTTTGAAAGAAGAGTAATACTTGGTTTTAAAAGCTTAAGAGTTATACTAGCTTTATGGGAAGTTAGGTATAACGACTTAAGAGAGATAAAAATAATGGTTTACTGATTTTAGAAGTTAAGAGACTTGATCTTAAAAGATAAGAGACTTGGCTTAATATGAATTTTGTTAAAAAATGTGAAACCTCATTCGTGAGTAATGAGTACTTGGTTTTAAAAGGAATAATGCTTTCTTGATTTAGAAATCGAATAAGTATCGACCAAACCAACTGCGTTAATAAAGAAATGTTTTGATTAATTAAGTATTATTAAAACCAGTAGAAACCTCCATCTGCATAGAAGCTAAGATGAGACAAAATGATATTACATTTCCTAGATCATGGCTGCTTTATTAAGATTGTTATGAACAGGAATAACCTACTCACACCTAAGGCATATGTTCTCAGATTGTTTTAAAAGAGAATTATATTATTAAAACTATGAACTACGAAACCTTTCGAAAATGAGAAACTTGAGCATTTGAAATTAGGCAAACTTGAACGTTTGAATAATAATGTTGTTACTTGATTTTACAAAGGGAAGTGTTTTGGTTTACTTAAAAAGATAGTCACTCTATTTTTATACTACGGGTATTGTGTGACTTTTGTGAAAGAAACGGATCTTTTAAAGAGTTAATGTATGAAGTACTTTGGGGATAAAAACCCGAACTTGTTAACATAAAGTAGAAAGTACCTTGTGTGAATAACTTGATTGTGTTGGTTTGTGATAGCCTTGTAATACTTTCTTGTGGATTTGATAAGTAAACATGTTTAGGATGCTACGTGTGTTAGTATCTTGTGATGTTTGTGTAAAGGGGTTTCCCTTGATTGTGCTTACGTTGTTTAACGATAAGCCGTTATGATAGTATTGTACCACTCACCTCTTGACATGATACAGGGGTTAAGCGCCTCCGTCGCGGGGTATACTCGAGCGATGCAGGACTATGATTCGAGAATACCTCATGCGGGTCGAGGGACCTATCGCGAGCTACGAGTTCCGGTTAGTGTGCGGTCTATATGGCCATGCGGTCTATGTGGCCATGCGGTCGCGAGTCCGGGGCGATGCAGGGAGTAGCTACCTCGATGCGGGAATACCTCATGCGCCTATGTGTGTGGCCTATCACGGGCTGCGGGAAGTTCGGGACTAGACGCGCGCATTTGATCTGCGGCGAGTGGCGGCTTCGATCATGTGGCGGTCTAGAAAGACCTCGTGATCTGATTTATGACTTTGTTGGTGCGTGGGTTTTAGTAGTCGCTACGCCTTGCATTACCCCGTGCGATTTTATTATGACACAGTGGGACACGGTGTTCATGTGTATTCCTTGATGCTTTTATATCATAGATGGCAGTGAGGAAGGTATTCCACGGGCATGATTGATGTTGTGGGCGTGAGACCCATAGTTATATTTGAGTGATGACTTTGAGGGCGTGAGTCCCTGACTTGACATGACTGCTTATTTATTGTGAGCTGTAGTTTGGTTATCATACATGTCTCCTGCTTTATATAGACTACTATGATTTCATTTACATTATTTTCAGTTTCACATACTTGGTACCTGTTGTACTGACCTCCTTCGGGGGGCTGCGTTCATGCCGCAGGTAGAGGTACACCAGTCGTCGATCCTCGCTCTTAGGATCACGATTGACGTTTTGGAAGCTCCGTTTCTCGGAGGCTTATCGATGGTATAGTCCTGTCGTTGTAGGTACTTACATTCAGGGTATGGCGGCCCTGTCCGCCATTGTTGTTATATCATTCTTAGAGACTGCGTAATCTTTGTGGGCGAGTGCAGCAAAGGGATGTAACTGTTCGGATTCAAGTTTTATATATATGCCGAAAGGCAACTTTTCGCAGAAAAACTGTTTTACACTTCATATTATTTCATGTCTTGTTTTATGTACCGCTGATTACTCTGATGTTGTATCACTAGGGTGCCCGGGGTAAGGCACCAGTCACGGGCCCGGGTTCGGGTCGTGACAGAGAACTTGGCATACAACCGCCGATCCTGGAGGACTCTCAGCACCGTCCTCAAATGCTCTGCATGCTCCTGCTCCGAGCGAGAATAAACCAAGATGTCATCAATGAATACTATAACAAACATATCCAAAAATGGCTTGAACACTCGGTTCATCAAATCCATAAATACTGCCGGAGCATTTGTCAAACCGAAAGACATAACCCTGAACTCATAGTGCCCATAAGGTCGGAATGCGATCTAGGGACATCCATCTCCCTAACTCTCACCTGATGATAACCAGATCGCAGGTCTATCTTGGAGAAACACCTCGCACCCTGCAACTGGTCGAACAAATCATCAATCACGGGAGGGGTACATTCTTGATGGTAACCTTATTCAGCTGCCTGTAATCAACACACATGCGCAGCGTCCCATCCTTCTTCCTCACGAATAATACTGGCGCTCCACAGGGAGAAACACTAGGCCTGATAAAGCCCTTCTCCAGTAAATCTTTCAGCTGGTCCTTCAACTCTCTCAACTCGGCAGGTGCTATCCTGTATGGCGGAATGGATATAGGCCGAGTGTCTGGCAACACATCGATACAAAACTCAATCTCTCTCTCAGGAGGGATACCCGGGAGGTCGTCTGGGAACACGTCTGGGAACTCTCTAACTACTGGAACTGACTGAAGGTCTGGTATCTCGGCCTCAGTATCAAATACCCGAATAAGATGGTAGATATACCCCTTATGCACCATCTTCCTAGCCTTGAGGTAAGAAATAAACCTACCCCTCGGTGACACAGTGTTCCCCTCCCACTCGATAATGGCTCCCGAGAAGCTGAACCGTACCAATCTCTCCCTACGATCCACGTTGGCGTAGCAAGAAGCTAACCAATCCATACCCGTAATCACATCAAAGTGCACATATCCAACTCTATCAAGTCGGCTGAGTCGGCGTAGTATATAGTCACTGGGCAAGCCCTATATACCCGCTCAGCTACCACCGAATCACCTACTGGCGTAGCTACCTCAAAAGGATCTATGGACTCAGGCTCTATCCCTATCCTACCAGCAATATGAGGAGATATATAGGACAAGGTAGAACCCGGATCTATCAAGGCATACACGTCACAACATGAAACCAATAATGTACCTGTGACGACATCCGGTGACGCCTCCTGGTCCTGGCGGCTGGACATGGCATAAATGTGGTTCTGAGGACCGCTGGAACTAGGACCCTTTCCACGACCTCTGCCGCGACCTGCTGGTCCATGAGCACCCTGTCCTCCGGGGCGAGTAACTGTAGGAGATGAGGCAGACGAAGACCCTGTAGGTGAACCACCATCTGCTGACCGCTCGGTCGACGGTTCCTCGAAATATGACCTGCGGCCACAAGTGTAACAAGCTCCAGGTATCACCACAACTCCGTAATGGGATCTACCGCATCGCCACAGGAGGAGGTGGTCTCGATCGGTTAGTATCCACGCTTCCGCGAAGCCGAAGCCTGACACCCCGAATACTGCGGATGTCACGAAGGCGGTGGATGGCGTTACGAGCCGGAGGTGCAAATCTAGTCTCTTCTGGCCGTCCGCCCGAGAGCTACCAAATACCTGTAGTCTGGCCTTCCTGGCGATATCTGTCAATCCGGCTCTCGTTCTCGCACCGCATAAGCTGCGTGCGGGCAATGTTCATGCGGTGAAGAGCTACACGAGCAACCTGCGCCAAATAATCGCCGAGCCTGTGACATAGCGGTGCACTCTGTCCTCCGTATACGCTACTAACGCGGGGGCGTCTGAGGCAGCGAGTCAAACTCTACGTTGTACTCGGACGTCCGCCGCTCTGTCTCAACATCGAAACCTATCGCGTGCTCTCCTCATCTGCGAAGGCGAAGTGGCTAAGCGCCTCGAGAACTCGCCCCGAATAGGCAAGCGCGTACTCTCCGGGACAGCTCCGTGAATCAAACGATCATTGCGGTATCACGTAGTCAATGTGAACCCAATACTACCGACTCGATCTCCGAGGCCTTGATCACTCTCATGATTCGCTGCAACTGTCGGATAAACTCCTGCTGATCATCCTCAGTCCTCGATCCATAAAACTCAGGTGGGCTGCAACTCAAAAAGTCCTGAAGTCTCAAGCTATCAGATCTGGGGTGAACTACAGGTATAATCGGAACCGTTGTCTCTCGTCTATCTCATTGCACAGCCGCGATCACGGCTAATAAGCGAGCCGTCTCCTTGTAACCCGTATCCTCTGCTCCATGGCCGTGGGGGAGGCTCAGTGCCGTGGTCTCGTGCCATCTTTGCGACTCTAAACTCGCTGGGCGGTGGCGTCGTGGAACTCGCCGTCTGTAGCATCGCCTCGGTAAAGGCGGGCTGTGCCTCGTAACCCTCTGCGTCTACTAGCGGCTCCGCCATTGCCTTGCCGCCAGGCGGGTTGCCTGCGTGAGGCATAAGCGGTACATAAGAATGTGTCGAAGGAGTCCAACTTATAATCTGACTCTAAGGCACGATTTGAGTGAGAAGAATGAAATCAATCCTAAATATCCTGTAGCCTCACGATTATAGGTGTGGTGCACAACACGATAATCAAGACTCTACTAGATACTGATGCATAGACACTTTCCGAGGATTAAGCTGCTCTGATACCACTTTTGTCACGACCAACCGGGCGTGGTAGTGTCTTACCCGGGCACCCTAGTAGATATACATCAGAGTAACCAACGGAAATAAACTTACAACATAGAACAATGTAAAATAAGAAATAGTCTAACCCAAAAAGAAATTTGCCTTTCAGCATGTATATATATATCAAAGCCTGACAGTTACATCCTTTACAAAACCCATTTACAATAGGACTACAGACCTCTAAGAGTTTATAACAACTATGGCGGACGGGGCCACGCCGTACCCACGAATGTACATAAACCTACAATGATGTGGAATCATACGAAGATAAGCCTCCGAGAAGCGGAGCTTTCCCAGCGAGCGGTGATCCTATGGCGAGGATCAACAAGCGATACCTCTACTGCGGCGTGAGCGCGGCGAAGGAGGTCGATCTGACAGTACCAAGTATGTGAAGCCGTAAATCTTGAAATGAAATCATAACATTTTAAAACAAATTCACAAATACGTAAGAAACAAACATATTTAACAGCACATAGTTCCACAGCATAAACAAGAGCAAATAGATGTAATGCAACCGGTCTTTTCTAGGCGGTAATGATCGAAGCAAGGCCGTTCGCCCGTAGTATCAATATGCGAGCCTAATCTGGACTCTGTAGTCGCGTAGGTCCGTGGACCCGCGTGAAGTACTCTGCGCCGGGGTAGTTAACCCGGCATCTTCTGGACTCCGCAATCCGCGTGGCGGCTTGGACGCGTGAGGTATTCCTCGCGGCGTAACACCGAGTGATTCTGGACTACCGTAGCCGCGTAGGTCTCGTGGACCAGCGTGGTATTCTCGCGTCGGGGTAGCTAACTGCGGCTCGTAACAAGTCGGGGGTAAGTGATATAATCATAAGCCTGACCAGCTTATCGTAACCAACATAAGCACAACAAGAAACCCCTTACCACAGTCATAAGACACAACACGTGGCGTCATAACATGTTTACTTATCGAACCAACTTACCACACATTCAGAAATCATTACAAGGCTTTCATAATCAAGTAAGTAAATCGTTCTTTTTATCTTTATTAAGTCGTTATACCTAACTTCCCATAAAGCTAGTATAACACTTAAGCTTTATAATAAATCAAAACATTCTCATTTGTTTGGAAAACCAAAAGAACTTATTCCTTTAAAACCAAGTATTAATTTCCTTCCGAATAATGATTCATAACTCTTTTTGAAATATTTCAAGATTCTTACTATTTAGAACTCAAGTCAAAAGACATCAAAGTGAAACCAAATTCAGTTAACACACGTACGTCTACCGTACTATATATATTTCACAAATATCATGCTCAAGAGGATAGGAAGAATCACATACCTCCTCGGCTAAATCCACCTGCCAAGTCGAATATGTCGTGAGTATCAACCTATAATAATCAAATCGTCTATCAGCGTCTGAACTACTTAGTAGAATGTTCTAAGCATAAAGTTTCTTATTCTACGGAAAATTGGGCGCCTCCTCCCGATACTACACAAGTCTCTGTAAATGCATCCGATGTAAATCTGATTCAATTCTCTTCTTTTATCATCCTTACAATATCTTATACTCGATTATAAACTACTACAATATGTAATCTCGATTACAATGAAGGACAAAGATTATTACCTCGATAAGCCCAAAATTATCAAGATATAAGTCGATCTGAGCAGCGTTTAGCTCTGTCTGAGCGCTCGAGCCGCTCAAGCAACCCTTAGAAGTTTTTAAACAACTTCTCTTTAACACTTCATCCAACAATGAAGATGTCACGACCCGTTCCGGGGCCCGTGACTGGTGCCTTACCCGGGCACCCAAGTAGTCATACATCAGAGAAAATCAGCGGAACATAAAACACAACATGAAATAATGCAAAGGAAACACATGTTTATCTGAAGAAAAGTTGCCTTTCGGCATAAATATATAAAAACTTAGATCCGACGATTACATCCCATTACAACCACCTTGCAGCGATTACTGAGACCTGCGAATGATATGACAACAATGACGGGCGGGGCCGTCGTACCACGAATGTAAGCACTTCTGACAACGAGGACTATACGAATAAGCCTCGGAGAAGCGGAGCTTCCCAGCTGAACTATGACCCTATGGCGAGGATCGACAACGGTGTACCTCTACTGCGGCATGACGCGGCCAGAAGGAAGTCGATGCGGTACCAAGTATATGTGAAATGAAAATACGTAAATGAAATCATAGTAGTCTATATAAGCGGGAGACATGTATGATAACCAAACTACGATTCAAAATAAATAAGCGATCGTATCAAGTCGGGGACTCGCGCCTCAAAGTCATCGCTCGAATATAACTATGGGTCTCGCGCCCGCAGCATCAATCATGCGTGGAATACCTTACCTCAGCTGCGAGCGATCTATGATATAAAGCACGAAATACGCATGAACACGGATCCCACGTGTCCTAATAAAACCGTGCGGGTAAATCTGAAGGCATAGCCGAGCTACTAACACCCAGTACCAACAAGGTCGTAAACTATATCATGAGATCTGTCTGAACCGCCACATGATCGAAGGCGGCCTTTCGCGCGCGATCTAATGTCGTGTCTAGTCTTGGAACTTCCGCGACTCGCGTAGGCCAACCTCGTAGGCGCGTGAGGTATTCCCGCGTCGAGGTAGTTACTCCGGCGTCCGCTGGACTCGCGATCAGCGTAGCCGCGAGGACGCGTGACCGCGAGGGCCGCGCACTAACCGGAACTCCGTAGCTCGCGTGGATCCCTGGACCAGCGTGAGGTAGTCTCGAATCATGGTCCCGGACCGCTGAGCTATACCCGCGCGTGGAGGCGGCAACCCGGTATTATGTCGAGGTGAGTGATATAATACTAGCATAGCGACTTCCGTTAGACAACATAAACCTGACAAGAAACCGGCTTTACACAAACATCACAAGACACTAACAGCGTAGCATCCTAACGTGTTTAATTATCAAATCAAACAAGGAAGTATTACAAGGCTATCACGAATCAACACGCTCGAGTTATCCACACGAGGTACTTTCTACTTTATGTTTAACACGTTGGGTTTTAGCTGATGTATACGTGTATTAACTCTTTCAAAGATCCTTTTCTTTCACAAAAGTCATACAATACAGTAGTATAAAAATAGAGTGACTATCTTTTAAGTAAATGCGAAACACTTCCCTTTGTAAAATCAAGTAACAACATTATTTTCCAAACGTTCAAGTTTGCCTAATTTCAAATGCTCAAGTTTCTCATTTTTCGAAAGGTTTCGTAGTTCATAGTTTTAATCCTTTAAAACAATTTGAGAAACATATGCCTTATGTGTGAGTAGGTTATTCTTGTTCATAACAATCTTATTACAGCAGCCATGATCTAGGAAATGTATGCAGATGGAAGTTTCTACTGGTTTTAATAATACTTTATTAGTCAAAACATTTCCCTTTATTAGCGCTGCTGTGGTTTGTTCGATACTTATTCTGATTCCCGAAATCAGTAAAACATTATTGCTTTTTAAAAACCAACTACTCATTACTCACGAATGAGGTTTCACACAAAATTCATATTAATTTAATTAAGTCAAGTCTCTTATCTTTTAAGAACAAGTCTCTTAACTTCTAAAATCAGTAAACCATTCCTTTTACTACTCTTAAGTCGTTATACCTAACTTCGTAAAGCTAGTATAACTCTTGGCTTTAAAACCAGTGTTACTCTTCTTTCGAAAGGTTACTTAGTGTACGAAATACTTGATTCTTTTTATTCGGGCTTAAGTCAAAGGCATTGCCGTAAAACTACGTTCGATTAACACGTCTACCGTACTATATATATTCTTTAAAATATCACGCTCGAGTATAGGAAGAATCACGTACCTCGCGGCGATTATCGACTATTAGCAAAGCGCTCGCGGCTATAACGCTAGCCTTGTCCACCTTTCAAGTAGTACATGCTACTCGCGAACATTGAACCTATAAAGGTTATACGATCTATCGATGTCTAGACTACTGGTAGAATAAATCTAGATACAAGTTTACGAGGAAAATTAGGAAGCCGCTTCCCTGCAGTCAAACTTCACAAGTCTCTTATGTCTGATCTATGTAAATGCAGTTCAATTCCCTTCTTATATACCTTAAGCGTATATAACATACTTAATTCATATCTTGATAGTATGTAAACTTCGATTACAAAAGGGAGACAAGATATTTACCTCGATAAGCCCATAATTATCGAGTTAATGTCGATCTGAGCAGCAGCAGCTCTACTAGGGTGCTCGAACCCGCTCCGAACAACCCTTAGAAGTTCTACGCAACTTCTTCTTAATACTTGACCAAGCGTGAAGATTTTCCTTAGGGTTTCGGTTTGAGACAAAAAGGACATAAGGTAGTATTTCCGGGCTCTACGTATAGAGGTAACTTTTGGAATACTACAAGGTATAAGGCTAAGGTATTTTGGGTATAGTAACAATACTTTGGAGAGTATTTTCTACCAAGAGGGGGTGTATTTTATGAGAACAACTAGGCAAGGGGTACCACCTTGCACTACTAGGAAGGGGGTGTGTCTCGGCACACCTTATGGAGGGGTACCCACGACTTAGCACTACTAGGAAGGGGTGTGTCTCGGCCACACCATAAGGAGGGGGGGTGAAAACTCTCGACGAGGGCCTCGCGAAAAGGGAGGGCTCTCGAGACTAAGGAAGTGAGGTGGATGAAGAAAGCTTCAAAGGAGGGGTATTTATAGGAAACCAATGGCCGTGATCTGGCCAAGTGGGGGCAAGTGGAGGCCAAGATTTGCCCAAGTGCCCACAGTCCCTACTCCACGAATCCCTTACAAAATATCTTACCAACTTGACACCTAAATCGTGCAAGGTTGCGTCCGCTCCGCGACTTGAGGGTGACAAGTGTAGCCTACCGTTGGTCCAAAATATTTCGTCTCTCGGAAAAATCCGCAAAAATTAAAAATGACATAGCCGAATTTTCCCTTGTAAGATTTTGAAAAAGCGTTTAGTCGAAACGATTCTAATCGGTGTTGTGCACAAAATATTTTCGGCGAGTCTCTTAAAGTTCAAACTTTTCTCGTGCGTCTCGCGTCATACTGCAAATACGGGGTATAACATTCTCCTCGCCAGAAACATTCGTCGAATGTTCCTTCTAAATCTCAAAACAAGCGAGGCGATTATAGTCTTGTTTGCTATACTTACGAAAACAACCGTACCACGCTGGCCGCAAACAACAAGCGCAAATACTTACCTCGAGTCGAGAATCATCTCTAGTATAACAAAAGCTCCCACCCCGAAGTCTAAAATATACACCGCCCGCACCTCTCTTTACAAGCGAAATGATCACGTCGTGTTCTCAACACATGCTCGCCTCTCCTTACTCGTCGTACCCTAACCACGTTACTGTGAAGCAATTGTAGAACCAGCAATCTGAACGCGCAACGTCAACCAATCGGCCAGGCAACTTACACTTCAGCCACAAAGCCGTAAGGTGACATCAAAGCGAAATGGTAGTTATAAAACACTCCGCGACAAGAGACAACAATCCTCACAACTCCCGAAATCAAACAACGGCAGAGGCGAATGCGGTCTGAGACTACGAGTTCCTAACCTGCTGGTAAAACTTCCGGAAAAGAAGCAGCGTACCACAGGCTCGTGCACTGTCGTAAGGTGAAAGTAGGCACCGTGCGACCTTACAACCTTCGACAAATAACATCTCGCGTAACTCTGCAGTAATGCGATCTGGTGAAAGACCACGATGGTGACCAGTCGCCGGACCTCTTGGTCGAGCGCATCCACGAACTTCGTCTGTTTGGTTAACTAAACTTAGGCCTAACACCCTCGTGACCCTAACCTGGCGGGACCACCACCCGACCCGTCACCATACGGGCGCGGGTTGACCCAGCATGGCCTCGGCCCGGCCCGACGTCGAAACACTAGCTCCGTCCGGAACAATCTTACTAATCCGTTCACGAAAACCTAGCGGTCTTCTTAGCTCGACTACCCTCTTTCATTCCACGTTACTCGAGGACTTATCCCAAAACATAGCTCCGTGCACTATGCACTCAGATAAGTCAAACATAAAATAAATCTTTCTCGAGATGGCACTTGCCTCTAAGGTCCTACGTATAACATTCTAAGGCTCGCACTTTCCCTTATCCCCGATCTTACCCTTTCTATCTAACCATGGTTTCTAACACAATTTACAACATGTTATCTGAACATAACACTTAAGATATGCTTTCATCTTGCACGTACTAATCTCTAGAGGTTAAGGATATATCTGTATCTCTTCTTGCTCATTAGTCGTTCTAATCAAACCTACCCGTAGTGCGTATGTAGGGAAGATGACGAACTACCCGCGATCTGAAGGTGAGTCCTCCTGCTCGCGTCCTCCTGCTAGGACATCCTTTCGACCGCATGTACGGCGTGGCCGGTAAAGCGAGCACCCGACAAAAAGCGACATTCCCGGGATGGCGCTGTCATCTTGTGAGCGGAAGCCACGGAGCTCGACCGACTCGGCATACCCCAAGCGTCACGAAATCCGTGGAGGACCGCTCTGCCTGGCGGAGGTGTGTATCGGTGCTTCTTGGCGACTTCGCCTCGAAAGTTACCAGGCCTGCCGTCGGCCTCTTCTGGCGATCTTGGTTAACCCGTGATCCTACGTTTCCTCGGCTGCTGCGCGTAATCTCATCGCGAGCCGTGCTCAAGCCTAGCGGCGAGCTATTCTTGCACCACCTCTCTTAGATAGTCATCGTGACCGTGATAAATCGATGCATAAATATTCTCGGTTGCTAAATCCATAGCTAATGTAACGGTCGCCTCTTTGCAATCTATCTTACCGGTTCGATGCGTGGGCGAAGGTTGAAATGTCATAGCGCGATGGAACTCTGCGCCGTGCTAAACTCTGCTGAAATTTGGTGATGTCGCGAGAACTCCCGAATGAAGCACCACCCAGGTGATGATTGGGCTGTGCCCTCGTAACCCTCTGTACTCTGCTCGCGGCTCCTCGGTGCCTTGCCCTCACAGGCGGGTTTGCCTACGCGGAGGCATAGCGGTAAGGGAAAGAAATCGTTAGAGGTCGACTTACAACACGGCTCTAAGGCGCGATCTCGAGTGAGAAGAATGGAAACCAATCCTAATTATCCTATAGCCTCACGATTATTGGTGTGGTGCCTGGATAATCAAGACTACTAGATGCAGTGCGTAGACACTTTCAGAGGATTAAGCGCTCACGATACCACTTTTGTCACGACCGTTCGGGGCGTGGTAGTGCCTTACGGGCGCCCAGTAGTCATCATCGAAAATCAGCGGAACATAAACCACAACATTAAATAATGCATAGGAAACACATGTTTATCTAAAGAAAAGTTGTCTTTCGGCATAAATATATAAAAACTTAGATCCGACGATTCGTCCCATTACAACCACGCATAGTGATTACTACTGACCTCTACGAATGATATGACAACAACGGGGCGGGGCCCGTCATACCACGAATGTAGCACCTTCAACAACGAGGGGACTATGCGAATAAGCCTCGGAAGCGGAGCTTCCCAAGCGAGCGTGACCTATGGCGAGGATCAACAACTGGTGTACCTACCTGCGGCATGAGCGCGGCCCGAAGGAGGTCGATCTGACAAGTACAGTATGTGGCGAAAATCATAAATGAAATCATAGTAGTCTATATAAAGCGGGAGACATGTATGATAACCAAACTACGATTCAAAATAAATAGCGATCATGTCAAGTCGGGGACTCGCGCCTCAGAAGTCGTCACTCAAATATAACTATGGGTCTCGCGCCCATGCATCAATCATGCGTGGAATACCTTATCGCTGCCGTGATCTATGATATAAAAGCACGAAATACATGAACACGGATCCACGTGTCCTAATAAAACCGTCTGGGGTAAATGCGAAGGCATGGCCAGCTACTGCGCCAGGTACCAACAATGTCATAAAGCGTATCATGAGATCTGTCTGAAGACCGCCCATGATCGGTGGCCACTCGCCGCGATATCTAATGTGCGTGTCTAGTCTGGAACTTCCATGACTCGCGTAGGCCAACCTCGTAGGCCGCGTGGTATTCCCGCGTCGGTGCTTCTCCCGGTATCCGCTGGACTCGCGATCGCGTAGCGCGAGACGCGTGACCACGAGGGCGCACACACTGGAACTCCGTAGCTCGCGTAGATCCTGGACGCGTGAGGTAGTCTCGAATCATGGTCCCGGACCGCTGAAACTATACCCGCGTCGGAGCGGCAACCCGGTATTATGTCGAGGTGAGTGATATAATACTAGCGTAACGACTTACCGTTAGACAGCATAAGCCTGACAAAGGAAACCCGCTACACAAGCATCCTGAAACAACACAGCGTAGCGTCCTAACATGTTTAATTATCAAATCAAACAAGGAAGTATTACAAGGCTATCACAAATCAACACTCGAGTTATCCACACAGGTACTTTCTGCTTTATGTTTAACACGTTGGGTTTTTAGCCCCGAAGTACTTCATGTATTAACTCTTTAAAGATCCGTTTCTTTAACAAAAGTCATACAATACGTAGTATAAAAATAGAGTGACTATCTTTTTAACTAAAGCGAAACACTTCCCTTTGTAAAATCAAGTAACAACGTTATTTTCCAAGCGTTCAAGTTTGCCTAATTTCAAATGCTCGAGTTTCTCATTTTTGAAAGGTTTAGTAGTTCATAGTTTTAATCCTTTAAAACAATTTGAGAAGCATATGCCTTATGTGTGAGTAGGTTATTCTTGTTCATAACAATCTTATTACAACCGTGATCTAGGAAATGTAATATCATTTTGTCTAAATCTTAGCTTCATGCGGATGGAAGTTTCTCTTGGTTTTAATAATACTTTATTAGTCAAAACATTTCCACTTTATTAAGCTATTTCAACATGGTTTGTTCGATACTTATTACGATTCCGAAATCAGTAAAACATTATTGCTTTTAAAAACCAACTACTCATTACTCACGAATGAGGTTTCACACAAAATTCATATTAATTTAATTAAGTCAAGTCTCTTATCTTTTAAGAACAAGTCTCTTAACTTCTAAAATCAGTAAACCATTCCTTTTACTCCTCTTAAGTCGTTATACCTAACTTCTATAAAGCTAGTATAACTCTTAGCTTTTAAAACCAGTGTTACTCTTCTTTCAAAAGGTTACTTAATTACGAAATACTTGATTCTTTTGTCGGGCTTAAGTCAAAGACATTCTTAGTAAAACTACGTTCGATTAACAGCGTCGTCTGCGTACTATATATATTCTTTAAAATATCATGCTCGAGTATAGGAAGAATCGCATACCTCGCGATGATTATCGACTATTAGCAAAGCTCTACGGCTATAACGGCTAGCCTTGTCCACCTTTCAAGTAGTACATGCTGCTCGCGGAACATTCAACCTATAAGGTTATACGATCTATCAATGTCTAGACTACTGGTAGAATAAATCTAGATACAAGTTTACGAGGAAAATTGGGCAGCCACTTCCCTAGTCAAACTTCACAAGTCTCTTTGTCTGATCACATGTAAGTCTGATTCAATTCCCTTCTTATATACCTTCCTTGTATATAACATACTTAATTCATATACTTGATAGTATGTAAACTCGATTACAAAGGAGGCAAGATATTTACCTCGATAAGCCCATAATTATCCAAGTTAAATGTCGATCTGAGCAGCAACAGCTCTACTCGGTGCTCGACCCGCTCAAACAACCATAGAAGTTCTACACAACTTCTTCTTAATACTTGACCAATGTGAAGATTTTCCTTGAGTTTCGGTTTGAGACAAAAAGGACATAAGGTAGTATTTCAGGCTCTACGTATAGAGGTAACTTTTGGAATACTACAAGGTATAAGGCTAAGGTATTTTGGGTATAGTAACAATACTTGGAGAGTATTTCTACCAAGAGGGGGGTGTATTTTATGAGAACAACTAGGCAAGGGGGTACCATGACACGCTACTAGGAAGGGGTGTGTCTCGGCCACACCATGGGAGGGGTACCCACTTAGCACCTACTAGGAAGGGGTGTGTCTCGGCCACGCCATTAGGAGGGGTGAAAACTCTCGACGAGGGGCCTCGAAAAGGGGAGGGCTCTCAAGACTAAGGAAGTGAGGAGTGGATGAAGAAAGCTTCACAAAGGGAGGTATTTATAGGAAACCAATGACCGTGATCTAGCCAAGTGGGGGCAAGTGGAGGGCCAAGATTTGCCCAAGTGCCTAGTCCTACTCCACAAATCCTCACAAAATATCTTACCAACTTGACCCCTAAATCGTGCAAGGTTGCCGTCACTCCATGACTTGAGGTGACAAGTGTCCCTCTGCGTTGGTCCAAAATATTCGTCTCTCGGAAAAATCCATAAAAATTAAAAATGACATAGGCGGAATTTTCCCGCGAGTTTTGAAAAAGCGTTTAGTCGAAAAGCGATTCTAATCGGGTGTTGTGCACAAAATATTTTTCGGCGAGTCTACTTAAAGTTCAAACTTTTCTCGTGCGTCACCGCTCACATACTGCAAATCTGAGGTATAACATTCTCCTCGCTTAGAAACATTAGTCGAATGTTCCTTCTAAATCTCAAAACAAGCGAGGCCGATTATAGTCTTCTTTGCTATACTTACGAAAACAACCATGCCACGCTGGCCACAACACAACAAGCGCAAATACTTACCTCGAGTCCACGAGAATCATCTCTAGTATAACAAAGCTCCTTTGAAGTCTAAAATATACACCGCCCGCGCTTCTCTTTACAAAGCGAAATGATCACGTCGTGTTCTCGACACATGCTCGCCTCTCCCTTTTCGTCATACCTAACCACGTTCTGCTGAAGCGGTATGAACCAGCAATCTGAACGCGCAACGTCAGACCAATCGGCCGGCAACTTACACTTCGCCCTAAAGCTTCAAGGTGACATCAGAAAGCGAAATGGTAGTTATAAAACACTCCCACAACAGAGACAACAATCCTCACAACTCCCGAAATCCAAACAACGGCGAGGCGAATGCGGTCTGAGACTACGAGTTCCTAACCTGCTGGTAAAACTTCGGAAAAGAAGCAGCCGTACCACAGGCTCGCACTGTCATAAGGTGAAAGTAGGCACCGTGCGAGCTTACAACCTTCACGACAAATAACATCTCGCGTAACTCTGCCGAGTAAGCGATCTGGTGAAAGACACGATGGTGACCCGTCGGCCCGACTGCGGTCGACGCGTCCGCGAACTCGTCTGTTTGGTTAACTAAACTTGGGCCTAACACCCTCGTGACCCTAACACTGGCGGGACCACCACAAGCTGACCCGTCACCATACGGGCGCGGGTTGACCCCAGCGTGGCCTCGGCAGGCCCGACAGCGCGCGAAACACTAGCTCCGATCCGGAACAATCTTACTAATCACGTTACGAAAACCTAGCGGTCTTCTTAGCTCGACTACCCTCTTTCATTCCACATTACTCGGGGACATCCCAAAACATAGCTCGCGTGCACTATGCACTCCGATAAGTCAAACGTAAAATAAATCTTTCTTTCGAGATGGCACTTGCCTCTAAGGTCCTACGTATAACATTCTAAGGCTACTTTCCACTTATCCCGATCTTACCCTTTCTATCTAACCATGGTTTCTAACACGATTTACACTATGTTATCTGAACATAACACTTAAGATATGCTCATCTTGCGTACTAATCTCAGAGGTTAAGGATATATACGTATCTCTTCGCTCCCTTAGTCGTTCTAATCAAACCTACCCGTGGTGCGCTAGGGAAGATGGCGAACTACCGCGATCTGAAGGTGAGTCCTCTGCTCGCGTCCTCCTGCTAGGACATCCTTTCGACCACATGTACGGCGGCCGGTAAAACGAGCACCAGCAAAAAACGACATTGCGGGATGGCGCTGTCATCTTGTGAGCCGGAAGCCACGGGCTCGACCGACTCGGCGTACCCAAGCGTCACGAAATCCGTGGAGGACCACTCTGTTGGCGGAGGTGTGTATCGGTTCTTCTTGGCGACTTCGCCTCGAAAGTTACCGAGGGCCTGCCGTCGGCCCTCTTAGTGATCTTGGTTAACGCGTCGATCCTACGTTTCCTCGGCTGCTGCGCGCATAAGCTGTCTGTGAGCCATGCTCAGCCTAGCGGCGAGCTATTCTTGCACCACCTCTCTTAGATAGTCATCATGACCGTGATAAATCGATCATAAATATTCTCGGTTGCTAAATCCATAGCTAATGTGAGTCGCCTCTTTTGCAATCTATCTTCTCTGTTTCGATGCGTGGGCCCAGAAGGTTCAAATGTCATGGCGCGATAGGAACTCTGCTTGGCCGTGCTAAACTCTTTGAAATTTTGGTGATGTCGCGAACTCCCCGAATGAAGCACCACCCCAGGTGATGATTGGGCCTGTGCCCTCGTAACCCTCTGTACTCTGCTCGCAGCTCCCTCGGTGCCTTGCCCTCTGGGCGGGTTTGCCTGCGGCGTGGCATAGCGGTAAGGAAAGAAATCGTTAGAGGTCCGACTTACAACACGGCTCTAAGGCGCGATCTCGAGTGAGAAGAATGGAAACCAATCCTAATTATCCTATAGCCTCACGATTATTGGTGTGGTGCACAACAGCGATAATCAGACTCTACTAGATCTGCGTAGACACTTTCAGAGGATTAAGCGCTCTGATACCACTTTTGTCACGACCGTTCGGGGCGTGTTGATCTACGGGCACCCAGTAGTCATACATCGAAAATCAGCGGAACATAAAACACAACATGAAATAATGCAAAGGAAACACATGTTTATCTGAAGAAAAGTTGCCTTTCGGCGTAAATATATAAAAACTTAGATCTGACGATTCATCCCATTACAACCACCTTGCGATTACTCTGGACCTCTACGAATGATATGACAACAGCGGCGGGACGGGGCCGTCATACCACAGATATGGCACCTACAACAACGGGGACTATGCGAATAAGCCTCGAGAAGCGGAGCTTCCCAGCATATGCGTGACCATGGCGAGGATCGACGGTGTACCTCTACTGCGGCATGAGCGGCCCCGAGGAGAGTCGATTACAATTACCAAGTATGTGGCGAAAATCGTAAATGAAATCATAGTAGTCTATATAAAGCGGGAGACATGTATGATAGCAAACTCTGATTCAAAATAAATAGCGATCATGTCAAGTCGAGGACTCGCGCCCTCAAAGTCATCGCTCAAATATAACTATGGGTCTCACGCCCATGACATCAATCATGCGTGGAATACCTTCCCACTGCCGCGATCTATGATATAAAAGCACTAAGAAATACACATGAACACGGGTCCCACGTGTCCTAATAAAACCGTCTGGGGTAAATGCGAAGGCATAGCCGACTACTAACACCAGCGATGCAACAAGGTCATAAAGCGTATCATGAGATCTGTCTAGACGCCACGTGATCGGCGGCCGCTCGCCCGCGATATCTAATGTGCGTGTCTAGTCCTGAACTTCGCGACTCGCGTAGGCCAACCTCGTAGGCCCGCGAGGTATTCCGCGTCGGTAGCTACTCCGGCGTCGCTGGACTTCGCGATCCGCGTAGCGCGAGGACGCGTGACCACAAGGCGCGCACACTAACTGGAACTCCGTAGCTCCGCATGGATCCACTGGACTCGCGTGAGTAGTCTCGAATCATGGTCCCGGACCGCTGAGCTATACCCGCGTCGGAGGCGACAACCCGGTATTATGTCGAGGTGAGTGATATAATACTAGCATAACGGCTTATCGTTAGACAACATAAGCACAACAAGGGAAACCCCTTTACACAAACATCACAAGACACTAACACACGTAGCATCTTAACATGTTTAATTATCAAATCAAACAAGGAAGTATTACAAGGCTATCACAAATCAACACACTCAAGTTATCCACACAAGGTACTTTCTACTTTATGTTTAACACGTTCGGGTTTTTAGCCCCAAAGTACTTCATGTATTAACTCTTTAAAAGATCCGTTTCTTTCACAAAAGTCATACAATACCCGTAGTATAAAAATAGAGTGACTATCTTTTTAAGTAAACCGAAACACTTCCCTTTTGTAAAATCAAGTAACAACATTATTTTCCAAACGTTCAAGTTTGCCTAATTTCAAATGCTCAAGTTTCTCATTTTTCGAAAGGTTTCGTAGTTCATAGTTTTAATCCTTTAAAACAATTTGAGAAACATATGCCTTATGTGTGAGTAGGTTATTCTTGTTCATAACAATCTTATTCAATGACCGTGATCTAGGAAATGTAATATCATTTTGTCTCATCTTAGCTTCTATGCAGATGGAAGTTTCTACTGGTTTTAATAATACTTTATTAGTCAAAACATTTCCCTTTATTAGCGCTGCTGTGGTTTGTTCGATACTTATTCTGATTCCCGAAATCAGTAAAACATTATTGCTTTTTAAAAACCAACTACTCATTACTCACGAATGAGGTTTCACACAAAATTCATATTAATTTAATTAAGTCAAGTCTCTTATCTTTTAAGAACAAGTCTCTTAACTTCTAAAATCAGTAAACCATTCCTTTTACTACTCTTAAGTCGTTATACCTAACTTCCCATAAAGCTAGTATAACTCTTAAGCTTTTAAAACTTCGATGTTACTTTTCTTTCAAAAAGGTTACTTAATTAACGAAATACTTGATTCTTTTTATTGGGCTTAAGTCAAAAGACATTGCCGTAAAACTACGTTCGATTAACACGCGTCGTCTACCGTACTATATATATTCTTTAAAATATCATGCTCGGGAGTATAGGAAGAATCACATACCTCGCGACGATTATCGACTATTAGCAAAGCGCTCATGGTATAACGGCTAGCCTTGTCCACCTTTCAAGTAGTACATGCTACTCGCGAGAACATTCAACCTATAAAGGTTATACGATCTATCGATGTCTAGACTACTCGGTAGAATAAATCTAGATACAAGTTTACGAGGAAGATTGGGCGGCTTCCACTGCAGTCAAACTTCCCAAGTCTCTTTATGTCTGATCCTATGTAAATGCAGTTCAATTCCTTATTATATACCTTCCTTGTATATAACATACTTAATTCATATCTTGATAGTATGTAAACTCAATTACAAAAGGGAGACAAGATATTTACCTCGATAAGCCCATAATTATCCAAGTTAAATGTCGATCTGAGCAACAGCTCTACTCGGGTGCTCGACCGCTCCAAACAACCCTTAGAAGTTCTACGCAACTTCTTCTTAATACTTGACCAAGCGTGAAGATTTTCCTTAGGGTTTGGTTTGAGACAAAAAGGACATAAGGTAGTATTTAGGGCTCTACGTATAGAGGTAACTTTTGGAATACTACAAGGTATAAAACTAAGGTATTTTGGGTATAGTAACAATCTTGGAGTATTTCTACCAAGAGGGGGGTGTATTTTATGAGAACAACTAGGCAAGGTACCCCCACGGCTTAGCACCTACTAGGAAGGGGGGTGTGTCTCGGCCACACCATAAGGAGGGGGGGTACCCCATGGCTTAGCACCTACTAGGAAGGGGGGGTGTGTCTCGGCCACACCATAAGGAGGGGGGGTGAAAACTCTCGGCCAAGGGGGGCCTCACGAAAAGGGGGAGGGGCTCTCAAGACTAAGGAAGTGAGGAGTGGATGAAGAAAGCTTCACAAAGGGAGGGGTATTTATAGGGAAACTAATGGCCATGATCTAGCCAAGTGGGGGGCAAGTGGAGGGCCAAGATTTTCCCAAGTGCCCCCTAGTCCCTACTCCACAAATCCCTCACAAAATATCTTACCAACTTGACCCCTAAATCGTGCAAGGTTGCCGTCCACACTCCACCAACTTGAGGGTGACAAGTGTCGCCCTCTCGTTGGTCCAAAATATTTCATCTCTCGGAAAAATCCGCAAAAATTAAAAATGACATGGCGAATTTTCCGCCATGAAGTTTTGAAAAACGTTTCGTCGAAAAACGATTCTAATCGGGTGTTGTGCACAAAATATTTTCGGCCAAGTCTACTTAAAGTTCAAACTTTTCTACGTACGTCCTCACGTACATACTCTGGAAATACGGGGTATAACAGAAGATTTCCTAAGGTTTGATTTTGCGACTAAAGGAATAAAGTAGTATTTTCGGGCTCTTACTATAGAGATAACTTTGGAATACTACAAGGGATTTAGGCTAAGGTATTTGGGATAGTAACAATACTTGAAGAATGTTTTCTACAAAGGGGGGGGGGGGGTTTCGGACGAGAACTACAAGGGAGGGAGAGTATTTTTGTGACTTGGAAATTGTTTAAGTGGATGAAGAAGTCTTGCAACTTAAGGGGGTATTTATAGGACATTCAATGGCCAAGATTCAAGCATGTGTATGGTGAAGATTGGGTCCATGTGTGAGTGGATTCTTCCAACCAAATGTCCACCACAACTTTGATACATATGTCCACCACAACTTTGAGACATATGTCCTCCACAAAAATGAGCCACATGTCTCCAAAAAAATGTCCAAGGCCAAGGGTCCCCCTAATTTTCGGCCATAGGGCCACATGGGGGTGTCATGTGTCGCCCTCCTACTCGTCCAAAATATTTCATCTTCCGAAAATATCCGTAATGCCAAAAATCTCGAAAAAAAAGTAGGCCCCACAAACCGTAAATTCCTCCCGTGGGACCTACGTGACCAATTCCGGAAAATAAAATCCATAATTCATATAAATTTTTAAAGTCTTAAATACAAAAGTTGAGAATCCAATTCTCAATAATACACATTTTTCCTACACGAGGTTCGGAATATTTTCCGTTGGAAATTCCAAAATTTTCATCCTTAACCTAATTAGGGCTATACATTCGTACGTACGTCCTTACATACGTATTATGGAACTACGGGGTATAAAAGACTGACTGCTCTGATACCACTCTGTCACGCCCCTAACCGGGCGTGGTGGTGCCTACACAGGCACCCTTATCTAAGCGACCAAGTAAACCACGAATTAAATAACACCTCATTTTTTCTTTTAAAACCACTTGAACATGCAAGGGCAAAGCGACAAGGCTTCCGTATAATATACATAATAAAAGGTACTACCTTTGTACGAGTCGATCCAGCGTATGAATACGGACCTCTAGAGTTTCTTGAACTATGGCGGGACAGTGTAACGCCGAACCGGGCGTGGTGGTGCCTACACAGGCACCGCCTACCTTAACATCTAAGCAAGCTGCGGAATTTAAATAACACCACTTTTTTTAAACCAGCACGTCTGAGGCAAAGCGACAAGGCGCCATATAATATACATGAAAAGACCTTTGCTGTACATGAGTCGATCCAGCGTATGAATCTGGACCTGCAGAGTTTCTTGAAATATGGCGGGACAAGGCCACGCCGTACCCATGCCGTACAAAGCACATCTTGAAGGAACTATGCAAAAAGATAAACTCTGAGCAGAGGAGCTATCCAAAAACTACGGCGGTCTACTGCCTGCGGATCACCAAGCGGGTACCTAAACTGCGGCGTGAGCGGCCGAAGGTCGATCTGAAGAATGTACCAAGTATGTGAAGCGATGAAATCTTTGTAATGAAATCATAACGATCTAAACAAAGCAGGAGACATGTATGATAGCGACCTACAATACACGATACATAACGATCATATCAAGTCGGGGACGCGTGCCTCTGTTATACCGTATTTTCCACGAGTATATGCGTGAGGCGTGCGTATTAAATTTTGCCTTAAGAATGGACAAGTTTGAAATTTGGGCACAAGTGCGATAGGAGTCGTTTTCGATGAAGCGTTTCCACGACTTTCGTGGGAAAATTCGGCTATGTCATTAATTATTTTCTGGATTTTTAGAGGCGAAACATTTTGGACCAGCGGGAGGGTGACAAGTGTCACCTCGCATTGGAAGAACTTGGGCAACATGGCCTTGTCTTGGGCGAATTGCTTGAGTGGGAGTAGGTAGGATATTTGTGCAAGTTGGTGTGGTAGATGGATAAGGTCCACGTGGTTGAAATCTAGCCCTACACTTGCACCACACTTGTCTTAAATCTTGGCCGTTGGTTGGCCTTTGCTTGACCTATAAATACCCTCTAAGTTGATGAACTTCTTCGTCAAAATTTCTCTAAGTGTTAAAAATCCCTCCATCTCCTCGACCTTGTTCTCGTCCAAACACCACCCTCTCCCCCATTTTTGGCGCCTGGCGAGAGTAACCCACAGCCTAGTTGTGCTAGTCGAAATACTACCCCTTGGTAGAAATGTATTCTACAAGTATTGTTATAATGCCCAAAATACTTTAGCCAAATACCTTGTAGTACTCTCCAAAGTACCACTTTATCGAAAAACCGGAAAATACGATTATACTTTCCTTTAGCCACTAAGCGAAACCACAGGAAAATCTTCACCCGTTATTGAAGTATTAAGTAGAAGTTGTGTAGACAACTTCTAAGGGTTTCTTGGAGCGTTTTGAAGCGCCGGAGTAGGAGCTAAACCTTGTTCAGGAGCGACTTATAACTTGGATAATTTTGGGCTTATCGAGGTAATATCTTGTCCCCCTATTGTAATTGGAAATTACATGATTGTTAGAATATATAGTTGAAGTACACTATATATAGAATGAATATTGGATAGAACTGAACGTAGTTCGTCGGCAATGTCTTTTGACTTAAGCTGAATGAGAGCGAGCGATGTAATCACATGAAGGATAATAAAGAGAAAGCCCAGGCTGTAATTACATAGGTGTATTACGGTAGACTTGTGTAGCATTCTTGTGTAGTAATTGTACCGTCAGGTTAGGCGTGTTAACCCCACTGGTTGGCTTGGTAGCGGCCTCGATGGAGGAGGAGATTTCTGTTGTTGCGGGGAGAGTCTTTGCCAAATTTTACGTAGAATATGGAACGATGAAATCTAGAAGTTAATAAGCGCCTTGTGGCCTTATAGGTTGAATTACTACGTGTGGTGCAATCTCCGTGGCTTAAGGGGTAGCCGACTGTTTGAAGTACTTGGAGCATTTTGCTTATTGTCGATACTCGTCGCGAGGTATGTGAACCTCTTCCTATCTCTTCTAGCATCATATGTGTGAACTATGTAGTGCGGTGAGCGTCATGTGCTAAATGTATTTGATTGGTTTAAAACATAAAGTGTTATAACGGCTTTATGGGAAGTTGGTTATAATAGCTTTATGTGGATAAGCAAGTACTTTGTGGTGTTTAAAGGTAAGCGATTTGAATAATAAGCGGCTTGATATGTGATAATAAGAAGCTGGAAGTATTTCAAAGATTTATGAATCGTTTTGAAAGAATGAGTAGTACTTGGGTTTTGAAAGCTTAAGAGTTATACTAGCTTTATGGGAAGTTAGGTATAGCGGCAGGATGTTTCTTGATTTGAAATCGAGAATGTGTATCGACAAAACCAACTGCGGCGTTAATAAAGGAAAATGTATTGACTAATGAAGTATTATTAAAAACCGGTAGAAACCTCCATCTGCATAGAAGCTAAGATGAGACAAAATGATATTACATTTCTAGATCATGGTGCTTAATAAGATTGATTATAAACAAGAATAACCTACTCACTTATAAGACATAGGTTTCTCAAAGCGTTTAAAGGAGAATTATGTTTTAAAGGATTTAAAACTATGAACTCTGAAACCTTTTCTAAAATGAGAAACTTGAGCATTTGAAATTAGGCAAACTTGAGCGTTTGGAAAATAAGGTTGTTACTTGATTTTACAAAGGAAAGCATTTTGGTTTACTTAACAATGTTAATCACTCTAATTTTATACTACGAATTATCGGGTGACCTTTGTAAAAGAAATGGATCTTAAAAGTAATTTAACGGACGTAGTACTTTAAGGTTAAAATCAGGACTTTGACATAAAATGAAAGTACATTGAGTTGGGTGTAACTTGCTTATGCTTGTTGTTATGAAACTTGACCGTATTACGTGTGATAGCCTTGTTGTGCAAATGCTTGTGTTCTCTACTCGACTCTGGCTCGTCAGGGAATGTATTTCACTTGATTAGGTTCGTCAGGAATGTATTTCACTTGATTAGGTTAAATCAGGAATGTATTTCACTTGATTAGGTTCATCCGGGAATGTATTTAAACGATTAGGTTCATCAGGAATGTATTTCACTCGACTAGGTTCGTCAGGAATGTATATCACTTGACTCTGGTTCATCAGAATGTATTTCAACGACTAGGTTCATCAGAATGTATTCCACACGTTTCTATATTGGGTCCGTAAGATGGGCGAGACACATTATCGTATCACGTGATTTGTACCTGAAGCTGGCGGTGAGGAAGAAGTTCCACGGGCATGAGGATGACTTTGAGCGTGAGTCACGACTTGACATATGGCTTCTATGTTGTGAGCCAGATTAGTTATCATACGTGTCTCTGCTTTATATAGACTATTATGATTTCATATGATATTTTCTGATTTCACATACTTGGTACTGTTATGCTTGACCTCGCCCGAGTGCGTTCATCTGCGCGAGTAAAGGTACATCATTTGTCGATCCCATTTTAGGATCACGCTTTGCGTATTAGGAAGCTCCGTTCCTTGGAGGCTTATCTTTTGGTATGTTACCACAGTGCAGCAGATTCTTATACATTCGGGGTATGGCGGAATACTGTCCGTCATATTGTTGTAAAAATCTTAAGTGCATGCACTTATTGTAGGCGGGGTTTGTAAAAGGATAAGCTGTTGGTATTTATGTATATATATGATGAAGGCAAGCTGTTTTGGTTGCTTTGTTTATTTATCTTTTCTCTTAATTCATGTTCATGTTTTTATTTCCGCTGATTTTCTCGATGTTGTATCACTAGGGTGCGGGGTAAGGCACGATCACGGGCGAGTTAGTCGTGACAAAAGTGGTATCGAGCGATTAGTCCTCGGAAAGTGTCTGAGACCGTGTCTAGTAGAGTCTTGATTATCGGTGTGTTGTGCACCACGTCTATGTCGGAGGCTATAGGACATTTAGGATTGGTTTCCATTCTTCTCATTACGAGATCGTGCCTTAGAAGTGTGATAAGTTGGACCCTCCGGCGTATTTCGTTTTACGATTATGCCTCGCGTAAAACCGAGCCCGAGCGGGCGAAGCGGCCGAGGCGCTAGTGAGATCTGAGAATGCGAGCGCGAGCGATCGATACACGAGCAGTGCTTACGGCCCGGGTTTCGTAGCGCCGCCCGGCGCAGCGAGTTTAAGCGCGGCGGTGGCTGCTGAGACTCTGATACACGAGCCTCGGTCCACGGCTGGAAGCGGATGAGATAAGTACAAGAGATGGCGATTCTGGCGAAGTCGTGGCGAATATGAGATAATTTGGATCACGGCGGTGCGGCCCGATAGCACCGTAGATTCACCCCGGCGAGCGGTTTGAGGCTCGTGACTTTACGAGTTGTAGCCTTGATGTTACATGGATCGGCGGGGCGACCCTCGAGTTTATCAAGCGACTACGGCGGATCGTGAGTGATCGAGCCTCGAGCGGTCGGTGGTATTGGGTTGCGCTCAGTGCGTGATCTGCGATTGGTGGTTTGATTCGTGGGCTGTCGGGAAGAGCATGCACTTCCGATTTGGGGCGAGTTCTCGAGGCATTTCTTGCACATTTCTTGCCTCGCGGATGAGAGGGCTCGGTAAGCCAGTTTTTGACATTAAAGCGGGGCGGGTGGGCGGTTAGAAAGTACAATGTGGAGTTCGACTCATTAGCTTCGGTATGTTCCAGTGTGGTAGGCGATATGGAGGGCCAGTACACGCTACATCAGGCTGGATGATTACTTAGCGAGCTTATGCGGGTGTAGCTCTTGGCCGGGCATGGATATTGCGCGTCTGGCTTCATGCACTAGGATGTGAGGCACGGAGAGGTCGGCGGAATAGCGAGATCGGCGAAGAGGGCGAGCAGCGGGGTCGCTGGTAACTTTGGCGGACCGCCTCGCCGGCGATCTAGTTATGTACCTCCGCCCGATGCAGTGGTCCTCACCGATCTTGGGGCGTTGAGGTATTCGGGGCTGGTGAGCTCGGGGCTTACAGTTCCACGGTATACGTGAGTGCTAGCGGCCGGATTCATGTCCCTCGGTGTGCGCGATGTGGCAAACATCATCCGGGAATGTCGTCTTTCTTGGTGCTTGTTTCACTGCGGCCGTCGAGAGCCATGTGACGAAGCGTGCTTATAGGAAATGCCGCGGCAGCGCGACTCTGCGGATCGATGGCGAGTTCGCCGCCTTCTGATTATGCGCCTGCGAGACTTATGATTAGAATGGAGCGGTAGCTTCAGGTATATCCTTAACCCTCTAGAGACTTGTATGTTTTGATGTTATGTTAATGTGTTAAGTGTTTTGTTCGGATAGCTTTGTGCTAAAATGGGATTTAGGAACCTGGGTTGGGTAAATGAAAGTGGTATCTTTCATGATGTGATTTTATCAAGATTGTTCCGTGTCGAGGAGCAAGAGTTAGCGCGATAGAGGGTCGGGTTGGGGCCATGTTGCGGGCCAACCGCGGCTGTTCAGTGGGGTCAGCTACTCTGGGTGGTCGCCCGTGTGGTAGGGTCACGAGTCTTTGGGCCCAAGTTTAGTTGACCGTCGTATGAGTTCGTGGGTGTGTTCGGCGAAGCGGTCGTGAAGGCGGGAATGGCCTTAAGGAAGATTGAGGCTAGTAAGATAACCAAGTTGGAGTGGTGACTCGAGGTTTTGAAAAGCCAGGCGATGGCGAAGTGTGGTGCGTATATGAGAAGAGTTCAAGTGTTGGGAAGAGCGGCGAGTAAGGCGGGAGAAATGCGTGTGTTACTTTGTTGCCATGTGTGGCATTGGAAATTTGTTTAAAGTTAAGAGGAACTTTATCGTTATCAGTCTTGAGAAGGAACATTCGGGAATGAATGTTTCTAAGGAGAGGAGAATGTTATACCCGTATTTTCACGAGTATGTGCGTGAGGCGTGCGTATTAAATTTTGCCTTAGAATGGACAAGTTTGAAATTTGGGCGCAGTGCGATAAGTCGTTTTTCAATGAAGCGTTTCCACGACTTTCGTAGGAAAATTCCGGCTATGTCATTAATTATTTTCACGGATTTTTAGAGGCGAAACATTTTGGACCAGCGGGAGGGTGACAAGTGTCACCCTCGCATTGGAAGACTTGGGCGACAACGTGGCCTTATCTTGGGCCAATTGCTTGAGTGGGAGTAGGTAGGATATTTGTGCAAGTTGGTGTGGTAGATGGATAAGGTCCACATGGTTGAAATCTAGCCCTACACTTGCACCACGCTTGTCTTCATCTTGGCCATTGGTTGGCCTTTGCTTGACTATAAATACCCATACAAGTTGATGAACTTCTTCGTCAAAATTTCTCTAAGTGTTAAAAATCCCTCCTCTCCCTCAACCTTGTTCTCGTCCAAACACCACCTCTCCCCCCCTTTTTGGCGCCCTGGCAGAATAACCACTGCCTAGTTGTGCTAGTCGAAATACTACCCATGGTAGAAATGTATTCTACAAGTATTGTTATAATGCCCGAAATACTTTAGCCAAATACCTTGTAGTACTCTCCAAAGTACCCTTTATCTGAAAAACCGGAAAATCTGATTATACTTTCCTTTAGCCACTAAGCGAAACCCTAAGGAAAATCTTCACCGTTATTGAAGTATTAAGTAGAAGTTGTGTAGACAACACAGGGTTTCTTGGAGCGTTTTGAAGCGCCGCGGAGTAGGAGCTAAACCTTGTTCAGGAGCGACTTATAACTTGGATAATTTTGGGCTTATCGAGGTAATATCTTGTCCCCCTATTGTAATTGGAAATTACATGATTGTTAGAATATATAGTTGAAGTACACTATATATAGAATGAATATTGGATAGAAGCGAGCGTAGTTAAATCGTGATGTCTTTTGACTTAAGCTGAATGAAGGCGACAGTAATCACATGAAGGATAATAAAGAAGAAGCTGAGCTGTAATTACATAGGGGTGTATTACGGTAGACTTGTGTAGCATTCTTGTGTAGTAGGGTGTACGTCCGGTTAGGCGTGTTAACCCCACTGGTTGGCTTGGTGGCGGCCTCGATGGAGGAGGAGATTTCTGTTGTTGCGGGAGAGTCTTTGCCAAATTTTACGTAGAATATGGAGCGATGAAATCTAGAAGTTAATAAAGCGCCTTGTGGCCTTATAGGTTGAAGTACTACGTGTGTTTCAATCTACGTGGCTTAAGGGGTAGCCGACGGTTTGAAGTACTTGGAGCATTTTGCTTATTGTCGATACTCGTCGCGAGGTATGTGAAACTCTTCCTATCTCTTCTAGCATGATATGTGTGAACTATGTAATGCGGTGAGCGTCATGTGCTAAATGTATTTGATTGGTTTAAAACATAAAGTGTTATAACGGCTTTATGGGAAGTTGGTTATAATAGCTTTATGTGGATAAGCAAGTACTTTGTGGTGTTTAAAGGTAACTGATTTGAAGAATAACTGGCTTTATATGTGATAATAAAGAACTGGAAGTATTTCAAAAGATTTATGAATCGTTTTGAAAGAATGAGTAGTACTTGGGTTTTGAAAGCTTAAGAGTTTTACTAGCTTTATGGGAAGTTAGGTATAACGGCTTAGGATGTTTCTTGATTTGGAAATCGGAATGTGTATCGACAAAACCACGGCGTTAATAAAAGGAAAATGTATTGACTAATGAAGTATTATTAAAAACCGGTGAAACCTCCATCTGTAGAAGCTAAGATGAGACAAAATGATATTACATTTCCTAGATCATGGGTTGCTTAATAAGATTGATTATAAACAAGAATAACTGCTCACTTATAAGACATAGGTTTCTCAAAGCGTTTAAAGGAGAATTATGTTTTAAAGGATTTAAAACTATGAACTCTGAAACCTTTTCTAAAATGAGAAACTTGAGCATTTGAAATTAGGCAAACTTGAGCGTTTGGAAAATAAGGTTGTTACTTGATTTTACAAAGGAAAGCATTTTGGTTTACTTAACAATGTTAATCACTCTAATTTTATACTACGGGTGTCGGGTGACCTTTGTAAAGAAATGGATCTTAAAAGGAATTTAGGACGTAGTACTTTAAGGTTAAAATCGGACTTTGACATAAAATGAAAGTACCTTGAGTTGGGTGTAACTTGCTTATGCTTGTTGTTATGAAACTTGACCGTATGTTACGTGTGATAGCCTTGTTGTGCAATCTTGTGTTCTACTCGACTCTGGCTCAAATCAGGAATGTATTTCACTTGATTACGGTTCATCAGGAATGTATTCACTTGATTACGGTTCATCAGGGAATTGTTATACCCGTATTCTCGAGGTATGTATGCGAGGGCGTGCGTCACGAAGCGTGAAAAATTGGAAAGGAAGAAAGAGGTGATTCTTCCACGGAAAAAGTTCCGGTTTTGTAAGGAAAAATGTTCGTTGAAGGAATTGGGTTCCCAGTTTGGAATTTGGGCTTCTTAGATTATATTAAATTATGGAATTTTATTTTGGAAATGGTCACGTGGGGCCACGGGAGAAATTCTGGTTTTGTAGAGCCCACTTTGTTTTGAGATTTTGGCCATTGTGGATATTTTTGGAAGACATTTTATGAGGGCCATTAGGAGGTGACACGTGTCACCCAGCCTAGAGTAACTTAATGGCGAATGATATTTGTGCCTGGCACGGTTAAGTCGTTTTTGGCGAAGCGTTTTACATAACTTGCGAGGAAAATTCGGCTATGTCTTTTCTTATTTTTGCGGATTTTTAGAGAGGCGAAACATTTTGGACCAGCGGGAGGGTGGCGTGTGTCACCTGCGTTGAAACAAGTGGGTGCTTTGGGCGATTTGGGCGTCGAGAGGGGCGTTGGCCTTGCACAATTGGTTCCTTGTTTTGGCCTTGTTTGTGCCTTGTTTGTGGCTTGTTTGGTGCAATGTTTTGTGGAGTAGGGTTAGGGTGTGCTTGGCGATCAAGGCCGTACAACTGCCTTGCGTGGCTTGATCTTGGCCGTTGGTTGGCACTTTGGCTTTCTATAAATACCACTCTCTTGAAGACTTCATTCGTCAAAAATCTTCCAAGTCTTGGAAACCCCTCCCTCCTCTTGTTGACTCTTGTCAGAGCCCTCTCCCACAAAATTGGCCTTGGCCAGAAACCCTCACTCTTAGCTTTTGAGGTGTGGCGAGGAAGTCTTACCCTCACTGTGGTGCTAGTAGGGTACCCACTAGCCTAGTTGTTTAGTATAAATACACCCCATCTTGGTAGAAATACTCTCAGAGTATTGTTATAATGCCAAAATACCTTAGCCTTTACCTTGTTGTATTCCAAAGTTACCTCTTTCGTAGAGCAGGAAATACTACCTTTTGTCCTTTTAGTCTCAAGCCAGAAACCACTAAGGAAATCTTCATAGTTGGTTGAAGTATTTGAGTAGAAGTTAGTTAGAACTTCTAAGGGTTGTTTGGAGCGGATTGGGCGCCGCGGAGTAGAGCTAAACCTTGCTCGGGATCGACATTATAACTTGGATAATTTTGGGCTTGTCGAGGTAAATAATCTTGTCCCTTTTGTAATTGGAAATTACATGTTAGAATATATAGTTGAAGTATACTATATATGAAACTATACTTAGTATTCGGCAATGTCTTTTGACTTAAGCTGAAGAATAAAAGCCCAGTGAGCGTAATTACATAGGGTGTATTGCAGTAGACTTGTGTAGAGTTACTAAGTAGGATGGTACGCGTCCGGTTAGACGTGTAAACCCCCCCCCCCCCTGGTTGGCTTGGTAGCCGGCCTCGATAGAGGAGGAGATTTGCTGTTGCGGGGGAGAAGTCTTTGCGAATTTTACGTAGAAAGATAGAAACTTGTGTTTTGGGGTTAATGAGCGTTTGTGACCTTTATAGGTGAAAGTACTAAGAGTAGCGTATTACTCGAGTGGAAAGGGCTAGCAAGGTTGTAGTACTTGGAGCATTTTGCTTATTGTCGATAAATCGTCGCGAGGTATGTGAACCTCTTCTATCTCTTACAGCATGATATGTGTGAACTATGTAGTGCGATGAGCGTGCATGTGTTAAGCTGTGTTTGATTGTTCTTAAAACATAAAGTGTTATAACGGCTTTATGGGAAGTTGGTTATAACGACTTTATGTAGGTAAGAAAATACTTTGTGGTTTTAAAGGTAGCGATGTGAATTATAATGGCTAGTTATAATAAAGAACTTGATGTATTTCAAAGATTTATTAATCGTTTTGTACGGAGACTAATACTTGGTTTTAAAGGTTTTAAAAAAAAAAAGAGTTATACTAACTTTATGGGAGTTAGGTATAATGTCTTAAGAGAGTAAAGAAAATGGTTTCTTGATGTTAGAAGTTAAGAGACTTGATCTTATAAGATAAGAGACTTAACTTATTTGTTTTAATGTGAATGTTTGTGTGAAACCTCATTCGTGAGTAATGAGTACTTGGTTTATTTAAAGGGATAATGTTTCTTGATTTGGAAATCAGAATGTGTATCGACAGGACCAACTGCGGCGTTAATAAAGGAAAATGTATTGAATAATGATGTATCGTATTAAAACCGGTAGAAACCTCCATCTGCATAGAAACTAAGATGAGACAAAATGATATTACATTTTCTAGATCATGATTCTTTGTAATAAGAATGTTGTAAACAAGAATAACCTACTCTCGTGAGGCATATATTACTCGATTGTTCTAAAAGGAATCAGTGATTAAGTTTGGGAACTATGAAACCATTTGAAAATGAGAAGCTTGAGTAATTGAAACTAGGCAAAGCGGAACTTAGGAAAGAATGTTGTTACTTGATTTTGAAAAGGAATGTGGGTTGGTCATTCTAATACTACGGTGTCGGGTGACTTTTATAAAAGTAATGGATCTCTTTTAAAAGAACTTAGCATTATGTAGTACTTTGGGGCTAAAAACCGGACTTTGGCATAAAATGAAAGTACTTTGAGTTGTGTGAAACTTGCCTATGCTTGTTGTTGTGAAACTTGCCTATGCTTGTTGTGGTGAAACTTGCCTATGCTTGTGATGATAGCCTTGTTGTGCAAGTGTGGTATTTACGTATTCTGGCGTCTCGATAGAGGCGGTTGACTTATTGAGAACTTACTTGGGCGTCTTTGGCGGTGATGGAGAATTCCACGGGTATGTTTCCATTTTTGATTCTTGTCTTGTTGTTGATGTCACGTGGGCGTATCTACTGCCGTCTGATATTAGGCGTGCGGCGTGCGGCGGGTTGATTACCGATATATGGTTATTCGCGCAACATGGGCGTGTCTGCCGTCACGATGTTCGGGGCATGTGGCCCGTGCGGCGGGGTTGACCGCGGTATATTGTTATTGAGGTTACATGGGCATGTCTGCGAAGCGATGTCCGGGGCATGTGGCCGTGCGGCGCTTGTTATTGTTGCATCATGGACATGTCTACCTGCCGTCACGATGTCCGGGGCATGTGGCCGTGATGCGAACATGATGGATGTGGTGGCGTGAGACCCGTAGTTGGGTGAGTGGTGACTTTGAGGCGTGAGTCCACGACTTGGCTAACTTTTATGTTGCGTCTTGTATTTTGGTTATCATACGTGTCTCACCTTGATATGGTATTATGATTTAAGCTGCGATATTCTGATTTCACATACTTGGTACTGTTATGCTTGACCTCGCCGAAGTGCGTTAAATCTGCGAGTAAATCATCGATCGTGGATCTCGCTCATAGGATCACGATTCGTATTAGGAAGCTCCGTTTCTCGGAGGCTTATCTTTTGGTATGTGTTTCCACGAGTTGTAGGTTCTTGTACATTCGGGGTATGGCGGGGCCTGTCCGTCATAGTCGTTGTAAATCTTAAGTGCATGAAATCTTGTTGTGGCGGGGTTGTAAAAGGATTAAAATGTTCGGAGTTTTATGTATATCTTTGAAGGCAAGCCATTTTGGTTGCTTTGTTTATTATTATATCTCTTGTTGCGTGTCTAAGTTTTTATTTCCATTGGTTTTCTCGATGTTGTATCACTAGGGTGCCGGGGTAAGGCACGATCACGGGCAATTTGGGGCGTTACAAGTGGTATCGAAGCGATTAGTCCTCGAAAGTGTCTGAGCCGTGTCTAGTAAGTCTTGATTATCGGTGTGTTGTGCGCCACGTCTATGTCGAGGAGGCTATAGGACATGTAGGATTGGTTTCTATTCTTCTCATTACGAGATCGTGCCTTAGAAGGCGAGTTGTAAGTTGGACCCTACGATGTGTTTCATTTTACGATTATGCCTCGCGCGGCGACGGTGCCGAAGGGCAAAGCGGCCGAGGCTGCTAGTGGGATCTGAGAGAATCTGAGCGCGAGCGGTCGATGAGCAGTGCTTAGGCGGCGAGTTTAGCGACGCGCCCGGCATCAGCGAGTTTAGGCGCGGCCGTGGCGATGAGACTCTGATACACGAGCCTCGGTCCCGATGCAGGCGGGGAGATGAGTCGAGAGATGGCCCGATTATTGGCGAGTTGTGGCGAATATGAGGCAGTGAATCTGGCGATTCGGTTCAGCGGCGCGTAGTGCGCGAAGCGAATAGTTTGAGGCTACGGGACTTTACGAGTTGTAGCCGCGAGTTTTATGGGTGAGGCGAGGATGATCCGCGAGTTCATCCGTCGATTCTGAAGGATCGTGCGGGTGATCGAGGCTTGAGGCCGAGTACGTGACGCCCGGTTCGCGTCGGCTGCGTGATCCGCGATCGATTAGTTTGATTCGTGGGAGCTTTCGGGAGAGAATGCACCTCAGCGGTATGGGATGAGTTTTGGGGCTTTTCTCACGCCTTCTTGCCTCCATGGATGAGGAGGGCGGGTGACAAATTTTTATTCTTGAGGCAGAGAGGCGCTGTCGAGGAAGTACAATGTCGAGTTCGATTCTTTGGCTCGATATGTCCACTGCGCTTGTTGCGGATATGGAGGATAGGGTGCATCTACGTCAAGGCTAGATGATTATATGGCGAGTCTTGTGCGGGTGTTTCTCTTGGGGCATGGGCGTTGCCGCGTTGAGCTCATGCGCCAGGTGCGAGCGCCTTGGTCGGCAGGTGGACGGCTTTCGGCGAAGAAGGCGAGCGGCGGATATTTTAGCGACTTTCGAGGCGGACCGCCTCGGCGGAACTAGTTATGTACCTCCGCCATTGCAGTGGTCCTCCGCGACGCCGGGACCGCCAGGATATTCGGGAGGCGGTCGGGGCTCCCGGGTTTGAATGTTCGAGAGTAGGGGTGTTGGCGGTCTGATCACCCTACCTCGGTGTAGTCGATGTAGTAGCCGCATTTGGGAGTGTCGTAGTACTAAGGAGCTTGTTATTCTTGCGGCAGCGAGGCCATATGGCGAAGCGTCCGACGGGGTAGCGGTAGGATAGCCTGACTCTTAGGCGATTGCGGGCCACGGTAAGTCAGCGGTGGAAGTTCGATTTTAGCGGTCCTTGAACCGCTAGTTTGAGTATATCCTTAACCACAGTAGATACTTGTATGTATTGTTGTTAATGATGTGTTAAGTGTTATGTTCGGATAGCTTTGTGCTAAATGTGATTTAGACACACAGTTATTGTAGAAGGGTAAGTATGGGGCATGGTAAGTGTGAACCACTGGTATCACGATTGAGACCTTAGAGGTAAGGTCGTCTTGAGTAAGATTCGTTTTATGTTTGACCTTTATCAGTCGTAGTATCGTGGGTTTTATTTGTGTGATAAGTCCATGGGTAGTGTGAGATGGAAGTGGTAGCTTTCGTGATGTGATTCGCGAGTTGTTAGGTGTCGGGAGCGAGGGCTTGGCAGCGATTGTGGGTCGGGTTGAGGGCGTGATCTGGGTCAACCGTGGCCGGATTAAGGTGGGGTCAGTTCTGGGTGGTCGCCCGGTGGTAAGTCACGAGGATGCTAGGCCCAGTTTTATGATCATCGTATGAGTTCGTGGGCCAGCGTTCGACGAAGCGGTTCGTAAAGGCGGGAATGGCCTTAAGGAAGTTTGAGTTAGTAAGATGACCAAGTTTGGAGGTAGTGACTCGGAGATTTTTAGGAGCGAGTAATGGTGAAGTATGAGTACGTCTTGGGAGAGTTCAAGTGTTCGAGAAGGGCACGGCGGGTAAGGAAGGAAGAGAGCGTGTGTTATTTATTGGCGGTGTGGCGTTGACAACTTGTTAGAGGAACTTCATCGATATCAGTCTTGAGAAGGAACATTCGGGGCGAATGTTTCTAAGGAGAGGAAGAATGTTATACCCGTATTCTCGGGGTATGTATGCGAGGGCGTCGTCACGAGCGCAGAGAAAAATTGGAAAGGAAGAAAGAGGTGGTCTTCCACGGAAAAAGTTCGGTTTTGTAAGGAAAAATGTTCGTTGAAGGAATTGGGTTCCCAGTTTGGAATTTGGGCTTCTTAGATTATATTAGAATTATGGAATTTTATTTTTGGAAATGGTCACGTGGGGCCACGGGAGAAATTCTGTTTTGTAGAAGCCACTTTGTTTTGAATTTTGGCCATTGTGGATATTTTTGGAAGGCGTTTTATGAGGGCCATTAGGAGGGTGACACGTGTCACCCGCCTAAATAACTTAATGAATGACATTTGTGCCTGACACTTTGGTTAAGTCGTTTTTGTGAAGCGTTTTACATAACTGCGAGGAAAATTAGGCTATGTCTTTTCTTATTTTTGCGGATTTTTCGAGAGGCGAAACATTTTGGACCAGCGGGAGGGTGGCGTATGTCACCTGCCGCATTAAACAAGTGGGTGCTTTGGGCGATTTGGCGTCGAGGGGCGTTGGCCTTACCTGGTGGTTCCTTGTTTTGGCCTTGTTTTGTGCCTTGTTTTGTGGCTTGTTTGGTGCAATGTTTTGTGGAGTAGGGTTAGGGTGTACTTGGCAGTCGAGGCCGTACAACTGCCTTACGTGGCTTGATCTTGGCCGTTGGTTGGCACTGGCTTTCTATAAATACCACTCTCTTGAAGACTTCATTCGTCAAAATCTTGAGTCTTGAAACCCCTCCCTCCTCTTGTTGACTCTCGTCAGAGCCTCTCCCCCTTAAAATTGGCCTTGGCCAAAACCCTCATCTTAGCTTTTGAGGTGTGGCGAGAAGTCTTACCTCACGCTGTGGTGCTAGTAGGGTACCCACTGCCTAGTTGTTTTCGTATAAATACACCCCCTCTTGGTAGAAATACTCTCAGTATTGTTATAATGCCCAAAATACCTTAGCCTTTACCTTGTTGTATTCAAAGTTACCTCTTTCGTAGAGCAGGAAATACTACCTTTTGTCCTTTTAGTCTCAAGAAACCTAAGGAAATCTTCGTAGTTGGTTGAAGTATTTGAGTAGAAGTTAGTTAGAACTTCTAAGGGTTGTTTGGAGGCGGATTGGAGCGCGGAGTAGGAGCTAAACCTTGCTCGGGATCGACGTTATAACTTGGATAATTTTGGGCTTGTCGAGGTAAATAATCTTGTCCCTTTTGTAATTGGAAATTACATGTTAGAATATATAGTTGAAGTATACTATATATGAAACTATACTTAGTATTCGGCAATGTCTTTTGACTTAAGCTTTGAAGAATAAAGAAGCTGAGCTGTAATTACATAGGGTATTGCGATGAAACTTGTGTAGAGTTACTAAGTAGGATGGTACGTCAGGTTAGGCGTGTAAACCCACACAGTTGGCTTGGTAGCCGACCTCGATAGAGAGGAGATTTCTGTTGTTGCGGGGAAGTCTTCTTGAATTTTACGTAGAAAGATAGAAACTTGTGTTTTGGGGTTAATAGGCGTTTGTGACCTTTATAGGTGAAAGTACTAAGAGTAGCGTATTCTGCTCGAGAGTGGAAAGGGCTAGCAAGGTTGTAGTACTTGGAGCATTTTGCTTATTGTCGATAAATCGTCGCGAGGTATGTGAACCTCTTACATCTCTTCTAGCATGATATGTGTGAACTATGTAGTACGGTGAGCGTACGTGTGTTAGCTGTGTTTGATTGTTCTTAAAACATAAAGTGTTATAACGGCTTTATGGGAAGTTGGTTATAACGACTTTATGTAGGTAAGAAAATACTTTGTGGTTTTAAAAGGTAAGCGATGTGAATTATAAGCGGCTAGTTATAATAAAGAACTTGATGTATTTCAAAGATTTATAAATCGTTTTGAAGGAGAGTAATACTTGGTTTTAAAGGTTTTAAAAAAAGAGTTATACTAACTTTATGGGAGTTAGGTATAATGTCTTAAGAGAGGTAAAGAAAATGGTTTCTTGATGTTAGAAGTTAAGAGACTTGATCTTATAAGATAAGAGACTTAACTTATTTGTTTTAATGTGAATGTTTGTGTGAAACCTCATTCGTGAGTAATGAGTACTTGGTTTATTTAAAGGGATAATGTTTCTTGATTTGAATCAGAATGTGTATCGACAGGACCAGCTGCGGCGTTAATAAAGGAAAATGTATTGAATAATGATGTATCGTATTAAAACGGTAGAAACCTCCGTCTGCATAGAAACTAAGATGAGACAAAATGATATTACATTTTCTAGATCATGCTTCTTTGTAATAAGAATGTTGTAAGCAAGAATAACCTACTCTCGTGAGGCATATATTACTCGATTGTTCTAAAAGGAATCAGTGATTAAGTTTGGGAACTATGAAACCATTTGAAAATGAGAAGCTTGAGTAATTGAAACTAGGCAAGCGGAACTTAGGAAAAGAATGTTGTTACTTGATTTTTGAAAAGGAATGTGGGTTGGTCATTCTAATACTACGGGTGTCGGGTGACTTTTATAAAAGTAATGGATCTCTTTTAAAGAACTTAACGTATGTAGTACTTTGGGGCTAAAAACCGGACTTTGGCATAAAATGAAAGTACTTTGAGTTGTGTGAAACTTACTATGCTTGTTGTTGTGAAACTTGCCTATGCTTGTTGTGGTGAAACTTGCCTATCTTGTGATGATAGCCTTTGTTGTGCAAGTGTGGTATTTACGTATTCTGGCGTCTCGATAAGTAGGTTGACTTATTGAGAACTTACTTGGAGCGTCTTTGGCGGTGATGGAGAATTCCGCGGGTATGTTTCCATTTTTGATTCTTGTCTTGTTGTTGATATCACGTGGGCGTATCTGCCGTCTGATATTAAGGCGTCTGGCGTGCGGCGAGTTGATTACCGATATATGGTTGTGCGCAACATGGGCGTGTCTACCGTCTGATGTTCGGGGCATGTGGCGTGCGGCGGGGTTGACCACCAGTATATTGTTATTGAGGTTACATGGGCGTATCTGCAAGCCGCGATGTCCGGCGTGTGGCGTGCGGCGCTGTTATTATTGTTGCATCATGGGCATGTCTGCCGTCTGATGTCCGGGGGCATGTGGCCATGATGCGAACATGATGGATGTGGTGGGCGTGAGACCCGTAGTTGGGTGAGTGGTGACTTTGAGCGTGAGTCACGACTTGGCTTTTATGTTGCGTCTTGTATTTTGGTTATCATACGTGTCTCTGCTTGATATAGTATTATGATTTAAGCTGCGATATTCTGATTTCACATACTTGGTACTGTTATGCGACCTCCCCGAAGCTGCGTTAAATCTGCGCGGTAAGTGCGTCGATCGTGGATCTCGCTCATGGATCTGATTGACGTATTAGGAAGCTCCGTTTCTCGGAGGCTTATCTTTTGGTATGTGTTTCCACTGAGTTGTAGGTTCTTGTACATTCGAGGTATGGCGGGGCCTGTCCGTCATAGTCGTTATAAATCTTAAGTGCATTAATCTTGTTGTGGCGGGGTTGTAAAAGGATTAAAATGTTCGAGTTTTATGTATATCTGAAAAGCTATTTTGGTTGCTTTGTTTATTATTATATCTCTTGTTGCGTGTCTAAGTTTTTATTTATTTGGTTTTCTCGATGTTGTATCACTAGGGTGCCGGGGTAAGGCACGATCCAGGGCCAATTTGGGGCGTTACAAGTGGTATCGAGCGGTTAGTCCTCGGAAGTGTCTGACCGTGTCTAGTAGAGTGCTTGATTATCGGTGTGTTGTGCACCACGTCTATGTCGAGGAGGCTATAGGACATGTAAGTTGGTTTCTATTCTTCTCGTTACGAGATCGTGCCTTAGAAGTGAGTTGTAAGTTGGACCCTCCGATGTGTTTCATTTTACGATTATGCCTCCGCGCGGCGACGGTGCCAGAAAGGGCAAGGCGGCCGAGGCGCTAGTGGGATCTGAGAGAATGCGAGCGCGAGCGTCGGTACACGAGCGATGCGCGGCGAGTTTGCGGCGCCCGACATCAGCGAGGTTTAGGCGCGGCCGTGGCTGATGAGACTTCTGATACACGAGCCTCAGTCCGCGATGGAAGCGGGAGATGGGTCGGGAGATGGCGATTATTGGCGAGTTGTGGCGAATATGAGAGCAGTGGATCGCGGCGATTCGGTTCGGCGGCGTGGTGCGCGAAGCGAATAGTTTGAGGCTACGGGACTTTACGAGTTGTAGCGCGAGTTTTATGGGTGAGGCACGAGGATGATCCATGAGTTCATAAATCGATTCTGAAGAGATCATCACGGGTGATCGAGCTTGAAGCCGAGTCTGTGACCTTGGTTCGCATCGGTGCGTGATCTGCGGTCGATTAGTTTGATTAAGTAGAACTTTCGGGAGCATACGCCTCGGCGGTATGGGATGAGTTTTGGGGCTTTTCTCCGCCTAACTGCCTCATGCGGATGAGAGGCGCAGTAGACAAATTTTTATTCTGCGAGGCAGAGGCGCCTTCGGGAGTACAATGTCGAGTTGATTCTTTGGCACCGATATGTCCACTGCGCTTGTTGCGAATATGGAGGATAGGAGTGCATCTGTGGCGGGCTAGATGATTATATGGCGAGTCTTGTGCGGTGTTTCTCTTCGGGGCATGGACATTGCGCGCTGAGCTCATGCACTTAGATGCGAGAAGCGCGAAGATCAGCAGGTGGACCTTTCGGCGAAGAAGGCCAAAACGGCGGATATTTTAGCGACTTTCGGCCGGACGCCTCGGCAGGAGACTAGTTATGTACCTCGCCATTCGCAGTGGTCTCCGCGGCGCCGGGACCGCAGGATATTGGAAGCGGTCGGGGCTCCCGGAGTTTGAATGTTGAGGAGTAGGGGTGTTGGCGATCTGATCACCTGCCTCGGTGTGGTCGATGTAGTAGAGCCGCATTCGGAAGTGTCGTAGTACGAGGAGCTTGTTCTTCTTGGCCCAGCGAGGCCATATGGCGAGCTGTCGGAGGGAGTAGCTGGTAGGATAACACTGACTCTTAGGCGATTGCGGGCCCGCGGTAGAAGTCGCGGTGGAAGTTCGATTTTAGCGGTCCTTGAACCGCCTAGTTTCGGTATATCCTTAACCGCAGTAGAATCTTGTATGTATTGTTGTTTATGATGTGTTATTTGTTATGTTCGGATAGCTTTGTGCTAAATGTGATTTAGACACACAGTTATTGTAGAAGGGTAAGTATGGGGCATGGTAAGTGTGAACCACTAGGTATCACGATTGAGACCTTAGAGGTAAGGTCGTGTGAGTAAAGATTCGTTTATGTTTGACCTTTATCGGTCACGTGGTATCGTGGGTTTTATTTGTGTGATAAGTCCGTGGGTAGTGTGAGATGGAAGTGGTAGCTTTCATGATGTGATTTCGCGAGGATTGTTCAGTGTCGAGAGCGAGGGCTTGTGGCGATTGTGGGTCGGGTTGAGGGCGTGATGCTGGGTCAACCGTGGCGGATTAAGGTGGGGTCAGTTCTGGGTGGTCGGCGGTGGTAGTCACGAGGATGCTAGACCCAGTTTGTATGATCGTCGTATGAGTTCGTGGGCGCGTTCGACGAAGCGGTTCGTAAAGGCGGGAATGGCCTTAAGGAAGTTTGAGGTTAGTAAGATGACCAAGTTTGGGTAGTGACTCGGAGATTTTTGGGAGCGGAGTAATGACTGAAGTATGAGTGCGTCTTGGGAGAGTTCAGAAGTGTTCGAGAAGGGCCTGACGAGTAAGGAAGGAAGAGAAACGTGTGTTATTTGTAGCCCGTGGCGTTGACAAACTGTTAGAGGAACTTGTCGATGTCAAGTCTTGAGAAGGAACATTCGGAATGAATGTTTCTAAGGAGGAGAATGTTATACCAGTATTCTCGGGAGTATGTATGCGAGGGCGTGCGTCACGAAGCGAGAAAAAGTGGAAAGGAAGAAAGAGGTGATTCTCGGAAAAAAGTTCCGGTTTTGTAAGGAAAAATGTTCGTTGAAGGAATTGGGTTCCCGATTTGGAATTTGGGCTTCTTAGATTATATTAGAATTATGGAATTTTATTTTGGAAATGGTCACGTGGGGCCAGGGAGAAATTCTGGTTTTGTAGAGCCAACTTTGTTTTGATTTTGGCCATTGTGGATATTTTTAGGAAGGCGTTTTATGAGGGCCGTTAGGAGGGTGACACGTGTCACCCCGCCTAGAGTGGCTTGGCGAATGACATTTGTGCGGCACTTGGTTAGAGTCGTTTTTGACAAGCGTTTTACATAACTTGCGAGGAAAATTAGGCTATGTCTTTTCTTATTTTTGCGGATTTTTAGAGGAAACATTTTGGACCAACGGGAGGGTGGCGTGTCACCTGCGCATTAAACAAGTGGGTGCTTTGGGCGATTTGGGCGTCGAAGGCGTTGGCACTTACCTGAATGGTTCTTGTTTTGGCCTTGTTTGTGCCTTGTTTTGTGGCTTGTTTGGTGTTTGATGTTTTGTGGAGTAGGGTTAGGGTGTACTTGGCAGTCGAGGCCATCTTGCACCTGCGTGGCTTGATCTTGGCCGTTGGTTGGCACTTTGGCTTTCACTATAAATACCACTCTCTTGAAGACTTCATTCTTAAAAATCTTCAAGTCTTGAAACCCCTCCCTCCTCTTGTTGACTCTCGTCAGAACACTCTCCCATAAAATTGGCACCCAGCCAGAAACCTCCTCTTGCTGAGGTGTGGCCGAGAGAAGGTTCTACTCAGCTGTGGTGCTAAGGTAGTGGGATTTGCCCACTAGCCTAGTTGTTTCGTATAAATACCACTCTTGGTAAATACTCTCAGTATTGTTATAATGCCAAAATACCTTAGCCTTTACCTTGTTGTATTCAAAGTTACCTCTTTCACGTAGGCAGGAAATACTACCTTTTGTCCTTTTAGTCTGGCAGAAACCACTAGGAAATCTTCGGAGTTGGTTGAAGTATTTGAGTAAGTTAGTTAGAACTTCTAGGGTTGTTTGGAGGCGGATTGGGCGCCGAGTGGGAGCTAAACCTTGCTCGGGATCGACATTATAACTTGGATAATTTTGGGCTCGTCGGGATTAAATAATCTTGTCCCTTTTGTAATTGGAAATTACATGTTAGAATATAGTTGAAGTATACTATATATGGAACTATACTTACGTATTAGCGCAATGTCATCATTTTGACTTAAGCACTTTGAAGAATAAAGAAGCCGTGAGCATGTATTCACATGGGGTATATGTGCGATGGGCTGTGTGATATTACTTTGAGTAGGAGGATGGTGTAGCCTGCATCCAGGTTGAAGTGAAGTAGAAACCCCTACACACCAGCTGGTTGGCTTGGTGGCACGGAGCCTCGATGAAGAGGAAGGAGATTTCTTGTTGATGCGGGAAAGGAGGAGTCTTCATTAGGAATTTTCGCTAGTAGAAAGATAGAAACTTGTGTTTTGGGGTTAATAGACGTTTGTGACCTTTATAGGTGAAAGTGATACTAAGAAGTAGCGTGATTACACTCGAGGAGTGGGGAAAGGGCTAGCAAGGTTGTAGTGCATGTACAACTTATTGTCGATAAATCGTCGCGAGGTATGTGAACCTCTTCACATCTCTTCAGCATAGTATGTGTGGTATGTCACGGTGAGCGTCACGTATGTTAGCTGTCTTTGATGGTTCTTAAGAGCATAAAATAACGAACTGTGGGAAGTTGGTTACTCTTACTGACTTTATGTGGGTAAGAAAATACTTTGTGGTTTAAAGTGCTTGATGTGAATTATAGCGGCTAGTTATAATAAAGAACTTGATGTATTTCAAAAGATTTTATAAATGTTTTTGAAGAGGAAGTACACTTAGTTTTAAAAGGTTTTAAAAAGAGTTATACTAGCTAAAGCAGGAGTTAGGTATAATGTCTTAAGAGAGGTAAAGAAAAATGGTTTTGCGATGTTGGTTAAATTTGATCTTATAAGATAAGAGACTTAACTTATTTGTTTTAATAATGAATCTTTGTGAAACCTCATTACGTGAGTAATGAGTACTTGGTTTTATTTAAAGGGATAATGTTTCTTGATTTTGAGAATCAGAATGTGTCGGCGGACCCGCTGCGGCGTTAATAAGGAAAATGTATTGAATAATGATGTCATTATTAAAACCGGTAGAAACCTCCCATCTAGCATAGAAACTAAGATGAGACAAAATGATATTACATTTTTCTAGATCATGGGCTACAACAATAAGAATGTTGTAAACAAGAATAACCTACTCTCGCGTGAGGCGTATATTACTCGGTGTTACAAGGAATCAGTGATTAAGTTTAGAACTATGAAACCATTTGAAAATAAGAAGCTTGAGTAATTGAAACTAGGCAAATAGACTTAGGAAAAAGAATGTTGTTACTTGATTTTGAAAGGAATGTGGGTTGGTCGTTCTAATCTTCACGGTGTCGGGTGACTTTTATAAAAATGGATCTCTTTTAAAAGAACTTAACGTATGTAGTACTGGGTTAAAGCTTTGGACTTTGGCATAAAATGATACTTTGAGTTGTGAAACTTTACTATGCTTGTTGTTGTGAAAATTGCCTATGCTTGTTGTTGTTGTGAAACGCCTCTGGCTGTGATGATAGCCTTTATTTGTGCAAGTGTGGTATTTACGTGTTACGCGTCTCGATGGGCGGGTTGACTTGTTGAACTTACTTGGGCGTCTTTGGCGATGATGGAGAATTCCAAGGGTATGTTCCATTTTGATTCTTGTCTTGTTGTTGATGTCACATGGAGCGTGCTCTACCGTCCGCAGTATTAGAAATCTGTGTCTGGCCACAGGTTGATGCAGATATATGGATTGTCTTGCAACATGGGCGATGTCCCGCCCGATGAAGAAGAAGTGAGGGGCATGTGGCCCGTCGGCGGAGTTGACCACATGATATTGTGTGAGTTACATGGGCATGTCTCTGTGATCACCCGATGTCAGGAGGCGTGTGGCCACGTAAGACGCGTGTGTGTTGCATCGTGGGCGTGCTCTGCTGCCGTCTGTGTTATTCGGGGCATGTGGCCGTGATGCGAACATGATGGATGTGGTGGCGTGAGACCCGTAGTTATATTTGAGTGGTGGCTTTGAGCGTGAGTCCACGAGCTTATTGCTTTTATGTTGCGTCTTGTATTTTGGTTATACGTATGCTCACAACTTTATATGGCATTATGAGGATTTAAGCTGCCCGATATTCTGATTTCACGTACTTGGTACTGTTGTCTTGACCTCGCCCGAGAGTGCGTTAAATCTGCGGTAAGTGTCGATCGTGGATCCTCGCTCTTGGGATCTCAGTTCGTTTTAGGAAGCTCAGTTTCTCAGGAGGCTTATCTTTTGGTATGTGTTCCACTGGTTGTAGGTTCTTGTACATTCGGGGTATGGCGAGAACCTGTCCGTCATTAGTCGTATAAATCTTAAGTGCAGTGCTTTGTTGTGGCGGGGTTGTAAAGATTAAAGCTGTTCGGGTTTTTATGTATATCTTTGAAAGGCTATTTGTTTTGAGTTGCTTTGTTTATTATATCTCTTGTTTATCTAAGTTTTTATTTTGGTTTTCTACGATGTTGTATCACTAGGGTGCGGGTAAGGCACGATCCACGGGCGAGTTGGGCGTTACAAAGTGGCTTTGAGCGATTATCCTCGGGTGTCTACAGATGTATCAGTAGAGTCGATTATCGGTGAGATTGTATATACATCAAAATGTCGAGGCTATAGTTCATTTAGAATTGGATTCCAGTCTTCTTCTGAGATACGTGCCAGGCATGTTGTAAGTTGGACCCTCCAGCGTATCCCTTTCACTTTTGATTTGTGCTCTGAAGCTGCGGGCGAGAGAAGGCAAGTTGCGAGGCTGCGTAGTGCGAGGTGAGGAAGTCTGAGCGTCGATGCACTGAGGATCTTGTGTGAGGGGTTTCATACTTCTGACTATTTCGCCTGATATAGATCTGTACGATATTTCATGATACGTCGGTTCGCAGGCCCGAGTGCGATTGTGGAAAGAGACGATTACTGGCATCGTGGCGGTTGAGGATCATACACGTATTGGAAGCTACGCAGTTATCTTTTGTTGTTACCACAGGCTTAGCCAGTATACATTGATTGGTAGCTTTGCATATGCGATTATAAAGCTGGATTCTTGAGAGATCATGAGGTTACTCCAGGCGTAGGGAGAGTGGCCCCATTGCGAGGTATATGTGATACGATGAAACGGAAAGCTTGTTTTAGATTGCGTTTGTAGAGTCTTATTCTTTCGATAGTGGGTGGCGATCGTAGATGTCTTGTCGAGTGCAGAGGGCTGGTAAAGCAGTTGATATTGTGATCGGGCGTGCCTTCGGAAGTCATTGGAGTGTTATACCGTATTCTTAGCAGCAAGTAGAGAACTCAGAGTGGCTGATGAGTAATTCGGCCGGTGATTACACATGAGATCTGTAATGGTATTTCTTAAGCGGAGATGGAGTGGATGGCTTGCACTTGTGATGTGGGGCTGCGTCGGCTTCGCGCCGTCCGAAGCGTAGCGGCGTGTTACGTTTTGTCGAGCGGACGAAGACGTTATGTACCTCGCCCGATGTGGTATGGTCGCTGAAGCCACCCTTAGGATGCGATGAGCGACTCGGTGGCACCAGTTATGAGGTACTTGGGCGGTTTCGCTAGGTTAGTCGATACCGCGTCGTGGGTAGCCAAATCACGAGAATTGATTGGACTAGTACGACCGATGGGTTGTAACATGGTGATATACTGAGTGTGATTAATTACTAGATTGAGTGCAGAGATTTGTGGAAGTTGTTTTACATGTGTGTGGAGGCCTTTAGTATTCGAGTATATCCTTAACCCTCTAGAGTGTATGTATTGAGGTTGATGTGAATGTATTGGATAGCTTGTTGTATTATGGAAAACGCTTGAGAAAGGGCAATCGGTTTAATCAAGCCAGTGCGTGACTATACGGCGTGATTGTTCGGATCGACAAACTAGAGTTAGGCCGATGTTCGGGTTCCGATGTTAAACCAGTCTTTGAGTAAGGGCGATGGGTGAGTGCACTTGGTGGCCCAGATCCGCGAGTGCGCGAAATTTTGAAAGTCTTGTGAGTTAATGAATTTCGACCGGCGTCGTGAAAGGCCAGAAGAATCAGTTAAATCGTTGGATTTCATTAGGCAACTTGAGTGTATGGGACAAAAGAGTTGATGTTATGGCAATTTTGCGAAAGAGAATGCGTGTTTTACCTACAGGCGAGAATTGTTTTGTATAGCAGTGAAGACTATCTTCGGCGCTGTTGTTTGAGACTTTAACATTGTGGAATTTTCTAAAACCCGAGAAGAATGTTATACAGTAGAGTATTGTATGCGTGTGTGCGTGCGATCGGCCTTGATGTTTGAAATTTTGGACCGTGTTAAGTCTTCGGCCTTTTACGACTTTGGAAAATTCCGGCTATGGATTATAATTTTGCGGATCAGAGTGCGAAACATTTTCCCAGGAAGGGTACATATGTGCATTTGTATTAAGTGCGTCGATCAGAGGATGCGTGTAATGGCGGTCTGGTCCTATGAAGTGCCTTTTTGGCCTTGTTTCGTGGATTTTATGTTTGTGGAGTAGGGTTAGGGTGCACTTGGCTCCATTTTGGCCTTACACTTGCACTTGTGTAGATGCGTTGGTGAGCCTTTGGTTTCTTTAGATGCAGGCGAAGGCAAACTCTGCATCTGTAAAACTTCAAGTCTGAAACCCTCTCCTGAACTATTTCTTGTTAGGCAGAGCTTCCACTCATGCTTCTTTGGTTAGCATTGTGGCTAGGGCACCCTCTCACAGGTGCTAGCCGTGTACCCCATCTGCCTTTGTATAGTATAATACCACGTTGTGGTATGAAATACTCTATAATTGTTATAATGCCCAAAGCTTTACCTTGTAGTATTAGGTCTACCTCTAGCAGAATGCTTCTATACTTATTCGATCCGAACCTAGAAATCTTGAGTTGGTTGAAGTGCTAAGTAGAAGTTGGTTAGAACTTCAAGGGTTATTCTGGGCTCACAGTAGGAGCTACCGTTGCTATTCGACTTTATACTTGGATAATTATGGGACTTATGAGGTAATTATCTTGTCATCTAGTAATTGGAAATTACATGTTGATCTTAGGAGATATATATGGAAGATACTTAGGTGGCAATGTCTGACTTAAACTGAAGTATAAGCTAAAGGCTGTTTTACATAGTTTGTGTCCGATGACTTGTGTAGTAACTGTGGATGAATTGTACCGGGTTAGCGTAAAAACCCCGATTGGCTTGGTAGCGGCCTGATGAGAGGAGATGCGCTTCTCTATTGCCGAATTCGTAGATTATGAGAATGTTGATAGATGTTAATGGCGCCTTGTGGCCTTAGGATTGTACTAGTGTGGCTGAATCGAGAGCTTGGAGAACGTCGGTTTGAAGTACTTGGAGCGTTTTGCTATTGTCGAAATCGTCGCGAGGTATGTGAACCTCTTTATCTCTTGCTAGCATGATATGTGTGAACTATGTAGGGCGGTGAGCGTATGTATTGATGGTGTTCCTTAAAACAAAGTGTTACGACTTTTGGGAAGTTCGGATGTCTGGATGAAAATACTTTGTGGTTTTAGGAGGTAAGCGATGTGATTATAAGCGGCTGGTTGATAATAAGAACTTGATGTATTTCAAAAGATTTATAAATCGTTTTGAAGAAGAGACACTTAGTTTTAAAGGAGAGTTATCTTAACGAGTTAGTATAATCTTAAAGAGTGTGGATTGGTGAAGTTAGACTTGGATCTTATAAGATAAGAGATGTAACTCCGCGAATAGGGTCGAGTAATACAGTGAAGGATAATGTTTTTGTTTGGTCAGGAATACGCAACTTAATAAATACCTAATGATGTGTGATAAAACTCTGCATAGAAACTAAGATGAGACAAAATGATATTACATTTTCTAGATCATGGGTAACGCAATAAAATATCAGAATCCTGCTCTCGTGACTCTATTACGAAATTGTTTAAAAAATTCCGTGATTAAGTTTGGGAACTATGAAACCTAAAATAGCTTGAGTTTGAAACTAGGCAAGCGACAGGAGAAATGTCGTGCCTTTGAAAGGAATGTGGGTTTAGTGCATGGCCGTGTGTGACTTTTATAAAAGGATCTCAAGACGTATGTTATGGGGTTAAAAGGCCTTTGTATAAAATGAAGTACTTTGTAGTTGCTGTAGCCGACTTGTTGTTGTGGAAACGCCTATGCGTTGTTAAATACATGCGTGTTGAAACTAGCATCAGTAGCCTCAATATAGATATTTTTACTTGAGCGTGTGGCTGTTTGACGATGGGCCGTTATGTTAGTAATTAGGGATCGTTTATTGACTTGTGAAGAAGTATGCCCATTTTACTGTTTAAGGCAAATGTGATGATGAGATATATAAAGACAGGGAGTCGTCTCGATGATGCGTACGGCTAATCCTAATGATTACGATATAGTGACGATTGCACGTGAGATATGTTTATCGTTGAGTCGAACGAGTATCGTTACTCATAGGACATGATATCACGCCTCCGGAAGAATGGAAGCTCCAGAAGCGCGGCGTGAGATCTAAGGATCGCGGATCTGCTTTCTTTTGCCACTGCACTATGGCATGACGCGGCCAGAAAAGAATTACGATACAGCGGTACTAGAAGTATACAGCGAAATACTTAAATGAAAACATATCATTTTTAAAACGGTTTACAAATATGTGTGAAACAACCAAAACACACGTAATTATAAATACAAACAAGAACCTTGATAGTAGCGTAATAGGTCTTATCTAATTGCGAATGATGAAAGCAGGCGGCTGCGCCCGTATCGTCGTGCCAAAGCCTAATCACGAACTCGGCGAGTCACCGACCCTCCACGTGGGCGCGCCCAAGTGCTCAACCCCGCATCGGTGCTTCTCCCGCTCGGCGTAAATCCTGGACTCGTTGTCCGCATGGCCACGTAGGCCAGCGTAGGGTATAACCAGCGTACTAACACAGGACTCGTGACTCGCGCCGGCCACACTGGACCCGTAGGGTATTCTCGAATCATGGTCCCGGACCGCTGAGTCTACCACTTGCCGGAGGCGACAACCCGGTATCATCTCAAGAGGTGAGTGATAGTATACTAACGTATCTGACTTATCTTTAAACAACGTAATCCGCAGACAGAAGAATGCTCTTTTCACAAGCGTTACAGAAGACAACACCGTAGCATGCGTGTCGTATCTGTATCAAACCATCTTATTATTCTTTTCACAATTCAATATAAATTAAATTATAAACACATGAGCAAGCGTTCCCTTTATCAATCTGTATAAGTGGACATACTTAACCTCCCGTAAGGTTAGTATAACTCTTAAGCTTCTGTTTAAAAACCAATTAGTCTTAATACGAAAAGATTAGTATTAACTTTAAAATGCTTTGGATCTTTATTATTAGAGCTTAAGCCATTGAGGCATTGCATGCAAGTATTATTAGGGCTTAAGTCAAAAGACATTAGTGATTATATTTTAGTTAACACGTATGCGTCTCTGGTACTATATATATTAGCAAAATATCATCTTTAGGAAGATTCCACGGCCATACCAGTAAAACCACGCTTAAGTTGAATATGTGTGTGTGAGTCGACCTATAATAATCCGCAGATATCTATCCAAGACTACTGCGAAGATGCGACCTAAGCGGGGTTCATAATTCTGAGTGAAATCGACGCCCTGCAGGTGAAGTATATAAATTCTTTGTGAAAGCAGTCACATGTAAATCTGATTTGATTATTATTTCTTTTAAGCCCTTCTAAGTGATTAATACTTATTCTTATACTTCTACGATATGCATTCTCTAATACAAAGAGGTTAGGATTATTACCTCGAGTATTGATAATATCTAGAAAAGTCGGCACTTTGTTAGGTTTTGCTCACAAGTTGTATGCTCAGAACATAGAAGTTCTTCCTGAAACACTAAGTACACTAAAAAATTATTTGAAATTTAGGGTATTTTGGGCATTATAACATTCTAAAGAAGGTAACTTTCTACCAAGGGAGGTAGATTTTGGCTAGGCTAGAGGGTGTTCGGCCAGGGCCACTTAAATTTAGAGGGAAGAGGGCTTGGGCCAAATGGCTAATAAGGGAAGGAGGATTACAAGACTTAGAGTGGTGGATGAAGAACTCTTCATCTGAGAGTGTTATGGAGTCAGAAGTATTACAACCAGCGTGAATTTAGACAAGTGAGCAAAGTGTAGGGTGAGGATTAACTATACACAAATATCACCCATTTCCTTCGACTTGTGCCTGGCCTTAGCGATGTTCCTCTGTGGTCGTCCAAATGGGCCGGAAGTTCCAAGTCACATCAATTGGAGGGTGACAAGTATCGCCCTCCCGTTGATCAAATGTTTCGTCTCTCGGAAAAATCACTTAAAAAATTAGAAATGGCATGGCCAAGAATTTACCACTACGGCTGGCCAAGCGTTTGCGTCGAAGCCCCAATCCGTTTTGTGGGTTGTATAAAAAGCGTTTTGCCTAAACAAGGCTAGACTTTTTATGCGTATTCCGCCACGTACATACTACGGAAAATCACGAGTATAACATTCTCCCCCGTAGAAAGCGTGCGTCGAATGTTTCGCCCCCTGACGATTAACGATAAAGATTCTTGTAGCTTGAAGCGATTTACCGATACCCACGCACGGCCCGCGAACAACGCCCGGCGAAGCGATAGCGAAATTTTAGAGTAGGAAAGTGAATTGCACAGGGTGTAGAATAGGTGAGGATATACGCCTGCGTGTCTCGCCGAGCACCGGCGTCGTCGCCACTGACTCGTTCGCGCGAGAGCTTTTGTGGAAGTACGTCCGCTTGTCCATGAGGCGGCGCTAACGGCGATGGAAGCTATCGCTATGGGAATCTCCTCATGCGATAACCCCACCGGTCACTGGACATCGTGTCCGGGTGTACTAGATAGATCCCCGTCGTCGCCGGCATAGATCACGTGAAAAACGGATTGTTTGCCTGCGGTGAATGGCGAATCCAGCTCGCCGACAACGCACCTACCACTGCCAGACGTCACGAAAGCGGCCCAATATACCTGGGATGTTTCATGTTCCGAATCTCATCGCCGCCGCCGTTGTGCCGAGGAAAAACCAATGCGTCAGCTGCGAACTCCGGATATCAAGCTGGCGATGATCACGTCGACTTACAGCCGACTCTTTGAGGCTGTCGATACTTGACTCTCGGATAAGCTACCTTATCCAGCGCACTCTTCACGCAAATCTAGTCCCATTTAGTGCACCTCGCCCGTCGAACCAACCCATGGGCGTCTTGCACTTCATCATTACAGGAGCTCGTAAGTGTGTCCCGAATCTTTGGAGTGGTAGCTATTATTATCTGTGAGAACTCAACTAGAGGCAAATGATCTCCGACTACACTTTGAAGTCAATAACTGCAGACTCATGACATATCCTCAAGAGTGCGGATGAGTGCGCTCTGCTGTCGTGCGTACGTGGATGAAATGCGGTGCTCCGAACTCCACTGCGTCCGCAAGCCCTGCGGAAGGACCTCAGAAGTTGGCGAAATGGCGGGCTCCTGGCCGGATATGATCGAAGTAGAGGACTCCGTGCGATCTGACGATCTCTCGGATGTAAAGTCACGGCGTAATCCTCAAGCGGCGAAAAAGTGAATGCAGCGGGGAAGAAAAGTGGGCTGATTTGCGTCGACTTTGTCGCGATAACCAATATAGAATCATGTCTCCTCACGGTGCAGGTAATCACTGTGCATGAAGTCGTGTAATGATTACCTCCGGCTTCCGGTCGGGATCTCAATCGCAAATGTGTAACAAACACCGGGCCTGCGGTGCTCTCCTTCGCTGCTTGACAGCACGAGAGGCGGAAGCTCACGAACTCTGCCCAGCGTCTCTGCTTTGAGCCGTCCACTTTGCGTCGCGGATCCCCAAGGTGCAGAGTGATGCGTCTTGATTCGACCCGGATGGATGAAGTATGTGTGTTGACGTGTGCTTCCCAGAACCTCTTTGCGAAGTCACCGAAACATCTGGAACTGCGATCACGCCCTCGAACCTTAGCACCCCGTGAGTGCTTTGCCTCAAAAAAAGGACCGCTTGCCTCGCATGAAGAGGCCCATGTATCGCGATATCCGAATCAGTTGGATCCGCCGACTATTGCCTCTTGCCTCGCCGCTCATAGAGCGATGGAAGACTCGGCAGCCTCCGCGAACTCCTAACCCATTGCTATCGAGAATCCAATCGAAGCGGACACGAGGCTCGCTAAGCGTGCAAATCCCACGAACCGTATGTCCATCGCAATTTGCCTTGTCGATAGGCTCCACGGTACGACTACTGTTGACTAGGCGTACGCCCTGACATTGGCCTTGCCCGGGTGATACGAGGATATCAACATACCGTAATCGCTTAAGCAACGCTCCTAACACCGTCTACGCCGTAGAGTTCGGCCTCCTGCGGGTGAAGATATCTTTGGAGAGAGCTCTTGTGTGAATTACGTATAAATATCCACGTGAATTACAGCGTCTGAAATGTCGTGCCTCGAGATCTTGGCGTGAATCCACGGTGTGACTCCAATCATGGGTGAAGGGTGGTTCCTGCTGCGTGTTTCCTCGGTGTCGGGATGCACGTATGCTATAACCACGCCATCGCTGCAAGTCAACACATCAACCCGATGCACGGCGCATCCTGATACCGTACATAACCATCTGGACCTGCGGAAGTAGAAGCGGGGCGATGCGTCCTATAACACTGACCAATGCGAAACTGACTGCTCGCAGCTTATCGATCACATGGAACTTGCGTTTGCGCTTACGAGTCAGCCTAGTCAATGGTGCGAGATAAAAGCAAACTTCTCCACGAACCGCCGATAATAACACCGCATTGGCCCGAGCTGCGAACCTGGCGGAGTGAAGTAGGAGTCAAACCACGATCTGGCTTGCCTCGATCTTGGCCAGTATCCCGCTCCGAATACCGCCGGCCCGAGCAATATGCCCAAGAAGCATGCGAAGTCAACCAAACTCACATTTTGGAAAAGCTTTGGCGTCACATTTGCTACTTCGATCTGGAGAGAAGCGCCGGCCGCGATCGCCAAATACTCACGTACTCGCTGCTCTGCGACGAGAATAAAGCGAAGATATCATCAATAACACTATCGCAAGCGTGTCCAAAAATGGTTTGAACACTCGGTTACATCAAATCCATGAATCTGGCGGAGCATTGGTCAGCCAAAGACATGACCACCGAACTCCATAATGCCGCGTGCGGTCGGAATGCGAGTCTAGGGGCGTCGGCATCTCGACACGAGCACGATGATAGCGACGCGGATCAATCTTGGAGGAGGAGAAACATGCCATCCATGCCCAGGCCCGAGTCGAACAAATCATCAATCACAGGAAGGGGTATACGTTCTTAATGGTCACGCTTGTTAGGCTGCATTGCTGTAATCAACACACATGCGTCGCGGCGTCACCGTCCATGCCTAACATGCCGGCAATGCTACGGCCGGAAAGCGCTGAGCCTAATGAAGCCGCTTCTCCGGCCAAATCCGGTGATCCTTGACCGGCTCTCACCTTTCGGCGAGGTGCCATTACGTATCGCGGAATGGAAATAAGTAGACCCGAGTATGCGGCATATCATGTCAGCTACAAAGCCTGATCTCACTGCCGGGAGTGGGATACGGGAGAGTGCGTGAAATAAAGGCTGTGATGCAGGAACTGCGTGACTCTTGGGCCCGGCGAAAATGCGAATGTATGACCTTGATATCAAACACTCGAACTAGATGGTAGATATACCGCCTGCACCGTCTTACGGCGCCTTGGTAGGAAATAAACCACTCACCGCCGGCGATCACCGTGCTCATAAAGCAAGCCGGCCCGAACACGCCGAAGCTGGGAACCCGTCTTACTCTCTCTCTCTGCGGTCCCTCACGTTGGCGTGAAGCTAGCCCGATCCGTCCCCATAATCCTGCGTGAAGTCAATGCACGACTCGGCTATCGGAAGTCGGCGGGGAGTCGGCGACGTGCCAAATAGTCTGCAGACAAGCTACATATACGTGAGAGTACTGCAGAATCGCGGCTGGCGTAGCTACCTCAAAGAAAGTCTATGGACTGGAGCTCCCATCACTATCACACTAGCGACAAGGGAGATATATGGGCGAGTAGAACTTGGATCTATCAAGGCATACCACGCCGAGCCAGGCAGAATGCTGGCTAGGTACACGTGGCGACATCGGTGAGGCCTCACGATCTGTCGGTGGACATGAAGCATAAATGCGGTTCGAGGACCATTTAGGCCCTGAGACACGAGCCGCGACCTCTGCGCGACTTGTTTGGCCGGCCATGGGACACCACGCCCTCAGGCGAGTGGCTAAGTGGGAGATGATATGGCGGCAGCCCAGAACTGAAACGGTGAGCCACCTGCGGTAGTAACGCCCGGTCAGACGGTCATATGAAAGTGACCACTGCGCCTGGCTGTAACAAGCTCCAAAGTAGTACCACGCCCAACACTGTAATGGGGATCCTGCGCTCGGCCACAACTGGGGTGGTCGGTCCGGCGATGCCTCTGCTACTGCGGGCGTCACGAAAGCCACCAGGGCCGATGCGCCCTCGAAAACTGTTGTCGCGAGGGGCCGGTGCGGGTGCTACGGTGGGCGTGGTGCGAATCTGGAAGCGCTGCTGGTAGCCCCACATACGATAACCACGAGAAAACCCTCAGATCACAGTAACCTGCTGTATGCATCGGTAAATGCGACCTCTGCGCTCTGCCGCGTCAGGCGTGAGCACTGCGTCTTGAGTAATATCCCGTACCGGTGGAAAACATACGTGACTACGACCATATAGTCGTCTGCTTGCGTTGGCAGCCAGCGGTGCACCCCCGTCCTCATGCTCTGCTACCAATCTTTGGGACGTATCGAACGATGAATCAAACTCGACATTGTACTCCACCCCGGCGGTCGTCTGCCTCGTGGTAAAAATCTATCGGCCGCGCCCTCGCAAATGCAGCGTAGGGGCAAGTGAGTGAGGAAAGCCTCGAACTACGTCCAGTAGTTTGGGACGCGTGCTGCTCCGGGATAACTCCGTAGATCAAACCAATGTTTCGCGATCCGCGCGGCCTATGTGAACCAAAGATCACCGATTTCGGTCTCGGCGCCTGATCCTCTCCGAATCCTCACCGAAGGTGTGGATGAACTCACTGCGGATCATCATAAGCCTCGACCCATGCTTCATTGTTCTGACTCGGGGAAGTCGTGGCTGAACTCACGCCTGGGTGAGCGAGTCTGTGGGCTGGGCTGGGCGAGCCACGCGTCCGGCCTCACCTGCATGCTCCGGGCCTGACTTTAGCAGGCTTGGTGAGCCACGTCTCCTTGTACCGCCTCTAACTTTCCTCGCGGTGGTGGGAGCGGGAGGTGTGAATGCCCAATGTAGTCTCTTTGAGGAAATTGGCGGCGTCATAGAACTCGCCGTCCTGCGAGTATAGGCCCGGGCACAGGCCCTCGTGACTCTGCGGTGTCTGCTACTTGACTCACCTCGGGCGTTTGCCTTGCCGCTTACAGGCCGGGGTTTGCACTTTACGTGGAGCATCGCCCCATTTATTCGAGGGAAGAATACGTTAGAGGAGTCCACCTTTATAACCTGCGACTCTACAAGCACGATCTCAGAATGAGAAGAATGGAAACGATCCCCAAATATCCACATAGCCTCACGATTATTGGTGTGGTGCAAAACACCGCGGAATAATCAGTTCCTCTGCTAGATCACAGTCTGTATAGACACTTTCAGGGTCTTAAGCGCTCTGATACTGCTTTTGTCACGACGGTCACGTTAAGGCAGTGGTAGATGCCTGCAGGAACACCAGTAGTCATACATCCACGTCGAGTCATGGCGGAAATATAAGCCAGACATGAAGCAGTTTATAAAATAAGACACTGATTTATGTGAAAACACTCACGCCTTTCGGCATATATATATATAATCATGGTTTTAGCGATTACATCCAGACAGCCTGCTGTATCTGACATGACTCTGAGACCTCTGAAATATACAACTATGAGCGGGACGAGGCCGCCATTTACAACCATGTACCAAAACTATCTCTGATAGGAGAGTCGTGCAAAAGTAGAGCCCCTCGGGAAGAGATGGAGCTCCAGAGCACCCAGCATGACGTAGAGATCCTGCAGGATCTGGATCCCTAGCACTGCTTGCCACTTACCTACCTGACATGCAGCTGGCCCCAGAGAAGGAGAGTGATCAATGGTACTAAGTATGCAGCTTGTAAAGTACTTAAATGAAAACATATCATTTTTAAAACCAGTTACAAATATGTGTAAAACAAACGAGAAACATACGTAGTGTCATCCTAACAGGAAGCAACAATAGGTAAGCGTAATGCAGAGTCTTGTCTGAGAACGCGAATAATCCGAAAGCAGAGGCCTTTCGCCCGTATCATCGATACGCAAGCCCCTAATCCTGAACTCCGGAGTCGCGTGACCACTTCGCGTGGAGCGCGTGAGGTATAACCCGCGTCCGAGGGTACTTACTCCTCGGCGTCGTCCTGGACTCGTTATCGCACGTAGCATGGACCGCGCGTGAGTATAACCCGCATACTAACACGGAACTCGTAGCTCGCGCCCGGCCCACTGGACCGCGTGAGGGTATTCTCGAATCATAGTCCCAGACCGCTGAAGTCTACCCGCGTGGCGGCAACAACCCGGTATCGTCTCGGGGTGAGTGATAGTGTGCTAACATATCGACATCTTTAAACAACATAATCATGACAAGAATACTCTTTTTCTAAGCGTTACAAATGACTAACACACATAGCATCATGCTCGTGTCTACTTATCAAACCATCTTATTATTCTTTTCACGATTAATATAAATGCATTTATAAACACATAGGCAAAGCCCATTTCCTTTTATCAATCTTAAGTGGTTATGTAACCTCCCATAAGGTTAGTATAACTCTTAAGCACATTTAAAAACCAATTAGTCTTAACTTACGAAAAGATTGATGTTCTTTAAAAATGCTTTGAGATCTTTGTGTGGGCTTAAGCGTGAGGCATTCTGCGTAGGTGTTATTGTCGGGCTTAAGCGGGTGAGGCATTCCGTAAGTATTATTGGGCTTAAGTCAAAGACATTACAGTAGTTATATTTTAGTTAACACGTATGCGTCTACCGTACTATATATTGTAAAATATCATGCTTTAGGAAGATTCATACATACCATTGAAAACCACCCAAGTTTGAGATATGTCGCGGAGAGTGGACCTATAATAGTCACAGATATCTATCAAAGACTACTCTGAAGGTCATTCAAGCGAGGTTCGTAATTCTACAGTAAGTCGGGCAGCCCACTACCAGTGAGCTATATAAGTCTCTTGTGAAAGCGATCATATGTAAATCAGGTTTGATTATTCTTCTAAACCGCTACAAGTGATTAATACTTATTCTTATGCTTCTACGTATGTCGTTCTCTAATACAAAGAGGTTAGGATTATTACCTCAGTGGCCAATAATATCCTAGAAAAGTCGGCGCTGAGCAAGGTTTTGCTCTAAGTTGTATGCTCGAGAACCTTAGAAGTTCTTCACAACTTCTACTAAGTACTAAGGTATTTGGGCTAGGAGTATTTTGGGCATTATAACGATACAAGAGGTAGCACTACCAAGGGAGGGGGTAGATTTTGGCTAGGCTAGGGGGTATTCGGCCAAGGGCCACTTAGGCTAGAGGGGAAGAGGGCTTGGACAGAATGGCTAACAAAGGAGAAGGGAGGATTTTCAAGACTTGGAAAGTAATTTGTGGATGAAGAACTCTTCATCTTAAGGAAGTATTTATAGGTCAAGTGGCCAACCAATGGCCAAGATTTGAACAAGTGCAAGGCAAGTGTAGGGTGAGGATTAACTATACACAAATATCCTACCAACTCCTTGACGTGCACGAGGCACAAAAAGCGTGTTCCTCACAGCCCAAATCGTCCAAATGGGCGATTTCAAATCCATCAATTGGAGGTGACAAGTGTAGCCCTCGGTTGATCAAAATGTTTAGTCTCTCGGAAAAATCCATAAAAATTAGAAATGGCATGGCGGAATTTACCCTACGAAAATTTGTGGAAGCGTTTGTCGGAAAACTATTCGTTTTGTGAGTTGTGCCTAAAAAAGCGTTTTGCCTAAACTTTAAGGCTAGACTTTTTGTCGTATTCCCTTACGTACATACTGGAAAATACGGTATAACATTCTCCCCCTTAGAAACATTCGTCGAATATTTCTTTGAACGAGTAACGATTATGAAACGATTCTTGAAGCAGTTCGCAGATGCGCGCGCGGCACGACCCGACACTTAGCGAAAGAAGCGATAACGAAAACAAGTAGAGTAGATGCTGGAGGTACGGAATAGGTGAGGATGCGAGGATATACCTCTCCGGCTGCGTCATCTCTCCACGAGCTGGATTCGCGCGAGAACTGTGAGCTTGCGTCCTTCCGTCATGAGCGCTAACTTTGCGATCGACTAACGCTGTGGGAATCTCCATACGATAACCCACCGGTCCACGCCGGTCACTGGCACATGTCGTCAATGGGTGTACCTAGATGGATCCCGATACATCTCCTCGCATAGATCGTGAAAAAGCGGATGCTTGCCTATTGGTTGAGTGTGTATTATACTAGCTACCTATCGGTATTCGGATATCGCGCATGGCGCCTTGTAGGGCGGAAGTATAAGTGTCGATCGATTGGTTCGATGTTGGCAAGGTTTAGATAGCTGGTTCATTCTTGTTTGTGCGAGGATGTGGATAGGGTGAAGCCTATCGGGGAGAGGTTATGTCGGCGGCTCGAGTCAGCGAAGTCGTGCGGATAATCGGCGGCGATTGGAGTCGAGGTTGGCGGTGGGTCTTCTTGAAGTACCACCGAAAGGAGTGTGGCGAGTTTTGGAAAGCGAGAGAAACTTAGCGAGAGTACTTTTAGGCATTTTGGATCCTTTGGAAGAATAGGCCAAGTTGCCTATAGGTTAGCATTCTTGCGTCAGCGTGGAGGCGGTATGTCGATCTTTCGTGTTGCTATGATCGGAAAAATATCGGAATCCATCCAGTGTTCGATTAATGATGACCAAGTTGGAGATAGTAACCCGGAGATTTTGGAAATAGAAGCGATGAAATGTGGTAAGTTATGAGAAGAGTTCAAATGCGAGAAAGATGCGGCCGGTAAGGAAGAAAGCTTGAGCATGTGTTACGAGCATAGACGTGATCATTTCTTTTGTAAAGTGAAGGTGCGAAGGGAGTATATTTTAGACCTCGAGTGGGAGCTTTTGTAGTGATGGAGGTGATTCCTCGTGGACTTGGATGTAAGTATTTGCGCGTGTTGTATTGTGACCAGGTGTGGCATGATTGTTTTCGTAAGTATAGCAGTGAAGACTATACTCGCGCATGTTTGTTTTGAGACTTAGAAGGAACATTCGGGACGAATGTTTCTAAGGAGGGGAGAATGTTATACCCCGTATTTTCCAGAGTATGTACGTGAGGGCGTACGTATAAAAGTTTAAGCCTTAAGTAGGCAAGGGTCGAAATTTTGTTCACAACCCCCGAAAAGAATCGTTTTCCGATGAAACATTTTCCAAACTTTGCGAAGGATAAATTACGGCTATGTCATTTATATTTTTTGCGGATTTTTCCGAGAGATGAAATATTTTGGACCAACGGGAGGGTGACATGTGTCACCCTCAAAAGTGGACGGCAAAGGGCTAGCTTGGCACGTTTTTTGTGTTGAAGTTTTAGACAAGGGTTAGGTAGGATATTTTGTAGATATTTTGTGTAGTTGATGAACAAGTGGGACCCACAAACACTTGTCCAAATCTTGACCCTACACTTGCCCACCACTTGTCTTTATCTTGGCCATTGGTTGGCCTATAAATACCCCCCCTTTGTTGAAGACTTCTTCATCCACAAAATAGTTTCTAAGTCTTGAAATCCCCCTCTCCCCCTTTGTAAGGCTTTCGTCCAAAGCCTCCCCCAGCCAGGAAGGCCTTTTGGTAGAGTACCCATGCCAGGTTGTTCTCGTAAAATACACCCACTAGAAAAGTATTCTCCAAGTATTGTTACTATTCAAAATACCTTGGCCCAAATACGCTTGTAGTATTCCAAGAGTTACACCTATACTAAAAGCCCGGAAATACTACTATACTTCCCTTGATCCTGGCGAAACCCTAAATCTTGATTGGTTGAAGTATTAAGAAGAAGTTGCGTAGAACTTCTAAGGAGTTGTTTGGGCGAGTTGGAGCACCGGGAGTAGGAGCTAAGCGTTGCTCGGGATCGACATTAAAACTTGGATAATTTTGGGCTTATCGAGGTAAATACTCTTGTCCTTATATTGTAATTGGAAATTACATGTAATAGTATAGAAATTAATATAATATTCATAGAAGAGAATTGAGCTGTAATAGAAGGATATTACTGAAAAGACTTGAGCGAAATCACGTCGGAAGAATATTATGAAGAAGTTTAAAGCGTACTTACATGGGTTGTATTCTGATGAACTTGTGTAGTTTGTGGTAGAAGTCTTTGCCCGATTTTACGTAAAATAGAGAACCTCTTTGCTTAGAATATTCTGAGTGGTTTAGACATTGATAGACTTGTATAACCTTTATAGGTTGAAAGTTACTGAGTAGCGTATTCTACTTGAAGGTGGACAAGGCTAAGCGGGTTATAGCTAGTGGGCGTTTTGCTAATGATCGATAATCGTCGCGGTATGTGATTCTTCCTATCCTCTTGAGCATGATATTTTAAAGGAATATATATATGATGGTGAGCGTGCGTGTGTTAGCGAGCGATGGTTTCTTTGCGATGTCTTTTGACTTGAGTCTAATTAATAAGAATCAAGTATTTCAAAGAGTTAAGAAACCTTTTGAAAGAAGAGTAATACTTGGTTTTAAAAGCTTAAGAGTTATACTAGCTTTATGGGAAGTTAGGTATAACGGCAAGAGATAAAAGAATGATTTATTGATTTTAGAAGTTAAGAGACTTGATCTTAAAAAGATAAGAGACTTGACTTAATTAAATTAATATGAATTTTGTTAAAAGTGTGAAACCTCATTCGTGAGTAATGAGTACTTGGTTTTAAAAGGAATAATGTTTCTTTGATTTGGAAATCGAGAATAAGTATCGAACAAACCAACTGCGACGTTAATAAAGGAAATGTATTGACTAATTAAAGTATTATTAAAACAGTAGAAACCTCCATGCATAGAAGCTAAGATGAGACAAAATGATATTACATTTCTAGATCATGATTCTTTGTAATAAGATTGTTATAAACAAAGAATAACCTACTCACATTATAAGGCATGTGTTTCTCAAATTGTTTTAAAGGAGAATTATATCATTAAGTGATTAAAACTATGAACTACGAAACCTTTGAAAATGAGAAACTTGAGCATTTGAAATTAGGCAAACTTGAGCGTTTGAAAAATAATGTTGTTACTTGATTTTACAAGGGAAGTGTTTTGGTTTACTTAAAAAGATAGTCACTCTATTTTTATACTCACGGGTATTGTGTGACTTTTGTGAAAAGCGGATCTTTTAAAGAGTTAATGTATGAAATGCGTTGGGGATAAAAACGAACTTGTTAACATAAAGTAAGAAGTACCTTGTGTGAATGACTTGATTGTGTTGGTTAAGTGATAGCCTTGTAATACTTTCTTGTTGATTTGATAAGTAAACATGTTAGGATCTTTACGTGTGTTAGTATCTTGTGATGTTTGTGTAAAGGGGTTTCCCTTGTTGTGCTTATGTTGTTTAACGATAATTTATTATGTTAGTATTATATCACTCACCTCTTGACATGATGCAGGGTTAAAGGCCCTCCGTCGCGGGTAATACTCGAGCGATCTGTGACTATGATTCGAGATACCTGCATGCGGGTCGGGGCCTATGCGAACTCACGAGTTCGAGTTAGTGTCGCGGTCTATATGATCATGCGGTCTATGTGGCCATGCGGACTGCGAGTCGGGGCGTTGGGGAGTAGCTACCCTCGATGCGAGAATACCTGCATGCGGGCGTTGGGTGGCCTATCGCGGGTGCGGGAAGTTCCGAGACTAGGCAGCGCACATTAGATCTGCGAGCGAGTGGCGGCCGATCATGTGGCGGTGCAAGCAGATCTCATGTCTGATTTATGACCTTGTTAGTCTTGTAGGTTTTAGTAGTCGGCTATGCCTTCGTACTTACCGTGCGGTTTTTATTATGACACAGTGGGGCACGGTGTTCATGTATTCCTTGGTACTTTTATATCATAGGCTAGCGGTGAGAAGGTATTCCACGGGCATGATTGATGTTGTGGGCGTGAGACCCATAGTTATATTTGAGTGATGACTTTGAGGCGTTAGTCACGACTTGACATATGCTTATTGTGTGAGCGTAGTTTGGTTATCATATATGTCTCCTACTTTATATAGACTACTATGATTTCATTCTGATATTTGATTTCACATACTTGGTACTGTTGTCTTGACCTCCTTGGCTGCGTTCATCTGCGGTAGAGTACACAGTGTTGATCCTCGCTCTTAGGGTCCGCAGTTCAGCGTTTGGAAGCTCCGTTTCTCGGAGGCTTATCGATGGTATAGTCACGTGGTTGTAGTACTTACATTCGAGGTATGGCGAAGTATCCCATTGTTGTTATATCATTCTTAGAGGTATGTAATCTTTGTTGTGGCGAGTTTGTAAAGGGATGTAACATTGGATTTAAGTTTTTATATATATATCGAAAACGACCTTTCTCAAAGCGTTTTACCATGTTATTTCATGTCTTGTTTATATTAAGTGATTACTCGATGTATGTCTACTTGGGTGCGGGGTAGGCACGATCCGCAGGCCAGGTTGGTCGTGACAAAGTGGTATCGAGCGAGTAATCCTCGGAAAGTGTCTCTGACCGTATCGATGCGAGTCTTGATTATCGGTGTGTTGTGCACCACCAATGTCGAGGCTATAGGATATTTAGGATTGGTTTCCACTCTTCTCACTCTGAGATCGTGCTTAGAGGTGTTATAAGTTGGACCCTCTAACGTATTTCTTTCCCTTACCGTTATGCCGCGCGTAAGCGGCAACCGGGCTAGAAAGGCGGCGTAGGGAAGCTGCGAGTAGAAACTGAAGAATTCACGAGGCGCGAGCCCAACCATCACACGAGTTGGTGCCGTTCGGGAGTTACTGCGATATCGCGATCCCGAGTCTAGCCCGGCGGCGGCGATTCCTCTGCGGCCATGATATTTGAACCTTGGTTCCACGACGATGGCGAAGTATGGATTGCAAAGAGGCGACCTGTACTAGCTATGGATTTAGCAACGAGTATTTTATGTATCGATTTATCGCGGGCCTTGATGAATATCTATGAAAGGGTTGTGAAAGAGTAGCTCTTGATCGAGCATGAGCATGGCTGCGTCAAGCTTATGCCGCGGTAGTAGCGTAGAAGCGGATCAGCGAGATCGTGAAGAGGGCGGGCCGGCGGGGTCGCTGGTAACTTTGAGCGGACGCATACCGATGCGAGGCCCGGTTATCGCCTCCGCGAGCGAAGTGGTCCTCACGGGCTTCATGGCGTTAGGTATGCGAGAGTTGGTGAACTCGAGGCTTAGTACGCGAATACGTAGGTTCCGGCCAGTAGATTGATTTTCCTCGGTGTTCCGCGGTGTAAGCGTCGTCATCGGGAATGTCGTCTTTTGTTGGTACTTGTTTTACTGCGGCCGTCGGAGCCATGTGTCGAAAAGATGTCTAGTAGGAGGACTTAGTCTACGAATCGATTCTTGGATCGATGGTTCGGAGAGGAAGGGGTGTTAGCGAGGCCACCCGCCGGTGTGGCCGTTGTGGTAGATGTCATTATGAAGTGTCGTGTTAATGACTTGTTATGCTTGCGGCCGGCGAGGCCATTTGCGAGAATTTGTCAGGCCAAAGGTGGCGCGGATGTAGAGACTCGACGCCGGGATCGGTGGCTGGTTCGTCACCTTGTAGCTATGCCCCACGGGCGAGGATTGACTAGAACAACAAAGGGAGTGAAGCGGTGAATCGGGTATATCCTTAACCTACAGAGATTAGTATGTGTGATAAGATAAGTGTATCTTAAGTGTTATGTTCGGATAACATTGTGTAAATTGTGATTAGAAATCTTGGTTAGTTAGCAAGGTAAGATTGGGGATAGGAAAGTGTGAGCCTTAGAGTTTTATCGTGGAAGACGCTTAGAGGTAAGGCCGTCTCGAGTAAAGACTTATTGTTATGTTAACCTTTATCGGTGCATAGTGCGCGTGAGATATATTTGTGTGATAAGTCACGAGTAGTGTGGGATGAGAGAAGGGTAGTTGAGCTAAGAAGACCACTGGGTTTCGTGACTCGATAGTGAATTGTTGAGGATCGGGAACAAGAGTTTTCTTGCGATGGCGGTCGGGTTGAGGCCGTCGCGGGTCAACCAGACTGTTTTGTGGTGAAGTCGGTTCGTGGTAGTCGGCTATGTGTCGGGATCACGAGGTGTATGGCCCAAGTTTAGTTAACCATCGTGCGGTGCGTGGATGCGTTCGACGATGGTCGGCGATGAGGTCAACCCGTCGTATCTTTGATCGGGGCCGTTTACTCGGCGAGAGGTTATGCGTGATGTTATATCGGGAAGGTTGTAAGGTTGCGAGGTGCCTACTTTCACCTTATGTGACGATGGAGCCGAGTTACGACTATTTCGTTTTACGGAGTATTACCGAGCGAGGTTAGGAACTTCGGGTGAGTCTCGATGCTCGCGTCGCCTCGGGCGGTGTTTGGATTGCAGGGGTAGCTGTAAGGATTATTCGCCTCTTGGTTGAGTGTGTATTATACTAGGTACCCTATCAGTATTCGGATATCGCCTTATGACGCCTTGTAGGGGCGGAAGTATAAGCTGTCGGTCGATTGGTTCGATGTTGGCAAGGTTTAGATAGCTGGTTCATTCTTGTGTCAGCAGGATGTGGATAGGGTGAAGCTATCGGGAGAGGTTATCGGCGGCTCGAGTCAGCGAAGTCGTGCGGATAATCGGCGGCGATTGGAAGTTGAGTTGACGGTGGGTCTTGAAGGTACCGCGAAAAGTGTGTGGCGAGTTTTGGAAAGCGGAGGAAACTTAGCGAAAGTACTTTTGGGCATTTTCAGATCCTTTGGAAGAATAGGCCAAGTTGCCTATAGGTTAGCATTGCCGTCCGACGTAGGAGGCAGTATGTCCGGTCTTTCGTGTTGCTATGATCGGAAAAATATGGAATCCGTCCAGTGTTCCCGATTAATGATGACGAAGTTGGAGATAGTAACGAATTTTGGAAAGCGAAGCGATGAAATGTAGTAAGTTATGAGAAAGAGTTCAAATATGCGAGAAAGTGCGGCGAGTAAGGAAGAAAGCGAGCATAATGTTCTGGCATAGGCGTGATCATTTCTTTTGTAAAGTGAAGGTGCGAAGGAGTATATTTTAGACCTCGGTGGAGCTTTTGTAGTGATGGAGGTGATTCCTCGTGGACTTGGATGTAAGTATTTGCGCGTGTTGTATTGTGACCAGGTGTGGCATGATTGTTTTCGTAAGTATAGCAGTGAAGACTATACTCGCGCATGTTTGTTTGAGACTTAGAAGGAACATTCGGGACGAATGTTTCTAAGGAGGGGAGAATGTTATACCCCGTATTTTCCAGAGTATGTACGTGAGGGCGTACGTATAAAAGATTAAGCCTTAAGTAGGCAATGGTCGAAATTTTGTTCCATGACCCAGAAAAGAATCGTTTTTCGATGAAGCGTTTTCCAAACTTTGCGAAGGATAAATTACGACTATGTCATTTATATTTTTGCGGATTTTTCAGAGATGAAATATTTTGGACCAGGAGGGTGACGTGTGTCACCTCCAAAAGTGAACGGCAAAAGGGCTAACAGCGCGTTTTTGTGTTGAAGTTTTAGTCAAGGGTTAGGTAGGATATTTTGTAGATATTTTGTGTAGTTGATGAACAAGTGGGACCCACAAACACTTGTCCAAATCTTGACCCTACACTTGCCCACTTGTCTTGATCTTGGCCATTGGTTGCTATAAATACCACTCTGTTGAAGACTTCTTCGTCCACAAAATAGTTTCTAAGTCTTGAAATCCTCTCCCCCTTTGTAAGGCTTTCGTCCAAAGCCTCTCCCACTTGAAGGCCTTTTGGTAGAAGTACCCACTGCCTTGAGTTGTTCTCGTAAAATACACCCCATGGTAGAAAAGTATTCTCAGTATTGTTACTATTCAAAATACCTTGGCAAATACCTTGTAGTATTCCCGAGTTACACACATACTAAAAGCCGAAATACTCTTATACTTCCACTTGATCCTGGCGAAACCTAAGGAAATCTTCCACGGTTGGTTGAAGTATTAAGAAGAAGTTACGTAGAACTTCTAAGGGTTGTTTGGGCGGGTTGGAGCACCGGAGTAGGAGCTAGCGTTGCTTTCGGGATCGGCGTTAAAACTTGGATAATTTTGGGCTTATCGAGGTAAATACTCTTGTCCTTATATTGTAATTGGAAATTACATCTTTGTAGTATAGAAATGAATATAAGATTCATAGAAGAAAATTGAGCGTAATGAAGGATATTCTGAAAAGACTTGGGCAGAAATCACATGGAAGAATATTAAGAAGAAGTTTAAAGCGTACTTACATGGGAATTTGTATTCTGATGAACTTGTGTAGTTTGTGGTAGGGAGTCTTTGTAGATTTTAAAATAGAGAACCTCTTGTAGAATATTCTCTGAGTAGTTTAGACATTGATAGACTTGTATAACCTTTATAGGTTGAAAGTTACGCAAGTAGCGTATTCTGCTTGAAGGTGGACAAGGCTAGTAGGGTTATAGCGGTGGAAGCGTTTTGCTAATAGTCGATAATCGTCGCGAGTTATGTGATTCTTCCTATCCTCTTGAGCATGATATTTTAAAGGAATATATATGATGCGGTAGGCGTGCGTGTGTTAAGCGAGCGTGGTTTCTTTGCGATGTCTTTTGACTTGAGTCTAATTAATAAGAATCTGAAGTATTTCAAAAGAGTTAAAAACCTTTTGAAAGAAGAGTAATACTTAGTTTTAAAAGCTTAAAGTTATACTAGCTTTATGGGAAGTTAGGTATAGCGGCTTAAGAGATAAAAGAATGATTTATTGATTTTAGAAGTTAGAGACTTGATCTTAAAAGATAAGAGACTTGACTTAATTAAATTAATATGAATTTTGTTAAAAGTGTGAAACCTCATTCGTGAGTAATGAGTACTTAGTTTTAAAAGGAATAATGTTTTCTTGATTTGGAAATCGGAATAAGTATCGAACAAACCAACTGCAGCGTTAATAAAGAAATGTATTGACTAATTAAGTATTATTAAAACCGGTAGAAACCTCATCTGCATAGAAGCTAAGATGAGACAAAATGATATTATATTTCCTAGATCATGCATAATTGCTTGTAATAAGATTGTTATAAACAAGAATAACCTACTCGGATATAAGGCATGTGTTTCTCAAATTGTTTTAAAGGAGAATTATATCATTAAGTGATTAAAACTATGAACTACGAACCTTTGAAAATGAAACTTGAGCATTTGAAATTAGGCAAACTTGAACGTTTGAAAAATAATGTTGTTACTTGATTTTACAAAGGGAAGTGTTTTGGTTTACTTAAAAAGATAGTCACTCTATTTTTATACTACGGGTATTGTGTGACTTTTGTGAAAGAAACGGATCTTTTAAAGAGTTAATGTATGAAGTACGTTGGGGATAAAAACCAGAACTTGTTAACATAAAGTAAGAAGTACCTTGTGTGAATGACTTGATTGTGTTGGTTCGTGATAGCCTTGTAATACTTTCTTGTTGATTTGATAAGTAAACATGTTAGGATGCTACGTGTGTTAGTATCTTGTGATGTTTGTGTAAAGGGGTTTCCCTTGTTGTGCTTATGTTGTTTAACGATAAGCTGTTATGTTAGTATTATATCACTCGCTCTTGACATGATGCAGGGGTTAATTTGCCTCCGTGCGGGGTGTACTGAGTGATGCAGTGACTATGATTGAGATACCTCGTGCGGGTCCGGGGGCTGTATCGCGAACTACGAGAGTTCCAGGTTAGTGTGCGGTCTATATGATCATGCGGTCTATGTGGCCATGCGGACTGCGAGTCCAGGACGTTGCCGAGGAGTAGCTACCCTCGATGCGGGGAATACCTCATGCGGGCCATTGGAGTGGCCTATGCGGAGCTGCGGGAAGTTTGAGACTAAGCCGCGCATTGAATCTGCGGAGTGGCGGCGATCATGTGGCGATGCAGGCGGATCTCATAATCTGATTTATGACCTTGTTGAAATGCATAGGTTTTAGTAGTCGGCTATGCCTTAGTACTTACCGTGCGGTTTATTGTGACGCAGGTGGGACATGGTGTTCATGTGTATTCCTTGGTACTTTTATATCATATTATGCCTGCAGTGAGGAAGGTATTCAACTGGCATTATTGATGTTGTGGCGTGAGACCCGTAGTTATATTTGGTGATGACTTTGAGGCGTGAGTCACGACTTGACATATTGCCTTATTGTGAGCGTAGTTTGGTTATCATATATGTCTCTACTTTATATAGACTACTATGATTTCATTCTGATATTTTGATTTCACATGTGGTACTGTTATGCGACCTCCTTGAGGCTGCATTCATCTGCGCGGTGAAGTACGCGATGTTGATCCTCGCTCTTAGGAGTCGCGATTCAGCGTTTGGGAAGCTCGTTTCTCGGAGGCTTATCGGTGGTATAGTCCTCTGTGGTTGTAAGTACTTACATTCGAGGTATGGCGGGATTTGTCGCCGTTGTTGTTATATCATTCTTAGAGTATGTAAAATGCTTATTGTGGCGAAGTTTGTAAAAGGGATATAGCTGTTGGATTTAAGTTTTTATATATATATATGAAAACAACTTTCTCAGCTGTTTTACACTTCATATTATTTCATGTCTTGTTTATATTAGTGATTACTCGATGTATGTCTACTTGGGTGCGGGGTAAGGCACGATCACGGGCGAGTTGAGTCGTGACAAAAGTATTATCGACGATTAATCCTCGGAAAGTGTCTACCGTATCGGTAAGTGCTTGATTATCGGTGTATTTGTGCACACGCGATGTCGAGGAGGCTATAGGATATTTAGGATTGGTTTCCATTCTTCTCACTCTGAATCGTTCTTAGAAGTGTGTTATAAGTTGGACCTCTAACGTATTTCTTTCCACCTACGTTATGCCTCGCGTAAAGCGGCGGGCACAGAAAGCGAGCGGCGAGAGGCTGCGAGTAGAGCACGAGAGGTTCACGAGGGCACGAGCCCAACCATCACGAGTTGGTGCCGTTCGGGGAGTTACGCGGCGTCGCGGTCAGATCTAAGTGGCGGCGATTCCTCTGCGGCCATGATATTTGAACCTTGTTCGCGACCGATGGCGAGAAGTATGGATTGCAAAGAGGCGACCGCATTGCTAGCTATGGATTTAGCAACGAGAGTATTTTATGTATCGATTTATCGCGGGCCTTGATGAATATCTAAGAAAGGGTTGTGAAAGTAGCTCTTGATCGAGGCATGAGCATGGCACAACGTCAAGCTTATACGCGGTAGAAGCGTAGAGGCCGGCGGATCGACGAAGATCGTGAGAAGAGGCGGGCCGGCGAGTCGCTGGTAACTTTAGTGGACCTTCCGATGTGGTGGTTATGCGCCTCCGCGAGCGAGTGGTCCTCGCGGACTTCGGGGCGTTCGGGGTATGCGAGAGTTGGTGAACTCGGAGGCTTAGTACCTGCAGATACCGTAGGTTCGGCCGGCCGGATTGATTTTCCTCGGTGTTCCGCGGTGTGGCAAGCGTCGTCGAGAATGTCGTCTTTTGTTGGTACTTGTTTTACTGCGGCCGTCGGGGCCATGTGTCGAAAAGATGTCTGGTAGGAGGACTTAGTCTACGGTCGATTCGCGGATTGATGGTTGGAGAGGAAGGGTGTTAGCCGGAGGAGGCCACTTTCGGTGTGGCGTTGTGGTAGATGTCATTATGGGGAGTGTCGTGCTTCGGCGGCTTGTTATGCTTGCGGCCAGCGGGAGCCATTTGCGAGAATTTGTCCAGGCCAAGGTGGCGCGGATGTAGAACTTCGACGCCGAGGATCGGTGGCTAGTTCATCACCTTACTAGTTATCGCCCAGGAGCGGGATTGACTAGAACAACAAAGGGGAGTGAAGCAGTAGATACAGGTATATCCTTAACCCTCTAGAGATTAGTATGTGTGATAAGATAAGTGTATCTTAAGTGTTATGTTCAGATAACATTGTGTAAATTGTGATTAGAAATCTTGGTTAGTTAACCGGGTAAGATTGGGGGATAGGGAAAGTGTGAGCCTTAGAGTTTTATACGTGGAAGACCTTAGAGGTAAGGCCATCTCGAGTAAAAGACTTATTGTTATGTTAACCTTTATCGGAGTGCATAGTGCACGTGAGATATATTTGTGTGATAAGTCCCTGAGTAGTGTGGGATGAGAGAAGGGTAGTTGAGCTAAGAAGACCACTAGGTTTTCGTGACTCGATAGTGAGATTGTTCAGGATCGGGGAACAAGAGTTTTTGCGCGATGGCAGGTCGGGTTGAGGACCGATCGCGGGTCAACCCGCGACCTGTTTTGTGGTGGGGTCAGTTCGTGGTAGTCCCGCTATGTGTCAGGATCACGAGGGTGTCAGGCCCAAGTTTAGTTAACCATCGTACGAGTACGTGGATGCGTTCGACCAGTAGTCGGCCGATGAGGTCAACCAGTATCTTTGATCGGGCCGTTTACTCGGCGAGAGGTTATGCGTGATGTTATATCGGGAAGGTTGTAAGGTTACGAGGTGCCTACTTTCACCTTATGATGACGATGGAGCCGATTCTGACTATTTCATTTTGGAAGTATTACGAGCGGGGTTAGGAACTTCGGTGAGTCTCGATGCTCGCGTTAAGCCCTCGGGCGGTGTTTGGATTGCGAGGGGTGTTTATGAGATTATTAAGCCTCTTGGTTGAGTGTGTATTATACTAGCTACCCTATCGATGTCGGATATCGCCTTATGGCGCCTTGTAAGGCGGAAGTATAAGTTGTCGATCGATTGGTTCGATGTTGGCAAGGTTTAGATATTTGGTTCATTAACTTGTTTCGGAGGATGTGGATAGGGTGAAGCCTATCGGAGAGGTTATCGGCGGTCGAGTCAGCGAAGTCGTGCGGATGTCGGCGGCAGCGATTGGAGTTGAGTTGGCGGTGGGTCTTCTTGAAAGTACCACCGGAAAAGTGTGGCGAGTTTTGGAAAGCAGAGAAACTTATCGAGTACTTTGGGCATTTTGAGATCCTTTGGAAGAATAGGCCAAGTTGCACATAGGTTAGCATTGCCGTCGGCGTAGGAGGAGTATGTCGGTCTTCGTGTTGCTATGATCGGAAAAATATGAGATCCATCGAGTGTTCGATTAATGATGACCAAGTTGGAGATAGTAACCCGAGAGATTTTGGAAAGCGAAGCGATATGAAATGTAGTAGAGATTATGAGAAGAGTTCAAATGTGCGAGAAAGTGCGGCGAGTAAGTGAAGAAACGAGCATGTGTTACGAGCATAGATATGATCATTTCTTTTGTAAAGTGAAGGTGCGAAGGGAGTATATTTTAGACCTTGAGTGGGAGCTTTTGTAGTGATGGAGGTGATTCCTAGTGTTTGGGATGTAAGTATTTGCGCGTGTTGTATTGTGACCGGGTGTGGCATGATTGTTTTTACGTAAGTATAGCGGTGAAGACTATCTTTGGCGCATGTTTGTTTGAGACTTAGAAGGAACGTTCGGGACGAATGTTTCTAAGGAGGAGAATGTTATACCCAGTATTTTCAGTATATGCGTGAGGCGTGCGTATAAAAGTTTAAGCCTTAAGTAGGCAGGGTCGAAATTTTGTTCCACAACCCAGAAAAGAATCGTTTCCGATGAAACATTTTCCAAACTGCGAAGGATAAATTACGGCTATGTCATTTATATTTTTGCGGATTTTTAGAGAGATGAAATATTTTGGACCAGCGGGAGGGTGACATGTCACCCTCAAAGTGGGCGACAAAGGGCTAGCTTGCGCGTTTTTGTGTTGAAGTTTTAGTCGAGGTTAGGTAGGATATTTTGTAGATATTTTGTGTAGTTGATGAACAAGTGGGACCCACTGACACTTGTCCAAATCTTGACCTACAACTTGCCCACCACTTGTCTTTATCTTGGCCATTGGTTGGCCTATAAATACCCCTTTGTTGAAGACTTCTTCGTCACAAAATAGTTTCTAAGTCTTGAAATCCACTCTCCCCGCTGTAAGGCTTTCGTCCAAGCCTCACTCCCGCTTGAGAAGGCCTTTTGGCCAGTACCCCTACCTTGAGTTGTTCTCGTAAAATACACCCCTTGGTAGAAAAGTATTCTCAAGTATTGTTACTATTCCAAAATACCTTGCCCCAAATACCTTGTAGTATTCCAGTTACGCCTATACTAAAAGCCGGAAATACTACTATACTTCCCTTGATCAAAGCGAAACCTAAGGAAATCTTCACGATTGGTTGAAGTATTAAGAAGAAGTTGCGTAGAACTTCTAAGGGTTGTTTGGAGGCGGGTTGGAGCACCGGAGTAGGAGCTAAGCGTTGCTCGGGATCGACGTTAAAACTTGGATAATTTTGGGCTTATCGAGGTAAATACTCTTGTCCTTATATTGTAATTGGAAATTACATCTTGTAGTAGTATAGAAATGAATATAAGATTCATAGAAGAGAATTGAAGCTGTAATGAAGGATATTACAGAAAAGACTTGAGCTGAAATCACGTCGGAAGAATATTAAGAAGAAGTTTAAAGTACTTACATGGGTGTATTCTGATGAACTTGTGTAGTTTGTGGGTGGAGTGCTGCCCGATTTTACGTAAAATAGAACCTCTTGCTTAGAATATTCTCTGAGTAGTTTAGACATTGATAGACTTGTATAACCTTTATAGGTTGAAAGTTACGCAAGTAGCGTATTCTACTTGAAGGTGGACAAGGCTAGTAGGGTTATAAGCGTGGAAGCGTTTTGCTAATAGTCGATAATCGTCATGAGTTATGTGATTCTTCCTATCCTCTTGAGCATGATATTTTAAAGGAATATATATAGTGCGGTAGGCGTCGTGTGTTAACTAAGCGTGGTTTCTTTGCGATGTCTTTTGACTTGAGTCTAATTAATAAGAATCGAAGTATTTCAAAGAGTTAAGAAACCTTTTTGAAAGAAGAGTAATACTTGGTTTTAAAAGCTTAAGAGTTATACTAGCTTTATGGGAAGTTAGGTATAACGGCTTAAGAAGATAAAAGAATGATTTATTGATTTTAGAAGTTAAGAGACTTGATCTTAAAAGATAAGAGACTTGACTTAATTAAATTAATATGAATTTTGTTAAAAAGTGTGAAACCTCATTCGTGAGTAATGAGTACTTGGTTTTAAAAGGAATAATGTTTCTTTGATTTGAAATCGAGAATAAGTATCGAACAAACCATGGCGTTAATAAAGGGAATGTATTGACTAATTAAGTATTATTAAAACCGATGAAACCTCCATCTGCATAGAAGCTAAGATGAGACAAAATGATATTACATTTCCTAGATCATGTTCTTTGTAATAAGATTGTTATAAACAAGAATAACCTACTCACATATAAGGCATGTGTTTCTCAAATTGTTTTAAAGGAGAATTATATCATTAAGTGATTAAAACTATGAACTACGAAACCTTTCGAAAATGAGAAACTTGAGCATTTGAAATTAGGCAAACTTGAACGTTTGAAAAATAATTTTGTTACTTGATTTTACAAAGGGAAGTGTTTTGGTTTACTTAAAAAGATAGTCACTCTATTTTTATACTACGGTTATTGTGTGACTTTTGTGAAAGAAACGGATCTTTTAAAGAGTTAATGTATGAAGTACGTTGGGGATAAAACCCCGAAATTGTTAACATAAAGTAAGAAGTACCTTGTGTGAATGACTTGATTGTGTTGGTTCGTGATAGCCTTGTAAAACTTTCTTGTTGATTTGATAAGTAAACATGTTAGGATGCTACGTGTGTTAGTATCTTGTGATGTTTGTATAAAGGGGTTTCCCTTGTTGTGCTTATGTTGTTTAACGATAAGCTGTTATGTTAGTATTATATCACTCACCTCTTGACATGTCTGGGGTTAAGGCGCCTCCGTCACGGGGTATACTCGAGCGATGCGTGTGACTATGATTGAGGATACCTCATGCGGGTCGGGGGCTTTATGCGGAGCTACGAGTTCGAGTTAGTGTGCGGTCTATATGATCATGCGGTCTATGTGGCCATGCGGTGCGAGTCGGGGCGTTCTGGGTAGCTGCTACCCTCGATGCGGGAATACCTCATGCGGGCCATTGGGTGGCCTATGCGGAGTGCGGGAAGTTCGGACTAGGCGCGCGTTAGATCTCTGCGAGCTGAGTGGCGGCCGATCATGTGGCGGTCTAGACAGATCTCGTAATCTGATTTATGACCTTGTTAATCTTGTAGGTTTTAGTAGTCGGTATGCCTTGTACTTACCGTACACTTTATTATGACATAGGTGGGACACAGTGTTCATGTGTATTCCTTGGTGCTTTTATATCATAGGCGCGTGATGAGGAAGGTATTCCACGGGCATGATTGATGTTGTGGGCGTGAGACCCGTAGTTATATTTGAGTGATGACTTTGAGGCGTGAGTCACGACTTGACATGGCTTATTGTGAAATGTAGTTTGGTTATTATATTTGTCTCGCTTTATATAGACTCTTTATGATTTCATTCTGATATTTTGATTTCACATACTTGGTACTGTTATGCGACCTCGCCCGAGAATTTGCGTTAAATCTGCGTGGTAAGTACACGGTGTTGATCCTCGCTCTTAGGGTCACAGTTCAGCGTTTGGGAAGCTCCGTTTCTCCGGAGGCTTATCAGTGGTATAGTCCCCTGTGGTTATAGGTACTTACATTCAGGGGTATGGCGGGGCCCTGTCCCGCCATTATTGTTATATCTGTTGTGCCCCGTATTTCCAGAGTATGTACGTAAGGACGTACGTGGAAAAGTTTGTGCCTTAAAGTGCAAGGGCCGAAATTTATTTGTGCACAACACCCGGTTAGAGTCGTTTTTATGAAGCGTTTTACATGACTTCGCGTAGGGTAAATTAGGCTATGTCATTTTAATTTTTGCGGATTTTTAGAGGCGAAGCGTGTTGGACCAACAAGAGGCGCCAGCACCTCTCATTGAGTGGACTTATGGGCGGTAGTAGGCGAATTGGAGCTTTGGGGTTGGTAGGATATTTTGTGTGTTGATTGATAAAGTGGGACCCAGCGCACTTGTCCAAATCTTGACCTTACACTTGCCTACTACTTGGTATGATCTTGGCCATTGATTGGCCTTTGCTTGACTATAAATACCACTCCTTTGAAGACTTATTCATCCTAAAATGTTCTAAGTCTTAGAAATCCTCCCACTCTCTTGTGGTGTTCTCGTCCCCACTCCCCCTTTGTGAGGCTTTGGCGAGAGCCCTCCCACTTGGCCAGGAGTACCCCACAGTGGGGTTGGCCGATGTATACTGCATGTGGTGTTGTCTCGTATAAATACCCACTCTTGGTAGAAATACTCTCAAAGTATTATTCTTATGCCCAAATTACCTTAGCGTATACCTTGTAGTATTCCAAAGATACCTCTATCGTAGAGCCGGAAATACTCTAGTATGTCTTTTGTCTCAAGCCGAAACCACTAGGGAAAATCTCCATGGTTGTTGGAGTATTAAGAAGATGTTGCGTAGAACTTCTAAGGGTTGTTTGGGCGGGTTGGAGCACCGGAGTAGGAGCTAAGCATTGCTAAGGATCGACATCATACTTGGATAATTATGGGCTTATCGAGGTAATTATCTTGTCCCCTATTGTAATTAGAAAATACATGTTGTAGTAATATATAGTTGAAGTATACTATATATAGAACTGAACATAAGTTTTGCGACAATGTCTTTGGACTTAAGCCTGAATTTAAAGAAGAGGGCGAGCGTAATTGCGTGGGTGTATTCTGATGAACTTGTGTAGGTTGTGGATAGGGAAGTCTTTGCCCGATTTTCCGTAGGATCTTGTATCTAGGTTTATTCTGCAGAGTAGTCTAGACTTTGATAGACTTGTGTAACCTTTATAGGTTGAATGTTACGTGAGTAGCATGTGCTGCTTGAGAAGTGGACAAGGCTAGCGGGTTATAGCGATGGAAGCGATTTGCTTATAGTCGATAATGTCGCGATGTATGTGATTCTTCCTATCCTCTTGAGCATGATATTTTAAAAGAATATATATATAGTGCGGTGGCGTCTGCGTGCTAATTGAGCGTGGTTATCTGCAATGTCTTTTGACTTAAGCCGAATAATAAGAATCTTGAAGTAATTCAAGAGACTTAGAAGCCCCATTTTGAAAGAAGAGTAATTCTTGGTTTTAAAAGCTTAAGAGTTATACTAGCTTTATGGGAAGTTAGGTATAACGACTTAAGAAAAGATAAAATGAATGATTTATTGATTTTAGAAGTTAAGAGACTTGATCTTAAGATAAGAGACTTGACTTAATTAATTAATATGAATTTTGTGTGAAACCTCATTCGTGAGTAATGAGTACTTGGTTTTAAAGAGAATAATGTTTCTTGATTTGAAATCAGAATGGGTATCGACAAACCACTGCAGCGCTAATAAAAAGGAAATGTACTGAATAATGAAGTATTATTAAAACTAGTAGAAACCTCCATCTGCATAGAAGCTAAGATGAGACAAAATGATATTACATTTCCTAGATCATGGCTGCTTAATAAGATTGATTATGAACAAGAATAACCTACTCACATATAAGACATATGTTTCTCAGATTGTTTAAAAGAGAATTATATTCTTAAATGAATAAGACTATGAACTACGAAACCTTTCAAAAATGAGAAACTTGAGTAATTGAAATTAGGCAAACTTGAAACGTTTGGAAAAGAATGTTGTTACTTGATTTTACAAAGAGAAGTGTTTTGATTTACTTCAAAAGATAATCACTCTATTTTCATATACTACGGGTATTGTGTGACTTTTGTGAAAGTAACGTATCTTTTAAAAGAGTTAATGTATGAAGTACTTTGGGGATAAAAACCCGATCTTGTTAATCATATAGTAGAAAGTGCCTTGTGTGTATAACTTGATTGTGTTGGGTTTTGATAGCCTTGTAATACCTTCTTGTTGATTTGTTAAGTAAACATGCTAGGATGCTGCGTGTGTTAGTATCTTGTGATGTTAGTGTAAAGGGGTTTCCCCTCGATTGCGCTTAAATTGTTTCACTTGTCGAGATATGTTGGTATTGTACCACTCGCCGACTTGTTTAGGAGGTTAAGGCCCTCCGTCTGCGGGGTAGACTTCGGTAGTCTGTGTGACCTATGATTCGAGAATACCTAAATGCGGGTCCGTGGCCTATCGCGAACTCACGAGTTCGGTTAGTGTGCGGCCTTATTGGTCATGCGGTCTATGTGGCCATGCGGACTGCGAGTCCAGGCGGATGCCGAGGAGTAGCTACCCTCGATGCGGGGTTATACCTCATGCGGGCCTATGAGTTTGGCCTATGCGGTGCTGCGAAGAAGTTCGAGGCTGAAGCGCGCATTAGATCTTTGCGGGCGAGTGGCGGCTTTGATCATGTAGTGCAGAGCAGATCTCGTGTCTGATTTATGACCTTGTTAGTGCTTGTGAGTTTTAGTAGTCGGCTATGCCATTGCCCTTACTGTGCGGTGTTATTAGGACACAGTGGGACACAGTGTTCATGTGTATTCCTTGATGCTGTTACATCATAGACTGCCGACAGTGAGGAAGGTATTCCACGGGCATGATTGATGTTGTGGGCGTGAGACCCATAGTTATATTTGAGTGATAACTTTGAGGGCGTGAGTCACGACTTTACATTACTTATTTATTGTGAGCGTAGTTTGGTTATCATACATGTCTCTGCTTTATATAGACTACTATGATTTCATTTACGATTTATTTTGATTTCACATACTAAATTTTTGTTATCTTGACCTCGCTTGAGGCTGCGTTCATCTGCGAGTAAAGTACACGATCGTTGATCCTGCTCTTAGGAGTCCTGATTCGGCGTTTGGGAAAGCTCCGTTTCTTGAGGCTTATCGATAGTATAGTCACATGTTGTAGGTATTTACATTCGGGGTATGGAGGGCCACTGTCAGGCCATTGTTGTCGTATCATTCTTAAGTGCATGTAATCTTGTTGTGGCGAGTTGTAATAAGGATGTAGCTGATACGATTTAAATTGATTTATATATATGTGAAAAGGCAAGTTTTTCTCAGTTCTTGTTTCTTACTTCATAATATTTTCATGTCTTGTTTTATGTTAGTTGATTACTACGATGTATGGCTACTTGGGTGTCGGGTAAGGCACGATCCGCGGGCAGGTTGGTCGTGACAAAAGTGGTATCGAAGCGATTAATCCTCGGAAAGTGTCTCTGAACCGTATCCGATGAAGTGCTTGATTATCGGTGTGTTGTGCACCACGCCAAGAATCAGGAGGCTACAGGATATTGAGGAGTGGTTTCTATTCTTCTCACTCTGAGATCGTGCCTTAGAGTGTGTTGTAAGTTGGACCTCTAACGTATTTCTTTCCCTTACCGTTATGCCTCGCGTAGCGGCAACCGGGCGGGAGGGCAAAGCGTAGAGGCTGCGAGTTGAAGTCTGAGAGGTTCACGAGGCACGAGCCCAACCTTTACCTAGGGTAGTGCCCGTTCGGGAGTTACTGCGGCGTCACTGCCCAATGAGTTTAACAGCGTGGCGATTCCTCTGCGGCCGCGACATTTGAACCGGTTCACGGCCGGGAGCAGAGAATATAGATTGCAAAGAGCGACCTGTTACTAACTATGGATTTGGCTACTAGAGAGTGCCGATGTACGCGAGTCTTGATGACTATCTAAGAGAGGTTGTGCAAGAAATTCTTCAATTGAAGCGGCATGGCACGTATGCGGGCTTATGCGCGTGGCAGCGTAGAGATCGGCGGGTTAACCAAGGGCGAGAAGAGGGCGAGCAAGGTCCTTTAGTAACTTTGGCGAATCACCTCGCGTGATTGATTATGCACATCCGCGGTCTGAGAGGTCCTCCGAGGTTCGGGGCGTTCGGGGTGGCGGGGAGTTGGTCGAGCTCCGGGGCTTCGGTTCGCGATGTAATGAGCGTCATCCGGGAATGTCGTCTTTTGTTGGTACTTGTTTTACTGCGGCCCGGCGGGCCATGTCGGAAAGGATGTCCTTGTAGGAGGACTCGGCCGAGGATCGGTGGGTAGTTCGTCACCTTCCCAGCTATCGCCCTACGAGGCGAGTTTGATTAAACGACTAAGGGAGTGAAGCGGTAGATGCGAGCATATCTTTAACCTCTAGAGTTTTGTATATGTGATAAGGTGAGTATACCATAAGTGTTATGTTCGGATAGCATTGTGTAAATTGTGATTAGGAATCATGGTTGTTTAGCAGAGTAAGATTTTGGGGATAGAGAAGTGTGAGCCTTAGAGTTTTATACGTAGAGACCTTAGAGGTAAGGCCGTCTCGAGTAAAGACATATGTTTATGTTTGACCACTTATAGGAGTGCATAGTGCCACGTGAGCTATGTTTGTGGGATAAGTCCAGTAGTGTGGAATGAAAGAGGGTAGTTGAGCTAAGAAGACCGCTAGGTTTTCGTAGCGTGATTAGTGAGTTTTCCTTGGGAGCTAGTGTTTCTTGGCGTCGGGTTGAGGCCACGTTGCGGGTCGACCCACGGCTTTGTATGAGTGGTGGGGTCGGTTTGTGGTGGTCACTTGTGATAAGTCGTGAGGGTGTTTGGCCCAAGTTTAGTTAACCGTGCAAGTTAGTGGATCGTTCGACCCGATGGTCGGGCGATGGGATCGACCATCGTGTCTTTCGATCGGGGCCGTCGCTTGGCGAGATGTATATCGAGAAGGTTGTAAGGCTGCGGGGTGCCTCTTTCACCTTATGGCGAACATTGGAGCCAGTTCTGTTTTTTTTGGAAGTTTTACGAGCGAGGTTAGGAACTCAGGTGAGTCTCAGAATCGCGTTCGCCCTCGGGCCAGTGTTTGGATTTCAGGGGTAGTTGTGGGGATTGTTGTCTCCTGTGGAGGGAGTGGTTAGGCTACCATTTGGTGTTAGGATGTCGCCTTATGAAGCCTTGTAGGGCGGAAGTGTAAGTTCTTGGTCGATTGGTTCGATGTTGGCAAGGTTGGATAGTTGGTTGAGCTTGTTCCGGCCGGTGTGGATAGTGTGAAGCTGGTCTAGAAGAGGTTATTGGCAGCTCAGAAAAATCGTGCGGATAATCGGCGACGACACTTAGAGTTCAAGTTGACGGTCGGTCTTCTTGAAGGTACCACCCCGGATAGGGTGTGTCGAGTTTTGGAAACTGAAGTAGCAACAAATGTGGTAGGTTATGAGAAAGAGTTCGAGTGTACGAGAAGGGTACGACGAGTAAGGGGAGAAGCGGGCATGTGTTGAGAACATGGAAGTGATCATTTCGTATGTTAAGAAAAGGGTGCTAAGAGAGTATCTTTTAACCCTTGGGTGGGGGCTTTTGTGATGTTAGAGGTGTTTCCTCGTGGACTTGGATGGAAGTATTTGCGCGGGTGTTTCTGTGGCCAGGTGTGGCAGGATTGTTCTCGTAAGTATAGTAGTGAAGACTACTGGCGCGCGTTTGTTTTGAGACTTAGAAGGAACATTCGGGACGAATGTTTCTAAGGAGGGGAGAATGTTATGCCCCGTATTTCCGGGTATGCGTGGGGCGTGCGTGGAAAAGTTTGTGCCTTAAAGTGCAAGGGCGAAATTTATTTGTACCTGACACGGTTAGAGTCGTTTTTTTGAAGCGTTTTACCAACTCGCGTAGGGTAAATTAGGCTATGTCGTTTTAATTTTTGCGGATTTTTAGAGGCGAAGCGTGTTGGACCAACAGAGGCGCCACTTGGCACCTCTCATTGAGTGGACTTATGAGCGGTAGTGGGCGGGTGGAGCTTTGGGGTTGGTAGGATATTTTGTGTGTTGATTGATAAAGTGGGACCCACACACTTGTCCAAATCTTGACCTTACACTGCACTGCTACTTGGCGTGATCTTGGCCGTTGATTGGCCTTTGCTTGACTTATAAATACCCCTCCCTTTGAAGACTTATTCATCCTAAAATGTTCTAAGTCTTAGAAATCCTCCCCACTCTCTTGTGGTGTTCTCGTCCCACACACTTTTGTGAGGCTTTGGCGAGCCCCTCCACATGGCCAGAGTACCCCACTAGTGGGGTTAGTAGAGAATTATCATGCACTTGTGGTGTTGTCTCGTATAAATACCCCTCTTGGTAGAAATTGTTACACCAGTAAGTCGGGACATGTAAAAGAGAATGTCTGAAAGGAAACAAGACTTGGAAATTGATACGAAAGGAAGAATTGTTTTTAGAGCGGAAAATGTTCGAAACGTCGGAAAGGAAAAATGTTAGTTGTTGAGGTGGATTCTCAAATGTATTATTTGAAAGTATGGAACCTATTAGCATTATGGAAATTTATTTTCTGTTTGGTCACGTGGGGCCCACAGAGAATTTTACATTTTGTGGGGCCATGAGGGTTCTGAATTTTATGGGCGAATGAGAGGCGACACGTGGAACCCCAGCCAAGGTCTTGGTCGAATTAGAGGAGGGTAATATGGTCGTTGACCGTCTTGGAAGATAAGTCTTGAGCTTGATATATTTGACCAAAGTCAACTTGTCACTTGTGCTTAATCCTTGTGATTTTCATCTTAGCCACCCATTTGTTATAATCTAAGCCTTCGATATGTTATAAATACATACTAGTAGCAAGACAAGGTCTTGAAGACTTAGAAAAATATCACACATTCTTGTTCTTGTAGCTTAGCTCTGGGTTCACTACCGTTTCCACATGAAAAATTTGTAGTTTTGATCCATTAGCCACAAGACTTAAACCCAATGTCCCTAAGGGTATTATAAGGTTATCTCGATAGAAAGATTTCGGAAGCGGAGTTTTCGTATTAGTCATGGCGGAAACTAAAGGAGTTCTTGACTTTGAAGTTGGAACTTGAAGGTGGAGTTCTTCATAGGCCTCTAGGAGTGCTTGGGCGGATTGGAACCTAAGGAAAGGAGCTAAATTGCTAAGGCGCGACTTTGAATCTTGGAAATTTTAAGGGCTTGGAAGGTATAAATTTTGTCGTCTTAACAATTAAGTTTACTTATTGATTGTAGCTATGGATATTATGAAGCATGAGTTATATATTATGTAGTTGGATTAGTGTATTGGCTATTGGAACCTAATCAGAAAACTAGCATGTTTAGCCTTAAGATTTCAATTCAAGTTGAATATTAGTTTAAGTAAATCGCATGTTGTATAAAGAAGGGAATTGTAGTTGTTGAAGTTGTTTATGGCTATATAACATGTTAGACCTTAGAACTTGGAATTGGAAAGGATTGGAAAAGACTTAGTGTTGTTGGTTATTGTTGGCGAGAATGACTAGTGAGTATTAAACTACTTCGTATGATTTGTGGGCGGAATTTTACACGTATTGTAAGGCGTGCAATCCCTTTGTTTGATTGTTGTTTGGAGCCTTAAATGTGGCGTGTTGGTTATTGTATTCGACCTTGAAAAAGGTGGCAAAGTGAGTAGAAACAAAGGAAGTCTTTGCCCGATTTTCCGTAGAATTAGAGGCCGTATACTTAGTATTATTCTCACGATAGAGACTAGAAGTTGATAGTCTTGTTGTGACCATTATAGGTTGACACCTGCGTGCAGCGTATTCGGCAGCTTGTGGATATTAGCGAAAGGTATGTGAACTATCTCCTCTTCTAGCATGATTCCTTAAGATAAAGAAAGTAAGTTCTACTCCAAATGATTCATTCCTTGGTTGTACTTGGATTGCCTAATATAGAATTTGTTCTATGTACTTCCTTGATTGTACTTTGATGTTTAAATTGTAAGTTGTATAATCCATTGCCTTAGTGAAGTTGGATTCTTAAAGGTGAAAGTATTTTACTTAAAGTACATAGAGTCTTGAAAAGGAAGTGGTTTCCAAATCTTTGGCTAGTGCCTTAGTTCCAAAACCTAAAGGTCATTATAATGACTTTAGAAGTCAAAGAGTGATTTACTTACTTGTTTTAAAATAGGAGAAATGACATGATTTAAGAGAAGTAACTTGTTTTAAAGGTGTGAGTTACTTGAGGTTTAAAAGTAGAAGAAACTTGTTTTCTATATATTAAGAGACTCGAAGTATTTTGAAAGTTAAGAGACTCGATTTGAAAGTTTGTGATACTTGGTTTTAAGTATAAGTCTCTTAGTTATAAAAAGAATGAAATTGTCTAAAAACCATAAAGGGTTATAACGGCTTTATGGGAAGTCGGTTATAACGGCTTTATGGAAGGTTTAGAAAGTTGTCTATTTTGATTAAAGGGCATAAGTTGCCTAGATTGTGAAAATTTGAAGTTACTTGATTTCAAGCCTTGAAATGAGTTTTCTAAACGTGTAGTAACTTACTTTGAAAAATAGACATGCCTTGATACTATGGGTGTTAGTATCTTGGGGTTTTACATAAAAAATGAGTCTTTTGAAAAGAATGTACGTACGTAGTACTTTGGCCTGTTTAATTGAGAATAATTCTATGTGATGCCTTGATTAATACTTTGGCTTGATAAATTGAGAATTTGTCTAAGTGTGCCTTGATTAGTACTTTGGCTTGATAAATTGAGAATTTGTCTAAGTGTGCCTTGATTAGTACTTTGGCTTGATAAATTGAGAATTTGTCTAAGTGTGCCTTGATTAGTACTTTGGCTTGATAAATTGAGAATTTGTCTAAGAGTGCCTTGATAAGTACTTTGGCTTGATTAATTGAGAATTAGTCTAAGTGTGCCCTGATAAGTACTTTGACTTGTTAAATGAGAATTATTCTATTTGTGCCCTGATAAGTACTTTGGCTTGATTAATTGAGAATTAGTCTAAGTGTGCCCTGATAAGTACTTTGGCTTGTTAAATGAGAATTATTCTATTTGTGCCCTGATAAGTACTTTGTCTTGTTAAATGAGAATTATTCTATGTGTGCCTTGATAAGTACTTTGGCTTGGTTAATTGAGAATTATTCCATGTGTGCCTTGATAAGTACTTTGCTTTGATTAGTTGAAATTGCCTATGTGTCTTGGTGATAGCCTTTGAGTGCAAGTATTATGTTTTATTACGTTCTGCGACTCTCGGTTGGAGCCATTGTCTTGTTGTAAGTACTTGGGCGTCAAGCGGTGATGTGGGGTTACGGGTATCTTAGATTATTTGTAGTACTTGGGTTAAATTCAGATTTTTATAGAAGACATGGTAGTGCTTCTGTTTTGTTTAATGGCCAGTCGAGATAGGGTAAGAGTATGAGTGAGGGTAAACCCCAGATGATATACCACATACTCGGGGTAAGAGTATAAGTGAGGTAAACCCCGAGACATTATACCCACCTTGTTTTGTTTGATGGTCGGTTGAGATAGGGTAAGAGTATAAGTGAGGTAAACCCCAGATGTTTTACCATACTCGGGGTAAGAGTATAAGTGAGGGTAAACCCCCGAGATCTATACCACTCTTTACCATACTCCGGTAAGAGTATAAGTGAGGGGTAAACCCCCAAGAGGCTATACCACCGGTGGGACTTGGTGTTCATGTATGCCTATTGGTGTATTATTATATCATGGACTGCTGGCAGTGAGGAAGGATTCCACGGGCCTGATTGATATTATGGGCGTGAGACCCATAGTTATATTTTAGAAATGACTTGAGGCATCGTCCACGACTTATTATATTTGCTTATGTGTTGTGTCTTGGGTTGGCTATCATACATGTCTCTGTTTTGTTAGGCTTATGATTTCATTCTGATATTCTTTTTCACATGCAGTACGTGCTTGTCTTGGCCTCGCCCGGGCTGCGTTCATCTGCACCCGAGTTTAGGTACCTTGATTTGGTGATTAGCGGTGTAGGACCTGCTCGAGTTTTTGGATAGCTCCTTGATTAGGAGTTTATCTTTTTGGTATAAGTTCTTTCGATGAGCTTTATGCGATTATGGAGTGCAGCGGGGCCTTGTCCGTCATAGTTCGATATAACTCTTGAAGTGCATGTATTCATATGTGGGATTGGACTCGTATGCGGTGTAGTGTTTCTTGTTTATGTATATATGGTAGGCTTGTCGGCTTTGCGCACTTCACGTTGGTTTTAAAAAAATGAGGTGTTATTTAATTTATGATTTACTTGTGTTGTTAAGGTAGAAGGGTGCCCGGGTAGGGCCTGATCACGAGCTTGAGGTTGGGTCGTGTGAAATACTCTCAAAGTATTGTTACTATGCCCGAATTACCTTAGCCGTATACCTTGTAGTATTCGAAGATACCTCTATCGTAGGCGGGAAATACTCTGGTATGTCCTTTTGTCTCAAACCGAAACCACAGGAAAATCTCCATAGTTGGTTGGAGTATTAAGAAGATGTTGCGTAGAACTTCTAAGGGTTGTTTGGGCGGGTTGGAGCACCGGAGTAGGAGCTAAGCATTGCTAAGGATCGACATCTATACTTGGATAATTATGGGCTTATCGAGGTAATTATCTTGTCCCCCTATTGTAATTAGAAAATACATGTTGTAGGAATATATAGTTGAAGTATACTATATATAGAACTGAACATAAGTTTTGCGGCAATGTCTTTGGACTTAAGCCTGAATTTAAAGAAGATGGTGAGCGTAATTGCGTAGGGTGTATTCTGATGAAACATGGGTTGTGGATAGGAAGTCTTTTGGATTTTCCGTAGGATCTTGTATCTAGGTTTATTCTCACAAGTAGTCTAGACTTTGATAGACTTGTGTAACCTTTATAGGTTGAATGTTACGTGAGTGGCATGTGCTACTTGAAGTGGACAAGACTAAGTAGGGTTATAGCTAGTGGGCGATTTTCTTATAGTCGATAATCGTCGCGGTATGTGATTCTTCCTATCCTCTTGAGCATGATATTTTAAAAGAATATATATATATATAGTCACGGTAGGCGTCGGCGTGCTAATTGAGCGTGGTTATGCGACAATGTCTTTTGACTTAAGCGAATAATAAGAATCTTGAAGTAATTCGAGACTTAAAAGCTATTTTGAAAGAAGAGTAATTCTTGGTTTTAAAAGCTTAAGAGTTATACTAGCTTTATGGGAAGTTAGGTATAACGGCTTAAGAAAGATAAAATGAATGATTTATTGATTTTAGAAGTTAAGAGACTTGATCTTAAAAGATAAGAGACTTGACTTAATTAATTAATATGAATTTTGTGTGAAACCTCGTTAAGTGAGTAATGAGTACTTGGTTTTTAAAGAGAATAATGTTTTACTGATTTCGGAAATCAGAATGGGTATCGACAAACCACTGCAGCGCTAATAAAAGGAAATGTACTGAATAATAAAGTATTATTAAAACTAGTAGAAACCTCCATCTGCATAGAAGCTAAGATGAGACAAAATGATATTACATTTCCTAGATCATGGTTGCTTAATAAGATTGATTATGAACAAGAATAACCTACTCACATATAAGACATATGTTTCTCAGATTGTTTAAAAGAGAATTATATTCTTAAATGAATAAGACTATGAACTACGAAACCTTTCAAAAATGAGAAACTTGAGTAATTGAAATTAGGCAAACTTGAAACGTTTGGAAAAGAATGTTGTTACTTGATTTTACAAAGAGAAGTGTTTTGATTTACTTCAAAAGATAATCACTCTATTTTCATATACTACGGGTATTGTGTGACTTTTGTGAAAGTAACGTATCTTTTAAAAGAGTTAATGTATGAAGTACTTTGGGGATAAAAACCCGATCTTGTTAATCATATAGTAGAAAGTGCCTTGTGTGTATAACTTGATTGTGTTGGGTTTTGATAGCCTTGTAATACCTTCTTGTTGATTTGTTAAGTAAACATGCTAGGATGCTGCGTGTGTTAGTATCTTGTGATGTTAGTGTAAAGGGGTTTCCCCTCGATTGCGCTTAAATTGTTTCACTATCAGCCGATATGTTGGTATTGTACCACTCACCTTGACTTGTTTCCGGAGGTTAAAGCTGCCTCGATCTGGGGTAGACTTCGGTAGTGTGTGACCTATGATTCGAGAATACCTCATGCGGGTCGGTGGCCTATGCGGAGCTCAGGAGTTCAGGTTAGTGTGCGGCCTTTATGGTCATGCGATGCATGTGGCCGTGCGGTGCGAGTCGGCGGATCTTGGGAGTAGCTACCCTCGATGCGAGGTTATACCTCATGCGGGCCTATGAGTTTGGCCTATCGCGGGCTGCGGAGAGTTCGAGGGCTAGGCAGCGCATTAGATCTTGCAGGCGAGTGGCGGCTTTGATCATGTGTGATGCAGACAGATCTCGTAATCTGATTTATGACCTTGTTGTGCTGTGGGTTTTAGTAGTCGGCTATGCCTCGTACTTACATGCGGTGTTATTAGGACACAAGTGGGACACAGTGTTCATGTGTATTCCTTGATGCTTTTATATCATAGGCTAGGCGGTGAGGAAGGTATTCACGGGCGTGATTGATGTTGTGGGCGTGAGACCCGTAGTTATATTTGAGTGATGACTTTGGCGTGAGTCACGACTTGACATGTTGCTTATTTATTATGGCTGTAGTTTGGTTATCATACATGTCTTACGCTTTATATAGACTACTATGATTTCATTTACGAGGATTTATTTTGATTTCACATCTGGCAATTACTGTTATCTTGACCTCATGAAAGCTGCGTTAATCCGCGAGTAAAGGTACACGATCATTGATCCTCGCTCTTAGGAGTCATGATTCGGCGTTTGGGAAAGCTCCGTTTCTCGGAGGCTTATCGATGGTATAGTCCTGTCGTTGTAGGTATTTACATTCGAGGTATGGCGGGATACATCCGCCGTTGTTAATCGTATCATTCTTAGAAGTGCATGAAATGCTGTTGTGGCGAGTTGTAATAAGGATATAAATTCGTTTTAAATTGATTTATATATATGCGAAAAGCGAAGTTTTCTCATTCTTGTTTCTTACTTCATAATATTTTCATGTCTTGTTTTATGTTTTGATTACTCGATGTATGGCTACTTGGGTGTCGGGTAAGGCACGATCCGGGCAGGTTGGTCGTGACAATATCATTCTTAAGTGCATGAAATCTTGTTGTGGCGAGTTTGTAAAAGGGATATGGCGTTTGGTTAAGTTTTTATATATATATATGCCGAAAGGCAACCTTTCTCAGAAAATTGTTTTACACTTCATGTTATTTCATGTCTTGTTTTATATTCCGCTGATTACTCTGATGTATGTCTACTTGGGTGCTCGGGGTAAGGCACCAGTCACGGGCAGGTTCGTGCGTGACACGTCGTCCATTCTTTTCAAAGACTCCTTTATATAAAACCCGAAGATACTAACACGTAGTATCAAGGCATATCTATTTTCAAAATAAGTTACTACACCTTTGGAAATTCATTTCAAGACTTTGAAACCAAGTAACTTCAATTTTCACAATCTAGGCAACTCATGCCTATTAATCAAAATAAACAACTCTCTTAACCTTAATAAAGTCGTTATAACCAACTTCCCGTAAAGCGTTATAACCGCTTTGTGGTTTTAGACAATTCATTCTTTTATAACCGAGAGACTTATACTTTTAAAACCAAGTATCATATACTTTAGAAATCAAGTTACATAACTTTCAAAATGCTTGAAGTCTCTTAACTTTAAATCATGTCATTTCTCCTCTTTTTAAATCAATTAAGTAAATCACTCCTTTGACTCCCTAAAGTCATTATAACAACCTTTAGGTTTTGGAACTAAAGCCTAGCTAAGATTTGAAACCACTTCCTTTTGAGACTCTATGTACTTGAGTAAAATACTTTCACTTTTGAAAATCCAAACTTCATTAAGGTAATGGATTATAACAAACTTCGATTTAAACATCAAGTACAATCAGAAGTATATAGAACAACTTCTATATTAGGCAATCAGTACAATCAAAGTGGATCATTTAAGAGTAGGACTTACTTACTTTACCATAAGGAATCATGCTTTAGAAGAAGAGGAGATGGTTCACATACCTTTAGGTTTAATCCACAAACTAAGTCGAATCTGTGCGGCGTAGAAGTGTCGACCTATAATGGCCACAATACGACTATCGACTTCTAGTTTCTAGCGTAGAATAATACTAAGTATACGGTCTCTTATTCTACGGAAAATTGGGCAGCACCTCCTTTGTTTCTACATACTTTTCCACTTTTTCAAGGTAGATAATCGATAATCAGCATGCCACATTTAAGGCTCAATCGTCAACGATCAAAGGGGATTACCGCACAAAGCGTGTAAATTGCGCACAATTCATACTAAGTAGTTCAATACTCAAAAGCCATTCTCGGCTAACATAAACAACAACTCAAAGTCTTTTCCAATTCTTTTCCAATCCGAGTTCTTAGGTCTAACATGTTATATAGTCATAAACAACTTTATGACTATAATTCCTTAACATATAACATGTGGCGACTTAAACTAATAATCAAATTGAATTGTAATCTTAAGGGCTAAACATACTAGTTTGGATTAGGGTTCCAATAGCCAATACACTTATCAAACTTCATACTATATACCTCATGTTTGCTAATATCCATGCTTCTGACAATAAGTAATCTTAATTACTAAAACGACAAGATTGATACCTTTATAAGCCCTTATAAATTCCAAGATTCAAAGTCGCTCCTTAGCAATTCTTAGCTCTTTTCCTTTACGCTCCAATCCGCTATTTAAAGCCTTTAGAAGTTCACAACCAACTTCTCTTTCATTTCCAATCCAAAACTATGAAAACGACTTAGGTTTTCGCCTTGCGACTAACGTGAAAACATCATTTTTCCGAGATCTTTCTATTGAGATATCCTTACAATCACATCACGACCCGTTCGGCCGTGGTAGTGCCTACAGGCACCCAGTAGTCATATCGAGTGTCGTGAACATAAAAACAATACATGAAATAAATGTGAAATGAGACACATTTTACCTGAGAGAAAATCGCCTTTTGGCATATATAATAATTACAAAGTTGAACAGTTTAATCCTTTTTACAAACCACACTTACAACGATTACTGGATCTACAGAATGTAACGACAACTATGGCGGGACGGGGCCGCCATACCACGAATGTACAGAACCTCTGGACTCGAGGTAGCATGCCAAAAGATAAGCCTCAGGAGAAAGCGGGCTTCCCAACGATTTGTGATCCTAGAAGCGAGGATCGTCAGCGATGTCCTCTACTGCGGCGTGAGCGGCCCGAGAGGTCGATGACAGTACAGTATGGCGAAAATCGTAGTTAAATGTGTAATCCAAAACAAAGCGGGAGATATGTATGATAACAAAACTACGATTCGTAATATAAGCGATCGTATCGGACTCACGCCTCAAGTCATCACTCAACCATAATTATGGGTCTCGCCATTACATCAATCATGTTCGCATCATGGCCGCATGCGGAATTCTCCGCCGGTGCGAACATGTCGAGGATGCGACAATAATAACAATGTACAATCGAATGGAAGCATACTCGTGGGCCACGTCGTGTCGGTATGTCGAGCCAATTACAAGATAACACTCCTAATGGAAACATACGTGGGCCACCCATCGTGTCGGTATGTCCAAGGAAGTAACAAGTTAACAATCAAAAAAGGAAGCATACTCGTGGGCCACCCGTGATGTCGATATGTCCCCAAGCAAATAACAAGATAACTCTCTAATGGAAGCATACACATGGGCCACCCATCGTGTCGGTATGTCCAAAAGGATCGATTAGTGGAAGCATGCAGTGGGCCACCCATCGTGTCGATGTGTCCATCAATCAATCGGATAGCCCTCGGCGAGAGCGGTATGAAATACAATACTTGCACAACAAAGGCTATCACGCGGCGTAGGCAAGTTTAATCATACTCATGGACATTTATTTTATTCTGACAAATCCGGTTTTTAACCAGTACTACGTACATTTATCCTTTCACAAAGACGCTTTTTACGTAAAAACAACTCGATACTATTATTCGTAGTACCAAATCGTTCAAGTTTTAGAATCGAAGTACTTTACACTATTTTAAACCAAGTGGCTTGCACTTTTTAGAACAACGTCAAATGTAACATTCTTTTCCAAAGTTCAAGTTTGCTAATTTGGATACTCGAGTCTTTAGTTTGAAAGATTTCATAGTTTATAGTCTTAATCAAATAACGTACTCTCTTTTAAATCAATAAGCCTTATGTGTGAGTAGGTTATTCTTTGTTTATAACAATCTTATAAAGCGACCATGATCTAGGAAATGTAATATCATTTTGTCTCGTCTTAGCTTCATGCGGATGGAGGTTTCTCTTGGTTTAATAATACTTCATTATTGATACATTTCCACTTTATTAATGACTGCGATGGTTTGTTGATACTTATTACGATTTAGAAATCGGTAAAACATTATTCCTTTTAAAACCAAGTACTCATTACTCACGAATGAGGTTTCACACTTTAACAAAATTCATATCAATTCAATTAAGTCAAGTTTCTTATCTTTTAAGATCAAGTCTCTTAACTTCTAAAATCGATAAACCATTCTCTTTATCTCTCTTAAGTCGTTATACCTAACTTCCCTTAAAGTGATATAACTCTTAGCTTTTAAAACCAAGTATTCTCTTCTTTCAAAAAGGTTTCTTAATTCTTTTGAAATACTTGAAGGATTCTTATTATTGGGCTTAAGTCAAAAGACATTGCGTCTATTACGTTCGATTAACAAATCGTCTGTACTATATATATATTCTTTTAAAATATCATGCTCGAGTATAGGAAGAATCACATACCTCGCGGCGATTATCGACTATTAGCAAAGCGCTCGCGGCTATAACCCGGCTAGCCTTGTCCACCTTCCAGTAGTACATGCTACTCAGAACATTCAACCGATAAAGGTTATAAGTCTCTGTAAATACGGTCTATGTAAATCTGATTTAAACTTCTACTTTAATATTCTTACGATGTGATTTGATTCAAGTCTTTTACGTAATATCCTTACATTACGATTCGATTCTCTTCTATGAATCTTATATTCATTTCTATACAACTACGATTATGTAATTTCCAATTACAATAGAAGGATAGGATTATTTACCTCAGTAAGCCCAAAATTATCCAAGTATAAATGTCGATCACGAGCAACGTTTAGCTCCTACTCTGGCGCTCGACCAGCTCCAAACAACCCTTTAGAAGTTCTATGCAACTTAACTGCTTAATCCTTGATCGGTATGAAGATTTTCTTAGGGTTTCGTTTTGAGACAAAAAGGACATAAGGTAGTATTTAGGACTCTGCGTATAGAGGTAACTTTTGGAATACTACAAGGTATAAGGCTAAGGTATTTTGGTATAGTGATACTTGTAGAGTATTTTCTACCAAGAGGGTATTTTCACGAGAACAACACCACGAGGAGGGGGTAGGTTTCGGCTAGCACCCTAGGAGGGTACTTTCGGCCAAGGGGAGGGCTCGGCCAAGGGGCCTCACAAAGGGGAGGAGAGGCTGGGGCGAGAATTCTACACAAAGGGAAGAGGGCTTTCAAGACTTAGAACAATTTTGGGATGAAGAAGTCTTGAGTTAGGGGTATTTATAGAAATCAAAGGCCAAGATCAAGCCATGTGGTAGGCAAGTGTAGGGTGAGGATCCGTCCATGTGTACCTTATCCATCTACCACGTCAACTATCATGAAATATCTTACGACCCGAGGCCCATTTAGTCCACTTGCGCGATTGGCGCTGATATGAGGGTGACACATGTCACCCTCCTGTTGATCAAAATGTTTCATCTCTCGGAAAAATCCATAAAATATAAATGACATAGCGGAACTTTCCGCCAAAGTTTGTAAAACGTTTCGTCGAAAAACGATTCTTTTCGGTACTTGTGAACAAAATTTTCGGCCCTTGCCTACTTTAAGGCTCAAAACTTTTCTACGTACGTCCTCACGTACATACTCTGGAAATACGGGGTATAACAAATACCCTTAGGGACCTTGGGTTAAAGTCTTGTGAATAATGAACCAAAATTACAAAAAAATTGTGTGGGAAAATCACTAAAGTCGAGAGCTATTTCAAGTGAGCTCAAAGTTCCCTCAATTTTTCTAAGTGTTGAAGACAAGTCTTGCACTAGTGTGTATATATAAAACAATGGAGGGCTTAGATTATAAAATATGTGTGGTTAGGATGAAGAGCAATTAATATTTTGCCAAGTGGACAAGTTGACTAAGTCAATTTTCTCACGCTTGAAGACTTGATCTTCTACATTGGTCAATGACCATTTTACCCTTGTTTTAATTTCGTCCAAGACCATTGTGTGTGCGTGGGGGGGTGCCACGTGTCTCCCTTCCATTCGTCCATAAAATTCCATAACCCTCGTGGGCCCCACAAAACGTAAAATTCCTCGGGTGGGCCCTACGTGACCAAATCTGTAAAAATAAATTTTCATAATGTTAATAAGTTCCATAATCCTCAAATAATACATTTTGAGAATCCAATTCTCATCAACGAACATTTTTCCTTTCCGACGTTCGGAAGATTTTCCGTCGAAAAAACAATTCTTTCTTTCGTACCAATTTTCAAGTCTTGTGTTCCTTACGTACATTCTCTTAAACATGTCTTGGAATTACGGGGTGTAACACCTGTCCCGTCACAGTTGTTATGTCAAAACTCTTAGAGGTCTGTAGTCATATCTTGTGGGCCGCTTTGAAAAAAAGAGGTAACTGCTTTTGGTTTTACGTAGTTATATGTATACTTTTGGAAGGTGGCCTTATCGACTAGCCTGTTATTTATTTATCTTGAGATGTATGTATGTTCCGCTACTATTCTCTGATGTTTACCTGTAAAGGGTGCGGGTAGGAGCACGATCATGAGCTTGAGGGGTGGTCGTGACAAAAGATGTCTTAGTTTCTAAAGCATAAAGTTAGTATAACGGCTTTATGGGAAGTGAGTTATAACAACTTTATGAAAGTTAAAGAAATGGTCTTCTCTAGTAATGTAAACAAGGATAAATGACTTGAAATAAAGAAGGGCAATTTGATTTAAAGGCATCAATTGCTTAAAATTTTAAAGTAAGGGTCACTTCATTTAGAAGCCTAAAAATGTATTTCTAAAAGTGTAGTGACTTGTTTGAAATGTAGACAAGCTTTGATACTACGGGTGTTAGTATCTTGGGGATTTTATACGAGAAAGAGTAATTTTTTTAAAAAAGGATAAAGGTACGTAGTACTTTGGGTTAAATTCCCGGATTTTTCATGACATGTTAGTGCCTTAAGTTAAATAAAAATGAGAGTGCATGCTAATTAAAGTCTAATGAGAAGTTAAGGGATTTCTTAACTTGCTTATGATATTTACGATAGCCGGTTGTGCATATGTTATGATACTTATGGTAGCCTTAAGTGCTAGTGTTATGTAAATTTTGCGGGGTAAACCCCCGGGTTACTTCTTATTCTGTGAATTTGCTACCGCGATCACGAGTCTGGCGTTTGTACTCATTGCGGGTCCACCGGCTCATGCGGATGAAATAGTCTATCACGGGTGAAATAGTCCCATGCAGACAAATTTGCTCCATTCTTGGGTCCAGCGGGACTATCTGGGTGAAATAGTCTCGAGTAGGATTGCTTAATGATACTACGTGCGGGTGTACCTACTTTGTTCATTAGCTTCCTATTTTTACCTTGATAAAATACTCTTGTTTACTCTCATTATTAGTAAGACCACGATTATCTTTGTTATTTGGGTTATCATCGTATCTCGACTTTATTTTAGACTAAATGATTTCATTTTAGTACTTTCGATTTATCTTGATACGTATATTTATCTGACCCCGCCATTTGCGTTAAATACCACGGTAGGGAGTAGCGGGTTGTGGATCCTCACTCTTAGGATCACGATCAGTTGTCGAAGCTCCATTTCTCGGAGGCTTGTCTTTTGATGCAGTTTCCACGATGTTGTAGATTTATGTACATTCAGGGTTATGGCGGGGTCCTGTCCCGTCACAGTTGTTATGTTAAAACTCTTAGAGGTTTGTAGTCATATTTTGTGGGTCAGTTTGTAAAAGAAGGGAGGTAACTTGTTATACCCCATAGTGCCAGGGTATGTATGTGGGGACGTACGTACGAGAATACGACAGAAATTTTGGAAAGAAAGAAAGGTGTGATTTTTCGACGGAAAAGTTTTCGGGTTTTGTGAAGGAAAAAGGTTCGTTAGTGGGAATTGGATTCCCAGATTTGGTATTTGGACTTCTTGGATTATATTAGAATTATGAGATTTTATTTTCGGAAACGGTCACGTGGGGCCGCGGGAGAAATTCTGGTTTTGTGGGGCCAGCTTTGTTTTGAGATTTTCGATATTTTGGATATTTTGGAAGGCGAAATATTTTGAGCAGTCGGGCGACACGTGTCACCCCAATGTGGCACCTTGGCGAATTGGTGGGACGATTGGCTGGCAACATCGCTTGGCGAAATGGCCATGACACGGAAGTTTTTCGTTGGCCATGTGGTGTGGTGGGACCCACATACATGGCCCAATCTTGACCACCACTTGCGTAGATCTTGACCGCCCGACTCATATAAATACCCCCTTGGTTGAAGAGTAATTTCATCACGCAAGCTTTCAAAGCCGAAATATCTCCATCCTTTAGTCTTGTTTCGTCCCCTCCCTCTTGTGTAGAAAATACTTTGTGTATTGTTGTATAATCCCAAATACCTTGGCCTAGTATCCTAGTAGTATTCCAAAGTTGTTTGATACTAAGAGCAGAATACTACTTTATTCGATAGTCGAAGTGAAACCACAGAAAATCTTCATAAGCTTGGTTGAAGTGTTAAGAGAAGTTGTTTAGAAACTTCTAAGGGTTGCTTGGAGGCGGGTTGGGCGTAAGTATTTGGAGCAAAGCGTTGCTCGGGATCGACATATAATCTTGGATAATTTTGGGCTTATCGGTAATGATCTATGTCCCTGTGTAATTGGATAGTACATATTGTAGTAATTTAGAAGTGAGTGTAAGATTTATTGGAAGGATGATTATAAAGTTGAGCTGTATTTACAATGGGTGTATTCTGATAGACTTGTAGTATATCTGTGAAGTAGAATTGAACACGTCAGGTTAGGCGTATAATCCACAGGAGTTGTTGGCACAGTAGCGGGCACGAGTAGAGAGGAGATTTATGTGGTTGCGGGGAGGTCTTTGCCGAATTTTACGTAGAATAAGGAATCTTGTATTTAGAATATTCTCTGAAGAGATCTAGAAGTTGATAGGCGTTTTATGGCGATATAGGTGGAAGTACTACGAGTAGCGTATTCTACTTGAAGGGTGGAAAAGGCTAGCAAGGTTGTAGTACTTGGAGCATTTTGCTAATTGTCGATAATCGTCGCGAGGTATGTGAACCTCTTCTATCTTTTCTAGCATGATTGTTGTGAACTATGTAATGCGGTGAGCGTCACGTGTTCTAAGTGAATTTGGTTGGTTTCATGATTTTAAAAGATAAAGGACTTGACTTATATTTGACTTGATATGATATATGAAGAACTCGAATTGTGTAGAAAGTTGTGAAACCTCATTCGCGAGAAATGAGTATTTGGTCTTTAAAAGGAACTTGATTTCTAAAAGAAAGAGACTTGAGGAATTGAAGAGTTTTGGTTTAAAGAGAGGCGTGGTTTGGTCTTAAATTGGTTTTAAAACATAAAGTGTTATAACTTTATGGGAAGTTAGTTATAACGACTTTATGAAAGCAAAAGAATGGTTTTATCATTGGTTTAAAATGGTAACTTGATTTAAGTATAGGTTACTTGTTTTGAAAAGAGTAAGTATTTGAGTTTTAAAGTATACTTGATGTTGTTTTAAAGAAAGACACTTGGTTTAAAAGTATAGAGTACTTGATTTTAAAAAGTCTTGTAAAGGTTTTTCTGAAAGTAAAGTAATTTGGTTTGAAAAGGAAATGTGTTTTTGATACTACAGTATTAGTATCTTTTACGTAAAAGAGGTCTTTTGAAAGAATGAAAGTGGGTATTATTTTTGGGTTTGAAACCGTATTGATTGACATAAAATGAAAGTACCTTGAGTTGTGTGTAACTTGCCTATGTTTGCGTGTGATAGCCTTGTTGTGCGATTGTATTTTTATACCAGCGTCTCTCGATGGAGGGCGGTTGATTTGTTATGATCTTACTTGGGCGTCTGGCGGTGCGGAGGATTCCGCAGTGCGCTCGCATTGATAAGCGTTATTCCGTGGACTAGCTCTCCATGAGGTTTTCTTGATTCGGCCTTGGTATCGGTGGTTGGCTTTCGTACTTGCCGTCTAAGTGGTGATTCGGCCTTGGTACACAGTAGTTAGCCTTCGCGCTTGCCGTTCGATTTAGTGGCGAAGTCTCGTGACGGCGCTTGGTACACAGTAGTTAGCCGTACTTGCCGGTCATTTCGTGACCACGGCCTTGGTACACAGTAGTCGGCTTCGTACTTGCCCGTGTCGACCGTGGTTTGGTTGCATAGTATTGTTAGTGCGACGCTTGGTATCTAGTAGTTGGCTTCGTACTTGCCGATCGATCGATGATGCGGCTTTGGTATCAGTAGTTAGCGCCGTACTTGCCGTCACGGTTGTTATGACAGTGGGACACGGTGTTCATGTGTATTCCTTGGTGTTGCTATATCATAGGCTGCCGATGAGGAAGGTATTCCACGGGCATGATTGATGTTGTGGGCGTGAGACCCGTAGTTATATTTGAGTGATGACTTTGAGGCGTGAGTCACGACTTGGCGTATTTGCTTACATATTATATCTTGTAATTTGGTTATCATATATGTCTCTGTTTTTATAGACTACTATTGATTTCATTTCTGATATTTTGATTTCACGTACTTAGTACTGTTATCTTGACCTCGCCGAGGCTGCGTTCATCATGGTAAATGCATTGGTTGTGGATCTCGCTCATTGGATCACAGTTGGCGTTTTGGGAAGCTCAGTTTCTCGGAGGCTCATGCTGGTATAGTCCTGTCGGTGTAGTTACTTGTACATTCGAAGTATGGCGAACCACTGTCCGTCATAGTTATAATTCGCATTCTTAGAAGTGCAGTAATCTTGTTGTGGCGGGGTTTGTAAAAGGATTTAGCTATTCGTGTTGATATATATGTATATATTCGGGAAGGTGGCCGTTTTAGTTGCTTTGTTTCATACTTTATGTCTTGTCTCATGTTTTAGTTTTATTTCCTGATTTTCTCGATGTTGTATCACTAGGGTGCGAGGTAAGGCACGATCCGCGGGCAGGATCGGGTCATGACAAAAGTGGTATCGAGCGATTAATCCTCGGAAAGTGTCTGACCGTGTCTAGTAGAGTCTTGATTATCGGTGTGTTGTGCACCACGTCTATGTCGAGGAGAGCTACGAGATATGTAAGATTAGTTTCCATTCTTCTCACTCTGAGATCGTGCCTTAGAGGCGTGTTATAAGTTGGACTCCTCGGGCGTACTCGTATGTACGATTATGCCTCTACGCAAAGCGACGAGCCCGGGAGGCAAAGCGAGAGGAGGCTGCGAATGAAACACGAGGATTCACGTGCACGAGCACAGTAATTACGAGATAGTACTTGACGGCGAGTTTTATGATGCGCTAGCCTAGCGAGTTAGAAGCGTGCGATTTCTCTTGAACCATTACTGAGCCTCAGGTTCCACGACCGGGAGCCGAGATATGAGTTGAGGTGGCGATTACTAGCTAGGATCGTGGCAAGATATGAGGCGGGCGGGGCCGGTGGTTAAAGCGATACCGATGATTCGCCCTAGATCAGATAGTTTGAGACCGGGATTTCTTGAGTTGCGATTCGCGAGTTACGTGGATAGAGGCGAGATGACTCTCGAGTGCGTGCTAGTTGGGAGATTGTTATACTGTGGCGTCGGGGCCGTATGATGGGAGGATGTCAGTAGGAGGATCTGAAGGGATGACTCGACCCTCAAGATCGATTCTGCGAGTTGATTGTTCTAGAGAAGGGTGTTAGTCGGATGAGGTCACACCTGCGTTGTGGCCATTGTAATAGACTGGGTATGGGAGTGTCATCTTGCCGGCCGAACTTGTATGCTTGCGGCCAGCGGGGCCATTTGGTGAGAGTTTGTCAGGCGGTAGCACGGATGTAGAGACTCGACGCCGGGATCGGTGGTGGTTCGCCGCCTTATATAGCTAGGTGCCTGCGGTGGGATTATGATTAGGCGACAAAGGAAAGTGAGGCGATAGTTGCGAGAGATATCTTTAGCCCAAGAGACTTGTTTATGTTGTTATGGTGGAGTGCGTGTTAAGTGCTATGTATGCGGATAGCGTTGTGTTAAAGTGTGAATTAGAAAACATGGGTAGTTGAAAGGGTAAGATTGGGGGCGAAATTGTGAGCCTTCGAATATTATTGTGGAGATCTTAGATGCGAGGCCGTCTTAAGTGAAAGATTTACGGATAATCCTTTTCAGAATGTGTAGTACGTGGAGTATTAGCGTGATGATTCCATGAGTAGTGTGAGATAGAAGTGGTAGCTTTCATAATGTGAGTTAGTAGGTTGTTAGGATTGGGAGCGAGAGAGTTTAGTGCGAGATGGGTCGGGTTGAGGTAAGGTCGCGGTCAACCGTGCCGGTTTAGGGTAAGTCGATTCGAGGTGGATCGCGGTGGTAGGCTCGCGAGGTGCTAAGCGAGTTTGGGTAACCGTCGTGCGAGTTCGTGGATATGTTCGACGAGAATCGGATCGTGAAGGCGGGAATGGCCTTAAGGAAATTTGAGGCTAGTATGATGACCGAGTTAGAGATAGTGACCCGAGATTTTGAAGCGAAGCAATGCCGAAATATAGTGCGTATTGTAGGAAGATTTAGTGTCACGAGGAAGATGCGACGAGTAAGAAAAGAGGCTAAGATGTGTTAAGATGATGGAAGTGTCTTTTTTATAAGTGAGGAGGGGAAGAAAGTATCCTTTGGTTCATGGGTGGAAGTTTTGTGTTGTTATATGCACGTTAGAGGTGATTCCTCGTTGGCTTGGATTGAGAGTTGTGTGTATGTTATACTATGGCCATTGGTGGCAGGTTTGGTTTGGTAAGTATAGTAGTGAAGACTATCTGCGTGTGATTATGTTTGGAGACTTAGAAGGAACATTCGGGACAAATGTTTCTAAGGGGGGAAGAATGTTATACCCCGTAGTGCCAGGGTATTTATATGGGGACGTACGTACGAGAATACGACAGAAATTTTGGAAAGAAAGAAAGGTGTGATTTTTTGACGGAAAAGTTTTCGGGTTTTGTGAAGGAAAAAGGTTCGTTAGTGGGAATTGGATTCCCAGATTTGGTATTTGGACTTCTTGGATTATATTAGAATTATGAGATTTTATTTTCGGAAATTGTCACGTGGGGCCCACGGGAGAAATTCTGATTTTGTGAGCCAGCTTTGTTTTGAGATTTTCGATATTTTGGATATTTTCGGAAGGCGAAATATTTTGGGCCAGTCGGGGCGACACGTGTCACCCCAGTGGCACTTGGCGAATTGGTGGGACAGTGGCTGGCAGCTTGTCCATGGCCGAAATAGCCGTGACAACTTGGAGAGTTTTTCGTTGGCCATGTGGTGTGGTTGGACCCACACACGCATGGCCCGATCTTGACCACCCACTGCGTAGATCTTGACCATGACTCTCTATAAATACCCCTTGGTTGAAGAGTAATTTCATCCCACTTAAGCTTTCAAGCAAAATATCTCCCTCCCCTTTAGTCTTGTTTCGTCCCCCTCCCTCTCTTGTGTAGAAAATACTTTGTGTATTGTTGTATAATCCCAAATACCTTGGCCTAATGTTACACCCCGTAATTGCAGGACATGTTTTAAGAACGTAAATAAGAACTCACAAATGTTAAGATTTGAGGCTTGTAAAAATTTATCGGAAATTATGGAATTGTCGGAAAATGTATTATTATGTGAATGGGAGGGCGACACGTGTCACCCCCCCTTCTTAGTGCCTTGGACGAATTGGCATGGCCTAAATGGTCATTTGACCATAGTCTTGGATGACTAAAAGTCTTGCAAGTGTAGCTTGAGTTCCTTGACTAAGTCAAAGGCCCCACTTTAGTCTTGATATTTAACTAGAGCTCATCCTAGCCACCCAAATGGTTGTATCTTGACCTTCCATATCACCTTATTACTACTAGTAGTGCTAGAGTGAGCTAACACTTAGAAATTTCACAAAAAATTGGATGAACTTAGAGCATTGCTCTCGGGTTCAAGAAAAAGAAGAAAGAAATTTTTTTGTTTCTTGTCCTTTTGATCCCACACTTTAAACCAAGGTTCTTAGGTGTATTGTAAACACATCTCAATAGAAAAGTCTTGGAACTACGAAAACCTAAAGGTCTTTCCAGGTTTTGTTTGGAGTTTTGAAGGATAATTGTTGGTGTTGTTCTAAGGGTCTCAACAAGCGGATTGAAGTATCTTGGAGGCTCTAAGCTACTAGGAAGCGACTTGGTTGGAATTGGATTAAAGATCGTTAAGGTATAATCTTGTCTTTTAAAGGTGTTACAAGATTGTATATTTATATTGTTGTTGTTAGCTTTACTTGTTGCTAGCATGAAGTTGATATGTTGAAGTTATAAGTATTATGGATTGCTTGTAGCTAAATCCGAAATGTTATACAAGCCACTTGAAAATTGGATTACTAATTGGTCGTTTTTAGAAATCGTCGCATGTTACTTACTTAAAGATTATGGTTATTATAATCAAATGCGACTTGATATCATGTTATGCTACCAATTTGGATTGAAATGGAAATTGGATAAGAATTGGTATTGTTGAACTCAAGGTGGCTGAAATTGGTGTAGTTTGTATTAGTTGGTTATTCATTTGTATTGGACTACATACATATTGTTGTGAGCCAATTGGGGTTGTTTGGTTATTCATTTGTATTGGACTACCTTACATGTTGTTGTGAGCCAATTGGGGCTGTTTGGTTATTCATTTGTATTGGACTACATACATATTGTTGTGAGCCAATTGGGGCGGTTTAGTTATTGTATTTGGCCTTGAAAAGGTGGCAAAGTGAGTAAAAACAAAGGAGGTGTTGTCCAGATTTTCAGTAGAATATAGAGACTTAACAACATAATATTCTCACGATTGAAGTAAGGCTTTAATAGGCGTATTGTGAATATTATAGGTTGACATACTACGGGCGGGACTTTGTACTTGGCAAGTGGTTTGACCGACGAGTATGTAGAACTTTTCCTATCTTTTGAGCATGACTAATTTGGCGTATATAGTGCGGTGAGCGTCTGAACTTTGACATTCCTTACTAGCCTTATAAAATGCCAAGTCGGGTGAGTTAGGAAGTTAACTCACTTCCTTGAAAATATTAAGGATGTCTTAAGTCTTAGTAAAGTTAAGGGACTTGAAGGGATTTAAAGTATGTGATCTTGTGTCGTTTTAATCGTATAAGTCCTTGGATAGGAAAATGTACTTGACTAAGGTATAAAGTGAATATAACGACTTTATGGGAGTTGGTTATATTGACTTTATGCAAAATAAATGGCTTGTGTTAATGAAAGGCAAATTGATTTTAAGGTATCAATTGCCTAAGGTTTTAATAAGAAAATGAGTCAACGATTTAGAAACCTACTTTAATTCTAAAGGTATTGCGACTTGCCTTGAAATGTAATTTGGACTTGATACTATGGTTAATAGTGTCTTGGAAGCTTTCTACTAAAAAGAGTCATTTGTTTTTAAAAGAGTAGAAATCGTGGTACTTTGGGTTAAATTCAGGATTCTTATAAAAGACATGATAGTGCCTTAAGTAAACTAAAATGAGAGTGTAGATGAATAAGACTAATAAGAAGTTAGGGGATTGCTAACTTGTTTAATTATTGTATGTGCCGGTTTTTAGATAGGGTAAGAGTATCGGTGAGGCAAGCCCCAGGCCTATACCATTCTCCGGGATAAGAGTATAAATGAGGGTAAGCCCAAGGCGTTATACCACGTGTTACTATCTTCTTGGGGTAAGAGTATAAATGAGGGCAAACCACGAGCGTTATACCACTGCTTGAGGGTAAGAGTATAAATGAGGCAAGAACCCCGAGGCGTTATACCACTGTTTTTATGGGTTCGCTACCCATGATTTGATTCGAGGCTATTTATTGTGATGTTATGCGTACTCTCTTGATTTACTCTCATTGTTAGTAAGGCCTTTGTGTCTTTGTAATTTTGTTATCATACATGTCTCGGCTTTGTTTTAAACTTAATTGTAATTCTGATGCTTTCGAGTTTACATACTTAGTACATATTATG